>CM021109.1:15799613-16413587 GCA_007115665.2 Sequoiadendron giganteum
ATTGCATGCACAACATCTAGCTATTACACACTAGAATGGGTCTCTCGTATAGGGGGTTCAATTACTTATTAACAACTTATCCTCGACTTGGATAACTTCTATGGTGATTATTGGAGACCATTTTAGGCTTCTACATCTTCACAACTAGCCTTATGCACCTATGATCTATATCTTTCTATGGATTCCTCAAAATATTCCAAATGAAACTACTCCAAAAAGAACTATAAAATAACATCAAATGAACTTAGTTCTCTTACCTTCTAGAAAGATGAACAAATGTCCAACAAAACAAGGACACAATGAATAAGAGCCCTCAATATTGCATTACTCACTTTATTCTAGCCTATGAAAGGATTAGATGGAGCTAATATAATTCCATGCAATAACAAACACCCATCATGTTCCTTCCTTTACATAATTGTCAAAACACCCATTTTTTGTCCTTCTTGCCAATGTTGCAATCAATGGATTGCATATAAATCAAACATAATGCCTCCTATGTAGCCTTATACATCACACCATATATAATTTTCTTTTGTAGTAATTGATGATTATATCCACAAACCTTCATCACTACAGGGTGATCCCACAAAGCTGGTTTACAATTTCTGAGAGGAACTGATTTATGCTGAAATCACATATTTTTAGAAAATATAATGATTTAAGCCTTTAAAAGTTCCATTTTAAAAATTCCAATTGAAGAGGATTTGATCAAACCACCTTAGATCAAACCCCCTTGGATAGAACCTTGCTAGTTTTAAACCATAACTATAAATGAGTCTCCTTTACACCTATCAAAATGCTGATAAAAAATCACTTTTGATTTACTTTTTAGGGGATCAAATGAATTCATTTAAAATTTATTTTGAATGATTATGGTAGTCCTGAAAATGAACTATCCCATGAATATAATTTTAATATGTTTTTGTTTTATTATGTATGTGTTTTTTTAGTTTTATTAAACATAGTTTTTTCACCGAAAATCAAGCTATCTGTTTTGCACATGTGGAAAAATAGAAAATTATCAAAATAATTTTATTAAAAATATGTTTGTGCTGGGTATTGATGTCCTTGATTGCTCAAAAAAAATAAAATTGAATTTTGATACATATAGAAAAAGTTATGTTGTATACAGTCCGCCTATGTCTGAATTGCAATTGGTTTGACTTTGAAACTCTATTAAGGAAAAAATATACAATAAAAAACTGTGAGACTAAATGAAAGTGCTAGATATCGTAGTTACAAATCTAAATTCAAAAAAAAAAGAATTTTATCCTTCATACAAAAAAAATTATGTTGTATACTGTTAGCATCACTTTTTTAAATATTGTTTTTTGAAAAAAGCCAGTTTTTGTGGGAGATGGAAAAAGAAGTGCAATCTTATTCAAAAATTTTGAAAAAATATTTTTAGAATCTATAGACAATATTTGATGCGATCACATTAGTTAGATATAATTAGGAGACAATTTAAGGTCCTATGTAAGATGATGGCTTAAGGGGTCCTAAGGGGATGGCTTAAGAATACAAAATGATAATAAATCAATTTTAAATATATATAAGAAATATCAATATCATCAAATCATGCATTTAAATATATAAAACCATATATATTGACCTATATTTACTTATTCCATTGTAACATTTGCATCCTCTCCTTTTTCACAATTTGCATTTATATTTATCTCATGTTCTTCCGTAGAAAGTGTTTATAACTCTTTATTTGTAGGTCTCCCATGATATCTCACTAGTTTTATATTTTTTGCCACAACCAAATATGAGTAGTGTATAATCATCTTATGTGTTTCATAATCTTTGAATGTAGGCAAACCATTCTTCCTTATTAGATACTTTTGTAGCCAACTGCCAACAACCACCATCCACCATCAAACCTATTGGATACTGATAGCCATCATCATATTCTTGAGGTTGAATTAACTTATGTTTAGTCTCAACACATAAAGTCAACCAATACCCAATTTCCTCTTCATTCTCCTCAGGTTGAACAACATACACATGTCCTACAAATAAAATTTAATTCTTGATAACCCGCGTGACATATAATTTGACCAATCTATATACATGCATTCATATATATAAGTGAATATATTGAAATATAATGTAATAAAGTGATAAATTAAATTAAGTTGAATTAAATTACCTTCTTGTACAAGGTCTAGAACATGGTCATAGTCATTCGATGTGAACACTTGATCGTTTTCTTCAAAAAAAAAAATTGTATTGATCACATGTTTGTGTAGGTGTCAATGATCTTTCCTTCCACTCTTCAACCCATTTTTTATTACCACATGCTTCTTAATCACCTAAAATAGAAAACTACCAAAAACATGCATGCTCCCTTGTCTAGATACTCCATGTTCTTGCATTTGAACTCTTAAATGAATACCATTTTGTTGATCCACTAATTGTCTCATAATCAAGTCTAGTAAGAATGTTCTCTTCTTCAACTAACCAAAAGAATAATTGAATTTTAGAGTTCTCACTTGAACCTATAGACAATTGTGTATTTCACCAATCTATAATCACACATGAATCTTTAAATTATCCTCAAAATTTAGTTTCTCTCTAGCAAGAATTCTTTTAACATGTGCACAAATTATGTCATGCTCTTCTTTACCATGTCCAGATTTAGAAAAATCCACATATGTTGAATATTGTTTTCCTTGGGAGCCCTCCTTAGCCAATAAAAAATTAAAGAATTCTTGAATTTCAAGTACACTTATCTAGCCATATGAGATTTTTTCTCATTTGGATTCATCTTTCATTTATTTTTTATTAAATATATTGAAACAATATTGAACAAACTCTTATGAGTGTAACTAGTTATCACTCAAATAGAAATGGTACTACCTCAAAAAAATTATGTCATCCTTTGTACTATCATATGCTTGTCTATATATAATATGAACAAATATGGCCACCTACATTGATAATAATATTGAGATTGAATTTCCTCTTGTGGAGAAAGGGTATAGTTTTCTACAAATTCAACCACTAATAGTATAGTTCCAACTTGAAATGTGTTTCTACATGTGTGAAATTTTCCATCAAGCCATCAAACATATTGACAGTGTTTCATATATTTTGGTACAAGATTACTCTTAAATTTTGATATGAATGCATGCACATTATTTTTTTCTATGATTAAATCACAATGCTTTCTATTTTTTATATCCTTTAAAGAATACTCAACATTCTTAAATCTTGTAACATCCACTCATATTTTTCCAAAATCTTGTGAAATACTTTCATGCATACATTCTCCTAAGAATGAAAGGTTGCCACAACTAGTGCATTGTCCAAAAATACATGAACTTAAATAAAATAATTGTTCATTAGATGTTTCACAAAACAAACCTAAAATAAACTCCTTGATTATTTTAGGTGGCATATTAATACCAACTTCCTATATAATCATGTTAATATGTAAAGTACAATCTATATATCAAAAAACATCATAATAATAATGAAATTGTACATGAGTTTTACAATAACAAGAGATTCATTTTTTATTAATTTTCACATACAAAGCTTTATATTTTTTAATTATCTTTGACTTATGGTAACATTTCTAGGTAACACTGAATCAACTAATTTTTTTTTATAAAATTTGGTTTGAGTTGTGTCTAATAGGTGTTTCAGATGAGGATCATGAATTTTGGACACCACTCTTAATTTCAAAACATATCTAGATTAGATGATACCCTTGTATTATCATACCAATATTTTTCAACCAAAGATTTGATTTCAATATTCAATTTCATGTGAAGACTTTGGGAGTTGACCACTAAAACTCAAAAATTGGTTGATTGGATCATTTTTTATACTTTCTCTTCTTTATTCTGCGCTTACCAATGTTTTAGAATGTATATTTAGAGCTCCTCTAATGTTTCTTTACATTCTTTTATCCATTTTTTTTTATTAACTATAGAAGTTGTTATAGGTTTTCATGACACATTCTTATCTTTAGATTGATTTTTTTTCCGATAGACTCACAAGCACTTGCAATAGTAGATATAGTATGTTTAAGTGATTCATTTCTTTTTTGGGGTTTCACAAAAATGCCTAACTTTTTCATTACTTTTATGATTTTCCACATTATTAACAATTACATCATGAGTTGACATTTAAATGATAGTTATTTTGGATACAAAAATGTGTGTACAATCTATTGGGATAGGTTCTTATTTGTCTCCAAGAAATCTTACTAGGAAGATTATCCAACACGTTACTTTCAAATATTTTTAAAATAATCATTTTCACCAACACAAGGGATTTTATCTTGAACAACAATACTAGGGATTTCATTTTACTTGATGTTTCTATAAGTTGTTTAGGAATATAATTGATCTCAACATTGGTATATCTAGCTTCTTTTAAATCAACAATATGAATATAATCTAGAATCACATTGTTCATATCATTTAAAGGTGGATTTGAAGACATCATGGATTCGTGCCTATTTTTACATTCTCCATATCATTGAAAGGTGAATTTGAAGACATACTAGGATTTGTTGAACTATATTCGTATTATCTTCCACATTCACCTCTTGCATATTTCCATCATCTACATCCAATCCATCCTCCATGGTCTCTTCAATAATCATGGAACTAGATGCTTCAATATTCATTTCTCAAATCCTCATTCTTTTATCTCTTTGCCATTTTTCCTCCTCTCTATTTGCTTCAATTTCTTCAAGCATCATGACCCTCCTTTATTTCCTCTTTTGACGATGGTTTGATCCCATGACTACCAAATTCTAAGGTACAAATGAATGTTAATAATAAAAATGAGCTTATTTTTATTCCTCTTCAAAATGACTTATGAAGTACATTATTCCACTTCAAAATTGTTGCAATGGTTGGCTGCTTCCAAAACTAAATAGAATATTACATATAAAGAGCTTGAAAAAGACAATAATTATTAAAAAACTATAGAATAAGTCATTTTCAATCATATGATATTGGATATCAAATTGCAATAAAATAATGGTAAGTCATTATCAGTTAAAATTTTAAGAAAATGATCAAAAATGAAATGGGATCCTATTTAGGATACATGATCTTGTATTGTATCAAAATGGGATCTTGTATCCTAATCGGGATCTTGCTAATTACTAAATGGAATATCATTCCAAATATAGTGAATTCTAGGCCTAGTTTTTCTTACGTGTTTTAGGTCGAAAAAAGTCTTCGGGAGTCGACCCTTAGCTTTGGACCCACTTTGACCTGCAACTTGAAGGTCATGTCAATGTCACTAGGAAAGAGTGGCTTTGGACATTTGTCTAAAGACTTTTTGTATAATTTATTAATGAAATTAAAATCTATTATAGATGAGACTCTATACATTTCAAATATGTAATTTTGCTACAATTGGATTATTTTTTCTACTTTTCAGATAATTTTTTATGAAATAGGTCCATAAACTTGAAATAACATATTTTCTTTATTTTTTAATAAGTTTTTATTTTTTAAATTTTTTAAAAGACAAATTATATGGCAAAAATCTACACAATTATTTTCAATTCGAAAAAAATAATCATAAGTTTAGGTCTAATTATGATTTTTGTACATGAGGGGTTTTCAAAACAAAAATAATGGCTATGATGATGTAAAAAAGAGAGCTTACCCTTAGTCAAAGAGAGGCTAAATCATAAGCAAGTGATAAATTAACAATTGATGTAACTCACCACTCAGATTTATATTCCCTGAGGGACTAAAGTCATTATACTCATCACCTTCAAGGATAAACTGATACTTGATTTGATGGCATACAAGTGTTATTACTCATAAAACACACAAACATGAAACATGAAAAAAATCACATAAAAATATAATGCATTACTTACATGATTTTTGACTATGTTTAGGTGAAAATGGATGCTTTATGGTTTAAGACACATACCATCACTTTTCTCCAACTAACATTCAAGGATGCCCTAGAGATCTCAACCCAAGAGTGGAATAAAGGTAAAAGATTTTCTAAGGGACTGTCCTAGGGTATGATAAATGATAGAGAAGGGGTTCACCACCAATTTTAGGCTTGGAAAAGATAATGAAATGCAAGATGCAACACTAAACCTAGGTGGTTTGATGCAATGACCTACAAATGACTTAGAAAAGTCTATAAAACAAAATAGAAAGTTGCAAAACATAATGTTTGCACCTAGAAACTTGTACACACTTGAATGGAGACTAAAAATTCTAAAAATCTTGAAATGCTAGCCTACTAGGACTCATTCACCATTTTGGGTGAATTAGTCCTAGTTCTAATTTTTTGTACAAGAATAGGTTTTGGGAAAAAGGGTATCTAAATCTACAAAGATATCTGAAAAACACCTATAGTGGGACTCATTAGCCACTTGTGGTGAATGAGTCTAGTTTGGATTTTATGGAACTTAAAATTTTTGATTTGTACCTCTCAATCTACTGAATTTGCTTGTCCAAGTTTTTGGATCCAAAACTCTGATTTCAAGGTTTTAGATGACCTTTTAGTGAAGATTATGACCTTGAAAATGGGGAGACAACTCCAAAAATCTTGTAACCTAGTCTTCAATGATCCTTCAAGCTCCAAGAAACCTAGATCTACAATCAGAGAGAGAGAGAGAGGGAGAGAGAGAGAGAGAGTTGATTGTTAGAGAATAGGGGTTTTCCTTGGTTAAACCCCTTTTAGGTGATTAATGTAGGATTTGACAAATGCAAATCCATAGCTCACCAAGAACACCTGCATGCAAATACTTGATGCTAAATAGAGATCAAAGAGACGGAAGCAAGGGTTTGGAAAATCTCAGCGGAGTGAGAGCAGAATTATTATTTCCCAAAAAGATGAATTACAATAATTACAAAAGTGGCATATAAGGTGAGAAACCCTAAAGCCGGAGAAAGCTAGGTTTGTGCATTTAATAATTAATAAACATATTAATTATAATGCACCTACAAATGACAAGCTTAAGTGAATAGAATAATAGTTAGCATTAATAATTAAACCGAAGTGATTTAATTATAAAGGCAAATGAACTATTACTCTAACACCCCCCCTTAAGCGAAGCTTAGGAGGAAGCAAACCTAGCACAGCTAAGAAAGCAGGAAAAAATGGGTCCCGGCAACAAGGCTAGATCAGGTACCCAACTACAAAGAAATCTCTGTAAAACGGGGAAATAGAGAAAACCCAGTGGGAAAAAACTCTACCCCAAAAAGAGATACAACAACATGCTGAAAAAAACATGAAGGAAGGAAGGCCTCAACAAGACCCCCCAAGGACAACTTCCGTCACCCCAAGCATAGAACGCAACTGAAGATAGCGCGGAGATGCAAAAGGTTTGGTGAAGATGTCAGCAACCTGCGCGTCAGTGGGGATGTACTCCAAAGAGAGAACACCATCCTAAATTTGCTGACGGATGAAATGCATATGAAGCTCAATGTGTTTAGTGCGCTGATGCTCCACCGGGTTGCGGGAAATGTGAATAGCACTCTGATTATCGCACCACAGAACAGTGGGACGATCAGGAGGAAACCCAAACTCAGTCATCAACTGTCGAAGCCACAAAATCTCCTGACTAGCATGCACTGCCGCTCTATACTCAGCCTCTGTAGATGAAAGTGCGCGAGCATTCTGCTTCTTGCACGACCATGTGATAGGACCAGAGCCAAGGCAAAAAACAAAGCCAGAAGTAGACTTCCGATCATCAACATCACCAGCCCAATCTGAGTCAGTGTAGCCAACAATGTGAGGAGCCCCTGATGTGTAATGAATGCCATACATAAGTGTGCCCTGAATGTATCTCAAAATGCGCTTGGCAGCTTGCCAATGACTCTCATGAGGCTCATGTGAGAACTGAGAGACTAGACCAACTGCAAAGGAGAGATCAGGACGAGTGTGTGTCAGGTACAACAAACTGCCAACCAACTGCCGATACAATGTAGGATCCACTGAAGGCGAAGTGCAAGAGGTAGACAAAGTAACACCCGACTGAAAAGGTGTGGGAGCAGGCTTGCAAGCAAGCATATCAAAGCGCTGAAGCATGTCAAGAGCATACTTCTGCTGGTAAACAAAGATCCCAGCAGGTGACTGAACAATCTGCAGACCCAGAAAGAAGTGTAATAGACCCAGGTCTGTCATCTCAAACTGCTCCATCAATGCGCTGAACATCCTGAATCATAGAAGATGAGCTACCTATGATGAGAAGATCATCGACATATAGCACAAGGATCAAAACCTCATCCTCAAGATGCTGAATGTAGACTATAGGATCGGAATGACAGCGTGTTAATCCTGTAGAAAGTAGAAAGGAGTCCATCTTCTCATACCAAGCCCGAGGGGCCTGTTTGAGACCATACAAAGAACGTCGAAGTCTGCAAACCAAGGAGGAATCCTGCACAAATCCCTGAGGCTGCTCCATGTAAATCTCCTCACTAAGATCACCGTGCAAGAAAGCACTCTTCACATCCATCTGATAAATGGGCCATCCCTGAGAAGCCGCGAGGGATAAGACAAGGCGAATAGAGTTCATCTTGGCGACAGGGGCAAATGTCTCAGTGTAATCAATACCCTCAACCTGTGAAAAACCCTTCGCAACAAGACGTGCCTTGTACTTATCAATAGAACCATCAGCAGAAAACTTAGTACGATACAACCACTTGCATCACACTAACTTTCTTCCCTTAGGAAGAGAACAAAGATCCCAAGTATGATTCTTCATCAAAGAAGAATACTCCTCCTCCATAGCACTGTCCACTCAGTATGTCCTGTCGCTGCCCCAAATGTCTGAGGATCACCACAAATAGCATGACTCAGAAGACTAGAACCCGCAATATGAGACCGGGTGCGACGGGAAGTGGAAGGGTCACCAGCCAGAGATCCTGCAGCATCAACTGTAACACGAGCCCATCTAGGCATCTGTGGAGGATCCTGTGGTGGAGGTAAATGGGGATCACTAAGATCATCATCCTCATCGTCCTGAAACAAAGTTGGAAGAGAGGAGGGAGTAGTGGTAAGTGAAGTAGACTCTGGAAGCGGGGTATCTACTGTAGGAAGGCGCTCATCAAACTGGACATCCCGTCGAAACAGGACCTCTCTGGAATCAGGGTCAAACAACCTGTATGCCTTAACATCCTCGCAGTAGCCAACAAAAATGAGGTGTCGGCTCTTCCGCTCCATTGCTCTCCTCTGAGCGTCAGGCACAAATGCCCATGCTTCACTACCAAAAACTCGGAATGAAGATATATCAGGCTTGACATGAGACCAAGCCTCCTCAGGAGTCATATGTCGAACTGCCTTGTGAGGCATCCGATTCTGAATATAGTTGGCACAATTGACTGCCTCTGCCCAAAAAGACGAATCCATGGACCTGGACTGTATCATACAATTAGCCATCTCCCGAAGTGTTCTGTTCTTTCTCTCTGCCACACCATTCTGCTGAGGGGTGTAGGGCACTGAAAACTGATGCTGAAGACCATGTTCAGAGCAAAAATCCCTGAAAGTTTGGTTCACATACTCCCCCCCATTATCTGTGCGTATCCGACGAATAGAAAGACCAGATTGCTTCTCCACAAATGTCTTAAAGACTCGAAATGAGTCAAAGACATCAGACTTGTACTTTAAAAAGTACACCCATGTGCGCCTGGAGAAGTCATCAATGAAAGTAAGCACATATCTAGCACCGGAAAAAGAAGGAGTAGGAAATGACATGAGGTCACTATGAATCAACTCCAATGGTGCCAAAGCACGAGTAGCTCGTCCCTGAGGGAAAGGATCCCTATGTTGTTTGCCAAGAACACAACCCTGACAAACCCCATCAGTGCAAGTAATGTGTGGAAGCCCAAGAACAAGTGCCTGTGTGCTCATCTGCTGAAGATATCTGTAATTGACATGGCCCAAACACTCATGCCAAAGTCTGCTCACTGAATCTGCATGTGCTATAAGACAGGAACCCATGCCAGCAGAAGACTCAAATCCATCAAATCTGTATAGTCGGGATGCAGTGTCAACACTCCCAGTAGCCACAATCATATCAGAATCATGTAAGTCCCGAATAACCACATCATGTGGTGAGAACTCAACTGTCTTACCAGAGCCAGAGTGACAAATCTGATAGATAGACAGTAGGTTCATCGAAATGTCAGGGACAAAGAGAACATCCTGAAGAGAACCCCCAGCCAATGCAACAGAACCAGAACCCAAAACAGAAAGATGAGATGAGTTCCCAACAGCAATCTGTGAAGTAGCACAAGGAGCAAGTGAGGTGACCAATTGCTAAGTGTGAGTCATGTGGTGAGAGGCACCGGAATCAAGAATCCAGGTGGGCCTAGAAGTCATAGCTCGTGCAGTAAGAGCATGACCTTTCCCTGTAGGGGAGGATGTGGACTGAGGAGCTGAAATGTGATGCTCCTGCATGGCTTCCTCTAAAGCCTCCAAACGTTTCCAACACCGAGAAACGGGATGTCCTTCCTTTCCACAAAAGCTACAGGTCTCAACTGATTTCTTCTTAGTCTTGGAGGTAGACTCAGTAGACTCCGAAGAAGATTTACCCTTGGAAGGGTTAGCTGGAGGTTTTGAATCAGTTTTCTGTGCAAGTTTGGAGGAAGACTCATTGCCTACGGAATCTTTCTTCGGTTTGCCTTTCTATTTTGGTTTCCCCTGTGAAGACTGAGCAACCAATGCTTGGCTAGAAGAGCCAGAAGCATCCATCTATTGGATCTTTGCCTGTTCCCATGTCAACCGATCACAAAATGTCTCAAAAGAAGGCATGGTGTGTCTAGCACCCAAAGCATCCATGGTGGAGTAGAAAGTGGAAGATAAGATCTAATATTGTCCTCACAACTTTGAGAGTATCAAGAAGATACACTCGTCATCTGTCTTGGTTTTCCCACATCCCTGCAAAACTGAGCGTAGAGACTTGAACTTCATCAAGAAGTCCTCAATGGTGGGAAAGCCAGTACGTGTCAAAGTAGTCAGCTCTGCATCAAGTTGTAGTGCCCGAAATTCATTGATAGTGCCAAACAAATCTGAAAACTTGCCCCAAATGGCCCTAGGAGTGGTCAAACCATCCAAGTGAAAGAGGAGACTGTCGGAAATGTTCAGTGCAATCAAGCCCATGGCTTCATCCATTTTATTCCTGTGCTGAAGAATCTCAAAAGGACGTTGTAGGACAGGTTGATGTTCATCTAGGCATGACCATAAGCCATGTGACATGAGTAGCCTGGTCATGTGTACTTTCCAGGTGTGGTAATTGTGTGGTGTCAGCCGGGCCACAAAGGGGTCCGACATTAAGAGAAGAAAAAGATAGAAGTAGAAGGGTTGTTTTCTGAAACTAAATGACAGAAAGAAAAAGTACCCCCCCACAATGTATGATTCTAACCCTTGTACAACAAATAAACAAATACTGAAAGTACAAAAAATGAGAAAAAAACCTAAACGCCAGATGCAGAGAGAGAGGAAAACAAAGCCTCTACTTTGATGCCAAAAAATAGTGCTCAAATGGCTGAATCAGCAAACAAGACCATCATAGTCATGTCCGTCTTAGAAACACCTTTCTGATGATATTTTGTTTTTTGAAAACGAACACCGTATGCCCAAGATATGGCCAAAAAACCACAGGTACCCCCTAAAAATGAGCTCTCTAGAAAAAACCAGTCACTAGAAATAATTTGACGGATGTATGGCCATCACTGGACGTCGGCGGTGGCTAGTGGGCAGCGACGCTGACAGAGGTGGTGGCCGAGCAGAGGGGTGGTGGCGGTCGAGTGGCCAAGCGGCGGCAGTGGGCCCCGGCGACGACGTGGTGGCCGCAGGGTGGCGCGCAGGCCAGCGGTGGCGCACAGGTAGTGCGGTGGTGGCATGGGCTGGAAGTGCCCAAAGTTCGTAAAAAAATTGATTTTTTAAAAATTTTCTTGAGTTTTTTTTTCAATTTTTGAGCCCGTACGGCCCTGGTAGGCCAAAATTTTTTGCCTGTGGTCACTGTGGCCAAAATAGTCGAAGTTTATATGAATTTTGACTCTCCCGGACCTTCTAAACGCGATGGTGGAGTCCGTTTTTGCTCAAACGGCTCCAGAAAATAGCGTCTCCTTCAAAGTGACAGAAAAACCCCAGAGAAGCTGTGGCTGTGGTCTTCGAATCGTGGCCTCAAACACCTTCAAAATAGGCAGCGACAAGGTGGCTCTAATACCATGTAGGATTTGATAAATGCAAATCCACAGCTCGCCAAGAACACCTGCATGCAAAATACCTAATGCTGAATGGAGACCAAAGAGACAGAAGCAAGGGTTTGGAAAATCTCAGCGGAGTGAGAGCAGAATTGTTATTTCCCAAAAAGATTAATTACAATAATTACAAAAGTGGCATATAAGGTGAGAAACCCTAAAGCCGGAGAAAAAGCTAGGTTTGTGCATTTAATAATTAATAAACATATTAATTATAATGCACCTACAAATGACAAGCTTAAGTAAATAGAATAATAGTTAGCATTTAATAATTAAACCAAAGTGATTTAATTATAAAGGCAAATGAACTATTACTCTAATGTTATATACCAATATATAATGAATATATAAAACACGAAACTTATTAATAATAATAATATTTTATGTTTTTTTTAGATGGGTAAGTTGTTACCATGGGTAACATGGGTAGAGCTTTCACACACATTTTGAGAGCAGATTGATAATCCACATGTCAAATACGGGCACCCAATGTCATCAAATTATTAATGCATGTCAACATATTTGTATGTATTATTATATGTATATATATGACATTATTTACATATATCTTATATATATACCTCATGCAAATTGACACTATGACATAAATTAACTAAACAAACATAAAGAATCAAAGACAATCCACCCATACATTCCTATCAACCCAAAAAGCTATCACCAATGGTTTACATACTGACACATAGGCAAAACTGACTTGACAAAGGTTGTCTAACCTAGGCCATGAGTGTGTGCATTAGCTCAATTAGGTACATTAGTAGTTTCTCCATCAATTTCCTCTCATGGGTGATACTTTCCCTCTCCTCATTGGAGGGATTGGCTCTTTCTTGCATTCAACTTAGTGCATCATGAGCGTAGTTAGTCAATCCCATGAAAATCATATTCATCATATATCATTTGCATCATTAAAACATCTAAAAGAAATTCACTTCATAATACATATATTCATTCATCTCATTCATCCATTGAACATATTAAAGTCATAATCTTTAAAATCAAATTTACTCATAAAATTAAAAGTAACCGGTAAATACATAATGGGGTGTAACATACCCTCCTTCTTATGAATCATCATCCTCGCTGATTTAAAATACCAAAATATATAGATAAATTCAAATAAAGGTTTTACTTTCAATTTTCTAGATCAAGCATGAAATAGGTGAATTTTTATTAATATCAAAATATTTTTTCCTCATAGCATTTCCATCTGCAATCTCATCCTTCCCGAACCTTGCACGAAGTGACTCTGCTAATGCATTGGAAGAACTTGCATGCTTCAAGTAACTCTCCCTTGAGAACTATACATCATAAATGCATTAATAACTACTCAATATGTACATCATAAGTATAATAGTGACTAACTCCTACATGAGTGACTGGAAGAACACGTTCACATTGGCTAACACATAATTTCCCTTAGTGCAACCTAAATAGAAAAGGAAAGTCAATACATCGCACACTACACTATGGGTCCCATCCTTTCTCTGGTATTTACACTGTTAGACAATTCAAAAGCCATGAACAACCATTACTGATACTAATACCCATCTTGAGAATAGTACTACTCCTAGATACCTATCAATCTTGAGCTTAATACTATTTCTCCTTGACTCATTTTTTGTATCAACAAAGCTTTCCTACCTATCATTATTTTTTGTTTATTTATTTCCTTGATCATCTTGATCTATTCTTCCATTTCTGACATTTCCAGACTAAGGCTATTCCTATTTCCTAGCTTATCCCAACTTATAGGAATTTGGCCCTTCCTTTCTTATAATGTTTCAAATGGATCAAATTCCATTGTAAAATGATAGAAATTATGGTATTAAAAGTACCTTACAAATCCACCAGGACTTGGTTTACCCCTTTTTGCCTGACTAGTTATCTGAGGATAATAAGTTGAGCTTACATTCTATTGAATTTTTAATAAGTTTATTATGGTTTACTCAAACCCTTAACGTTACTTTTGTGTCTCTATCTAAGATATCCTTCTCAAGAACATCATGCAATCAAACACTACTTTACACAAATTTGTAGTTATGATTGGTACCCCATCTGTCAAATTTTCCAATATGAAATTGGCTACCTTGTTGAGTCTATCCACCACTACCAATTAACATTATGCCTATAGACATTTAAAATTGTCCTTCACCTACGAACACCATTTTTTTGCGTCAATCCCCCTTTCTTCCCTAAATAATTAAATAATTTTAATTATTTATTGTCTAAAATCATATTTCTTCTATTAATTATGTAATTAATTCATTTCTTTCTTTTATTCTTCCTTTGATAAATTAAATAAATTCCATTTATTTAATTACATCACTAATGTCCGATTTCTTCTATAATTAAATAAATTTTATTTATTTAATATTTACTAATTTGCTTTTCTCACTTTTTAAATTAAATTATTATTTAATTTCAAAGTCAACTTTCCCTTTCTTCTATAAATAAATAATTGCTTTCATTATTTATTCACTTTCCCTCCTAAATTAAATAATTATTTAATTTTCTCCAACAACCTCTTTTTCTATGTCGACCTCTTTATCCGTGTCATCCTTATCTCTTCACATCTCATTTAATTTCCACCCTGATTGAATTATTTTATAATTTAATCTCAACCGTCCATCTTTAACCTAGTCCTATCTATTCCCTAATTTGGCCCTAACCCTATTTCATGCAACTTTCAATCTTGACCATTGATTGTCATGTCATATTGGCTTTTAATCTCAACCCTTCATTCACTTTTGGTTTTCTATAAAACAGACCTATCATTGTCATTTCAACCCTACATTTATGTAACCTAGTTCATGCTACCTAGACTATTGCTATCAAAGGAGACAAGTACAATTTTCAATATTTTGCTATCAAACATTAGGCTATTATTGCATACTCAAATCTAAGGGCAATCAAGAATATAAAGTAAGATAGAGAAGGATAATGGAGGTGAATTAACCTTGACATAGGTAATATTGCTTTATGTTTATGTTTCTATGTTGGATTATGCTTCATTGTTGGTTTAGGGATTTAAGGTTTTAGTTTTATTGATTTATGACCTTAACCTTGATTTTTACCCTATTCTACATTGGTGAACTCAATGTGAACCCCCTAAGTAATTTTTGGCTCAAGATTTTAAGAAATTTTGAGGAATTTTGGAATTGGATCCACTTCACTTGATTTATCTTACTTTTTTGCAGGTTTTGTTAGCTTTTTATTGTAGATTTTGCATCAGTTTTAGACAAAACCCTAATTTTCAAAGATTTGACCATATCTCTCAAAAAGTTATGAATTTTTACACAAAATGTTTTTTACAGGTTTGGGATTATATGAGGAGCTTGCAATAAAAAAAATCTGAATTTTTGGATATGTTTTGAAATATTTATAATTTTTCATGAAAAATTAATTTTGGGATCAAATCAGAGAATTTTTTAGATTTTCTTATATTTATTGAAAGCTCTCATAATTCTAATGGGGATTTTTTTCTTTATGTTCTTAATTTTGATGAAAAATAATTAGCAAAAAATTAGATCTTTGAAAATTAAGGTTTTAGAAAAATTTGATTATATCTCACAAATGGCTACAAATTTTCTCACAATTTTTTTTTCAAGTTTGGGATGATATCAAAAGTATTCAGTAAAAGAATCAAAATTTATGGATATGTTTTGAATTATTTATATTTTTTTTTACTATTTTTCATGAAAAATTAATTATGAGAGCAAATTAGCGATTTTTTTGGATTTTCTTGTATTTCTAGAAAGCTCTCAGAATTCTAATGGGGGTATGTTATTTATGTTTTTAATTTTGATAAGAAATAATTTGGGAAAAATCAAATCTTTAAAAAATAGGGGTTTTTAATAAATTTGTTGTTTAAGGCTCAAATCGGAGAATGTTTCAAAAAAAAATGCATTTTTAGAAAGCTCTTGAAATTTTAGTAGGGGTTTGTTCTTTGAAAATTTATTTTTGACCTTAAAATAATGATAAAAAAATAAAATCGTTGTTTTTTAGGGTTTTAAGCTAACCCTTTAATATTAGTGATCAATTATCTTGTTAGTGTTTTTCTTTGTTGTTGGTTTTGTTAATGTGTAAAAACAAAAACTCTTCAAAGGGTGAATTAGATCAAGTGGACATAAATTTGGAGCTAAAGAAAATTCAGGTGCACACTTTTCAACTCATATCTTTATCTTAATCTTGTTTACAACATCACATTTCAATTTGGATCTAAAAAGAATAAGTGTCTTCTCAAAATCATACTTTCAATTTGGGCTTAAAAAGAACAAGTTTTTGCATTGCTTGGTGATCTTGTTTGTGCTTGGAGGTGTGTATGCTCTTCCATAGCATTTCCATATGATCTTGGGAATCAAAAGCACTCTTCAACACTCTCATTTTCATATCACACATTTCAATTTCTAAGGTTAATGAACATTGCTTGTGTGATCAAATATATGTGTATGCTCTATCCTCTCATTATCATATGATCTTGGAGATCAAAAGCATTATTTGCCTCACTTTGTGTAACCTTATTAGGGGGCCTACCTAGAGAAGTGGCCACTCTAGGGGTGACCTCAACTCTAGCATTTCGACGGAGTATAAATAGTTGGGGTGAATCAAAAGACACGCCTCTTGGAAGTAGAATCTTGTCAATCTTGGCTAAGCCCTAAATAATTTTACACCTTTGGGAAGTGAAGGTGGAGTGTGGGTTACCCTCTCCTCTCGATTGTTTGGAATTATTCTCCTTTCAATTTATGGAATTGGGTCTCATGTACCTTCAAGGTATATTGAGGACATCTTTAGATCCTTGTGCATCCTAGTTTAAGACCATTGGTTAATCTACCTACTTGATTAATTGCTAAGTTGTACTTATGCTTGGAAGTGTCTTCTTATCATAATCATTTGCATTACATATTGCATCAGATCCTGTCTTGCATATGTGAATGTTTATTCAAGATTTAAATCTTAATCAAGCAAGAAAAACCAAAAACCAAAAAAATAGAAAACTCAAAAAACCAAAAAAATCAAAAAAATCAAAAAAATCAAAAATCAAAAAACACTATAGAAAAATCCCCATTCCCCATCCTAATAATCCTATCTTAGTCATCCAAGTCAAATCAATTATCCCATCCTAGTCATCATAACCATCCCTCATCTCATCCTAATCATCTTAATCACCTCATCCTAACCAATCCTTTCCATCCTAATCATTCCTCCTCATCCTAATCATCTCATTCTATCATAATCATCCCTTCTCACCTTAATTCCTCTTAATCATTTTAATCACCTCCATAATCATTCTAACCTTTCACAATCATCCTAAGTATCCCTTATAATCCTATTCATCCTTCATCTTATCTTAATCATTTATTTCCATCTCAATCATCACTGTGAATGGTGATCCTAGACCTGCACAAACACAAAGAACAAACATATAATTAGCTCAATATGAAAGTTAGAAACAACATTCCCCATGAGATTCATTTGAAACAAGAAAACAAGAAATATTGTAAAGAACACAATGAAAGAAGCTAATAAATCCTATTCAAATAAACAAACTCTCAATCCCATGGGGGAATTGGTGCTATTTTGATGTGGAAAATAGCCATTTCCCAATTCCTTGCAAGCTTTAATGATCTTTGATGAAGATTGATGATTTTTTATCAAACTCCTCCATAACCTAGCTATGAAAGATGAAATGTGGATGAAAATGGATGAAAATCCCTAAGATTGTGGATCCAAATGAGCATGGTAATCTTACATGGATTGTGGATGATCAAATGCAATAGAGGAGGCCTCTATTTATAACAAAGAAGGATGGAGGATTAAAGAATAGGATGAATGTGGGATTAAATATGGACAACTGGCATTGTGCCACTTGTTAAGATGCTAATGGAAGGAGGTGGAGCACATTTTGGGTAATGTGGATGATAAATGCTATTAGATTCAAATTTAAAATTTGAAAGTTGGCTTGTTGGAGGGAGATGAAGGATGAATTAAATGCCACTTGGCTCAAGGCAAAATGGTATGTAAGAGTTTTAAATGCCTTGTTGGATGTACAAACCTTTTTGGAGGGATTTTTCAAACTTGGATAATATTCCAACATTGATACCTTTTTTAAGGTAATTAAAGATTTAATAAATCAATTAAAATGATATTCATGAGCAAGTTGCAAAATCTAGAGGATTTGATTAATTTAGATAGAATTTAGTTGATTTGACAATTTGATTTAGATTTTAGGGTTTAAATAAATCAAAATGAGATGAATAATGGTTTAGACTTAATAAAATAAATTTTGATTTATTTAATTAAAGAGGGTGGTGTTAGATTAAATCAAATAAAGATTAATTTATTTAATTTAAATAAGATGACTTTAGAGATTAATTAAATAAGGTGAATTATTTAATTAAAAGAGGGACTATAAGATTAATTAAATAAAATGATTTATTTAATTAATAGGAGATGATGACTTAACTAGATAAATTTGATTTATTTAATTAAGAGATGAAATATGATGAATTTAATCGAATTAAGATTATTCAATTAAATTGGTTAGTAAAGGAGATGATTCAGGATGAAGTGGTGTTAGTGAAATCAGGATCAGGTGCATGTATATTTTACGTGTCTATATTTTTCCCCTCTTTGAAGCAATGTACCTGTTGCGTTGGTTCAAAGAATAAACTGCCAAGATCAAAATTCAAATTTTTTTTAATTTTTTCAGATGCCCCAGTGAAAAGAAGTATACTGGTACACTACCCCCTCGAGAGATTGAGCGAAAATTTTGATTTGAGGATCGATCTCGTGACAAAGAGGTTCATGATGGATGTACGGATGGTTAGACTAATAGATCTATATGATGATGATGATGCAAATGAGATGTTTTTAAGATGCTTGGAATAAAAAATCTATATTATCCTAAATAACTTAAAATATTATGCAATGCATGTGAGATGGATGATGTTTTCTATATGATATTCAATATGTTGACATTTTTTTTGATGTAGGATGGATGCATTAGTGATGTTGATTAACTGTCATGGTACCTTGTTAGCGTGGAAAGAAGACAAAAGAAAGAAGATCCAACAAGCCTACTTTATTAGAGATGATGATAATGATTTTCTTATTAGGAATTGGGATTTTAAAAGGGCCATTTTTCTTATGTTTGATAACACAGGCATGATGCGTCAAGGTATAAAGAACCAGGATGGTGTTGCACCTAGTGTGATGGACTTTGACTCGACAAATTAGATAGGAGTGCTCTTGTTCACACCTGACATATGGAACCTCATTCAGAATGCAGTTCAGATATTCTAAACATCTCGAAAGTCTTCTTATGTGGTCAATAAGACACCTAAAATACCCTCCCTACAAACCAAACAAAGCACACATGATGAAGTTATTTTACAAGGATATCCAACAAGCACAATAGATAAAAAGATAATGATTGTTGCCCCATTCCTTTCTCTCTAAATCCCTTTGTTTGGACATCATCAAGAGGTCATTGGTGTATGCACTTAAAAATGGTATGAGCACGAATTAATTAAATACTTGTTATTTAATTAATAAAAATATTAATTCCTCTACTTATAAATAAATTTCAAAATTTATTTATATAGTTCATTTCTAAATATTCTTCTTATCTAAAATCACTTCCTCTTAAATTAATTAAATGCACAAATAAACAAATTTTTCATTTAGTTAATTTTCCCTCTTCCATTTAAATTTGAATTTTGAATTCAAATTGGCCTCTAAAATCACTTCCTCTTAAATTAATTAAATACACAAATTAAAAAATTTGTCATTTAGTTAATTTTCCCTCTTCCATTTAAATTTGAATTTTTAATTCAAATTGGCCTCCAAAATCATTTTCCTCTTAAATTGGTTAAATGCACAAATTAACTAATTTTTCATTATGCTAATTTCTCAATCTCCATTTAAAATTGAATTTTAATTCAATTAGGCACATTTCTACATATTCTTCTAACTACCTTCCACCTCACCATGTGTCACATGAAATTGAATTTTATAATTTCTAAAATGTGAATTTTCCATCAACAAACTTGTAACCAATTTGAAACCTCCTTGGACACATGGCTTCTTCTTTCCTCTGATTCCCTTCAACACTTGGCAAATTGTTTTATTGCAGGGAACCACCTCCATGATTCTCTCTAACCTCTTCATGCTCAATCGTTGATGCCGCAGGAGATCACAATCTCAACCATTCATCATTGCCACATCATTCCCCAACTTGAAAAATTCTATAAATAGAACACATTTCTACAACTGTCAACAAGTAGAATTTGACAAGTTTATGCTACAAAATTCTCATTGTGAATTGGAGAGCATTTGTAGTTTACATTTTAGTGTTTTAGTTTATTTAGCATTATCATGGCATTTCCACTCTAGCATTTAGTTTCTCGCATCTTTTATACAACATCTACTATTAGATTTGCATCATTAGTCTTAGTATCATTTCAATCACATAAAACACTCCATCATGAATCATTCATCATTTATCTTCAAAAACACAAAAATATAAGCATGTAAGCATTTTAGTTTGCATTACATAATAGTTTCTTGTTTCTTAGGTTGCCATTCCGCATATTCATGTGCAATGAATAATTCTGAGAGCGTGAATTGAAGAATCACCGAGAATAGAGGACAATGGGATGAGTTTGAATGCAGGGTTGTAATAGTTCATTTTATTATTTCTCCTTCATTAGATGCAATACATTTCATTTCTTGTGTGTTGTTTAGTTATGATTAATTACTCTCATTGATAAGTTAAAATCCTAAAAAGAAGAAAAAGTCTTGAAAAAATCCTAAAAAGTAGAAAAAGTCCTGAAAAAATCTTTAAAAGTAGAAAAAATCCTAAAAAATCTTAAAAAGTAGAAAAAGTCCTGAAAAATTCTAAAAACAGAAAAGTCCTAAAAATCTTAAAAGAAGAAAAAGTCCTAAAAAATCCTAAAAGCGTAAAAGTCCCTAAAAAATCCTAAAAACAGAAAAAGTCCTGAAAAAATCCTAAACAACAGAAAAAGTCTTGAAAAAAATCCTTAAAAGTAGAAAAAGTCCTAAAAAGTAGAAAAAGTCCTGGGAAAAATGGCCACCCTGATGAAAACCTAGCAAACAGGCATCTTGGTGATAGCATAAAAATTCAAAAAGTGAAAAAAAATACCAAAAAAAAAAAAAAAGTGAAAAATCAAAAAAATGGTTGCCTTGATGAAAACCTGGCAAACAGGCATCTTGGTAACAGCAAAAAAATCATAAAAATCTGAAAAGTGCAATAAAAATAAATGGTGAAAACCTGAAAACATGTGCTATTTGTGATAAGTTGGCTCCTCCATCTATTTGAGTGTATGTTGACCGTCTGCTTCTGCCATCACTGAGCATTCATGCATATATTGCAACGAGTTTCATGTCCATATCTGGCTACTACGATTGTGTCCCACCTTGGCTTGGTTATCATTGTACATATCCATAATAAAATGTGTTCTCACTGGGGGCAAATTACCATTGAGCTTAAATCAACAGGCAAGCAAACAGCAAAAGCAACCTTGGTAAAAACAACAATCGCGATAACCATCAAAAGATAAACATCGAACATCAATCAACCAATTGAGAAAACATCCAAATCAAGTCAAACATCAAGCCACATCAAATCAAATCTCATTGAAGAATCATCTTTTGTATCAAGGTTGGATTGCTTTAACACAAATGTTCAATTGATGCATCTTGATTGTTGTTATCATTTCTCGGGAGCACCTCAATGACATCACAAACTAGAGGGGCTATGATCAAGAATGATATTTTTCTTTGTCTGTTGTTTGTGAGTCAATCAATACTACTGTGCAAATTGTCGCGAGACATGCTCTACAAATTATCATTGATGACATTCTGAATTTGCTTAGGAACATGATTAACTCTTGTATATTTACCCAAGTGATACTCAAGTCATCTTGGTCTAATTATACCTAGATGCTTGTGTTATCTTGCATTATCAAATCTCAACGTTTTTTTTATGGAAGTTGTACTCAGGTCATCATGGTCTAATTATACCGTCGATGTTTGTACCAACTTTCAACATAATAAAATGCTCAATGATGATAATAAACACAATGAATTAGATGGCAACATTGCATAGATAGGCTTGCATTCATTTTAGTTTGCATTTGCATTATAGATTTTTCCAAAGCTGGTAATTCTCAACATGATGTTATCTCTCACTATAATATTGAGTATACTTGACATAACAAAAAAATAATTCATTTACATTTCCATTCCATATCATTAGAAAGCACTGTCATACATCCACTATCACAAATCATTCATCCATTCACTTGTTATAATATTTGCATCATGAAAAAATTCCAAAAATAAAACATTTTTCAAATACCATCATCATTCATAATCCATATCATACATCAAGGTCATAATAAATTCATTCTTTCATTCATCCATAATCCATCCATATATGCATTCATCATCAATAATAACATCATAGTCCATTCATAATCCATTTGCATTCATGCATTTAGGTCACATATTTGCATAGAAAATACCAAAAATACAGAAAAGTGTATGTCATTTCATTTTCATAATAACATTCATTACACATAAGAGCATAATGTAAAATCATACATGCATATGCATTCATCATCCATCTATATATAAGCATGATTCATGATCATAATTTATTTGCATAATCATCCATACATCTAGGTCATTTATTTGCCTCATGAAAAATCCAAAAAGAGAGTATTATCATAAACCCATACATCTGCATATATCATGTTCAAAGGCTATCCATTCATTGTCTGGAATTCATAAACCATACATCCATACATTTCCATTCCATAATAAAACCATTTATGCATTCATACATCCATACATCGATATATACATGAATTTTTTTTTACAAAAATAGAATTTATCATTCATAAACACATATATCGCATCCATCTCATTCATCTCATAAATGCACCATTCATAAACATATAAAAGCATAGCATCAACATCTCATTAAGGCATCCATACATGCATCCATAACATAATCATAAATAACATGGAATAATCACATAAAACATAAATTAAATGCATCTATCCATACAGAGATCATCAAATGCCAATGCATATCATATAACGTCAAAATAATAACATGTCAAGTGTACAATGATATCAAATGAACTAATAAATTATACATCAAAAATACGGCAAAGCCAAGTCTTTGAATCAAAGTACAAATCAAATGTGACCACGTGATCTTGTGGTGCTACCCCTGAAAGTTGCAGGCCTCTGCCCAACATCGTCTGCCCCTAATGGGCCTCTTCCTGGGGGAGGTCTACCTAGTGGTCCCCCTGGAAGTGGTTGTGTCATGCCTCTGTTGGTGGTACGGGACCAAGAGCGACCAAATCTGGATCGAGCATAACTGGCCCTCTCCTTTGTTGGCATTGCATCATAGTATCTTCCCCTATAATACTCTGCCTCCTTGGTAGACTCTCTGAGCTCTCGGATGAGGTCACTTGTACCAGCCCCCTCATTAGTTGTCTATATCCTATATGCCATTACCACTACCTACTCCCCCTATCTTCGGGCGGCATCTCTCTCAACAATAAGGGTGGCCACTCGGGCCTACAACTGTACCACCTACCCCTGTACTTGTAACTATGTTGGAGCCTGTGCCTATATTTGGGCCTTTGTATGGGCTAACTATGCCTACAGTGTCTATATATGCCCCTAAAGTGTCTACACCTAAGCCTATAATCTAGCTATTTGTACCTACTTCCTCTGGGAGGGCATCCTAAGAATCACTAGCTGCTGTCCACCGGGTGTTGACCTCCTCCTCTTGAGGATGACGCCGAAATTCAGAGAATCTCTTCATCTGCCTCCACCATCTCCACCCCTATCTCCCCCATCATCTCTTCCATCATCCCCCACCTCCTCCTCACCTCCATCCCCTCTCCTCTACACTATCGGCCCTACCCTCTTCTTGACCTCCAAAATAGGTGCAGGCTCATCCGGACTGGATATCCGTGGAACCCCAAGTATGCACGAACCCCAATCATATCTCATACTGTGGGCAATCATGCTATCCAAAATCTAACCCCAACTAACTAAAAATCCCTTCGACCTACGGTCGGGGAAAAGAAATCCTCCAATAAATCTTGCTAGCATGCATGGCAAGGGCCGACCAGATGCAATCAACTCACACCATGGAATATCATACCCAATGAACTGATCATCATAAAAAATCTAGCAAATGGCATCAATCCCCCCTGCTCCTCATGATCATACACTACTAACTCTCCCATGAGTAGTATCCTCAAAATACAGTAAACATCCTCAGGGTTAACTGTAATCTCCCCAATCGGTAGATGGAAGGTGTTGTGGTCACTATGCCACCGCTCTGCAAGTGTCATCAATACCCCCTGGTTAATTTGGTACTAGGGCATATCTATCAATGAAGTCAGTTTGCACTGGTCAATAATGGCAAGATCTACTGGAGTCAGTTGTGGGATCATGTCCCATGTCTACAGAAAGTGCTCTCAAACCTGTAGGTTCTCTAAGCCACTCTCCTAGAATCAAATTAAAGCATCAAGTCAACACAAGAATCAAATCAGCCTATCAATTAGCATATCATTTAATCAAATCATCTCACGTGAGATTTTGATCAAATCTCGAGGAGCACCTATCCTATCACTCAACTCCATTTGTCATGAGATCGATCATCAGTCAATCAATTTTATCTATCTTATCATCATTCCTCACCTATCATGAGGATGTTCATCAACCTATCAATCAGCATCATCCTATTATTGGCTGACGTGATCATCAATCATCAAAATCATTAATTTTGGCTCAATGCGCTAAAACAAAGCTTCTATGTGCTAATGTACCAGATGCATCAGAACAAGGTCCTGATGTGCCATTTATTGGATGAGCTAGAAAATGGATCGGATGCATCGGAACAAGGTCCCGATGCACCATTTCCTAGATGTGCTATTTGACCTACTCTATGCACTACATTATCCTATCGATGTGCTAAAAACCCTATGTGCTATTCTAGCAACCTAATGCGCTGAAGCAGCAACCTAATGCGCTGAAGCGGGTTCCTGATGTGCTAACCTAATTTTGGATCCTAACCTAACCCTATGTGCTAATACATCGACTCAATGTGTTGTATCAGGTTCTGGATGCACTAAAAGTCTAACCTAATGCGCTAAAACGTGTAAACATCCGAATTTTAAAAAGCAAAAAGAAGGGAAAATTTTAAATTTGAAATTTGAAAAAGTGGTTCTTGGGGTACATACCAAAGGTTCGTATAAGGTTGGATGCGAGTGGCGGAAAACTCGCTCGAATATGTGAGTGTGGCGTGAAATCCTATCCATCTTGGCTCTGCTCTCTCTCAAGTTACAAATGAGCTCTCTTTTACCCTTTTTGACCTTTTAAAGGTTAATTAAGGGGTAATTATTGTGGCATTTATTTAATTTTTCAAAATGGGACTTTTAACCAACTAATCAACAATGTGGCTGAACTCTAATAATTATCGGGAGATAAATCAGGTCATCCTCATCAAATTTGACGATCATCAACATATCACCGAAAAATCATTCAAATCATCAATTTTTTTCAAAAATCATCAAAAAATCAAAAATTCTCGATTTATCTCCCAAGGGGGCATCCTTTCATCATCACCGCAAAATCAGAATCTGGGGCATGTTGAAAGTTCATCATCACGGTCAAAAAAAAAAATTATTCTTTGAAGCAATGCATCTGCGCACATCACTTCAAAAAGGTAAAAATGTATGCACTTAAAAATGGTCTGAGCATGAATTAATTAAATACTTGTTATTTAATTAATAAAAATCTCAATTCCTCTACTTATAAATAAATTGCAAAATTTATTTATATAGTTCATTTCTAAATATTCTTCTTATCTAAAATCACTTCCTATTAAATTAATTAAATGCACAAATAAACAAATTTTTCATTTAGTTAATTTTCCCTCTTTCATTTAAATTTGACTCTAAAATCACTTTCTCTTAAATTAATTAAATGCACAAATAAACAAATTTGTCATTTAGTTAATTTTCCCTCTTCCATTTAAATTTGAATTTTTAATTCAAATTGGCCTCCAAAATTATTTTCCTCTTAAATTGGTTAAATGCACAAATTAACTAATTTGTCATTATGCTAATTTCTCAATCTTCATTTAAAATTTAATTTTAATTCAATTAGGCACATTTCTATATATCATTCTAACTACCTTCCACCTCACCTGCCACCTCACCATGTGTCACATGAAATTAAATTTTATAATTTCTAAAATGTGGATTTTCCATCAACAAACTTGTAACCAATTTGAAACCTCCTTGGACACATGGCTTCTTCTTTCCTTTGATTCCCTTCAACACTTGGCAAATTATTTTCTTGCAGGGAACCACCTCCATGATTCTCTCTAACCTCTTTGTGTTCAACCGTTGATGCCGCAGGATCACAATCTCGACCGTTCATCACTACCACATCATTCCCTAGCTTGGAAAATTCTATAAATAGAACACATTTCTATAGCTTTCAACAAGTAGAATTTGACAAGTTTATGCTACAGAAATCTCATTGCGAATTGAAAAGCATTTGTAGTTTGCATTTTAGTGTTTTAGTTTATTTAGCATTATCATGGCATTTCCACTCTAGCATTTAGTTTCTTGCATCTTTTATATAGCCTCTACTATTATATTTGCATCATTAGTCTTAGAATCATTTCCATCACAACAAACACTCCATCATGAATCATTCATCATTTATCTTCAAAAACACAAAAATATAAGCATGTAAGCATTTTAGTTTGCATTACATAATAGTTGATCATTTCTTAGGTTGTCATTTTGCATATTCATGTGCAATGAATAATTCTGTGATCATAAATTGAAGAATCACTGAGAATAGAGGACAATAGGATGAGTTCGAATGCAGGGTTGTAATAGTTCATTTTATTATTTCTCCTTCATTAGATGTAATACATTTCATTTCTTGTGTGTTGTTTAGTCATGATTAATTACTCTCATTGATACGTTAAAATCACACACATACAATTGGAATGAGCGCAATAAGATAAATCAAAAGAAAAGATCAAGTACACAAACAAGCCAATGTTCTTCATACTGCTAGCCAAGACTAAATTACGGTGATACCTGATGTTGATGTCCATTGTAGGAAGGATGCATCCTAGGACATGATGTTATTAGATGATTTGGGATTGACTGGATGATAGGCTATTGATACTCTGAGTTGACTACCTTGCTTACCTACTGACCTAGACTTAAGACTTTGATGATTAGGTTTCGCTTTTGAACCTACTAGACTTGCTTTCGACCAGTTTTCCAAAGGGTGAAAGTGATGATCGATTTATTATGAGTGATGTTTATTTCGGGTGAAAGCAAGATGGAGATGGATGGATTTTTTTCAAATATTTGGATGTTTTTGGTATTTTTGAAATGTTATGAGGTTGTTTTTGGTATTTTCACGATGTTTTACAGATGTTCTGTTTTTCAACTTTTCCAATTTTTTTGGTTGTTTTTGAGATTTTATGAATGTTTGGATTTTGTGTCTCAGGGGCCAATCAAAGATCAACCTTGCCTACGTTTAAGCTCAGAGACGATGCAGTTCAGATATCTTTTTTTGACTTTTTGACCTATTTTGGGATTTTTGATATGTTTTGGATGTTTTTTTGGATTTTGATATGTTTTGGATTTTTTTAGATTTTTGCATGATTTTGACGATTTGGATATGGATATGTGATGATATCAATGCTTTGTTTTGGGATTTTTGTTGAAAACCAAGCTAGGGTTGATTGATCGGATTCATGGATTTATGATGATATCATTGTTGAAGATACACAACAATGCAAGGATAGTGTTAAGCAACACGAGGATTGGGAAGGATATCCTGAGATGATGATGGATTGATTGGATTTGATTGATTAGGATTTTGAAGCTTGATTTGGAACAAAATTGTTTTGATGATCTGATGCAACTGATATTGATTATTTGGATTGATATTCGATGAAAGATAAAGCTTGATAAGGAACATCTTCTCGTCAAAATATGCCATGGGCTAGTGATTTTGATTTTTTTCTTTTTTTGCTCACAAATAATTTGACCAATTTGATTTTACATTTTCCAATGTTTATATCACCACATAAGTTAGAGGATATAGATCAATATTTATTCCCGAAGCAAGATGTAAATATTTGCCCCCAGTGTCTAGCAATGTTTGAAAGGTCGTGAGTGGATTCTTGGGTAGATGTATGGATGGATATGGTAAGCATGAAAAGGATTCCAAGGATTATCCTGTAACAAGATAAGGTGTTCGAACAGAGGATGCTCATTTGGATAATGCTTCAAGGCTCAAATAACATTGGGTAGGATAGGATCAATGAAAATGACCCATGTCAAGATGTTTACCATAAGCAAGTGTAAAGTGTACACCAAACTTTTTCAAGATCAAGATAATTTGGAAGATGGATGTAGATATATGAAAATGGATTGGATAAATGGTTCATGGATGAATGGATTTATTATGGATAAGATGGATGAAATGTTGGATTTGTTATGGATGGGATGAGATGCTTCCAACTGAACTGGTGCATGCAGATGCTCGATTCTACACATGACGCCTGTTTGCCAATTTTTCATCATGGTACCTATCCAAAGTGCCACCATAGCGGTTTTCAGTAGAGGACCATTTTTATTTTTACTATTTTCATGATTTTTTGATTTTTTTGATTTTTTTGATTTTTTTTATTTTTTTTATTTTTATGAAATATTTCAAACTCATGTTGAACCACCTAGTGGTTTCAATGTAGATGCTTCTATCATAATTTTTCATTGATATCCTACTCAAAGAAGTTGCTTTACCAAGATACGTGCACTTGAATGCAACTTTTAAGATTCCTAATCTACTTTGTTGATATCGGAGTTAACTGTCTTTATATGCACATCGCAATAGAATGCCTTTTGAATCCTTATGATGAAGGGTTGCTGCCAATACATGGTCAATGTGAGAACTGTATATCATGCATGGAGTCGTGGATGGTGGAGTGTGTTTAGGAATAAACGATGGATTGGTTGATAGCTTGGAACCTTTGACTCTCCAAACTTGGGAATATGAGCAATAATGGGTGGATATGTAAGTGTGCATGGAATTAGGACCAATTGCTTGATATAATTTGTACGTCACTTGAGAATCCTACTTTTGCCTTTGTGGATATCTGTGGTGGATACTTTTCCCTTTTTTATTTTTCTCCACAGTTTCTTTGACTAATGGAGTTTGATAGGGATAATCATTCTTTGTATTATTTGGTATCCACTTTTATTTGATTTGTCCTTCATGCTTTACTACTTCTTTTTCCTTGATGACATTTTTCATGCTTTGATTCAAATCTTTCTTTTGATTTTGGTCCCAATTCGTGGATGGGGTGATGGGTGGATGAAGATTCATGACATGGCAGGTTGTAGTATTGGCATTGATTTCATCATAAGGATTCTTCATGCTTCTTATGTTGACGTTTCCTTGAGACAAAGTCGCCCCCAGTACTGAATAACCTGGACCTTGATGCTTAGGATTGCCAATAATCTACATTGGTTCTAGGATACCCTATTCATGTAGGCCTAATCCTCTACCTTGATAATTCATCTGTTGAAACATTTTATTTGCAATAGGATATGATTTATCTTGGAAGCAGGGTCCTAATCCTTCTCTGCTCTGTCGTGGATCTTCAAAGGTGATATCTTCTTCATTGATAAGATAGTTTTCCCTTAAAAAGGTGAGTGATCCAATTTTATAAGTGATATGACCCTCCATAAGTGGGATAACTTCCTAATTGATATCTTTGGCTTGATCTTGTGAAGTGTTAGATTTTAATGCTTCTCCCAGAGGTATTGATGATTCACTGTCCACATAAAAATCTCCCTCATGATTCATTTTTTATGTCTTCACAGGATGTTTATGATTCACAACTTCTATAGAAGCCTTCTTCATGACCCATTTTTGATATGTCTCTATATTTTTCTATATTTCGATCCTTTGTATAACTGTTAAGAGTAGGAGACTCTTGTTCCTTAGTAATGATATCAAGAGTATGAGACTCTTGTTTTGAATGATGATCATCTACATGTCCATCCAAATAAAGCATCTCACATATAGATGGAGGGGTATGTGCTATATAGATATGATCATCATTTTCAACATCTTGTATAGATAGGAGAGTGTCCATTAGATCATTGTAGTATCTTGGAGATATAAATTCTTGATCTTGATTAATTTTAGAATTTATTTTGACATGCTTTGGATCACGTTCTTGACATGGGTCAGTTTCAAAGGATGGATTGCTTATAAAGGGTTCTTGGATATCTTCATTAGGCATGGGAAGTGGCTCAATATCCTCTTGATCTTTGAGTGGACTTGGATCAAATGTTGAGTTGAGGATTGTTGGATGTTGTGGTTGTGTTTTTGATACATTGTTGTCATTGATGTCAACACTATTAGCATCTTAATCTCTTAAGGCTGTATATGTCGAGGAGATTGAGAAAATTCTAAAAATTATAGTATAGGCAGCCAATGGAGCTGAAGAGGTAAGAATGTTGGAAAGCTATGTTTGTTAAAGATATAAAGGTTCGCTTCAAAGGGTTTGGTGTTGAACCTTTCTAGTATATTGCTCAAAAGTTTCAGTGGTGCGCATGAAGTTTTGTGGAAGTTATGATGATTTGTGTGCCTACAATTATTCAGTCTCTATAGATGGTGTTCTTGGTCAAAGCGGATGAAATTATGGTAATCTCATGTGTTTCTCATGTGCCTATGACATTCATGGATGGGTCTAGATCATTCTCTATCCTTGGTGTACATCCGTAGTGATTGGAGTGTTAGTGATTGGAGATTTTTCTTATATATGCCTTAGTGTTCATGTTCTTGGCCGACATTGTGGTGTTAGCATGTTGCAGATCCATGAGGATTAATATTTTATTGGTTGGCATGTTTGGAGATGTTTGTTTGGGTCCTCACTATGTTATGACCGACTTGTGTTGGTAAGCATTAAAATTTATTCATGTATCAAGGCCGAAAATTGTAATTTATTCTTTATTTGTGGCCGACTAAATAGTGGATGTAAATCTGTATAGCGGATATATATACAAGATTGTTTTCCTTATTTAGTGGGAGTGCTCAAGTGTACAAGTGATGTACAAGTGTGAATAAAGGTTAGACCATTCAGAGTAGAGTGTGGAAGAGTTTGAAGAAGTTTTGTGTGCCTAACTGGAGCTGTAATCAGGCTTTTAAAAAAGTTATTTTCTCAGTTCAAATTCATCAAATGGATTTAATCTAATTACTGTATGTAAAGTAGTGAGCCTTCCCTTTGAGCAGTGTGCTCTAGGAAGTGTGCTTGAATGCAAGTGCGTTCTCTTTTTATTCTTCATTATACTTCTAACAGGGTATAATCTTGTGGACTAACATCCACCATGGTTTTTCCCCTCACAAGGTTTCCACGTATAAAATATTTTTGTTCATGGGTCTCTGATGTGTTGTTCTTATGCTTGCATTGTAAATTATCAAATCTGTGATATAAGGATTGGTTAATGTTGTATAAGTTTGATTTTTGTAACAATTTATTCACCCCCCCTCTTAGTTGTTTATCCTTGTTTTTCCAACAATTGGTATCAAAGCTAATTCCTTTGAAGAAAGCCTAACAACTTGAGGTGATCCAAGATGGCATCATTTAAGAAGGATAGTCCTAGATTCAATGGTTCAAACTACTCTCTATGGAAAGTCAGGATGGAATGTCATTTGAGGTGCATTGATGAACCTTTCTAGCAGATGACATAAATTGCATATAATATTCCTCAGAATGGTCCCTCCTCTGAAGATGAGATCAAGCAAGCAGAAATTAATACCAGGTCAGTAGAAACATTGGTGAGTTCTTTGACAGATTCAGAAATGACAAATGTAATGGGATTGAAGACTGCATACCAGATTTGGAAAAAGCTAGAAACATTGTATGAAGGAGATGCACTAGTGAAAATTTCTAAGCTGCAAAGCCTAAAAGGAAAATGGGAGAGCTTGAAGATGAGTGAAGATGAGAACATCTTTTCCTTCTCGCATAAGATAAATGAATTGGTGATGGACATTAGATGTGTTGGTGGAACTATGAATGATGATGAAATTGTGGCTAAGATACTTAGATCTGTGTCCCCTTCCTACAAGACAAAAGCTCATGCTATGATGAACTTAGAACAATGAAAAATATTACAAAAGACATGTTGATTGGAAAACTTGTTGCATTTGAATTAAGTGAATTTGGTGAGTCTGCTCCTAAGACTGAATCTACTTTCAAGGCAACTGTATCTGGAAAAAATAGATATGATTCAGGAGAGAGTTCCCAGAGAAAATTTAGATATGAAGATGAGATGAAGTGGATTGAAGATGAAGAAAGGGAATTGGAAGAACTGGAAGCATTGATTGTGAAAAGAGAATCAAGAGGTCATGGTAAGTGCAAAGGAAAGTTACCTATTAAATGCTTTTCTTGTAGTAAGATAGGTCATTTTTCTTCTAGATGTCCTGAAAGAGTTTCAAAATATAAGCCTGAGAATACTAGATTTCAAAGAAAGTGCTATTATGCTAAAGAGGGTATAACTGATGAAGAATCTGATAAAGAAACTGGAAATGAAGATGAATGGGTATTTATTGCTATCAAAGAAAATGGTCAAGTGTCCACTGAATCTGCTAGTAATGTAAATGTTGAGAAAGCTCTTGAAGCCAAAGTTAAAGAGAAAGATGAGTGGGTAATTGATAGTGGATTCTCCAATCATATGACTGGTGACAAAATAAAATTTGTAAGCTTGGAAAACTATGATGGTGGTGTAGTGAGGTTCGGTGACAACACTTCTGGTGTAATTTGTGGCAGAGGCACTATTTATTTTGATGGTAAACACAATACAGATGATGTTCTTTATGTAGAAGGCCTAAAGCATAACTTGTTGAGTGTTGGAAAAATGGTAGAAAAGGCTACAATATGTAGTTCAGGAAATATAATTGCTTCAAGAACAAAGACTAAAGGTAATATCTTTCATTTAAGTACTGCTAGTCAAAGTTGTTTGATTGCTCAAATTGATGTAAGCTGGTTATGGAATAGGAGGTTATGTCATGTGAACTTTGATAACATTGTCAAGATAAGTTCTACTTAAGCAGTCAAAGATTTACCTAAGTTAGTGAAGCTACTAACACTATGTGGAAGGAATGTCAAATGGGAAAACAAACAAGAAATTCCTTCCAGAGTAAATAGTACAGCTCTAATGGAGTACTAGATTTGATACATACTGATCTATGTGGTCCTTCTAGAATCGAAAGCCTACAAGGTGAAAGGTACTTTATGTTACTCATTGATTATTTGTCTAGAATTATATGGGTCACTTTCTTAAGAGAAAAACATGAAGCATTAGAAAAGTTCAAAAGTTTTAAAGCTATGGTAGAGAATGAGACAGGTCAAAAGATCAAATTTCTAAGGTCAAACAGAGGTGGTGAATTTACGTCATAGGAATTCATTTCTTTATGTGAAGAGCATGGAATTCAAAGACAACTATCTGCTCCCCAGACCCCTCAACAGAATGGAGTTGTTAAAATAAAGAACAGAACCATTCTAGACACTACTAGAACCATGATGTTGGAAGAAAAACTTCCTCATTTCTACTAGAGAAGTTGTAAGTACTGTTGTGTATACCATTAACAGGGTGAATGTCATCATTAATTCTGGTAAGACATCTTTTGAGCTATGGTTTGGTTATAATCCTACTATCAAATACTTCAAAATTTTGGAAGCAAATGCTACATCAAGAGAGATGATCATATAGGTAAGTTTGATGCTATAAGTGATGAAGGAATCTTCCTAGGATACTCTACTAAAAGCAAAGCTTATCGGTGCTTTAATAAAAAGTTGAAGAAAATGGTTGAAAGTACAAATGTTAAGGTTGATGAAGATATTGGTAAATCATCTAGAGTTAGTGATTATGATTCAGATGATCAACATGATGATGTTGACAATGATGCTTAGACACAGAATCAACTTCAGATTGTTTCGGTGAATCAATAAAATCAAGAAGCAAAAACAAGCAAAAGTGCAGAAGAAAGATCACAAGAACAAGAGGTAAGAGAAAACCTCAAAACTCCTAAGTATGTGAGAAGAAAGCATTCTGATAGTTAGATCATAGGATACAAAACCAAAGGTGTGCAAAATAGAAGAATAATTCTAGAAGAATATTGTCTAATTTCTAAAGTTGAACCTAGAAATATAAGTGAAGCATGCAAGGATGAACATTGGATGAAAGCCATGAAAGAAGAATTATTGCAGATATAGAAGAATAATACATGGGATCTTGTTCCTAGACCTTAGAACAAAAATGTGATTGGAACCAAGTGGGTGTTTTGGAATAAGCCAAATGAACAAGGTGATGTGATTAGAAACAAAGCAAGATTGGTTTGCAAAGATTACTCACAGATGGAAGGTATTGATTTTGAAGAAACTTTTGCTCTTGTTGCTAGAATTGAGGTTGTTAGACTACTTCTTTCTTATGCTACTTTCAAGAACCACAAAGTTTATCAGATGGATGTGAAGTCATCATTTCTGAATGGTGAACTAGAATAAGAAATTTATGTTGAACAACCAGATGGATTTCAGTTGACTGATGAAAAGGTCATGGTATGTTGATTGAAGAAAGCTTTGTATGGACTAAAGCAAGCTCCTAGAGCTTGGTATGCTAGATTGGAAAAATATTTATTGAAGCTTGGATTCAGTAAAGGTACTGCTGACAAAAATTTGTATTTCAAGTTGGATGAGAACAAAGAATTGATCATTGAAGTCTTTGTTGATGATATTATCTTTGAAAGAGATGATGATTTGTGTATGAAGTATGCTGATGAAATGAAAAGTGAATTTGAAATGTCAATGATAGGAGAGATAAAATTCTTTTTGGGATTGCAAATCACTCAATTAGAAGATGGGATCTTTATATCCTAGTCCAAATATGTAAAAGAGTTATTGAAAAAGTTTGGCATGGAATAAGCAAATCATGTTGGTACACCTATGGTGATCGGATGTAAACTCACACAAAATGATGAATCCCATAAAGAAAATCAAACAAGGTATAGATCGATGATTGGTGGATTGCTCTACTTGAATCAAACAAGGCTAGATATAATGAATGTTGTGTGCATGATCGCTAGATTTCAAGCTGATCCTAAAGAGTCCCATGTGACTGCTGTGAAAAGAATATTAAGATATCTGAAAGGGACAGTCAATCTTGTTCTTTGGTATCCAAAGAATGATGATCTTACTCTAATTTCTTTTACTGATGTTGACTGGGCAGGAGATATAGATGACAGGAAGAGTACTAGTGGTGGTGCATTCTTTCTAGGTAAGAAGCTGGTATCCTAGTTAAGCAAAAAGCAAACTCAGTTTCATTATCTACTGTTAAGGCAGAGTACATTGTTGCTGCAAACAGTTGTACCCAAGTATTATGGATGAAGCAAATGTTGAGAGATGTCAGAATTGAGTATGAAGAACCCATTGCTATATTTTGTGACAATTCAAGTGCCATTAACATTTCTAAGAATCCAATATTACATTCAAAGACAAATCATATATCCATCAAGTATCACTTCTTGAGAGACAAAGTAAGTGACAAAGAAGTCAGAGTGGAGTACATACCTAACAAAGAGAAAATTGCAAATATCTTTACAAATTCATTGCCTAAGGATACTTTTGAGTACCTCAGAGGCAAGTTAGGGGTAATTTCCCCTCCTAATCAGAACTAAGATGCAGGTATTTGCATCAGTTCATGAATTCATTGCTATATCATATTCCGAATTGATGTTGTGGTGATTGCTACTCAGGGGGAGTAGTCAGATGTTTTCAAGATTCTAATAAGGCATATGTACCTTTACCATTGATGTCAAAGGGGGAGAGAAGCAATGGGAAAAAATGGGAAAGAAGAAGGAAACAAAAAGTGCACAATCTCAGGGGGGGATTTTTGAAGAAGAGTTAGTTGGGTTGATGGTATTATTTTTCAAATCATGTGTTGTCATCAATGCCAAAGGGGGAGATTGTTGGATTTTTTGTTTTTGTTTCTGATACATTGTTGTCATTGATTTCAACACTATTAGCATCTTAATCTTCTTAAGGTTGTATATGTTGAGGAGATTGAGAAAATTGTAAAAATTATAGTACAAGCAGCTAGTGGAGCCGAAGAGGTCAGAATGTTGGAAAGCTTTGTGTGTTGAAGATCTGAAGGTTTGCTTCAAAGGGTTTGGTGTTGAACCTTTCTAGTATATTTTTTGAAAGTTTCAGTGGTGCACATGAAGTTTTGTGGAAGTTATGATGATCTATGTGCCTACAGTTATTCAATCTTTGTAGATGGTGTTCTTGTTCAAAGCGGATGAAAGTATGGTAATCTCATGTGTTTTGCATGTGCCTATGACATTCACAGATGATTCTAGATCATGCTCTATCCTTGGTGTACGTCCAAAGTGATTGGAGTGTTCGTGATCAGAGATTTTTCTGATATATGCCTGAGTGTTCATGTTCTTGGCCGACATTATGGTATTAGCGTGGTGCGGATCCATGAGGATTAATATTTTATTGGTTGGCGTGTTTGGAGATGTTTTTTTGGGTCCTCACTATATTATGACTGACTTGTGTTGGTACACATTGAAATTATTCATGTATCAAGGCCAATAGTTGTAATTTATTCTTTATTTGTGGCCGAATAAATAGTGGATGCAAATCCATGTAGCAGATATATATACAAGATTGTTTTCCTCATTTAGTGGGAGTGCTCAAGTGTACAAGTGTGAATAAAGGTCAGATCATTCAGAGTAGAGTGTGGACGAGTTTGAAGAAGTTTTGTATGCCTAATTGGAACTATAATCAAGCTTTTGCAGAAGCTATTTTCTCAGTTCAAATTCATCAGATGGATTTAATTTGATTACTATATGTAAGGCAATGAGACTTCCCTTTGAGCAGTGTGCCTGAATGCAAGTGCATTCTCTTTTTATTCTTCATTATGCTTCTAACAGGGTATAATCTTGTGGACTAACATCCACCGTGGTTTTTCCCCTCACAGGGTTTCCACGTATAAAATCTTTGTGTTCATGTGTCTCTAATGTGTTGTTCTTATGCTTGCATTATAAATTAACAGATCTTTGATATAAGGATTGGTTAATGTTGTATAATTTTGATTTTGGTAACAATTGATTCACCCCCTCTCAGTTGTCTATCCTTGTTTTTCCAACAAGGATTTCTTCAATATCTACAACCATGAGGTCAAAGGATGTCAATATGTCTTGGAAAGGACCATTGCTAGACTTTGGTGAAAGATGTTGATCATGCTTCGGGGTAAAATATTGAGATATGTCCTCTAACTCATTACGTGATATAGAGACACTTTCAACATGATCATTGGTGGAAGGATCACCAATTATAGGATCAAATAATGTTAACACTCCTTTGAATAGATCATTGTTGGATATTGCAGAGTTACATTGATGTATAAAGAAATATTGTCGAAGGAAAATATCGATGAGATAGTGGCATATCAAAAAGAGATATTAACTTGTCTCATCGACACTGGAAACCAACATCAGAGGAACATAAGATCTAATGTCGATGAGACATTGAGATATCGGTAAGACAAATAAGATTGTCTCATTGATAATCTTCAAGTAATGATCAAAAGCATACACCACTATACTATCGGGAAGGTGAGCAACATATGTGGTAGAGTGGTATACAACACAACCCCACAACAAGAAGCCTTGAGCAAGGTGGTAGTGTGATAAACAACATAAGGGAAGGGAAAAACACTGCCATACCGTAGTGGGTATAATAAGAAATGGTGATAGTATGGTAATCATGGCATCATTACAATTTATAGCACTAAATGCAGAAAATCACATCAGTTGCCAAAATTAAATGTTATTAAATTATTAAGAGTTGTCAAAACTAATATGACTAAATACCATGCCATCCAAAGATAAGTGATTTTTCCCAATATCGCACTCAATTGCAGTGCACTAGCGTGGAAGGAGCTAAGGATATGAGAAGAAGAAGTCCTGCAAACGTGAAATACTCGGGTAAGTGCACGAAAGCTCTCTGAAAGAGCTCTGCTAATATACAAAATCTTTCAAGGTTTTGTCATCTGAAGCTATAGTAGAGAAAATTGAAACATGCCTCCTAAAATAAAATGATTAGAAGTAAAAGAAATTCGGCCTAAAATTAAAGATGAAGAACCTAAAGTAAAGAAGAAAGCACTCCATCCTAAAATAAAACAATCAAAAGTAAAAGAAAGTCAGCCTAAAATTAAAGATGAAGAACCTAAAGTAAAGAAGAGACCACTCCATCAGTCCATATTAGATATACTTCCAGGGTCTACTAAAGAGGGTAATAAGAATTTTCTCATGGACATTGCACAAAGTTGTAGGGATGCCCTCATTTCCAAATCTGGATGGGACCTATTTTGGTATTTTTATAGTAAGAGAAATGAGAAGATTCCAGTATCAAACACTTGGATGTTAGACATAGCAAGGTTGATTGTCCCAAATGTGTTTCTTGATGTAGAATTTATCAGACCACTAGCCAAACACTATCACTCAGCTACCAAAACAATAAGGTTTCCAAACGGAACAGTATTGGTAGAAGTAACCAAAAAAGCCATCATTGACTGTTTTGGCTTAAACAAGTAGGCTTTGACCAAGATAAACCTATAGAAAAGTGAGGAGGATTATGCTAAGTTAAAAAAGACTTCTAGAAGTGATGAGGTACCCCTATATAAGAAAAGAGGCATTGGTAACAGAACATTCCCCATCTCTACTACCACTACTGAACCATTTAATGTGACAGTTTTTTAGTATTACTTTGTGAATACATATTTAGCTCTTTGCCAAGTGTTGAGGATAGATGCTCAAGATAAAATGTCAATAGGCCTAATGATGATGGCCATGAGAATTAAAAACCCTGAAACTAATATTGAATATGACTTTTTTTCATACCTTAAGAAGGCGTTAGATGATGAATTATCCCAAGTTATAGAGGATAGAGCACCATTATATTTAGACACTATTCCCTACTGTGTCATCTGATATTGTACTAGAATAGGAACCATTGGAATAAAATAATGGACTTGGCTACAGTAGATGAGCAAGGGAATCCCACAACTGTCCAGAAATGGTGCTATATTTGGGACAGTCAGTGCAATAATTCAAGCTTTGTTGTATTCTATGAAGACTTTGAACACAAAATCCTTCGAGTTCTTGGGTATGCAATACCAAGATTGTTAACCAAAATGTTGCAACTAGTGATACCTTTGGCTTTAAGACCAAAGCAGGGTCATACACACAATTTTGGAGATTGGTTCTTCCTCCTGGAAGTTACAATAATAAGAGTTTATGGATGCCCTGTTGCTCCACACATACTGCCAAAATTTGTGCCCCTCATATTAGCATTTCTTGAATTTATGTGGAAAATGATGTGGATGGAGAAAGATGTAATGCACAAGTAGAAGAAAGGCACTTTCCTGCCAAACCAAACCAAGTGTGAAGATTGGATTCTAGGCTCAGACACACTAGAAGAGTTACATTATTATTTGAAGATAAGATATGCATTGAAATCTGGAAAAGAAAGAAGCTTTGATCCTAAAAATGATATGAACAACATAAGGCACAATCTTCTTGCCAAAATGACAGTGCCACACCAAGTGGATTTTGAAGAAGATGTCATAAGGAACTGCATTACTTATAATGATATATTTAGTAGAAAAAAATTGGAATATATGAAGAAGCTTGAAGAAAGGACGAAGCAGAGGTCCAAGGATTTCCTAGGATACTTTGTTGAGGAAAAGGACCCCATCAAGAGGATAGAATTGATAATTGGTAGATTTGAAGACTTGTACAGAAAGAAGGAAGCATATCTTGAAGAACATGATGGTGGTGCAACTACAGATCATACCCTAGGTGAAACCTTTGAGCCTCCAATGGAGCAATTACCTCCCAAAAGATAGAAGATAGGAAGCATTGAACAGTCAGTACCTTATGAGGATACTGAAGAGGTGGGCGATACTGAGGAAGTGGCTATAGTACTACAATCATTGATAGGTGATATTGAAGTTGATCAGCCCATCCTTGAGACCAATGCCCATAAACATGAGGAAAGGATGGGTGATGCAGAAAAAACAAGTACAGAGGTACATGAAGATGAAAGGGAAATTGCAGCCAAGAGATTCATAGAAGATGATGAATCCATTAAGACTCTTGAGTTTAAGGATTTCTGGATGAAGATGAAGATAAATAATTTCAAGAGGGGATGGAATCAGCTGAAGTGGGAATTGAAGAATCGGAGAAAAATGAAATGGTAGCACAAGCTTTCTAGGAATTAAGAGTTGACAACATTGACATTAGCCCCCAAAAGGCTAGAGAAATGATCTTGAAGAGAAATATGCTCATTTTCCCTAGCTTGGAATTAAAGAAAATGTTTCTTCTTGATCAAGTGCGGGCTCAAAAAAATCCAATGCTAGTTGCAGAATTTGACTCCAATGAAGGTGTGAGTGGAACTGGGTATAACCCAAAGATTGAAATCCTGGCCATATGGATCAAATAGAAAAATACACAGAAGCCAAAAAAATTGGATGTAATTCAAGGGATGAAAGGGGCAGCAATGGTAAGGACAATGCAAGATACCACCACTTTGGAGGTAGCCACATTTACCCAGGAGGCTAGAGAAATGGTCTTGAAGAAAAATATGCTCATTTTCCTTGGCTTGGAATTAAAGAAAATGTTTCTGCTTGATCAAGTGCGGGCTCACAAAGATCCAATGCTAGTTGTAGAATTTGACTCTGATGAAGGTGTGAGTGGAACTAGGTATAACCCAAAGATTGAAACCCTGGCCATATGGATCAAACAGAAAAATACACAGAAGCCAAAATTATTGGATGTAATTCAAGGGATGAAAGGGACAACAATGGTAAGGACAATACAAGATACCACCCCTTTGGAGGCAGCCACAATTACCATGCATTCAGCCATGTTCACTTGAGCAACTATTAAGGGATTAGAAGATAGATTGAAGGAGTATGAAAAGGAACAAAGGTTCATAAATGATGAAGTTAATAAACTATTCATGGAGAATGTGAAATTGAAAGAATAATTAAGAGGAGTAGGACCCTCACAAAGCAAGGAGATGGTGTTATACAGGCCTCCTATTGCTCCAATGGATATTGTGAAGAACATTTCTATAGAACAGGTAAAAAATCCAGAGAAGGAAGTGGATGATGTAAAGAAGGCCAACAATCAAACCCAGGATGAAGTGAAAAGACGAATTTGTGAATTTATGGAAAAGATTCTTAAGCATAGGATAAAATCAATTATGGATAAACTGGAGAATGTGCATGATAGTTATAAAACACTTCAACAGGCAAGGGATCAAATAAAGACACATATGCTTGTATTAGATCCTTTATTCAAAAGGTGGCAGCCTATTCACCACACTTTGGCTAATTTATGCAAATTTCTACAAAGAAGTTTCGATGTACCCACAGCATTAAATCCAACTGAACAAACTGTGAAGATGATTATTGATGAATTTCAGTATGTACAAGGGTTTGATAAGAATATTGAAACACGAATGGATTTATTTCATACCTGGAAACAGTGTTATATACCTGAAATCATGAGAGATGGTGATCAGTTGAAGGACTTGGATAAGTGGATGAAATAATTTAGTCAGGTTGTTCATAGGTGTGTTACTCATATATAAGAGGATGATGATACCAGTCTTCCCAGGCTAAATTAGATCATGGATGGGTTGATTGTTCTTGATGCGAGATACCTAAATTTTGTCAATGATACAAAGGTATTACTAGATAGTCGATGGAAAACTCATCTTGCAAACATGCAAAAGATCCAGGAATATAAGTGGCCATCAGATTTTACGGTGTATTAGTGAGAGGAAAAGTATTTGGTTTCAGAAGAATAGAACACTGAGGTGAGAGAATTTGGACATTCATCATGGAGAGGAAGACTTTTCCAGATCAATGATCATGGGTCTTCTATGTTGAATAATGGAACCATATGTCAAAATGTCTTAAGTCTTGTTATTTCCTTAATTATGCTAATCAAATAGTTGTTGGTTTCAGAAGAATAGGACGCTGAGGCGAGAGCATTTGGACGTTCATCATGGAGAGGAAGAATTTTCTAGATCAATGATCATGGGTCTTCTATGTTGAATAATGGAAACATATGTCAAAATATCTTAAGTCTTGTTATTTCCTTAATTATGCTAATTAAATAGTTGTTAGTAAAAGAAGTAGTTATGAAAGGCCGTTTCTTTTTGTAAAAGGCCTGTAGCTTGTTGCTTTCTATATAAATAGGAAACCAAGGCCTAGTTTTAAATTATCATCATCATATATCATTTCCATTTTGAAAACTTATATTATTAATATATATCAACTGAAGCAATATAATGGAGAACATCTTATTATCAGATATTCTCCATGACTGTGTTATCATTCTGTATTTTCTTATGTTTGCCATACTTATTTCTTATATTTGAATGAATATCAGTTATTGAGCCTCAATATTGTTCTTATGTGAATGAATATGTTGATATAGTAAAGCATTTATTGTGGATGTTGGTAGAGCTGCTAATTTTTTTGAAAATTTGAGCTTATTTTGCCTTGTTACATGTTCAACATAAAAATGGAAACTATTTAAAAATAATAAAGTTAACAAAGTTGCTTATTTAAATAATTGTGAATTATGTGCATTAATATTTTATTAACTTTTGTGTCTTCATGAACATATGTTGATACAAAATGAATGGAAGAAGCATCCAAGTAATCCTAATTTTTTCTGCCAACAATTCATACCAAAGATTGAACAATTTAAGGATATTGCAATAGCTAATTAAGGATATGATGATGATGATGATATATTCTTGTACTTGTATATTCTATGAAACATTCCTTATTTTCTATGAAACAGTGTATATATTCTTGTACTTGTAAATATTCTTTTACTATTATGTCTATTAAATAAAACAGAGTTTGAATAAAAAATGCTTCACCCTTTTTTGTAAGTGAGTATGTGAATTATTGTTTAAGGAAAAATCTTACAGTGTTTACATTTTTAGTTTACTAGTTTCAAAGCTTCATTTGCTATGTATATAAAATTGTATGTGCTCTTTATCTTGAATGACATAAAATAGTAATATCATCATAATCAGGATTTTCAATTTTAGCACCATCATTGTCCACACTTTTTATATCCCATTCACTTTTAAGTGCAATCATCAAAAAAAATAAAAAAAATTCTTGTCCCAGTTAATCTTGATTCCTTTCAGCACAACACAGTAGGTTGCATGTTAAATTTCAAACATTTTCTTTGCATTTTTTTGTATATGTTATTTTCTTAGTGCATCATTATGTAACAACAATTTCACTTCTGAGATATACAGTAAAAATAAATGAAATCACATGTTTTCTTTGTCAAGGTAAATGTATGTTGAATACCCTATGTCTTTCAGATAAGTGTGCAAGTGAAATAAGACATAACTAATTGAATCTGATTTTCTACTGTACAGTTGTTTTTTTATGTGCTTTTTACTTTTTGCATGTGGATTACCCTAAAAAATAGACTACTTATCTTTTCTTAAATGAAGCCTTTACATTTCCTATTTACGAAAGGAATTTATTGCTTGACAACAGGTTTGTGAACTTCATACAAATTAAGATTGGTGTAAAAGGCCATCCTCGCAAATGTTGTTTGGTCTAGAATTATAATGGAAAATTAAAAAGTTTGCTAGGAGAATAAAATGGGTTTTCAATTGTCCAAGTACAACATAATATTACTGAAGCATTTCAAATTTTAGGCCATAAGAATCATCCTTTTTTAAACATGGATTGCAAATAATTCTGAAAATTTAGAAGTCTTGGTCATTAATAGTATTGTCTACTACAATGTCATCCAGTCTATCATTGTCAATGTTCATATTTTCTTTCAAGTATTTAATATTATCATCCTCATCTTGACCTACATCATCTTCATCATCATTTAAATTTGACTATACACCATCTATATTGTTACCAAATGTATTTGGATCATCATTTTCTATACCATCCATATTGTTGTCTTCCATAACATCATCTAACTCTGGATTGTTGTCTTCTTGTGCCTGAACATAACCATCTTCAACATCATCATGGATGTCAATTTATTCAGTGTTCTCTAATCCCTCTCCCTCATTTTTTTGGCCATCATTGTTTTCCTCAGTATCCACTAATGCATTGTCAAATATATGCCTTAATCTTGGATCATAATGTATGACAAATATCCATTTCGGGTCCAAAATATCTTCATAGAAAAATACCTGCACATGAATGACATACATGTATATTAGACATTATATAAATTGTATGATCATATATACATCAATTGAATAATGGAAAATTATTTTATAGACTACCTTTTTTATACAATAATTTCTATAAAACACAATTTTGAAAACATAGTTTGTAAAACATCAGTCCACGCTCATTTATTATTCTTTGGTTTTCTTCCCTTAAGAACATCCTTAGGGAGACCTTGTTCTTCCCTCTTCTTTCATGCAGGAGTGCATTTTAAGAAGGGTTAATCAATCAATAACTCATCCCCAATGGTAAGGTCCATAATAGCCTCTACAATTATCAATCTATCAACCTCTCTTTCCATATATCCATCTTTATCATTTATAACCTCAACAAATTGACAATTCGGTCTTACAGTAGGGTCCCTTCCCTTACTACTATTTATAAATCCTGCAATATTTTTGTGTGTGTATGCACGTCCATCTATATACATAAGATGGCCTCTATTCATTTAATTTCCACTTTCCAATTGGAGACAATATGTATACATATTCGAATTTAGACCATATGCTGACATGCTAGGCTTATATTCTGCTAGCCTTCTCCATTCATCGTTGTAATATGATAGACCATAATATGGCATTAATCTCCTAGTGGTTTGTTCTGAATTGTTTCTATGTTTGGATCCCACATGTACATTTTGGACAATAAAGAAGCCTAGATTTGCTCCATGAATATTGGAGGGTTGTATCATGTAGCTGTATCCCCAAAATTGAAACACCTTGTACACTCTAGGTATTTTTTGATCACTAGGCCAAGCGCAATATAGTCGATGATAAAATGTCTCTTTGTAAATTGATCTCAAACTCAGGGGAAAGTCATCATTTCCATCACATTCATTCTCATAGGGTATGTAGTCCACCTTCCCCTTGTCTTTAAGCAAATTATGCATCTTCACATTGGTTCTTGTTTTGTTACTTGTTTTCGTCAATTCCTCATCTTCTGAGCTGGTATATTGGCACATATTTTTGTTAGATGTGTCATCTGATAAATGATCATTTCCCTCTAGGCTGGAATTTAGTGGTCCAGGAAACTTTAAACCAAGAACTTTATCCTATAAGTATCCATTAAGAAAATATTAGTTATTTAAATAATATAAAACAATGTTTAAACGAAGTATATATGTTATTTATATCAAATTGGAAAATTCCTCACCATAATTCCTATTGGAATTGAATCGATTGTAGGAGGTATACTACTGACTGGAATCTCATCATATATATAATGTCTTTGTACAATCTCTTGTTTGAATTATTTCTTTCCATGACATACAGAACATCCACAAAGAACAATTTTCTCAAAGTATTCATCCCATGTACTATAGTCCTGACCTATCTCTTCTTCAGTGCAATCATTTGTTGTGTCTGTAGTATCAATTGTCATATCCTCTTCCACCCACTATCGTCTACGTGATTTAACAGTTTTAGTTCCACGTCCATGTACATATCTTGTTCTTTTGCTAGTTCAGAGCTTAGGCTCTGCATTTTCTCCAATCTCCATCTAAAATAATCAACAACATGCATTAATTTATGTCAAGATTGGATAATACATTATAAATTTCAATAAAACTGTGAAAAAAATGGGTGTATCACAAAATCCCATCAGATCATTTTTTCCTAAGTTAAGTCAAAATTTGAGTACCTGATGTCCCGCTTCTTTTGTTGTGTCCTCATTTGATATGACATGATCTATTGCCATGGCCTCATCTTGCCCCTATAATACACAACATAGTAAATAATGTTTAGTACACCAATTATATCATTTCAACGAATATGCTATCCAACACAAAACCTCACTTTAGTCATATATTTGAAATATTGATATCATGTTTTGGCTATCCTAATTTTTAAACTTTTCCCTTGATCATAGAATCACATTTAATCATCATTCCTGTGCATTTTCAACCAATAAGTTTGACCTCAGAGGCCTCATGGACAGAAAAATGACTTTATTTCCTCTATGTTGTAGCATTTGTGAATTCATAAACACCTTCCTCCTTTGGTTGAGGTTGCTTTCTCTTCTTACCTCTATTGTACCTACAGATTTTGTTGTCTCATCTATTTCCACCCACTTTCCTCTTAGCGATTTAGTATTTCTATGTCATCCACATCCTCTCTCCATGGCCTCCTCTATGAATAAAAATTTCACCATAGAAGCTTTCACCGCACTACCACCAAGATGGAAAAAGCAACTTGTGGGACCGCGGTAAAAATCGCTCTACCACACCGAGCTGATGAAGGAGTCATGGGATAGTGGTGGTCACTGCACTACTACACAACAATGGTAGAAGACTTGTAGGACTATGGGAGTCACTGCAACACCGCCAGAAAAAGAGGAAGACTCATGTGCCCCCACAAAAGCTTTCACCGCACTACCGCAGAGAAGGATGAAGCACCTTGTGGGAGCGCGGTAAAAACCACTCTACTGCACTGAGCTAATGAAGGAGCCACGAGATAGCGGTGGTCACAAAAACAAGGCAGGAGTTGGAATTATTTCCAACACTATAGATCCTGTGATACACACCAATGAAAATAGTCACTATATAGCAAGGATAGGAGCTAAATTAGGCACACTTGGCATCGCCTTATACGTCCCAAATAGATTAAATTTATGGCCAAGATTCGGCACTAAAGCTGGCATTAACTAACACTAACTAAAGCGTCGACTAATGAAACCAAATCAAAAATTTAAAACTTTCCCACGTGAAGGAAGAAATCAGACGACAAAAAAAGGGAAAAACCTCACGCGAAGGAAGAGAGCAGGGTGCTACTAGCAACTGATGAGAAATTTTATTTAGTTTGTGACACGCCACGCGAAGGAAGAGAGCAGGGCGCTACCAACAATTGATGAGAAAATTAATTTAGTTTGCGACACCATAGGTAAGCTTAAAAAAAAATTCTTGGTTGAATTCATGATTGTTTACTACTCTTTGTATTGTATTTGAATTTCATGATTGTTTATTGGTTCGTGGCCTAATCAGTCTAGGCAACCTCTAAATTGTTCCATCATTATAAATTGTAAAACCTTTGAGAAACCAATAAAAAATTTACCCTAACCATTTGAGCTTTGGCTCAAAATATTATAGCATGAAGTGAGGATGCCTCTATATTCTTTCCCTAACCTAGGTATCAAGGAAATAGTGAATTGCTTGGCAAATCTAGGAATTGGGTCGGTCACTGCTGAAAATAAACGCAGAAACCGCTTGGTTTTGCCCAGCCACGCCATAGTCACTAATGCCATGAAAAATTCATGCAAGATTGCATTATGAAATATTTTTCATGATAAGGTTATCAACACTAAACAAATCGAGCAAACATATTTTCCCTAGGTTATCAACACTAAGCAAACCCAACGAACATATTTTCCCACAAAACAAAACTTTCATACCACAAACTAGACAAAAACTTTCATACCTGGCAGTGTGTACTTCGTTTTCCTCCACAGACTCGACGAAAATAATTTTCCCTAGGTCGCCTCAAAAATTCAAGCAATGGAGGGAAGCAAGCATTGTCAGCAAACTCTGGCCACAATGAGGTAATTCATTGTCAATTTATAGATTTGTAAATGTTTTCATTGTTTCTTTGAATTTTAGTTTTTAGTTTTTTATTTCTAAATTTAAAAGAAGAAATATAATTTAAAAATATATATATATATAGGGACATGAGACTGACAAAGATAAAGATGAATTGGCTTCCATATTGGGGGTAGAGGCAGTGAACAAATTGGTTAATGTGGACTAGACAACACTTTCCAGATACATGGAAAAAAAATCTGGTAACGCCCCTCAAACATTGTAAACAAATCAACTGTGTCAAAGGGAATCAGTTGATTCTTCAACCAAACCTGGACCTTGCAAAATATCCAAGAGGAAATCAGTGATAGTAAACTCTAAGAATGTGGAACAGGGAGGAGAGACTTCCACTCCTGGGACACAGACTTCATCCACCACACCATGTTTTCAATCTTGCATTGGTAGCTACAATATGAAGATAGAATATGAGGTGGTTTCAGAGGAAGTCTGAATGACGGATACTGGGAAAATGTTTGTGAATAGGTTGAAGGAATCATGCCTTCAATGGTTCAAAGACCATCTACATTTTCCACTCTCAAAGATACCCATGCACCTGAAAAAAGTTTTTATCCATGACATCGAGAATGAATTTGGCATAGGTTGGTCTGTAAAGAAGATAAAGCTATGAATGTCTCAAAACTGCAAGAGATTTTGGTGCAACCAAACAAAGAAGATAAAAAAAATCCTTCCTAAGCTAAGGCAGAAAAAAAAGGCAAATTGATGTAAGTGTGAAAGTATGGAAAGAGCTTGTAAAAGCATATGAGAAGTCAAATGCATGAAGCAAGTCTGGTGAGGAGAGTACGCAGGTATTTGAATTTTCTCATAAGATTATATCAAATTTATTAAATGATATTTAAACTTTATTTGTGCATAGTTAAATTGAATTAGTATATGTTTCAGGACAAGGCCTCCAAGGCTAGGCTTGAGAAACTTCGTGCCATGCATCGCAGTGGCTAGAAAGGTTTATAGGCCTCGATCTATACATTTGTAAGTATATTTAATATGTTAAATGATATTTTTTTATTTCCTTGGAAAAAGTAAATGATTGCATATTAATTGCTTTAACTAGTCCATGTGTCATGTTTTGACAGGAGGATAAATATGACTGCCATCCAAAGCAATTTGAAAAGAATATGTTACAAAACAAAAATTGGAACGATTTTGTAATCTGGATGGAGAATGAGGTATCAATAATTGAGTTTCAATAACTTAGTTGTATATTGTTGTGTTAATATGTCAATTTGCATCTCTTGTGTTGAGTTGTTTATTGATGCATAGGATGTGTAAATAGAGCTCAAATCTTATGATTACAAGATGACCATTTATGTGCATGAATAAATAGTAGAAGGATGTAGATGAACTCAATTCATCTGAATTTATGCCTCTTGGCATGCATTCCTCTTGAATCTCTAATATCAGGTGCTGGAGACTTGCCTGTAGCTTTTACCTTTTGTTGTTGCCTTTCCTCTTCATTGTTAGACTCATCTCCTTTCTCCTTATCTGCATTTCTAGCTTTGGCTTCTAATTCATCCCATGTTTTACCTTCCTCCTGTTTAGAATCTTCATCTTCTTCTTCATCCTCCTCTGACTCCACAAGAGATTCATCTTTTGAACCTTCCTCATTTGATTCTGATTCCTCTTCTACATCTGAGGGTTCATATCCTTGATTTGACTCTTTTGAATTATCAGAATCACTAGATTCCATATTCAAAAATTCCCAACAAACATCTTCAATAAATTTATCTAGATCATCAGTAATAGTCTTCAAAATTGGCTGCCAATTCAAGTTCATTTTGCTTTCATAATACTTTATATCCATGGAGTTTAGCCATTCCTTCATGCCATCAAGCAAAGATTAAGGAATGGCATACATGTGGAGTACATCCCGCTTGAATTCTTTAAAAACAATAGCCATATCAAATGGCTTTTGCCCAAGTCCTACTCTCTCAAGGTTAACAATCTCAATCTCACTAATAGCGATTACTAAGAAAGGTATTTCACCAACTCTACCAAACAGTTTACCATAGGAACAATAAAAGAAGAGGCTTTGAAAGGAACTCCATGAAAACCAAGCTCTCTAAATGTTATATCAAACTCTAGTTCAAAATATTTTAGATGAGGCTGCTCCCATAGCTCTCTTATTGGCTTGACAAATCCTCGAAACTCTGCATTTATATTTTTTTTACTCTCCCTCTCTTGTTGTTCTTCCTCAATTTCATTAGGATCATACATTGACCTTCTTTCCCCTCCTAAATTTTGGACCACATCCATTACCTCCACATAAAACTAGACATCCTTGGTCTTCTTGGTTCCCAGGCCATGATATGGTTATGCAAATGAAAATGAATCAAAGTAATCATCTCCTTCTCCACTGGTTGGAAGAATGCAGGCTTAATGTTTTGATACATAATATCATCTCTCTCTTATGCTCTCATGGTTGAATACTAAAATTCATTATGGTGGGCCTCCAGAGTTCCAGTCATCTTTCTTCCTCTTCCACCAAATGTTGGCCTGATCCACACATTTACCAGCCTAATTGCCTTTATTTTTGAAAGCTGAAGTTTCTCTTGAGTCACCAGTGTAGCTCTCTCTGCCTTTCTAGACTCTTTCATTGCTACAGGAAATTAGCACCTAATTGATTAACAATCTCAATCTCACTAATCGTGATTACTAAGAAAGGTAACTCCACCAACTCTGCCAAATAGTTTACCATAGGAACAATAAAAGCAGAGGCTTTGAAAGGAACTCCATGAAAACCAAGCTCTCTAAATGGTACATCAAACTCTAGCTCAAAATATTTTAGATGAGGCTACTCCCATAGCTCTCTTACTCGCTTGACAAATCCTTGAAACTCTGCATTGATTTTATTTTTCTTGTCCCTCTCTTGTTGTTCTTCCTCATTTTCATCAAGATCATACATTGACCTTCTTGCCTCTCCTAAATTTTGGACCACATCCATTACCTCCACATAAAATTGGACATCCTTGGTCTTCTTGGTTCCCACGCCATGGTATGGTTATGCAAATAAAAATGAAGCAAAGTAATCATCTTTCTTCCTCTTCCATGAAAACCAAGCTCTCTAAATGCTATATCAAACTCTAGTTCAAAATATTTTAGATGAGGTTGCTCCCATAACTCTCTTACTCACTTGAAAAATCCTTGAAACTCTACATTGATTTTTTCTTGTCCCTCTCTTGTTGTTCTTCCTCAATTTCATCAAGATCATACATTTACCTTCTTGCCCCTCCTAAATTTTGGACCATATCCATTACCTCCACATAAAACTGGACATCCTTGGTCTTCTTGGTTCCCACGCCATGGTATGGTTATGCAAATGAAAATGAAGAAAAGTAATCATCTTTCTTCCTCTTCCATGAAAACCAAGCTCTCTAAATGCTATATCAAACTCTAGTTTAAAATATTCTAGATGAGGTTGCTCCCATAGCTCTCTTACTCACTTGACAAATCCTTGAAACTCTACATTGATTTAATTTTTCCTATCCCTCTCTTGTTATTCTTCCTCAATTTCATCAAGATCATGCATTGACCTTCTTGCCCCTCCTAAATTTTGGACCACATCCATTACCTCCACATAAAATTGGACATCCTTGGTCTTCTTGGTTCCCATGCCATGGTATGGTTATGCAAATGAAAATGAATTAAAGTAATCATCTTTCCTCCTCTTCCATGAAAACCAAGCTCTCTAAATGCTATATCAAACTCTAGTTCAAAATCTTTTAGATGAGGCTGCTCCCATAACTCTCTTACTCGCTTGAAAAATCCTTGAAACTCTACTTTGATTTTATTTTTCCTGTCCCTCTCTTGTTGTTCTTCCTCAATTTCATCAAGATCATACATTGACCTTCTTGCCCCTCCTAAATTTTGGACCACATCCATTACCTCCACATAAAATTGGACATCCTTGGTCTTCTTGGTTCCCATGCCATGGTATGGTTATGCAAATGAAAATGAAGAAAAGTAATCATCTTTCTTCCTCTTCCATGAAAACCAAGCTCTCTAAATGCTATATCAAACTCTAGTTCAAAATCTTTTAGATGAGGCTACTCCCATAACTCTCTTACTTGCTTGAAAAATCCTTGAAACTCTACATTGATTTTATTTTTCCTATCCCTCTCTTATTCTTCTTCCTCAATTTCATTAGGATCATACATTGACCTTCTTTCCCCTCCTAAAGTTTGGACCACATCCATTACCTCCACATAAAACTGGACATCCTTGATCTTCTTGGTTCTCACACCATGATATGGTTATGCAAATGAAAATGAAGTAAAGTAATCATCTCCTTCTTCGTTGGCTAGAAGAATGCATGCTTAATGTTTTGATACATGATATCAGCTCTCTCTTATGCTCTCATGGTTGAATACTGAAATCCAGAATGGTGGGCCTCCAAATTTCTAGTCATCTTTCTTCCTCTTCCACCAAATGTTGGCCCGATCCACACGTCTGCCAGCCTGATTGCCTTTGTTTTTGAAATTTGAAGTTTCTCCTAAGTCACCAATGTAGCTCTCTCTACCTTTTCAAACTCTTTCATCTCTACAAATCATCTCTAGGATTTAATGATTTGTACCACATGGTTAATGTGCTTTGAATCCTTGCATCTAAAGGAAATTTCCTTAACATAAATACTGCTAGGGAATTTCAATGTTTCCATTGTATTGGCGTTAAAGCCGGTACCTGCAACATTGAAAATTATCCTTATATAAGAATTCCCTCCATCTTATTAATTCCCTACATCAGAGGGTTTGTATCCTTGATCTGACTCTTCTAAATTATCAGAATCAGAATCACTAGCTTCCATATTCAAAAATTCCCAGCCAACATCTTCAATAAATTTATTTGGATCATCAGTAATAGTCTTCAAAATTGGCCGCCAGTTCAAGTTCATTCTGCTTTCATAATACTTTATATCCATGGAGTTCAGCCATTCCTTGATGCCATCAAGCGAAGATTGAGGAATGGTGTACATGCGGAGTACATCCCGCTTGAATTATTTGAAAACAATAGCCATATCAAATTCCTTTTGCTCAATTCCTACTCTCTCAAGGTTAACAATCTCAATCTCACTAATAGTGATTACTAAGAAAGGTAATTCCACCAACTCTACCAAACAGTTTACCATAGGAACAATAAAAGAAGAGGCTTTGAAAGGAACTCCATGAAAACCAAGCTCTCTAAATGGTATATCAAACTCTAGTTCAAAATATTTTAGATGAGGTTGCTCCCATAGCTCTCTTATTCGCTTGACAAATCCTTGAAACTTTGTATTGATTTTATTATTCATGTCCCTCTCTTGTTGTTCTTCCTCAATTTCATCAGGATCATACATTGACCTTCTTTCCCCTCCTAAAGTTTGGACCACATCCATTACCTCCACATAAAATTGGACATCCTTGGTCTTCTTGGTTCCCATGCCGTGATATGGTTATGCAAATGAAAATGAAGAAAAGTAATCATCTCCTTCTCTGTTGGCTGGAAGAATGCATGCTTAATGTTTTGATAAATGATATCAGCTCTCTCTTCTGCTCTCATGGTTGAATACCAAAATCCAGTATGGTGGGCCTCTAGAGCTTGTCATCTTTCTTCCTCTTCCACCAAATGCTAGTCTGATCGACAAGTTTGCCAACCTAATTGGCTTTGGTTTTGAAAGCTGAAGTTTCTCCTGACTCACCAGTATTAGCTATAGATTTTTTGAAATTTTATTATGGTATGTGCACTTTGATATGATGTAATATGATTATGGTTTCATCTCATATGTTGTAATATTAGATATATAACAGAAAAATAAATTTTTGCATGAAATAAATAATAACTTTTCATTCTAAATGTTTTTTTTTTGTAGAACACGGGTCTTCCAGAAGATCAAGATGATCCTCAACATGATATAGATCCACCAAATATTGGTTTTGTCTGTATAGATCACATGGCAGAGGATGTTGATGATGCAGATACGGAAGACACCGAGGTCAATGACAATGATGATGAGGACGATGACGATGATCATGATCATGATGATCATAATGGTGATGATGATGATGAGACAGTTGGTGGTAGTAACCAGTGACATTCATAATCATATAGATTGCATCATTGATCATTGCTGATATATCATTATGATGACTCTTTTCATGGTTACTATCATATGTATCATTTTCACGACCTACAGTACTATATTATTGAGTTGTATCATATTGACATGTATCATTTTGACTATATCATTTGGACATGTATCATCTTGACTTGTATCAGTTTGAGTTACATAATTTATCATTTTTATTTATATCATTTGTACATGTATCATTTTGACATGTTTTTCATGTCCTGGCATGTTTGACTTTCACTTGACGATTTTAATTTACTGCTCAGGATGCATGTTATCAAATTCAATTAAATTATAGATATTTGACTCACTTGTTTTAATTATAGATGATGATCATGTTACAATAATAGTTCAGGCGGTGATGAAAGGTAAAATTAATGCTTGGCACCTCCAAAACGTAATTGAACAAATAAGAGAAGTGTTGAGATCTTTTGGTTGGTAATGACATTGAACTATAGATGTACTTTTTTATCTTTACAAGCAATAAAAAAATTCATGTTACTGACCCAAAAAAAATAATTATCTTGTTATTTAATCATATGAGTTAAATAATTAAATTAATTACTCTATAATAATATGAGTTATTTAAGAGGCATGATATATTTTACTAATTAAATTGAAATAAAACATATTAAATTAATAAATGGAAGCAAAACAAGAAGCATTTTTAGAAGCAACAATGGAAGCCAAACTAGAAGCAATCGTGGAAGCAAAATTGGAAGCAAAACCGGAAGCAAACCTAGAAGCAAAATTCGAAGCAAAACCAGAAGCAAACCTGGAAGCAAAATCGGAAGCAAAATTGGAAGCCAACTTGGAAGCAAAACCGGAAGCAAACATGGAAGCAAAATGGAAGAAAAAGTTGAAGCAAAACCGGAAGCAAACCTAGAAATAAACCGGAAGCAAAACTGGAAGAAAAACCAGAAGCAAAATCGGAAGCAAAATTGGAAGCAAAAGTGGCAGCAAAATCGAAAGCAAAATCGAAAGCAAAATCAAAAGCAAAATTGGAAGCAAAATCGGAAGTAAAAGTGGAAGCAAAACCAAAAGCAAACCTGGAAGCAAAACCGGAAGCAAAATCGGAAGCAAAACTAGAAGCAAAGATGGGAGTAGACATAGAAGCAAAACCGAAAGCCAAATTGGGTGCCAATTTCAGTGCTACTTCTGACTTTATTTCTGGCGCTATTTCAGGCGGCTGAAGAGGTGCCAGTTCCCGATGCTATTTTGGGCACTAACAGGGGCGTTGTGATTTCTCGATGCTAAGTCTGGTGCCATGGCTGACACACAAGTCGGCGCCAAAGTCAACGCTGAGAAGGCCATGCCTGTTTTATCAAGTTCAGCGCCAGCCAAATCACCCGATTCGTGGACTGAAATACACTAAAATCCAATGCTATTTTAAGCGCTATTTTCCTGTTCTGCTGTAGTGGGTAACTTTGATTTTGCATGGTGTTACCTTGACTTGGATCAACACATGGAATTTTTAACATATTTTTTGGACTTTGAACAACATTTGTATGATTTGCAAACATATCTATCCCAAAGTTTACCAAGTGTGGATTTGAAATGTTTATGTTTGGTAAACTTGTACTTGGTATATTCATATTTGGCATGTATGGATTTGGTGGGATAATGTTGTTTTGTTGAAGACTCATGCATTGATTGTTTGGTTGATAGATTTGTAGGTTTGGACTTTGATTTAAACCTACCATAGGGAAAGGTGTTCCAAAACTTAGATTGGGCATACTCACATTTGTTATACCCTCAAGGATTGTAGGAGATAATGATGCCATGTATGGATTGCATAAATGTGAGTTTCAATACTCAATCAGAATTGTAAGGCTTTGATAGTTTGTTTGGTTTAGACCACTCATGATGTATGAATCAATTTTATATTACATGTTTTTCTTGTGTTGACGTCTAGTTTGAACTATAAAATAAGGATCAATTTTCGAGAATGTGGGAGGTGAACCTCTAACTCCTTAGATTGATCTAAACTTTAGGCACAAAAAAAAAACCTAGGATGATAAGGATCAAAGGGTGACGATGAGGTAAATGAAAGATGGATGATGTGAATGATTGAACCCTTAAGAAATCTTGAAGGGGATACTAGACTTTAGGACTTTTGGATTTTTTATTTTTGAATTTGATTTGGTTTGATTTGATTTTGGATTTTGGATTTGATTTGGATTTTGGATTTGGATAATGAACAAATAGACCTCAAGATGTTGGATGTTATCTATGGGATAAACTTGCTCATAAGATGATAATTTTATTAAGTGTATGGAGAAGGATGCATCTACACACACCTAGCCAAACAAGATGACTTTGATGTTGATTTGAAGGATTTTACCCAGAGTCTAGTACGAATGATTTTTCCAATGGTTCAAAAACATTTTTTGAGATGGAGATGATAAATGTTTGGATGGATGAAGTGTTTTATTTTCATCCTAAATGAACCTAAGAAGGACTTGTTTACTAGACCAAGATATTGAAGAACATGCTTTTCCCTAAGAGTATTTCAAACCAAAAGACCAATGTTTGCATGGAAAACCATATGATCAAAATATACCAAGCGCATGTGTGAGGTTCAATTGTTCTTAACTTCTCTTAATGAGTTACTTGTACCACAAACACTCTCTTGATTAGATTTTCAAACTAAATGTCTAATGTCCTAACTTCTTCTCATCCCACAAAGTCCATTATGTGGAAATTAATGAAATCAAGGCAAAATTTTCCTAATGTTGACTTTAGTAAGAGTTGATTGTGATGTGAATTTAAAGTCTTAGAAGCCTCTAAAGATAAAATCCCTATGGAAAGCAAGAGCACTTGGGTTTGTCAAAGGTATTTGCTCCTCCTAAAGGGTTTGAAATTTGATGATCATGGTTAAATCTTTGTTTTCAAGTGTTTTAGATCAGTCAAAGTGTTTTGATTCCAAAGTGATGCACATTTCTAAGATAAAGTGAGACAATATTTGTTGCGTTCCCACTTGGATAAATACAGCTACACCTACTCTTAGCGGATGATTAGATGATTTACCACACTGGCTCCCCTCCACGGCACACACTTCTCAGGTCAGCCAAGCATCAGTACACATTAAAATCCCATTGCATACTTCTCATCTCTACCAAGAGCCATAAAAATGTGGGATGGCTTCAAATCGACCATTCTTACATCAACAAAAAGATATAGGGATTTAGGCCTTCTAAACAAAAGGTTTTAATATAGGCATTCCGTTCATGGGGGATCATGTCCATACGGAAAGAGACCATTATTTCCCTTCTTTTCGGAACAATCCTCATGATAGTTGAACTTTTCTCAACTACCCACACTTATATACCAGTTGGAAGTCGCTTGACTTTAGTGTGTTACCAATTGGAAGTTGTTTGGCTTTAGTGTGTTACTGGTTGTGTTGTTCCCTTGTGGTGATTATTTTTTCCCACCAAGGTATTCCCTCTAAGGATTAAACAAAATCAATTAAGTACATCCAAAGTTCAATCAATCTTTGTTGATAAACAAAGAGAGAACACTCACAATATACTCCACTCACACTAGCAAGAGTTTGTTCAATTTTAGGAACCCAAATTAAAATGTGGAGGTAATCACTTGCACAACTTAATATCCCTAAAAAGGATTTTGATTCTCAAGATCATCCTGAGGCATGAGAGAAGTGCATATGTCTTTTTAAAAGATATTAACTTGTAAAGGGGATTACAAAACAAAGAGTACACATGTTCATTTTAAACCACAAAGCAATTATATGAATTATTTTTAAACACCAACTTTGAAGTGTGAGATTTGTTTGTTCATTTGTTAAGTCCCAAAAAAAAATCTAGTAAGTTTCCTATGATTCTTTTTAATCCCTTTGTTTTGTTCTTTTTAAACCCAAACGAAATTTATTGAATCCTAGAAAGCGAGAAGGTAACAAATCCTTAGAAAAGGGATTATAATTTCTCCCTAAAGTATTTAAAAACACTTGATACAATGATATAATGAGGTCATAAAGAACCCTTGGTCTTCATTTCCTTCCTTCACATTTGATCAAGTCAACTTACAAAAACTGGTTAATACTGCAAAAACAGAGGCAAAAAACCAATTAGAAGTCAAAAACACCCAAATTGAAAAAAGCACATACTGAAAATAATCTAAAATTTTCCTTTTACCCAACTTCAGCAGTGCAATTTATGATTGCAGCGTAGTTTGGAGAATTCAGCGACATTGTATAGCGTCTCTTGGGACTGACAATGGCGCTCTACACAGAAACAGTGAGCGTGATTGTGGCACAATTTTAGCCAGCGACAAAGTTTGTGATTTGGGCATCCAACCTCATAGTTTAAAATTTAAATTTTCGGGCGAGAAGACTTCGGCGGCATCATTTGAAGTTTAACAATGGTGCTATATTGCGCCATTGGATTGATAATAGCAAAGTTTGGCTGGCAGCAACACAGTTTTCCTATAGTCACAAAAACTCAACAAAAAAGCACAGAATTTTTAGAAAAACATGTTAATTTTCCCCAGATTCACCCTCCTTCTAGCGCCAAAATGTGAATGGTGATCCTAGAACCGCACAAACACAAAGAACAAACATATAATTAGCTCAATATGCAAGTTAGAAACAACATTCCCCATGAGATTCATTTGAAACAAGAAATATTGTAAAGAATGCAATGAAAGAAGCTAATAAATCATATTCAAATGAACAAACTCTCAATCTCATGGGGGAATTGGTGCTATTTTGATGTGGGAAGTAGCTCTTTCCCAATTCCTTGCAAGCTTTGATGATTTTTGATGAAAATTGATGATATTTGATGAAAAACCTCCATAACCTAGCTATGAAAGATGAAATGTGGATGAAAATGGATGAAAATGCCTAAGATTGTGGATCCAAATGAGCATGGTAATCTTACATGGATTGTGTATGATCAAATGCAGTAGAGGAGGACTCTATTTATAACAAAGAAGGATGGAGGATTGAATAATAGGATGAATGTGGGATTAAAGATGGACCAATGGCATTGTGCCACTTGTCAAGATGCTAATGGAAGGAGGTGGAGCACATTTTTGCCAATGTGCATGATAAATTCTATTAGATTCAAATTTGAAATTTGAAATTTGGCTTGTTGGAGGGAGATGAAGGATGAATTAAATGCTACTTGGCTCAAGGCAAAAGGACATGTAAGAGGTTTAAATGCCTTGTTGGATGTACAAACCCTTTTGGAGGGATTTTTCAAACTTGGAGAATATTCCAACATTGATGCCTTTTTGAAGGTAATTGAAGATTTAATAAATCAATTAAAATGGTATTCATGAGCAAGTTATGAAATCTAGAGGATTTGATGGATTAGGATTAGCATTAATTAGGATTTGATTAATTTAGATATAATTTAGTTGATTTGACAATTTGATTTAGATTTTAGGATTTAAATAAATCAAAATGAGATGAAAAATGGTTTAGACTTAATTAAATAAAGTTTGATTTATTTTATTAAAGAGGGTAGTGTTAGATTAACTCAAATAAAGATTAATTTATTTAATTTAAAGGAGGTGACTTTATAGATTAATTAAATAAGGTGAATTATTTAATTAAAAGATGAACTATAAGATTAATTAAATAAAATGATTTATTTAATTAATAGGAGATGATGACTTAATCAGATAAATTTGATTTATTTAATTAAGAGATGAAATATGATGAATTTAATCGAATAAAGATTATTCAATTAAATTGATTAGTAAAGGAGATGATTGAGGATGAAATGGTGTTAGTGAAATCGGGATCAGGTGCATGTATATTTTACGTGTCTACAATTACATCCCTAATCATCATAGTTATCTCCTTTCGATCATTCCATCATAATCATCCTCTTCCATCATTGTCATCAATCCCCATCCTAATTATCCTCCTAATCATTCTGATCATCCATTTTCATCCTAATCATCCCCCCTTCATCCTAATCATTTCATCCTAATCCCCCTTCATTATAATCATCTATTCTAATCCTAATCATTCCTTTCCATATTAACCATCTCATTTCATATTAATTATCTTTATCCATCATAATCATTCCTTTCCATCATAATCATCCTCTTCCATCATTATCATCCACAACGATCCTAATTATCTCCCTAATATTTCTAATCATCCATCTTATCTTAATCATACCCAATTATCTAATCCAAATCATCCCAAGTATCTCAATCATCCACTTCAATTCTTAATCCATCATTTAGAACCCTAAGATTAATTAATTTATCTAATTCAATTGAGGTCCTAATCATTATCATAACCACTCTCCATAATCCACATCAAAATCCTTATTTCCTAATCTATTTTCATCCTCTATCTATTATCATCCTTAATCCTCATCCTTCATTATCATCCTTACTCTCCATCATCATTCTCAATCCGCATCCTTCATTATCATCATTCTTCATCACCACATGGATCAAGATGAGCCTAACATATCCTCCATCTTCTATCTCATACCTCAATATCTTTTTGAATTTCTCCTTGCCAACTACTTTAACGATCACATAAAATCCATGATCATGTGTCCCATAAGTATATTCCAAGAGATCCTAAACACCATCCAAGCCTCCGTGTCATCTTTTCCCTCCATTGACAAGGGAAACTAAAATTTCTTGAATGTTCGATTCCATAATCACATCTCATGCACTTCACATCCTAGTCAACCCAACGTCAAGCCAAAAGTCACCATTTAAGGAGCACCAAAATTCACCATCAAAGGATCACCAAAAGTCACCATCTGAGGAGCACCAAAAGTCACCCTCAAAGGAATATAAGAACCCATGCAAAATCCTATTTCACAAAATGCTAGTCCTAGTCTTCTAGTTCCACCCACTTCCATGTCATCCATCTCATCCACCTCATCCATTTCATATTTTTCAGCACCTATACAAAGTCAACCATGTCACTCACTTGACCTCATTGATCCAAATAATTCAACATCATAGATCCCACTTTATTTCAAGATGAAAGTACTCCTTGTGATCCCATTCCATCTCATGATCATATCCTTCAGTCCATCTCAGAAACCCTTCTAGATAATCAAGATATCCAAGTCAATCCAATATTTGATTAGGATCCTATTCCCAACCCTGGCTTCCAAGATAAACCTGTCTTTGATCAAGATCCTACCATTGATCAAGAAATCCAAAATTATCCCTTTCCATATCAAGATAAATCCATCCCTTCCATACCCCCACATGATCCCCTTTCATATCAGGAGCAAAGTATCCCTTACATACCATCTCATGATCCAAGTCTCTCATCTCCATTCCATAATCATATTTCATCAACTATATTGCATGATCCTATACCATCTCATAATCCTACCATTTCCAACCCATTTTATGATCCTAGCATATCCACCTCATATCATGATCCTATCATACCACCTCCATGACATGGCCCTAGTCCATCACAAGAACAAAGCTTTTCATCCATTACCCCATCTAATGATACCCCTCCCAATCAAGATCAAGATGTCTCATCCACTCCATCACATGATCCCCTTCCATATCATGATCCCATTTCCAATCAAGAGAAACATATCCCTTTTATCTTATCCAATGATCCCCTTCCTCCGAATCAAGATCAAATTATAACTTCTATTCCATGAAATGATCCCCTTCCATCTCAGGAGAAAACTATGTCATCCACCCCACCCCATGATCCTATCCTAAGTCAAGATCAAATTTTTCCTCCATATCCATCTCATGATCCAAGTATTCTCTCATATTCATCTCATGATCCTATTCCTCCAGAAGATCCCATCACCCCTATCCAAGCTACTCATGAACCCCACACTTATCAATTGGGTTCCTCCACTTTCATCCAAGTTGGTTTCCTCCAAGAACCTATCATTCCTTCCATATGATATCCTCTTCAAAATGGATTTGCATCTTGTTTTTAAAACAAGTATCCCATTGGAAAAAATATTTGTCAAAAACTACAGTATCAAGGTAAAGGGTTAGGCCTACATGAGAAAGGCATATTAAAACCAATCAAAATCCATGAAAATCCTAATTATCATGGCCTTAGCTATAAGTCTCTAGACATTGGTACTCCTTCCATCCATCCTAAATCTAAAATCCCTCCACTTAAATCCAAATGTACACATTCCCCATCCTCAAAATCTACCTTGCGCTCTTATGTCCCAAAACCCAATCCATCTTCCCTTCCATCCATTTTAAATCCTTATGTCCCAAAATAAATTCCTTCATCCCCTCCATCCATAATGGGTTCTTACATTCCACCACCTAACATTCCTATTCCAAAATTCCATTATCCTTTATATCCATCACCTCATATCCCTAACTAAGATCACCAAAGGCACACATTCTTTAAATCCTTCCAACATCCTACCTACATCAACCCATTTATAATGTAACATGCCAATTGTTCTCGTAAGTAAATTTCCTAAGTTTTCACTTTCAAGTATATAAACTATGTTTCCAAACCATTGTACAATAAAAAAATTATTTTCTTAATAGAGAACAAATGAATATAGATGTCATAACAATAATCAACTTTGATTTCATTTCCAATACAATAATCATCATGATATAATATTCCAATATTGTAGATAATTTCATACATAGCTCAATCGATCTTCAAAGAAATAGATATAGATGGTCCAAGCATCTTCTACGGAACTTGATCGCCAGATGTGGAGGAGAATCATCACTCAAGTGCTTTTCTACCAACACGGACTCATATGTGGTCCCCGCACATCTATCAATGGATAGATGGCCTCGATGAATATATTGGTGAAGAAACCTCATAGCATTAACCTTAGTGAGCTTAGCGATGTGTCCTACATAACTAGAACTTGTAGACCTTGCAATCCTGATCTGGAATGCATATAAGGAACACAATGAACTGGCAGTGGAGCCAAAAGAAAACACACTACTTTGGAAAAAGTATTCTCACTCAGTACTTTGAGTGATAATCATCCTATTCACATTCACTACCCTATCTCGTTCTACATTAGGCCATTATATCTATGCATAGGTAAACCTTCAATAGGTAATCCTAACCTCTGTTTTGACTTATTCCCTTTTCCAAAACTAGGTAGTATCTCTACCAAATGAACATAAACAAAAGTATAAGTTACCCTCCCTTCAATGGATATCCTAACCCTAAGATTTAACTCATAAGCTATCCATGTCCATAAAACCATAACTTAACAATTTATTCCAAATTCGTCATTCCTAGTATATAATACTAATGACATCAACAAACTCTCCTTAATAGGGAGTAAATGCAAGCACTTATATGGAAAACACATGAATCGCAATCTTTCCTTTTTTATAAGAAAATAGACTTTCCTCTATTATAAGAAAATAGAATTTTTCTAATATAAGCAATCTAATACAATTCAACAATATGCAATCAAGTAATAATATTTTAGATTTGAAGATAAAATAGAATAAGATAGTATTCCATGCCTGTCAAATGCTTAATCCAATTGACTATGGAGCTTCCTAGCTTGGCCTCCTTTTGCAATCCACTTAGATAATAACCTTTCTTTACTTAACCTCACTAAAATTCTCTCACCAAAAGCTCTTAGCAAAATAACACTCAATGAAAACTACAGCAGAGATGGTAGCGTAATGTTGCAGATGAAAAAGTGTAGGAAGGTATGATCGACCCATATTTATACACAAGAATTAGCTTTACAAGGCTACAAATAAGGTTCATAGCTTGCCACTTCTCAGCCATTTAAAACCAACTCAGCTTAGAAGAAGAAAGGTGGTGAACTTACATGAGGATAGTCACTGATTCATCACAACAAATGTATCCAATGATCGAAACAACAGGTTTGACACATCCAAAGAGCACATGCTTTAACCCAACTATTCGGTTTCAATCTTGTTAGACTTATAAAACATACAGATAATTCATATGGTGGCACCAAGTTTGCATTTTTTCCCTATTAACAAGGCCTCTGGTTTATTATTTGAAATGGTCTATCTCAAATTTGTTGCACTTTAAACAGTCGACTAAGTCAAATCCAAGTAGTCGACACATATTAATATTCAACCCTTTTGCATTTATATCTGTATTTTGACTTGGTATGTTATGTATACGATGCACTATATTTCAATTCATTGACTCATTCAGCAGATTAAAACCTCACATATTCATTTATCATTTAATATGAAATGATATGTACACCATTACATTTGCTTGAGCACTAATATATAATGCGCTATATTTTCCATTCATCGACTAAAGCATAAACTTGTATGTATCGGCCTTTATACTTTATATAAATCGACCTCCAATACATTTCATAATATATGTATAAATCAGCCTTCAATTACTTTGCATATTATATATATATATCGACCTTAATTACTTTCTATAAATATATATATCTGCATGTATATACATGTACACATATATATATCGATAATAGCCTCAATTCTATATATATATGTATATGTATATGTATATATATATATATATATATATATATATATATATATATATATATTCATTTATATATATCCATGTCAACTAAATATGTATACATTTGATATTCAAATGAATAAGATCAAGTTAATATTCATATACCATATATATATATATATATTCTTGTATATATCAATATGTATGTATACTTATACATACATATGTCGACGTATCCATATGGAATTTCCATTTGCCTTTACATATGTATACATTGATACATGTTTACATATGTATATATATATATTTGATAACACAATCACATACATAAACAATTACTATCTTATTGGTAGATATATATATGTATGTTATATATATATACACACATGTTATATTGTCCTTTTGATATCTCCATGCTCATAAGCAACCCGTTCATAAGCACACATAGGTATGTCTACCTATGCACTCCCATGTACATGTTCCTTCATGTGTATGGATTATCGTTGACATGTGTATGCATACATATATATACCTTCAATTTATATGAACCTCATCAATTAAGCATAGTAATATAATGAAGTAACCTCCAACATCAAGCACTAAACATAAACCAAGAATGCTCCTAACATAAATCAAGCTCCTTTCTATTGCAAACACATCATGCTAAAGGATAACTTACCAATTCCCAAACACTATGACTTGACTTGAACATTCTACTAGTGAGTGTGTGTATATAAGCTCAATTAGGTTTTGTTACTAGTTCCTTCACCAATTTATTCTCTTGAGTGATACTCCCCCTCCCTTTTGGAGGATTGACTCTGAACCTGCATCCAACTTATCAAATTTTCATGGTACTCAGTCATTCATCAATACAAACATTTGCATTATCCTTTTCATAGTTAGAATATCAATTCAATAACCATTCATTCCATATATGTATTTCATTATATAACATAAAGTGAAATAAACATCCCTTCATAATTCATTGATAATAAAGTGCAAACGCATATATTTCCAGTCAGAATTCCAAATACACACACATGCAATAATTACCCTAACATAGTAATAGTAAATAGGTAAATGCACAATGGGGTGTGACACATAATACCTCCATATCATTCCTCTCCATCCAGCAATCCCATTGCTCTTGGAATAAATTTGGATGCCAAACTCAAATGCATAAAGCCAAAAATCCACAAAAATTAAAGGATCAACATGTCCCATCAAATATAAATGCAAAAACAAAGAAACATATGATCCAAAATAAAAAAATTAAATCCCAAAGGCCACAAAGGCCCATAAAGCAAAAATCAAAGTCAAAAACCATGTGGATTCCAAAAATACTTATAGAATCAATGCATCCCAAAGAAAAATCAGAATTGGCATCCAAACTTGCTTATCCAAAAGCTCCATCCAATTCTATGTCCTCCACCCCATCTAATAATCCTTTATCACCTCCATCCATTTTGGATCCTTATATCCAAAAATCCACATCTATTCCTCCATTTAAACCTCCAAATTCAAAAGCCAATTCTCTTCCAAAACTCCACCACCCTTCAAGGTGTGTACCAATGTTCATCTTGACAAAATTTCCATCCACTCATCCACAAGTCTTCCGATATCCCATCTATTATCCAACATCCATTTTCCATCCTTTCATCCCTCTTATCCAATCCTTTGCATAAATCCACATCCCTCACCATCTTCCCATCCATTTCATCCCCCTTACCATCATTCTACCATCTATGAGCATACCTCCAATTGTCCATGATCTAATGGAATACATCTTCAAGAGATACCATCCATGGAACTAGATTCTTGAGTCCTCCCTTCATCTCCATATCATGCATCCACTATCTTCCAAATCCACATATCCATATCCTTATCCTTCTCCATCTTTCCTATTTTCAAAAAAATAAAAAATAAAAGAGAGGGAAAAAAAGAAAAAAAAAATGCAAAATTAAAAATTAAAGAAAAATAATTCGTCCAATGGTGAAAACCACTTCTTGTAATACCTTGGATAGGTACCATGATGAAAACATTGAAAACATGCCTCATGTATAATCCATTACCCTCTTTCACTCTACACTTGGGGGCACGTTTCATCCATGTTATCCTACCTACCACATGTTATGCCTTGCATAACCACCCCATCTTAACTTTGGTCAAAATGGGTCCCCCTTGTTTCTTGTCCTTGGTGTTTTTGTTTGGGACTTAGGAGCTGTTCTTTTCTCCTAAGTCTTTTGTCTTTTCTTTTTGTTCTGGTGGAACCGGAACCAGAACGAAACTTGAATTTGGAATTTACATAGGTTTCATGTCCTAATTTCATCCCGACTCTGCTTCCATTTTTGTTTCCTTTTTCTTTTTCATTTCTCGTTGCTTCGTTTGGGACAAGCTCAGTCTTGGTCCTAATTCCTTTGTTTTTCATTGTTTGTTTTTCTTGTTCTTTGTCTTTGGCATAACCGAAACTGGAAATGGAACCGAACTTGAAAGTTTGATAAATTCCCAGTTTTGTTCTCATTTCTATCCCGCACTCACTTTTCTATTTTTACTTGTTTGTTTTATTTGGGTTTGGTTCCTTCGGTTCTGATCCCTTTCCTTTGTTTTCCCTTCTCATTCTTCGTTCTTTACGTTTCTTTGTCTATGTCAAAATCGGAATCAGAACCAAAACCAAATCGGGAACTTGTCAGAAGTTCCTTGACTGGTTTCGATCCTGATCCCACCCTCACTCTTTTGTATTTCTCCACTTTACTTTAGTTATGCATTAGTTTGTGTACTTGTTCCCATCGTGATTCTACATCCAACCAACCATATTAATGACATTAATTATAGACCCTCCACATGCGTGAAATCAAATTCACAACCTTAATTAAGGTTAATTTTCTCACTACTATTGTTGTTTAAACTCTAATAGCGAACCAAAGCTGAGGTAGAGAAGGAGGATCACGATTTAGTCAAGAAACAAGCTTTTGTGTGTGGATTCCAGATCAAGTTTCAACTTGTTGGGTAGCATTTGAGGTAGGTGGGTTTTTCTCCCGCTTTGTTTTTCTTGTCGTTTTGTTTGCCTTGTGTTCTTAGCGTGTTCACGAGATTTCTCGTGCATCTTTGCTTCTTTTTTTGCGGTGTTATGTTCATTTTCCTTTTTGGTTTTATTCTTCTGTTGTTTCTAGTTTTATTTTGTGTCTTTTTTGTTTTGTTTTGCTCGCTGTGATCATTTTCGTGTTTGGTCGCATATGTAATGTCATTCCCTAGATTTGCTTAAGGTGTCATTTTTGAAAGGATTTGAAGGTTCTTAAAAGGTCTCTGATCTATTGGGTCACTCCCCCAATCTTTTTCGTATGTTGACTCGATGCTTTTCGCATAGGGTTTTGATGCCCTAAACTCTTGAGTCGACCGGTTATAAAATTAGGGTTTTGTGTGTGCTCTTTCAATTTAAAATTGTTCTCTAGCTGATGGTTTCCCTTCGATCATATGAGGGATTGATTTATGCTTCTATTTTAAGCCTCCTTAGCTTGTCATATGACCTTGTTTTAAATTATTATGAGTTCTTAAGTAAGGTGTTGTCATGCTTAATGATAAAGGGTGGATTCGGATCCAAGAATGGATTTGATCCATAAACCTTTGTTTGAAATGTTCTAGATTCGGTTCCGAACCCGCTCCCAGTGAGATTTTGGCTATCAAACCTCCTTTACTCCAGTGGAATCAAAGCCAGGATGAAGGTGAGATTTGGAGCTTACTAATGTATTGGGTCTAATTTTTGTTTTGGTCCTGATCCTGATCCCGACATCCATTCCAACCTCGATCCCAACTCCAACATTCAGTTTGATCTCGATCTCGGTTCTGATGGTGGTCTCGACCCCGATCCCGCCATACTAAAAGGCTTTCTGATGCTAGTTCCATTTTGGTCCCACTTCTGATAACCTTAAAATTGTACTAGTGAAAAAGGTTACCTTGTGGAAGACAAGGTAATGTCAAGGGTAAGTCCTCTAATGCTGAGGATTACATATTTTCTATTGATCTAATCTAGTGTTGTCTTGCAGGAATAGGTAATGTCAGGAGCATCTGCTGAAGTCTCACAAATGGAGGGCCAAGCTCTAGAAAGTTCAAGGCAGGTGAAGCAAAAGAAGATAAAGGTGGAACAACTACCTTATACTTTGAGGTACAAGCATCAAAATGTTATTCCCACAGCTAGCAAGTTGGATTCAGGATGGTCGGATATCACAAACACCAAATTGGGATCCTACAACTATGAGGAGTCAGTTCTAGAGACCTTTGCAGAAGAAGTAACTGGTAGAATAGAAAGGATAGTCTAGTATGGGATAGCACATGTTGCATTTTTTCGTCTATCAATACAATGCCCATAACTCATTTTGGTTGCAGCAGGGGCTTATAATGCAATATCAAGGTAGTGCATGGACCAATAGGGGAATGTCATCATTAATCTATCCCCACAAATGATGAGGTTCATGTTTAATGCACCTACTCCAAGGAATCCTAGACAACTAATTGAAGTGGAGGCATTAGAAATATTCAATAAACATAAAGAATTCAACAGATCCCATATAAACAAGAAGTGATTAAGGACCGAGAAGAAGTCCTTAGCTAAGATACCTGAACAGCCTAAAAGAGGCGACTTCAAGAAAGAAGTAGATGATTTGATCTTAATACTTTCTAGGGTATTTGGTCAGAGGGACTCTGAATACTTCAAAGAATGGATGTTCCCTTACATAGAAGCCATTTTTTATGGTAGGCAGTAGTATGATTGGTGTATGATCATGTCTGACAATTTACACAATCAATTGTTGAATGTAAGGGAAACAAATACCTTCTTCATGACTTCCTATGTCATATATGCTACTGTGAAAATGGGTATCTTTCCTAGGCTAAATGATGTGGGAGTGTTGGGGGAAGCTCCAGGACAGCAAAAGGTTTGGAATCATTATGATCAGCTGACTTTCCAGACATCGAAGTTGCATCATAGAAGGGTTAATGATGCATTTCTTTATGCTGTTATCAACCGATTAACAAGGGATGTTGGATTCAGGCTAAATAGATATGGCATGGCCTTCATAGCTCAATGGGGACATTGGTATATCCAAGATCCTAAGTTCTCATATTTTACATTGGCAGGATTTGATGGTTACCCCCATTTACTCACAAGGTGTTACAGTGATAGGATAATCCTTATGGATTTTATATATCAAGCCTTAGGATTTAATGCTAAATTTTACCTCAAGCATAAACCAAGATGCCACAAGTTCCCTATGAAGTTGGGGGAATATTGATGCCTGCACAATATAGCTGCAAAGGCCATATGTGAAGAGTTGAGCTATCTGAAGTTGGGGTTGTACACATCCCGAAAATACTTTAATCTAGGGAATAAAATGCATGCTATAAATCCTACTCTTTTTTATAAACATTATAATTTATTGGAGGAATTTTGGATTGACTTACAAGATGATTATGATGTTAGGAGGAGAAGTTATGAAATACTGACTATCCCTCAAATGATTGAGTATTGGGTAAAAGAGGACATCCCTGACACACTATCAGATGATGGTGTAAATTTGGATCTAGGGTATGAGGCAGAGAGCATTGGTACTAAAGACCTAACCCCCATCAATTGGGAGAAGATGAATTCATTGACATTAGGCAGATTTCCAAAACAGTGATGGATAGGAGTATCCAATGGATGGTCCTAAGAATCAAAGAGCCATAGGCTCAAGTATCAAATAAAAGGAAGGTAGGGGCAACTAAAGGATATAAGAGGACTAAGAGAAGAGCACCCCCTAAGGAGCAATTGGAACATCTTCCTCCTATCTCTAGAGGAGATACTGTACCAAAGGTACCTGCTCAACAAGTCCATGAATCACAAGGCATGGAGACTGCAACAATTGGGGAAGGTTCCTCTTCTCAACCTGCCTTTACTCAAGAGCCAAGCAAAGAAATACCTACAAGAAACCTACATGAACAAGCAAAAAATCTGAAAGGGAAAGAGCTTGAGGTTGAAATTCATGACATAGACACTGATTCAGAAGAGACACATTATGATGATGAGGTTGTTAAAGATGTGTCTGCTCAAAATGTTGGAGAAGAAAATGTTCTCACTCCATAAGATCAATGGAAATTGTTTGAGGATGCTAAGAAAGAGGCAGTGACAAAACAACAGAAAGCAGAAGCTAAGGCCAAAGTTGATATGCTTTCCAAACAATAGGAGTTGGAAGCCATTGCAAAAGTTGAAGAAGTGGCAAGGCAACAAAAGGAAAGAGAGGATCTTCTGCAGCAACAAAGAGAGAGAGAGAGCAGAAGGCTAAGGAAGAAAGGGAGAAGTTAGCCTTGTTACAAAAAATTCATGAGCTGGAAGAGGAGAAGGCTCAACAAAGAAGAGAAAAGGAAGCTCTTGAATCCAAGTATAAAACAATAGAAGAGGCTCAGAGGAGGAAAGAGGAAGAAGAATTAGAGTAAAAAAGAATACAAGAAGAAGAGAAAGCTAAGATTGATTAAGAGGCAATCGAGGTGTGGGAAAGGGTGCAGGAATTAGAGAAACAAAGAAATTAGTTGTTGGAGGAGAGGATATTAGAAGAAGAATGATTGGCCAAGGTTGAGCAGGAAAGCAAGGCAAAAGTTGAAGCTGACAAATTGGCCAAGGAGAAAGTAGAGAAGGAAAAACAGCAAGAGGTTGACTCTCAACCCAAGGTAGCACTTTAGCAACCTCTCTCTCTCACCACATCTTCTTCTACATGGGTGATAGCTCCCCCTGCTCCTCCTACATGGCTAAATCTCAATCTTGAGAAGAAGCAGATAGTGCAACCACAGCCCCTTAATTGGGATGATGTTAGAAAAGAAATAGAAAAAGAGAGGCCGAAGAAGAGAGCCAGAGTTCTTCATTCTACGAGGCTAACTGATGTTGGGGAAATTTTTGTCAAATGTGCTATCCCCATGGTTGACAAGGATAAGCAGGATGTGCAATTAAGTGATTACCAATTGGGCACTATCAATCTAGGAAGGCCCACAAGAAACCAAAAGATAAACAAAAATTGATATTGTAGCTTCTTCTACCAAGTCAAGAATGATCCAGGACAAGCAAAAGAAAGATGAACTTAAATCACAAGTGGATCAATTACATAAGTTTCTAAAGGATCTCTCTTCTCCTATCTCTTTACAGTTTGCTACTCCTGAGACACTTATTTTGTTGAGAAAGAAAGATGTTGATAACTTGATTGAAATGAGGAATAAGTTAGGGATGATGGTTAGGTGGATTAATATATTAAATCAAGAAGTGGAGGAGTTGTTTGTGGGAAGTTGCAAAGCTCATGTAGGAGCATTGGAATTAATTAATGACATGGTCACACATGCTGAAACTCTTGGAAAACAAGAGGAAGAGTATTCAAAGCATGCAAGGAGGCTAAAGGACATCAATAAGTTACCCAAGCAAACCTTGTTAAAATAATCCATTCTCGAAGAAGACAATGCTGATTTTATTGAGAAAACTATTAGCATCATCAAGTTCGGGTCTTCATTCATCTATACGCACAGAAATGAGGTGCAACGGGTTGGGAAAGATCTTAACGAATAAGCTAAAGAATTAGGAGCAAGTATTGCCATACTTGTTAATGAAGACATCCCTATGGAAGATGGCCTCATCCTTGATAAACTCAAGGAAAAATAGAGTAGCAGATTTAAAGAAATGATGCAAAAAGGAGATAATGGTGATGACCTGTTGATGGATAGGCTAATGGATGTAAAGGAAGAGGTCAAAACTGCCAGAAGGGAACTCATCAAACTTAAGGATATGAAATATTTTTCCTCTTTCGAGCTAATAAGAATAAAATTTGAAGATAGTTGGGTAGATGGGCCAAATGTAAAAATGTTTCAACAAGTGATCACTAGTTATGATTGTTGGTGTAATTAAATGTGTTGTACATTGTCCTAGGTCATAATGACACCTTAGTTAAGTTTATTTAGGGACCACATAAGAGATAGTTGGAGCTTTTCCACCTTTGGTGGACTTATCATGTTATTACTTTATCACTTCCACCTTTTGTCGACATATCATGTGATTACCTCTCCACCTTTTGTGGGTGATCCACCATTTGTGGTGATTATCACATTATCACTTTTCCACTTTAGGTGGAGTGATAGTTTTCCATAGTTGTCCCATGTCATAAGATTACGACACTTGTCATAATCTTATGCCCTTCTATGTTCTCACCTTGGCTATATAACCAAGGGGTCTCTCATTGTAAACAATCATCTTATATCATTGAATCATATTGATAAGAATGCAGTTTATTCTTGTCACATTCATATTCTTTCTTCTTGTGCTTTTCATTTGGTCTCAAGATCTTAGCAGCCCTAGCCAATTCTAACATGGTATCAGAGCGGATTGGGTGCCATTAGAGAGTCTTTTTCTGAAGAAAGATACCAGATTTGGGGAGGTTCCACTTTTGACTCTTTATTGCAAGTTCATAACGGAGCTTGCTGGTGCAAATCTGAGCTCACCATTGCATCTAGGAGGCTCGAGAAAATCAGATTTGGCCTTTGTTTCACTCAATTTGGTCATCATTTCATTTTTGGCAAACAAGGGTTTGTTGCAAGCCATTTTTTATTGGAGTCGTCATCATTTTTGCTTCAAAAATTTAGTTTTCACTCATTTGCAGGAAAAACGATTTCAGGGTTTTGTAGTCAGGGTTGAAATCTGAACTGAGTATCTTTTAGATTTTATATATCTTGCACAGATCTGGAGAAAATCACTGTCCAAAAAGTGTCACGTATCATTTTTCTCTTGGTTGAAAGTTTTAAAAAATCATTTTCTCATCTTCTGCTTACTAGATCATAAAACAATTTTTGGGTTTTGTTTTTAGCATCAAAATATTTTTGGGTTTCTATTTTTGTCTACAAACAGTGAGTAGATTTTTCAGAAATCAAATCAGAAGTAAACAAAATTTGCTAGAAAATTCATTTTCTATAGACTAAATTCAGTTTTTGAAAACTTCATAACTTTTGGCCACGATGTTCGTTTTTTGCAAACGAGCTATCAACGAAAAGCTAGTTTTGAGCACTTCATAGTGGTGTAGACCATTTTTTCAGATTTTTTCATCTACACAAATTTGAGGTTAGTTTTCATCATGGAATCAAATGTGAACATTCTTCAATGCATGCACTATTTCCTTTTTTGTGTGCATTAGGTTTGCATTTTCTTTGCATTTCATTTTAGTTCCAGATCATTTCTTAATCGACTGTTGCTTCATAGATTCTAGAGATGTGCCAGTTTGCAAGTTTCTCAGTGTTCCTTGGCATCGGGTCTGCTGTTGTTTTATCATGATTCCACCTTGAGTCAATCAGTGACTCACATATGATTTCAGTAGCAAACAAAAGTATCTTTCTTTGCTTGCCACATTCAAGATTCCAATGTTACTCCACAGTGTACTTTTAGTGTTTCTCTTGCAACAAGTTATCTCATTATGGGGGGCTAAATGGTCTCTATTTTCATCTTTTGTGTGGATGGAGATTGATTGAATTTGTGATGGATATCATTATTGTATTTCATCTCTCTTTTGGGGAGGAGTTTTATCCCACTGGATTTTCTCCGTTTGTGAGAGATTTCATTTGCATTTGTACATGGGTACCTAACATGGCCTAGTTGTTGGGATCCATTTTGCATTGTTTACTTTTGTGTACATTCTCCCTAAGTTGCACTTAAAGGGGGGTGTTGGTGTAATTAAATGTGGTGTACCTTATCCTAGGTCATAATTACACCTTAGTTAAGTTTACTTATGGACCACATAGGAGGTAGTTGGAGCTTTTCCACCTTTGGTGGACTTATCATGTTATTACTTTATCACTTCCACCTTTTGTCGACATATCATGTGATTACCTCTCCACCTTTTGTGGATGATCCACCTTTTGTGGTGATTATCACATTATTATTTTTCCACTTTACGTGGAGTGATAGTTTTTCTTAGTTGTCTCATGTCATAAGATTACGACACTTGTCATAATATTATGCCCTTCTATGTTCTCACCTTGGCTATATAACCAAGGGGTCTCTCATTGTAAATAATCATCTCATATCATTGAATCATATTGATGAGAATATAGTTTATTTTTGTCACATTATTCGCTCTTCTTTGTGCTTTCCATATGGTCTCAAGATCTTGAAAGCCATAGCCAATTCTAACATGGTATCAGAGTGGGTTGGGTGCCATTGGAGAGTCATTTTTTGAAGAAAGATACCAGATTTGGGGAGGTTCCATTTTTGGCTCTTTATTGCAGGTTCATAATGGAGCTTGTTGGTGCAAATTTGAGCTCACCATTGCGTCTAGGAAGCTTGGGAAAATCAGATTTGGCCTTTGTTTCACTCAATTTGGTCATCATTTGCATTTTTGGCAAACAAGGGTTTGATGCAAGCCGTTTTTTACTGGAGCCGTCATCATTTTTGCTTCAAAAATTTAGCTTTTAGTCATTTGCAGGAAAAATGATTTTTGGGTTTTGTAGTCAGGGTCGAAATCTAAACTGGGTATCTTTTAGATTTTGCATATCTTGCACAGATCTAGAGAAAATCGCTGGTCAAAAAGTGTCGCACGTCATTTTTCTCCTGGTTGAAGATTTAAAAAAATCATTTTCTCATCTTCTGCTTACTAGATCATAAAACAATTTTTGGGTTTTGTTTTTAGCATCAAAATATTTTTGGGTTTCTATTTTTGTCTACAAACAGTGAGTAGATTTTTTAGAAATCAAATCAAAAGTAAAAAAAATTACTAGAAAATACGTTTTCTATAGACTAAATTCAGTTTTTTTTTAAAATTCATAACTTTTGGCCACGGTGTCGTGTCCATTTTTGACAAACGAGATATCGACGGAAAGCTAGTTTCAAGCACTTCATAGTGGTGTAGACCATTTTTTCAGATTTTGTCATCTACACAAATTTAAGGTTGTTTTTAATCATGGAGGCAGATGTTAACATTTTTCAATGCATGCACTATTTCTTTTTTTGTGTGCATTAGGTTTGCATTTTCTTTGCATTTCATTTCAGTTTCAGATCATTTTTTAATCGATTGTTGCTTTATAGATTCCAGAGATGTGTTAGTTTGCGAGTTTTCCAATGTTTTTGGCATCAGGTTTGTTGTTGCTTTATCATGATTCCATCTTGAGTCAATCAGTGACTCACATATGGTTTCAATAGCAAACAAAAGTATCTTTCCTTATTTGCCACATTCGGGATTCTAGTGTTACTCCACAGTGTACTTCTAGTGCTTCTCTTGTAGCGGGTTATCTCATTATGGGGGGCTAAATAGTCTCTCTTTTCATCTTTTGTGTGGATGGAGATTGATTGGATTTGTGATGGATATCATTATTGTATTTCATCTCTCTTTTGGGGAGGACTTTTGTCCCACTGGATTTTCTTTTTTTCTCCATTTGTGAGATATTTCATTTGCATTTGTACATGGGTACCTAACATGGCATACTTGTTGGGACCCATCTTGCATTGTTTGTTTTTGTGTACATTCTCCCTAAGTTGCACTTAAGGGGGGTGTTGGTGTAATTAAATGTATTGTACCTTGTCCTAGGTCATAATTACACCTTAATTAAGTTTACTTACGGACCACATAGGAGGTAGTTGAAACTTTTCCACCTTTGGTGGATTTATCATGTTATTACTTTATCACTTCCACCTTTCGTGGACATATCATGTGATTACCTCTCCACCTTCTGTGGGTGATCCACCATTTGTGGTGATTATCACATTATCGCTTTTCCACTTTAGGTGGAGTGATAGTTTTTCATAGTTGTAAAATGTCATAATATTACGACACTTGTCATAATCTTATGTCCTTCTATATTCTCACCTTGGCTATATAACCAAGGGGTTTCTTATTGTAAATAATCATCTCATATCATTGAATCATATTGATGAGAATACAGTTTATTTTTGTCACAGTATTCGCACTTCTTTGTGCTTTCTATTTGGTCTCAAGATCTTGGCAACCATAGCCAATTCTAACATGGTATCAGAGTGGGTTGGATGCCATTGGAGAGTCTTTTTTCTGAAGAGAGATACCAGATTTGGGGAGGTTCCATTTTTGGCTCTTTATTGCAGGTTCATAACGGAGCTTGCTGGTACAAATCTGAACTCACTATTACGTCTAAGAGCCTCGAGAAAATCATATTTGGCCTTTGTTTCACTCAATTTGGTCATCATTTGCATTTTTGACAAAGAAGGGTCTGTTGCAGGCCATTTTTTATTGGATCCGTCATCATTTTTGCTTCAAAAATTTAGCTTTCACCCATTTGCAGGAAAAACGATTTCTGGGTTTTGTAGTCAGGATTGAAATCTGAATCAGGTATCTTTTAGATTTTACATATCTTGCACAGATCTAGAGAAACCTGTTGTCCAAAAAGTGTCGTGCGTCATTTTTCTCCTAGTTGAAGGTTAAAAAAAATTATTTTCTCATCTTCTGTTTATTGGATCAAAAAACAATTTTTGGTTTTGTTTTTAGCATCAAAATAATTTTGGGTTTCTATTTTTGTCTACAAACAGTGAGTAGATTTTTCAGAAATCAAATCAGAAGTAATTTTTTTGGCTAGAAAATTCGTTTCCTGCAGACTAAATTCAGTTTTTTGAAAAAATCATAAATTTTGGCCATAGTGTCCATTTTTAGCAAATGGGATATCGACGAAAAGCTAGTTTCGAGCACTTCATAGTGGTGTAGACCATTTTATTCAGATTTTGTCATCTACACAAATTTGAGGTTATTTTTCATCATGGAGGCAAATGTGAACATTCTTCAATGCATGCACCATTTCCTTTTTTGTTTGCATTAGGTTTTCATTTTCTTTGCATTTCATTTCAGTTCCAGATCATTTCTCAATCAACTGTTGCTTCATAGATTCCAGAGATGTGTTAGTTTGTGAGTTTTTCAGTGTTCATTGGCATTGGGTCTGTTGTTGCTTTATCATTATTTCATTTTGAGTCAATCAGTGACTCACATATGGTTTTAGTAGCAAACAGAAGTATCTTTCCTTGTTTGCCACATTCAAGATTCCATTGTTACTCCACAGTGTACTTCTAGTGCTTCTCTTGCAGTAGGTTATCTCATTATGGGGAGCTAAATGGTCTCTTTTTTCATCTTTTATGTGGATGGAGATTGATTGGATTTGTGATGGATATCATTATTGTATTTCATCTCTCTTTTGGGGAGGACTTTTGTCCCACTGTATTTTCTCTTTTTCTTCGTTTGGGAGAGATTTCATTTGCATTTGTACATGGGTACCTAACATGGCATAGTTTTCGGGACCCATCTTGCATTGTTTTTTTTTGTGTACATTCTCCCTAAGTTGCACTTAAGGGGGGTGTTGTTGTAATTAAATGTGGTGTACCTTGTCCTAGGTCATAATTACACTTTAGTTAAGTTTACTTAGGGACCACATAGGAGGTAGTTGGAGCTTTTCCACCTTTGGTGGACTTATCATGTTATTACTTTATCACTTCCACCTTTCGTGGACATATCATGTGATTACCTACCCACCTTTTGTGGGTGACCCGCCATTTGTGGGTGATCCACCATTTGTGGTGATTATCACATTATCACTTTTCCACTTTAGGTGGAGTGATAGTTTTTCATAGTTGTCTCATGTCATAATATTACTACACTTGCCATAATATTATGTCCTTCTATGTTCTCACCTTGACTATATAACTAAGGGGTCTCTCATTGTAAACAATCATCTCATATCATTGAATCATATTGATGAGAATATAGTTTATTTTTGTCACATTATTCACTATTTTTTGTGCTTTCCATTTGGTCTCAAGATCTTGGCAGCCATAGCCAATTCTAACAATGATGAGTATATATTGGAGCAGAAAACGTAAGACTAAGGCACCCATACATCTGTTCATTGGCCAGATAAACATCAAATTGAAGGTGTGGTTTTCTGGAGTTATATCAATTTCCAATTTTGTAGGGAGGTGACATAAGTTCAGTTGAAGATCTCAGCATGGTCATCCTCCTCCTTTTGGAATGCAAGTTTTGACAAGAAGTCTTCAATCAACAACTGGAGATCAAAATGGACACCCATTTTACATTGTCCGGTCACCCCATAATTTGTGGATATGGATTTTGATGAGAGAAATTAGTGCTTTTGAAAGTTTATATATAGAATTTCTCTCCACTTTGTAAAGGTCGGCTCATTGAAGCAAGATTAGCCACCTAAAAGAGATTTAAGATAGTTTACAGTTTTAGAAGTTATTTACAATTTTATGCAAGACACTTGGATACATTTTATTTACAAGTCTTCAATACAAGTTATGTTATTTTTTGAATTAGCTAAGGATGAGGTTGATGAACCATAGTTATTTGTATGTCAGTGAATTTTTTGTGCATAATTGTTTCTTACTAGATGCAAATCAATAGAAGATTATGAATTTAAATCTATTTCATTAAATTATCTGTGAATGGGATTCTTTCATATTTGTTGATCTATGAATTGTAGTAATGATTTGATAATATGTTTTATTTTGGATTCAAATTTGATAATGATGAATGATAGTACATCTTGAATTAGCCCCATGAGTGAATGCAATGGTACAGAATAGCCTGTGGATTGTATCGTTTAATAGTTCTAGTTGTTTAAAAGGAAAACTCATTACGAAATTTGTATGTCTGAATTGGAAGGGATTTATATTTATGCTTTATTGTAATACACCTTGATGTATCTTTTCTATTTATTTTACACCCCCAGATGTTAGAGTAATTTGCATTATGGAGTTTGTATCCTTAACTAGCAGGCCCCTTGAATATTACAGTTGCATGGACTACTGAATGAAACAACACAGTTGAGAACCAACTACAGAGACCTTGGAAGATAGGTGGTTTTAGATTAGTTATCTTTTTCAAGAGAAATAGAGTAGAAATATTTTGTTTAATGTTGTTGTGCTATTTTAACCATCAAAAAAATTGGTACTAGAAGGAGAGCCTGAAGGAACAAATTGGAGCGAATCGGGTCATTTTCACCCAAAAGGTTTGGAAGAATTATCATATCTTCTACAAACCCAGACCCATTTGTTGAACTCTAAACACCCACTAGGCCCAAAACTCGTAGGGCTTTAACTCTACCACCCACTCCACCTAGATTCCAACCAATATTACCATTGGCACAACCACTTTTGCCGCCACCTATGCTATTCTTTTCCAATAACCCTTCACCATTGGGAATCATTCCCGGTGGTATCCATGAGATGCTTAAGAATCCTGAATTTTTTTATCCTAGGTACTCTCATGGGGAGTTTAGAAGTGTTGAAGAGCACATACAAGCATTCAAGGATGCTTGTACGCAAGCTAAGATAGCCCATCATGATGTGGCATGCAGATTGTTTCCATATTCCTTGGGGATATGGCCTACAATTGGTACTTGAACCTACCCACCGAATCTATTTTAAGTTGGGCAAACCTAGAGGATGCCTTTATCAACCAAATTCGGGTTTACATAGATCTAGCTATCTTGTACCATCAATTTCCCACAGTCAAGAAGGAACTGCATGAGCCACTTCCCCTCTTCAACACTCATTTTTAAAGAATGTACCAACGATTACAAGATCCTTACTTGCTAGTCGAAAAAATTGTTGTCCAAGCTTACCTTAAGTCCATAGATCCCTTGATTGGCCCTTTTTTGCAGAGAACATACCATGAAGTGGACATTGATTCTCTGTCTAAAGCCTACCACTTAGCCATTAAGCTACAACAACAGATTAGTTCGCAACCAAGAAGTTTAGGAGGGGTTTTTCCTCCTATAGGATATCCTCAAATGCCTAACCCCACCCCGCTATTTAATACAGTCTCAAGGATGTCACATTCTTCATATGGGCCTTTGGTTGAGATACAGTCCCCATCACAGCAAAATTTCTTTAATTGACAGGCACCTGACCCTTCACAATACGCTCAACCCTTGCATAATTTTGCTGGAGGATCCAATCCTCCAACTCCCTTACCTGTCATGAATTTGGAAGAAAGTAAACGCACTACCCAACTAACCTCTGAGGTAGAAAATTTGAAGAAAACCCTATCACAGGTGACAAAGGAAATGGCCCAACTTAAGTTAACCCTTCCCAAGGCCAAAACCAAAACCAAGGTTACCAAAATTAGGGAGGGTTTTCAAATTAGAATAATTATTCGAATCAAAATTCCAACCAGAACCAGAGGAATTACCAAGCCCAAAACTTCCCTAATCAGAATTACCAAAATCAGAATAAGGGATACAATCAGAGGTCAAATAACAATAGACAGTGGAACACGGGACTAAATAATGGGGGGGTGTCTCATAATTATTAGGCCAACGATGACAAGCCTCATACTACGAATGTTGCAGATCTGAACCTAATGATAAATTAGTGTAGATTGCATGATACAACTTCGCATTCTGAAGTTAATTGCCCTGAGATGGAGAAGGTCGTCAAAATAGCATAATTTGATTCCTACCTGCCTAATGGGAATCCTAACCCAAGTGGTGGGTCAGTGGATACAGTGATGACTTTTGAAACTATTGATGAATAGTACCAATTTCCCATGCAAGGATAAAATGAACCAGAAGAGGATACTTATGACACTCAGGCCTTCCAAACCAAGGAAGGCCTTTTCCTAAGAAATTAGAATAAAGGCCCATTCATGACATCTGCTCCTCTGAATACCATAGTTCCACCCAATCAGAATGCAAATAACAACACGCCTCCACCCAAAGGTCCACCTGAATTCCAAAATAAAGGTAATTCATCTTTTGTTCCTAAATATCAGATGAAAAATGAAGTGGAATTTGATTTTGTTTCAGAGATGTAGAATCAAAGGACCTCATTGTCATTCTTTGACATCTTGAAGTGGTGCCATACCCAACGTGACATCGTGTTGAGAGCTTTGGAAGAAGCAGATTGGTCGAAAGGAAAAAGCAAGGCGACTCCAACCAATGAGATGAACGCAAACCTATACAAAGGAAATGTAGGAACTCCGCCATTCATCTTAATTCTGAGGATCTTCAGAAAGAATCTACATAATTTTCTCTTGGATTCTTGAGCCTCAGGTAATGTCATGCCCCTTTCCATTTGTAAAAATTTGGGGTTAAGTCCAATTCAAACTCATAAGAAGGTAATATAACTAGACAAAAATGAGGTTAATGTAGTAGGAGAATTAAAAAATATTCATGTACAAGTTGGTTCAAACCCAAGGATCCAAACCTACATGGATATCCATGTAGTTGATATTCCTGAGACACATGGCATGCTTCTAAACTGAGATCTAATGAAGAGTATTGGGGGTTACTTATCCCTAGACTTTTCACATATGTGGCTGCCATGGAAGGGAGTAGCAACACAAATTAGGATTGAAAGTGAGCATCATCTCAAACACATGATCACTGAATATGACTGTCCTAATGAGGTAGCCTATTTTGAAATAGAGATAGGAGTATATTAAGAGAGAGGAATGCATGTCCTTTTCAATATTCAACCCTGATGCCCTACAACCTTTAGAACATAGGGATCCAATGAGCACTGTTAACCAATAGGTTTTGATTAAAAGGTTACAACATGATAGGTTGGTTCTGGGAGAAGAAGTTGAACTATGGAGTTTGTTGCTTCGAAATTGGTGCAAAGTCCACTATGAAGGCCATTCTGAGCGGATGTGCCAACCTTGTGTGGATATTCTTAATTACATTTATGAGTCAGAAGAGACTTGTGAACCTCAACCAGTAACACCTCTGAACCAATTCCCATTCCAGGCTAAGGATGCAACTATCCTGACAAGAACTAATATCACCCAAGGGGAAGACTCTTCCCAAGTTGAACAAGCTCAGGTTTTATGCTCTGATTTTCAAAATAAAATTGGGCAATCTCAAGAATTGTGTGTTACACTTGCCCCCGATAATCTTTTGATGCCTAAGGGATTGCTTGAAAAGATACTTAATTCTAAAATCGTCCAAGAAGAGGTGCAAGAACTAATTTCTACACCAGTTTTAAATACGAATGGACTTGTTGATAAACATCATGAACAACAGTCTTTGAATCCAGATAGCCTAAACCAATCCGAGCCACCACCTATCCCTTGTAAAAAACCACCTGTAGCATCCAAAAAGAAAGAAATCCTAGCTCCAGATCAGTTGTGGATTCTTAAATTTGATGGTTCTAAGTCCAAAATAGGGAGTGGAGTAGGAATTGAATTAACCAACCCAAAAGGGAAGACATACTTTGCATCTTACAGGTTACAATTTTTTTGTACAAACAATTTAGTAGAGTATTGAGCACTCGCTAGAGGTCTGATGTTTTCACATTAGAAGAAGGTGGCAGCCATCACGATTATGGGAGATTCAAAACTTATTGTCAAATAGGTCTCTAGTCAATACACCTATCATAATAAGAGACTGGTTGCATATCAAAATCGGATATGGAATTTAATAGAAGACTTTGATGCTTTTGGTATCAAGTTGATCCATAGAGAGAACAATCATATTGCAGATGTTCTCGATGTCGCTGCAAGCACTTTGGAACCTATGCAAGATTCCAAGCTAAAGAGATTCTCAGTAGAGTTAGTCTTGATTCCAGCCATCCCTAAAAACATCAAAACAATTTAGGTCTTTGATGATGATCAACATATACTCGCCTTTCTAGCAAGCTCAGATGTCTTTGAGGGACAAATAATTGATGAATCATATAGAGACCAAGGAGACTGGGATCCAAAAATATGTGATACATAAGGGATCATGAATCTTAAAATGAATAGCATTCCTAAAAGAATGGTAGCATTGGACAGGATATTTGACTCAAATCCTCGTGCTCATGAAAAATTACCCACAGTTACTGATGGAGGGAAGTATGAATCAATTAATCTAGTTGATTCAAGCCCAGAAAATAATGTATTTATTGGCAAAGATTGCCTGAAACATATCTGTGACAAAATTATAAAAGCACTGAAGGAAAATATTACAGTAACTACTTAGGGCTACGAAGACTTGAAAACCTTTGACACCTCAGCAATAACTCATACTATTTCCTTGAAGCCTGACGCGAAGCCTTTCCATCAAAAGCAACACCCAATTAATGCCCTGATTGAACCATTAATTCAAAAAGAGGTGCAGAGGCTTCTCTCAACCAAAGTAATATTCCCAATAAGGCAATCCACTTGGGTCACCAATTTAGTCCCTATACGAAAGAAGAGTGGCGAGATCAGGTTATGTGTTGACTTCTGGAACCTCAACAAAGCATCAGAGAAGGATAACTATCAATTGCCTTCTCTTGACGAGGTACTATAGATTGTCAACGGTTCTCAAATGATGTCATTCCTTGATGGTTACTCAGGATATAACCAAGTCTTGGTTAATTACGAGGATAGGATGAAAATTTTCTTCACTACCAAGTGGGGGACATTTGCCTACCAAAGAATGTCATTTGGCCTCATCAATGTTGGAGCTACCTTTTAGCGTGTAATGGATTTCATGTTCAAAGACTTGGTTGGTAAGTGTATCATCATATATATGGATGATTTAACTACATTTTCTAAAGATAGGGAAAATCATGTTGCAGATTTATCAAAGGTTCTTAAGAAATGCGTAAGCTATGGTATATCTCTAAATCTGAAAAAGTGTGTGTTTGGGGTTTCTAAAGGGAAATTTCTAGGCCACATAATATCAGAAAGGGTAATTTCAATTGACCTAGATAGATTCAAATCCATTCTAAAATTGACTATGCCAGGCAGCAAAAAGGAGATGAGATCCTTTTTCGGGAAAATAAATTTTGTGCAAAAATTTATAATTGGATTTGCAAAAAATTGTTAAGCCTCTCAACGAAATGAAGAAAGAGGCTAAGATTGAGTGGAGTAATGAGGCTAAGTCTGCATCTTCACAGATCAAACAATCTATATCGAAGGCACCGTCTTGACCAGCCCTGATTATCTAAAGCCTTTTTATATTTACTCTTTTGTGTCTGATCATTCTTGTGTTGTTGTCCTGACACAGAGAAAAGGTGAAGGAGATGAAAGGCCCATTTCCTTTATGAGTTCTCCATTCAAGAACATTGAAGTTAGATATCCACCTTTGGAAAAGCAAGCTTTTGCACTAGTGTGAGTGGTCAATAAATTATGTCACTATATTCTTCGCAACCAAATCACTGCAATAGTTCCAAATCCTGCTGTCAATTCCCTTCTCATGCAAAGCGAATTGGGGGAGAGACGAGGAAAATGGATGGCCATCTTGCAAGAATATGATCTTGAAATTAATCCAATGAAGCTAGTCTGAGGGCAAGGCTTGTCTAAAGCAATGGCAGCCGTTGATGCTAAGATTATTTGTCAACAATATACGGTGCAATCATTTACAAGTGATCCTTGGTACTCATATTTGATCTTTTTATTACTGAATAACAAATGCCCAGATGGGATGAACACCACTCAGAGGAGAGCATTGAGGTTGAAGAGTTCTCATTACATGCTCAAAGGAGGAGCTCTATATCGAAGAAACTTTGAAGGTGTTTATTTACGTTGCCTTGATCAACAGTAGGCAAAGCATGCCATTACAGAATTTCACAGTAGACATGGTACTGGACATGGGCCTGCTAATTCCGTGGCATGCCAAATCCTGAGATCAGGCTAGTATTGGCCCCATGTGTTATGAGATGCACATCAAAACATGAGGACATGTCATACATGTTAGAATTTCGCATCTAGGGAACGCAATATGGCGATGCCCCTACAATCGGTATACGAGGTAAAACCATTTGCCCAATGGGCATTAGATTTTGTAGAGGTAATTAACCCAAATTCATCTACGGGTCATAAATTCATTTTGAAAACAACTGAATATTGTACACATTGGACTAAAGCACAGCCTTGTAAAAATAGCACCACTATGGTGGTCATCAAATTTCTCAGCGAATGCATTGTTACCAGGTTTGGAGTACCGTTTGCCCTGGTATGTGATAATGGCCCTGCTTTTTCTTCTGCAGAATTTATTCAATGGGCATATGAACATAAGATAGTGTTGAAATATTCTTCTAATTATTATCCACAAGGGAACGGAGTAGAAAATTCTACTAACAAAAATCTATTGGAAAGTAATCCCAGGGATTGGCACACACAACTGAAATATGCCTTATGGGCAAATAGAACTCGTATTAAAGTTGCCTTAGGGAACTCCCCATTTAAGTTGGTATATGGCCAAGACCTAGTCTTTCCTATGCACTTATAGATACCAATTCTTAGGTTCATGCAAGAGTTTTACTCGAACGATGATAGGATAGAGGTTAGGCTTAATAACTTGTTGAATTTGGAGGAACAGAGAGATGTTGCTTTACAACAATTTTCTAAGCATCAAGTTGTTGTCAAATGTTGGTTTGACAAAAGAGAAAAAATTAAAGCCTTTACAATATTAGACTTAGTACTTCTATTGGATAAGGCTAAGGAAGGGAAAGGTGATCACCAAAAATTTGACCGACTTTGGGTAGGTCCATACCAGATTGCTAAGATCCTTGGTGAGAATGCTTTTCATTTAAGAACTTTAACAGGAGAACTTGTTCCCTTGCCCATCAACGAGCAATTTCTAAACACTACTTTGGCCCATGAAAGGTCTGATGATCGGTTTTGTTGTAAGTATGTAATTAATTGTTTTTCACTTTTGTTTTGTTTGTTTGTTGTTTTTCTTTTTTCATTTTTCTTTCTTTTTTTCTTTGTTTTGCTTGTTTCTGGGATTTCCATTTTTACCTGATTCAAGTGATGGGTGAAGTTATTCAAAGAATACTAAAGGTACTAGGATGAAGTTGGTTGAGTTGTTTTTAGGTATGTCTGTTGAACCTTTTTTTTTCAAGACCTCTAACTTGTGTTATTTTTGTATAAAGGTTTGATAGGTTAAACACAAACAAGTGCATTGTAAGAGACTCATCAACCAAGGTTGAATCTGTCACAAAATAGATAAAAAAAACATTAGTTCGACATAGAAGCTCATTTGTATTTGGGTGGCTATATTTTAGATTTGAGTGAAAAATTTGAATCCCGACACTGTCATGATGTTCATGGTAGTTCTCAACCCCAAATTTCAAGTAGTTATACCTGAGTATTGAGAAAAGATAATAAAGAATTCCTTCAAGAAAATCTAATTAAAAAAAGGGGGAAAATCATTGAATGATGATAAACTCAATACAAGAAGGGTGATTCAAGTATCTCTACTGGGGCTATGGACACTTGACTGGCAGTGGAGCAATGCTTTGAGAGAACTAGAGGTATCTCCATCGAGGCTATAGACGCCTGATTGAAAATAGAGAAATGCCTAGGATATTGTTGCACGACAGTTAAAAGGATTCAACTCACGTAGCTTGAATCTTGAATAGAGTTTTTTGGGAATGGAGTGAATTTTTACCAAAAATAGATACACCATACATGCACACACTCAGATTCGAAGTAGTTAATGTTGATTTACATTTTGAGATTACAACTCAACCTTGTTTGTTATGACTAGTCACACTTGAGTGTAAAATTTTCATGAACTAGAGGTTCTAGGTGATTGAATTCTTCAGTGTCTTGAAAATGGGTAAACCATTTTCCCAGCTGAGTCACCATTTTTTATGCCTTGCATAACCACCCCATCTTAACTTTGGTCAAAATGGGTCCCCCTTCTTTGTTGTCCTTGGTGTTTTTGTTTGGAACTTAGGAGTTGTTCTTTTCTCCTAAGTCTTTTGTCTTTTCTTTTTATTCTGGTGGAACCAGAACCGGAATAGAACCTGAATTTGGAACTTGCATAGGTTTCATGTCTTGATTTCATCCCGACTCCGCTTCCATTTTTGTTTCCTTTTTCTTTTTCGTTTCTCGTTGCTTCATTTGGGACAAGCTTGATCTTCGTCCTGATTCCTTTGTTTTTCATTGTTTGTTTTTCTTGTTCTTTGTCTTTGGTGGAACTGGAACCGAAAATGGAACCAAACTTGAAACTTTGATAAATTCCCAATTTTGTTCCCATTCTGATCCCGCACCCTCTTTTGTGTTTTTTCTTGTCTTTTTTGTTTGGGTTCGGTTCCTTCGGTTCCAATCCCTTTCCTTTGTTTTCCCTTCTCATTCTTTGTTCTTTTCATTTCTTTATCTTTTTTGGAATCGAAACCCAAACCAAACCGGGAACTTGTCAGAAAATCCCTGATCGGATCCAATCTTGATCCCGCCCCCGCTCTTTTGTTTTTCTACACTTTACTTCAGTTACGCAGTAGTTTGTGTACTTGTTCCTGTCATGATTTTGCATCTGACCAACCATATTAATGGCATTAATTGTAGATCCTCCACACACATTAAATTAAATTCATAACCTTAATTAAGGTTAATTTTCTCACTACTATTGTTGTTTAAAATCTAATAGCGAACTAGAGCCAAGGTAGAGAAGGAGGATCATGATTTATTCATGAAGCAAGCTTTTCCGCACATATTGGATCAAGTTTCAACCTGTTGGGTAGCATTTGAGGTAGGTGGGTTTTTCTCCCGCTTCGTTTTTCTTCTCATTTTGTTTGCCTTGTGTTCTTTGCGCGTTCGCGAGATTTCTCGTGGATCTTTGCTTGTTTTTGTGGTGTTATGTTCATTTTCCTTTTTTCTTTTCTTCTTCTGTTGTTTCTGGTTTTATTTTGTGTCTTTTATATTTTGTTTTTCTCATTGCAGTCATTTTCATGTTTGGTCACGTCTGTACTGTCATACCCTAGCTTTGTTTAGGGTGTCATTTTTTAAAAGATTTGAAGGTTCTTAAAAGGTCTATGATCTGTTGAGTCACCCCCAATCTTTTTCGTATGTTGACTCGATGATTTTTGCGTAGGGTTTTGATGCCCAAAGTTCCTGAGTCAACCGGTTATAAAATTAGGGTTTTAAAATCGTTCCTTAGCTAATGGTTTCCCTTTGGTCATATGAGGGATTGATTTATGTTGCTATTTTAAGCCTCCTCAACTCATCATATGACCTTGTTTTAAATTATTATGAGTGCTTAAGTAAGGTGGCGTCATGCTTAATGATAAAGGGTGGAGTCGGATCCAAGAATGGATTCAATCCATAAACCTCTGTTTGAAATTTTTTGGATCTGGTTTCGAACCCGCTCCTGATGAGCTTTTGGCTATTAAACCTCCTTTACTCTAGTGGAATCGGAACTGAGATGGAGGTGAGATTTGGAACTTACTAATGTATTGGGTCTATTTTTATTTTGGTCCCAATCCCAATCCCGACATCCATTCCAACCCCGGTCCCAACTCTGACATTCAGTTTGATCTCAGTCCTGGTTCCGATGGTGTCTCGACCCCAATCTCACCATACTAAAAGGATTTCTAATGCTAGTTTTATTTTGGTTCCACTTCCGATAACCTTCAAATTGTACTAGTGCAAAAGGTTACCTTGTGGAAGACAAGGTAATGTAAAGGGTAAGTCCTCTAATACTGAGGATTACATACTTTTTATTGATCTAATCTAGTGTTGTCCTGCAGGAATAGGTAATGTCAAGAGCATCCACTGAAGTCTCACAAATGGAGGGCCAAGCTACATAAAGTTCAAGGTAGGTGAATCCAAAGAAGATAAAGGTGGAACAACTACCTTATACTTTGAGGTACAAGCATTAGAATGCTACTCCCATGGCTAGGAAGCTGGATTCGGGATGGTCAGGTATCACAAACACCAACTTAGGATCCTACAACTATGAGGAGTCAGTTCTAGAGACCTTTGCAGAAGAAGTAACTGGTAGAATAGAAAGGATAGTCCAATCTGGGATAGCACATGTTGCATTTTCCTCTCTATCAGTACAATGCCCAGAGTGCATTTTGGCTGTAGCAAGGGCTTATCATGCAGTATCAAGGTAGTGCATGGACCAACAAGGGAATGTCATCATTGATCTATCCCCATAAATGATGAGGTTCATGTTTAATGCACCTAATGCAAGGAACCCCAGACAACTGACTAAAGTGGAGGCATTAGAAATATTCAATATAAACAAAGAAGTCAACAGATCCCATATAAACAAGAAGTTGTTAAGGACCGAGAAGAAGTCCTTAGCTAAGATGCCTGAATAGCCTAAAAGAGGTGACTTCAAGAAAGAAGTATATGATTTTATCTTAATGCTTTCTAGGGTATTTGGTTAGAGGGACTCTGCATACTTCAAAGCATGGATTTTCCCTTACATAGAAGCCATTTTTTATGGTAGGTAGTAGTTTGATTTGTGTATGATCCTGTCTAATAATTTACACAATCAATTGTTGAATGTAAGGGAAACAAAGACCTTCTTCATGACTTCCTATCCATTATCCTCTCTAAATCCATCCCCTTTTTTTCCCTCCTTTGATCTTGACAAGGCTAAGGATCTTCATATACATCATGCATTATATCCTTTCACCCTTCTTATCCTCTCCATATCATTCATTCCATGTCTCTCATCCTATCCAAATACATCTTCCCTTCCCATATTTTATCCTAATGAAGGTCCTAGGGATCATTTATCCATGCATCCATATACTATACACTTGATCTTGATCATCATATCCATATCCTCCATCCTATATCCCCTATCCTACTTCCATCCTCATATCCTATCTAATTCCTCCCCCATTTTTCACCCTTGATCTTGATAAAACTAGGGATCAAATATCCATGCATTATTTGGGCAAGGCAAACCTTACTTTTATTTTCATCCATATCTTGTATGCACTATCCTTCCATATCATATATCACTCATCATCTTCCATCCATGATTGCACTACCTCTAGTGTAGGGAACCTTAGTCCTTTGCAACTAGTCCTTGGACCTCCATCTTCCTATCCTCCATCCACCATAATCCTATCTCCTATCACCATCCATTATCCAAAGTCCTCTCTCCTATCCATGGAATTCCTTCATCCTTCCATCCTTTACCATGTCTTGGTTCTACCTTGTCATTGGATCTCATCCAATATTATCTTATCCAATCCATTTATCATATATCCTTCCAATCCAATCATCCCTATTCAATTCCATCCAATGTAATCAAGTCTAATCCATGCAATCCAATCTTGCAATCTAGTGCATCATCCATAAGCAATCCATGATTTCAATCCAAATCAATTGGTAATCTATTGATCCACTTTAATCCATTATCATCATAGGGATATGTCTTTCTCAATCCTCACATTGTTTCAGGATATGCCCTTCCCAAGTCAAACAATGTCGTCATCATCATCAATCAATCCATCAATTAGTTTTTCAACTTGACTTGGAGCATAGTCCTTGGTTGCTTTTTGTTTGGTGTGCATGTTTGCTTGTTGCTTGTGTGTTTTATCATTTTTTGTATTTATCATGGTCTTTTGCACTCTATTGTCACAATGGAATCATGTACTTCCATATCATGGTGTTATGGGGCATATGTTTGCACTTGACCTTTTTATCATGTACTTGTCACACTGTCATCTTGGTTCCTTATACCTTGGTGCATAATGTCAAGTAGAATATTAAATCTAGGTTTCTCATATCGTTACAATATGATGATCATCCATCCTCCCTCTCCATCCATACTTTCATCTTCCTTATGTATTTTCCTCTATCCTGTTATCCTTCATCCTTTTGAGTCCTCTCATCCATTTTGAGAGCACACTCATGTTCTTTGAACCTGCATGTTCTCTCGAGGTGTCATACCACTACCTCATCATCATCCTTCCTCATCCTCACTAGTGACTAGGGAATCATGCTTCTATTCCTAATCCCTTTCCTACTCATTATGTTGTATTCTTTGAAATGATGTTACTTCTCTTAGTCACAACATCATCTCAAAGAGGGGCAAAATGTAGACATGGAAAAATGTCCTAAGCTCGTGAACGCCATTTTTTCATTAATTCTTCCTCCTCTTTACATAATTAAAAAATAATAATTATTTGATTATCCCCTAAGGTCATATTCTCCTATTAATTAAATAATTCTTAATTATTTAATTAATTCATTTTCTTCTTATTCCTCCATGATTAATTAAATAAATTATATTTATTAAATTACGTCACTAATTAATCCTTTTTCCCTATAATTAAATAAATTCTTGTTCATGTTCCGATTTCCATTCTATAATTAAATAATTATTTTAATTATTTAATTAGCTTTTTCTTCCAAAATTAAATAAATTCTATTTATTTAATAATTTTCCACATTTCCCTCCATTATTAAATAATTATTTTAATTATTGAATATTTAATATTTTAATTATTTTCATCAGACAAAGCTTGTCACCAAAATAGATCAATTGAAATACCTTCTTAGCAAAGTAGCTTTGACAGGATGACTAGCCAAATGGGTTATGATACTTAATGAGTATGACATTTAGTATGTTGAGAGGAAAGCCATAAAAGGACAAGTCATCACTGATCAACTCACAAATGCACCTACCAAAGCAGATCACCCATTGGTTTCAAACTTCCTGGATAAATCTATATTCACACTTGAGTCTTTAGCCACATGGAAATTATACTTTGACGGGTCTCACACAAATCATGGTTTAGGATCAGGCATATTGTTTGTCACCCCTCAAGGTGATACTATACCTAAATCATTATGAATTCCTTTCTCGTGCACCAACAACATAACAGAGTATGAGGCTCTTCTCACAGGACTTCACATGGCAATCAAATGGAAAATCAAAAGCCTTCGAGTATACGGTGATTCTCAATTGGTAATTTGGTAGGTTAATGATGATTACGACACTAAAGATGAAAATCTCACCCCATATAAGCAAATAGTTGATATTTTTAGGAAATACTTTGACAAAATTATCTTTTGTTAGGTCCCTCACATTCAGAATAAGGCAACAGACACAATGGCAACAATTCGTTCTCTCTTGGATATTCCAGACAATGTGCCACAATATGAGTTCTTGGAAGAGTAGCTACTGATCCCCACCTTCGAAATTCCTAAGTCTGAGATGGTGTGTGAAATTGTTGGTCCTAACTCCTCTTGGTACAAAAACATTTATGACTATTTGCACAGCCATATTATCTCCCCTGAATTGCCTGCCAATAAACACAAGACCTTCATTCGCAAAGCCTCTAGATATGTCATCCTTAGTGACACTCTTTACCTATGAAGTCTTGAAAATATCCTCTTACAATGTCTCGATACCGATGAAGCACAAAAAACCTTGCGAGAAGTACATGAAGGTATATCTAGATCCAACTCTAGTGGTATGGCCCTAGCCAAGAAGATCATGCATGTGGGATAGTACTGGCCCTAGCCAAGAAGATCATGCATGCAGGCTATTACTGGCCCACGATGGAACGAGATTCATATCACTTTGTTAAGAAATGTCGATAGTGTCAAATTCATGGAGACGTAATACATGCACCAGCACAAGAGCTACAACCAATAACATCACCATAGCCCTTCACCCAATGGGGAATCGACCTCATAGGTAAAATCCATCCCACTTCATCTAATGGCCATAAATTCATTATCATAGCGATTGAGTACTTCACCAAATGCATTAAAGCTATTCCCATGGCATACATCATTGGCAAACAAATATCAAAATTCATCCTTAACTACATTATTTTTTGGTATGGTGTCCCTCATTCCATCATCACTGACAATGATCATCCTTTTAAGAATTAAGAAGTCTACCAGCTATATGAGAAATTCCATATCCAACATCACTTCTCCACCCATATTACCCACAAGGTAACAACCAAGTCGAGGCGTCTATCAAAACCATTATCAAAATTCTTAAAAATACTACCAATGATGTTGGTCGTGATTGGCACCTTCAGCTTAATCTCACCTTATGGGCATATTGCACCAGTATATATACCCCCACAAGAGCCACTCCATATTCCCTAGTCTTTGGTTTTGAGGCCATCCTTCCTATCGAGGTCGAGTTACCTTCCCTAAGGGTATCCATGCAAGGGAATATTAACAATGAATAATATCATGTTTCCAGACTACATGAGTTGGAATTGTTAAATCAATGAAGATAAAATGCATTGGTCCATTTACAAGCTTATCAAAACTGTCTTCGTCGCAACTACAACAAGAAATTTTTAGTTCAACACTTTGACATTGGTGACCTGGTTTTAATGGAAAATCCCAAGAATCAAGCAAAGCAAGATAAGCCAAGAAAATTTGAATGTAATTGGTCGGGTCCCTACATCATCATGGCAGTTTACAGATCAGGAGCTTATCAGCTTTCAACTCCTAAAGGGGAACCCTTGTCAGAACCTATCAGCAGTTTGCACTTGCACAAGTTCTACACCTAGCTTCAGAGAGCCATGTCAAAACCTGAAAAAAAAATTTAAAAAAAAAAATCAAGAAAATAGTAAAGAGAAATAATTAGTCCAATAGTGAAAACCACTTCGATGGCACTTTGGATAAGTATCATGGTGAAAACCTAGCAAATAGGTGCCATGTGTAGTCGATCTTCGCTCCATCATCCACCATCATTCTATTTGGTTTTCCATCCTCACCCTCATTATACCTCGCTTTCACACTTTTCACATCATCCATAATAATGCTTTGTTTTCCTTCCCATAACCTAGAATGATTGACATTACACATCTTTTCACCTTCCATATCCACCTGCAATAAACTTATCCTATTCCACTCCTAATATATTGGTCTCATACTCAACTGGGGACAAGTACTTAACCTATGGCTTCATTGGATTTTGTACTTGTCATTGGAGGTAACAATATCCCAAAAATAAAAAATAAAATCAAACATTCCAAAAATCTTAAAAAATCAAATATTCCCAAAAATCCAAAAAAATCAAAACATTTCAAAATCCAAAAAATAAAACATGCCAAAACCCAAAAATATCCAAATAAATTTTAAAAATCCCAAAAACAGAGTCAGAGTCAATCATGTTAGTCAAAGTCTAGTCGAATTATGATGCCTCTACGTGTATAACATAGGCAAGGCCATCAATCAATGAGCCCCTGAAGCACTAGGTCAATCCTTTAGGGTTTGTCGAACCAAGTTGATTAGTCAACAATAAATAAAATAGAGTCAAGTTTGTCAAACTATGAGGTCTCTATGCATTTTTACATAGGTAAGGCCATAGGTCGATGAGCCCCCAAGGCCCTAGTTTGATCCTTTAGGGTTTGTCGAGTCAGTCACAATAAATTGTACATTGTCATCAGATACAAATGGTCATCAAAAAAATCATAAATCAACAAGACAAATGACCCAACAAGTCTTTAAACCAAATCAATCACTTGCCTAATCAATTAAAATATCAAAACATAAAATATATTAGTCAATTGTCTTATACAAGAAAGGGCATTGTCAAAACCAGACTTGACGTCTTATACAACTTGTCTTATTTTCTTGAAACCACACATAATCATATCATTTGTCTTATATAGGATGTGTCCTTCCTAAAAATAGACATTCTCACTATCACACTCTATCATTTGCCTTATATAGGTGGTTACATGATCAAAACTAGACTCGACGTCTTATACAACATGTTTCCTCTCCTAAAACCAAGCATTGTCAATCAATCAACCCGTCAATCAATTATTCAATCGAACATTCACAAACAAACTCTGGCAAATGATCTAAATGGTTGTTGACTTTGTTGATTTAATTTCTCTTGTCTTTTTATTGATTTTTTTTGGTCATGTTACTAGCCACCTCTAGGATGTCCCACTAAGGATTTAGAGGAGCGAGTCTCATGACATGCTTTTTCTTTGACTGTTGTTTGTTGTTTGTGGATTGTCTTGACAAAAGGACCGGGGCAACTTAACTCCTAGTATGAGTCATGGCATTCCTTGTCTGATGATTCTCTATTTTTACAAGTGGATAACTTTGCACACCTTGGTCTATGTCATACCATGGTATTTATTGTCCATTTATCATATTTTTAACACCCAATGATGATTAATGCAAAGCCTAGGATCTATCAAACAAAATGTCAATCTTTCTTTGTGTCCACTAACTTCATGCTAACATTTTCCTCTCGCTAACATTTCTCTTCATCAATCCTTGCATTCATCCCCTATCAAATTGTCTTATCGGAATAATTTTTTAATTTTTTTGAAAATTGGCAAAAAAAATTGAGGGGGCATAGGTCTACCCCATTTTCCTATCAGCACACTAGGGCATATTTTTGAACTAAATTTCTTTGAGACAATGTGATAAACTGTATTGTATCAAAGAGGGGAAAAATGTAGACACTAAAAATTGTCCTTCACCTACGAACACCATTTTTCTTTGTCAACCTCCCCCCCCTCCCCCCCTCCCCGCCTTTCTTCCCTAAATAATTAAATGATTTTAATTATTTATTGTCTAAAGTCATATTTCTTTTATTAATTAAATAATATTAATTATTTAATTTCTTTCTTTCTTTGTTTTATTCTTCCTTTGATTAATTAAATAAATTCCATTTATTTAATTACGTCACTAATTTCCTCTTTCTTCTATAATTAAATAATTATTTATTTATTTAATTATTATCATTTTCTACTATAATTAAATAATTATTTTTAATTATTTAATTATTCATTATCCTCTTCTTCTATAATTAAATAAATTTTATTTAATTAATTATTTACTAATTTGTCCTTTTCTCCCACTTTTTAAATTAAATTATTATTTAATTTAAAAGTCAACTTTCCCTTTCTTCTATAATTAAATAATTGTTTTAATTATTCACTTTCCCTCCTAAATTAAATAATTTTATAGTTATTTAATTTTCTCCAACAACCTCTTTTTCTGTGTGTTCTCTTTATCTATGTCATCCTTATTTCTTCACATCTCATTTAATTTCCACCCTTGATTGAATTATTTTATAATTTAATCTCAACTGTCCATCCTTAACCTAGTCCTATCTTTGCCCTAATTTGGCCCTAACCCTATTTCATCCTACAACTTTCAATCTTGTTCATTGATTGTCATGTCATATTGGCTATTAATCACATCCCTTCATTCACATTTGGTTTTCTATAATCGAGACCTATCATTGTCATTTCAACCCTACATCTATGCAACCTAGTTCATGCTACCTAAACTATTGCTACCAAAGGAGACAAGTACAATCTTCTATATTTTTCTATCATAGACATTAGGCTATTATTGCATACTCGAACTTGAGGGCAATCAAGCATATAAAGTAATATGGAGAAGGACAATGGAGGTGAATCAACCATGGCATAGGTAATATTGCTTTATGTTTATGTTTATATGTTGGATTATGCTTCATTGTTGGTTTAGGGCTTTAAGGTTTTAGTTTTATTGATTTATGACCTTAACATTGATTTTTACCCTATTCTACAATGTCAAATCCCTGACATAGGAAGATCAAAAAACTATACCAATGTTCTACCACTTCTTGTCTAAAGTTTCATGAGAATATAAAAATCATGTCGATGATAACATCCTGCCTTCACCCTCTGGCATTCTGGACAACTTTCTACATACCTTGCAGCATCATATTTTGTTTCCTTCCAAATTATAATGGTTTCTCATCAGTCAATAATTTTGTCATTCCAGTTTGTCTTGAGTATGACATTAATTCACCACACCTCACTTCTTATCTCTTCAAAATTTGGTACTTAGGTTCTCCCTTTCATTCATAATAGTCCATTTGAATTAAATTAAGCATCTTCCTTGGACTTTTGTCTTACTTGATTCTTGAAAATATAATGAATAAGTATCATCGAGGAGATATGACTCTTTTAATATTGGGCTTCCTCGACTTGGTTTTTCTTGTCCTTTAAATAAATAAGTTAAAAGTCATAGTCTGATTTCAGTTCAAACCATCTCCTCTGCTGAGCATTTTAATTGGTTGAGTAACAATTTGTATTAAATCATGTTGGTTTGTTATTATCTCCTAAAGTTGTGCAAAAAATGAATGCGTACACAGTTACCAAGCATGAACGATTTCCAATTGCTCAAAATTTTGTGGAGCATATTTTCATTCATAAATCTTCCATTTCCTATTTCATAGGCGATAATCCTACCTTCCTTGAATAAACATACTCCTAACCTTTTTCCAAAGCATCAACAATAATCATAAATTGATTCCTCCAAAATAAGAACTTTTAGAATTATGTTGAAGTTACTTCTCTTTCATTGGTCAAAATCCTATAACATTTCTTGATCATTCCAAATCTTTCACTAATTATTCCAATAGCTTATCCTTTAACCTTGTTGTGTCCATAAGAAACTTTAGATATAGGTATTTGATCTGAGAACCATGTCTTATGGAGAAGTTAAAACTTTTCTCAGACTATGAACACATCATCAAACTCTATTGAATAAGGTACATATTTGTATCCATATACTCTTCTTCTTTCCTAACTTGGTGTTTCCAAAACATTAAATCATCTTAAAAGTTGAATTCCTGATGTTTCCCCAAATTGATCATATTGATTTAATATTCTTCTTGTTGACCTTTTATTATAGTTGAACTACTATTACTTGCATTTCTTACCCTCACTAGGTATACCTTGAAAATACTTTTTGTTCCCATAGTTATCTAATTATTTTTTCGATTGGGCAACATAGTTTTCCTTCCATATCCAATTAACTCTAGAACATCTTCAAATGATCATATAGGGACTAACACAAATTTACCTTTGTTTGAAAAACTTGTAAGCTCCAATTGAACTTCAACCAAACTATGCTCTATTTGAGCCCTTGTCTGAATGGTCTGTTTTACTATTCAGGTTTTGCCTTGCAATCAAGTTTTCTAAGAAATTTTGTCCAAAATTCTTAGTGATTTCATTTCTCTCATAACCTTAGGCACTTCAAGGGTTGTTCGGTTTCTTTTAATCATTTTCAAGTCTTGACTCCAAATTGACCATGCCCATTTTGGTTGATGGGATCATGTTAGTTTTCATCTTTTTCCTTCGTAAGTTGCTTCTTTTTCTGACCAATTTTGGTCTCTAACCTTTACTCTAAGGTACCAACTCTCTCTCTTGATTTCAATTATCATTGCAATATTTTAATCTTGTTTGAATCATGATTGTTAGGAGGTTATCCTACCTCCTAGATACCTCTCTAGTTGGTTTTGATTCACAATATGTTGAATTTTCTACTTCATTTGAAGTTTCTAGTTTATGCTAACAATTAGTTTCTTCATTTAAGAATTTGCTTCAATAATCATAAGCATTTGTATCAATAAATGTATCCTTCTTTCTTGGACTTGGTGCATTCCTTACACAATCCAAGGGCGTCTCTCTATAAGTTGTTGGTTTAGGATTTTTAACCTCCATAAACAATTCTCCTAGTCCCAACATTAGACAAATTTGAGGAATTTTGTTTCCTTATTGTTTTCTTTGTTCTTATTTTCCCTGCCATCCTAGCATAAGAACCTTTCAAACCCTAACCGTTGATAATGTTTGCAAAATACTTATGTAATGAACTCATAGGTTCCAGTGTTGAACCTAGTAGCTCTGATACCACATGTAACAAGCCCAAAGTTTACCATATTATTTTCACCTAAGTTTTAGCCCATATATGTGAAAAGGTCAAGTTCATCAATACATAGAAATAAAATTTCCAATTCAATAACACTTTGCACATTTGAAATAAACCCATTCCAAATTGCATTGCATGAATAAATTAACATTACATAATCCCAAGTAATGATTCTAGATCTTTCAAATACATTTTACATATAGATGCATGGTCATAATTATAAAACATAGCTTACAAGAGCTTACATGGCTTTCAAGAGGTAAATGGATCGAGAGTAGAATTGGTCAAGATGTCCCCTGCTAGAGCATACATCCTCAAGTATCAGTCGCTAACTACATGAGGGAGAGTATCACCCAAGTGTTTTTCCTCCAACCACAGACTTTAAGTGGTCCCCTACAAATCTTCCTAACTGGTAAGATGGCCCTCCCTTCAATGAAGATATTGGTATGGAAACCCTCTAATATAATCCTACTTGAGCATGGTGTTAAGTCCTATATAACTAATGTTGTCATATAGTGGATAACTACCTACATGCATGAAATTCCCTACTAACTATGCAATACTAGCTCACAATGAACCAGCAAGTGTACGTAGTATAAACTTACACTTACTTTGGCTAAAGATTTATTATATATATAATAAATGCAAATGGTCAATACATCGAGCGGTGTTGTATATTCACCCACCCCTCACTCGAATTGGAAACTATAAAGACCATAATTACTCTTGACTAGGTTTTACCACATGTAGTAATATAACAAGATTTCATCCCAAAAAGTGATATAACATTTATATTGATCTAACTGACCAATTAGGTTTAACCCAACCTCTTAATTACCTTGTTACACCTTTGTAACATTCATGGGACTCGCAACTACCTCTTATTCAAGTTCTTTCTTTTAACTAATGACTTTCTTAATTCATACATAACTAGATAACTTTAATGACGCCATGTTAACGATTGGACACATTTGGTCTCAATCTAAAGTCTTTTCAATAAATATAATAATCCAAAATTAAAATTTATTTAAAGTTTACTTCCTCATAATGGGTTTCAGACTCTTTGTTGTCATATCTGTTATGGCTCCATCCTTTTTAGATGCCATAACCAATTTGGTTATCCCTGACATTTTTCATATAAAATCTCAAGTTCATGTTAATGTCTAATAATAGTAAATCAGCATAATAAGCTATTTATTTCAAGTTATTTCTTTTAATTAATGACTTTCCTAATTCATACATAACTAGATAAATTTGATGACACCATGTCATCGACTAGACACATCGGTCTCAATCTAAAGTCCTGTCAATAAATATAATAATCCAAAATTAAACTTGATTTAAAGTTTACTTCTTCATAATGGGTTTCAGACTCTTTGTTTCCATATCTATTATGGCTCCATCCTTTTTAGATGCCATAACAAATATGGTTATCCCTGACATTAGACTTCATATAAAACCTTGAGTTCATGTTAATATCTAATAATAGTAAATCAACACAATCAGCTATTTATCCTTTAGTAAATTCAACTAAGAACCTTTTGGCTAACCTTTAATTCCTCGTGGTTCTTTCCAAGTTATCATTTGCATCATTTATATAAGGTTCCTATGTTTGTATGTTCATAAACTGTCATAAATCCTTTTTTTTAATATGACTCATATATTCACATGTTTAAAATGTATGTGTAGTGTTGAAAAATGTATACCTTTATATTTTCACACTATGTTTGCATCCCCTTAATTAATTGTACTTAATTAAGCCTTTAATTGGCTCAATTATGCATTCACAAGCCTAATTAATTTCATTTTCTAAAAGGAAACCCACATTTAAACAATTCCTACACTTAATTACACATCTTGGAAAATGTGTGTCCTAGGTTTAGGGCCTAGTATCCATTCTGAATGGGACCTCCTTACATCTTGGATCCCATTTTTTAATATGTTTTTTTATGTATTTTAATGATATAAATTTCAATTTCAAAGGTCGGCTTATGATGTTTAATTGTCAGGTAATTAAGGAAACACCTATAATACAAGGTCTTTTTATCAATTCAAATCTAACAAGCTAGAGGCAACTTTCATAACAGCAAATATTTTTGTCAAGAGCATTGGAGATCAGATTTATCAGTCATTTATGGAAGCATTCAATATCTTATTGTGATGTCAATATTTATGTGTGTTCATGCATGTTTTGTTAGAATTGTGAAATAAGCACAAAACCATGAGCCACATGATCAAACAACAAATAAATACACCTTCCATGCAAGAGATCTGCAAACAATATATTCAATATTCCTCAACAAGAAAAAGCTATAGAAGCAAGAGACTATCAAAAGATATGAAAGCTTGAGGCAATAATTACAATGAGGGTTGAGCACTATATAGGAGAAAAACCCTAAAAGCATAAAAGCACAACTAAGTTTAGCTTAAGTGCATGAGAATAAATTAGACTAATAATCAATTAAAGATTAATTAATTATTAGCTAATGCATGATTACTCTAACACCCCCCCCCCCCTTAAGATGAACTTAGGGAGTAGCTAAAAACCCTAAAAAGAGAATGCATGATGGGTCCCGACAAACAAGGCTTGGTGAGGTACCCATGTATAAACAAAACATCTCTCACAACTGGAGAAAAGGAGAAAAACATTATGGGAGAAAACTTCTTTCCAAAAGAGAGAAAGGTGAATGAAGGAATGAAAAGCCTCCAAATCAAGGTGTGAAGGACTAAGAAGCCTCCAACCAAAATAATGTCCTGAAAAAAGAGGAATATGTAGAACATCATTGAAGCAAGAAGTTGTAGACCACTATCAAATGATGAATAATATGGTGTTGAAATGAAGAACCTCCTTCAAAACAAGTGATGATCAGGATCAAGATAACAAGAAAATGTATGAGTGACCTCAATGAAACTACTTGAATCAGATGGCAAACAAAGGTAAAGTATCTAGAAATTGAAGATACAAATATCAAGATCAAGGAGACTATACTCTACATGAGTGCCCCTAATGACACTACTTGAATCAGATGGCAAACAAAGGAAAACATCTAAAAGTCAAAGATAAAGGTAGTCCATGAATCTGCATGAGTGACCCTAATGACACTACTCAACATGCAAGATGTAAGTCGACAATATAGGTACCAACTAGTCTAAAGAACATTGATCAAGAGAGAGACAAAAAATTGCATGAGTGTCCCCAATGAAACTACTCGAATCAGATGGAAAACAAAGGCAAACATTTGGAACACGAAGATACAAATGGTACATCAATTTGTATGAGTCACCAAAATGACACTACTCAACAAGCAAGATGCAAGTTGAAAATCCAAGTACCGAGTAGTCTCTGATCAAATGAAAATGGAAGGTCGCCTCCAGAAACTGGAATGCAAGAATGTCCATATGGTAAATGATCCATCTCACTTCAAATGCAAGTAACCAGCTAAAAGGGTGCACAAAATAAGGCACACACGCATGAGGCAAGAATACAACACTTAACTTTGCATTTCATTTAAGGGTTTTAGGATTGCATCTTTGTAGAAGTTGAGAAACCCAACTTCACAAACCCCAAGAATCACCTGCATGCAATAACCTATCACAAAGAATGAAAGATATTCATAACCAAAGAAGATGTTCTGCAAGCCTCAAACAAGAAAAATGCATTAAGAGAATCAAATAATTACAGAGATCAATCCTTATGAAGGAAATCAAAACCCTAAATGAAACCCTAGTGTGCACACTTAATAATTAATAAATAATTATTAATGTGCCTAAGTTTAGCTTAAGTAAACCTAAAGGAATAAGTGGCTTAATTAATTAACCAATATTATTAAATTAATTAAGTGGAATAACTTATTACTCTAACAATATTTGCACTCTTTAAATCTAAAAAATATCAAAAAATATCAAAAAATTTACATAGCATTGCATCATATTTATTTGCATTTGAAAATTTTTTAAAAAATTGTATATCGAATTAGATCCCCTAGTTTTCCATTTTGTCACATTTTGCACTTGTATTCAACATTAAATTCACAAAAAAATCAAACTGTAACTTGTTATTTCTAATCAGAATCTGGAAACCACTGAAATCATCTTAGAAATTTGTAAAAGAAAATTTAAAACCCCTAATTGAGGACCCATTCGCCCTAAGGTGAATGAGTCCCTAATCAGGGTCATTTTCTGAATTTTCGATCACTAAAACATGTGTTTTTGCATTTAATTTTGTTGTTTTTTGTTTTCAATTTCAGTTTATAGATTTTTTGTTAAGTGAAATTGATCATATCTAGCTTAATTTGATAAATTTAGTGCATTCTGTGATTTCAAAATTGCATTTACAAGACATCATTTTTTTACATTGTGTAATAAAAAATTACCTTGTTTAGAATCTAAAATTTTGAAAATTCTCTTACATTTCAAAATAATAGACATGTGCATTGGTAAACTATGGAAGTCTTTAGTATATTTAGTTGATGTTTCAAGTTGTGTTTTTGTAAATGATCCTAATAAAATTGAACCTTATCATGCTCAATCAACTCCTAATGAGTGTTCTCATGAAGTTGACATCATCAGAGAAGATGATGATAACATGATCAACTTCATAAACGATTGCCTTAAAAATATTGAGAACAATTCATCCTTTTACCCATCCATGCAACAACCCACACCTTCTATCATCCCACCACTTGAGGTGTTTGATTCTTTACATCCTAAAATTGAGTCACAAACTAAGCCTAAACTTCTAACAATGAGTGAACCTAGCTCCTCTAATCAAGTGCATACCTATCCATCTTATGTTAACAAAGCGATAAAAACAACCATCAATCTAGAAGAGACTTATGGCCAAGGATTTAATATTTTAACTAAACAAGGATGTGACATAACTAATGAGCATGAAATTTACAAACTTTTAGAACAACTTCCTATTAAAGATACTAAGGGACTAGGATATCAAAATCCTTATCCCTCCACATCTTCTAAGGATACAAATGTCCTCTCTCATAATGATGAAGTATTGAATCACACGGATGATAGGATCATGTTAGGTCCTTCTTCTTCCAATCCACCTCAACAAGATCATCAAACAAGCAAGAAACCTAAACCTTACAAACTCAAAAATTTGACATTCTTACATACTAAAAAACAAATTTAATGAAAAATGGAAGACCTTCTTCATATAGGATGGCTTACATTACCACCTCCTAGCAAAAGTAGTAAACCTAAGAAAAACATGAATTATTGCACATATCGTAGAACCCTTGGGCACCTTACTAATGAGTGTCGTGCCTTAAGAGGGATCCTTGAGAAATTTGATATGATGGAGATAATCCCTTAAAGCATGAGTTTTTCTCCTTGCCATGTAATAGGTGTAGGATCTTAGCATGCTCACTATTACATGTTTAACATTCATTGCAAATCATTCTCTTTATTGCAAGGAGCTCATTCACATCACTTCATCTTGGCTCATCCTTGTCTTGCACTTAGTGGGGCAAGGGGTTAGATAGCCTTGTCCTAGTTTTGCACTTGTCATTGTCCCTTTGGCTAGTTTTCCTCCTTCCACATATAATGAACAAGATTGGGATGCAAATGACCTACTATAGGTTGACTCACATTTTCCTTACTAGTATCTTGCTTTATTTTCTTTTGCATCTTTCTTTGTGTGATTGCATATGTGTAATGTGATCCCCCGTAATGTTTCGTTTGATGTATCTCTCTCTCTCTCTATGTGCATTCCTCTATATGTACCTACATTCTTCTCTATGTCGTAAACATTTATCTTGTGTTTTCCTTTTGGGGATGATGCAAGGCATCGAGACATTTAGGTCTCTTTCATGTTGACCCAAAAAAAAAATTCTTTGTTTTTGCTCTCTTTGTATCATTCTTCCAGTTTTGTGAGTATTTGGGGAATGATGACATTTTCGAGCTCTATAACAACATTGTAGCAAAAATAGACTGACCCCGAATTCGTAGATCCCTTACATGTTTTTGGGGGAAACCCCTTCCTCTTTCATGATGTATCTTCATTTGGGAACATATGACTTAGCATAGGGCTTTCTAAATAAGCTTTCACGTCCTCCTTATGGTTAGCATTGAATATCGACTACTTTAAAGTTATTTCTCACGGAAATGGTGTTAGCAATTCCTTTAAAGTGGGGACATACATTGACACTCATGTTCCATTGTGTGATTTTCTTTATTCTTGTGATTGCCATTTTCTTGGTGGTGTCATTGGGTTCGACGTCCTCTAAGAGCATTATATTTCTTAGCACACGACTTTCTTCTTAGGGGCGATACAATGCACTACATTCCCTAAGTTGTAATTCTCTTATTCTTGGACTTTTCCTCTCTTGGAGACATTAGGCACGGTGATCCCTAAGGAGAAGACCTTACACGAACTAAGCAAGATCCCTTTGAACAAAAAAAACCAACATATATGTATATATATATATATATATAATGTTCATAAGTGTAGCATAATACAACTTTTTAATCTTGTGAAGCTCAAACCCATAAATTCAAGGCCACCAAGCATAACACACCTTGCTTAGCAGTGGAGCCTTTCCCATGTTCATGAGTGCTTAGCATAACGTAGCTTGTTAGGTGTTTGAAGTGTCGTATTATGGTGTCTTATTGAAGTTGTTAGGAGGATAGCTTTGATATGGTATGGGAGCCTAATAAGATTCTCTCATTTTCCACTTGTTAGGGGCTCACCTAGTGGACGACCTGAGGTTCCATTAGCCTAGAGTGATCATGCATGTCGTTTGCATAGTGGACATCAAGTTTTGCTTGTGAACGAGAAGGAAAAACAACCATGTTCCACATCATATTGGTACAATCATAGCTTGATCCATCCCTTTCTTGGACAAACAATTGTGTTCCACATCACGATGGAATAGTCGTAGCTCGATCTACCTCTTTTCTTCTATTAGGCTTTGATAGTGCATGATTGGGTATCTTCGTCATTTCTCCATACATAAGTGTCTTGAATGTCTACTTTAGTGTGAGTTTGAATGGGGTCATATTCTCACTAAAGTGGGGGCTAAATGTAGTGTAGGAAAAAGTATCCCTTTTTCACACTTAATTTAGGTATTAATAATAAATAAAATGGACTAAATTATGCCTTAATTTAGTGTTATAATACATGTTTTACATATTCACATTAAGTTTAGGGCCTTATTAATTAAAATGGACTTAATTATGCCTCATTTGCGGTGTTGTAAGGTGTACCTTTACACTTTCACACTAATCTAGGGTTTTATTAATTAATTGAGGTTAATTATACCTTAATTGGCCCCTTTAATTCAAATCCAAGCCTAATTAATTGCAATTTCCGAAGGGTAAAACCCAACATTTATCAATGCCATCACATTACTCTTAACATTGGAGAATATGTGTCCTAGGTAAGTGACCTAGGACCCATTCGCCTAAGGGCGAATGGGTCCTCACTTAGGCCTAGGACCTAAATTTCAAATATATTTTTGGTGGTTTTTCAATGATTTCAAATGTGTATTCACATGTCAACTTGTGTTATTTGAATTTCAGGAATTAATGCTATTATATGTATAAAAAGAGGTCAGTTCACTATGTTTCACCTAACAATTTTTCATGAGATCAAGAGTATTTTCACAAGAGCATTATCAATAGCAAGTTCAAGAGAATTTTCAAGGCATTCAAGGGTTGATTTATTGAAGATTATTGTGGCCAAGGTTTAATTACCAGAACAGGGTTTGACCGAGGCAAACCCCCATTCACCTAACAAACAAATATTTTTGTCTCTCTTGATGTGTGATTGCAAATTTTAGGTCAAAGATCTATTGAAGAACAAAAATTGCAAAGTTTTCAAAGTTTCATTTGTTGTCACCTTTCTTGCAATTTCATGGAAACTAACCTATAGGATTTATTTTTGGATTACTGGCCATGAGATTTGAGAATCTAGAGTGCAGACACAACAGAACAAAACCCAGAAACAAATTTTCAAGAGCCCTAGCCAAGACCCATTCACCAAAGGGTGAATGAGTCCTTAGTTTTCTTTGAAAAAGCACTTTTGGTGACTGGTACACATCACTTACCCATTCTTAGATCTACAATTTGATTGTTGGTACCATCAGAATTGAGCTTAATCTTTTGTATCCACTTTATAGCTTGCATTTTGGGTTTAATTTTCTATTTTTAATCTTTCTCCCTAAAGTGTTGTTTAACTCATATAAAGGAAATTTGCATATTCACACCTTGATTTGACTCACCTTTTGGTTGTTAGTCATTTCATGGTTTGGATCTCATTTCCTTGAATGAATTGAGGGAAAATAGTTCCAGCATACCTCCTTTGTCATCACTTCATTGTGGTGAACTCCACAATACCCCCCATAAACTATTTTTCTTTTGTTTCGATACATATTCATTCATATCATTCATCCATTGAACATATTAAAGTCATAATCTTGCATTCAAAATCATATTTACTCATAAAAGTAAAAGTAACTGTTAAATATGCAATGGGGTGTAACAGGCTATTATGAGGATGTGATTGAAAGAGCAAAAGGCATCACGATCTAGGCCATATGATGACAATAAACAAAATTTTGAGGGAACAATCAAACTACCCATACAAGTTGGGCCAAAAATTGCAGAAACAACATGTCAAGTCTTAGATCTTGACTTGCCCTATAACATTCTTCTTGGTTGCCCATGGATCCATTCCATGCAGGTCGTAACATCCACATATCACCATTACATAAAATTCCCATATAATAACAAAGAGATAACAATCCATAGTGATCTTGAGCCCTTCTACTACTGCAAGAGTATGGAGGATAAATACTACAAAGTGCTACTAGTACCCAAAATGGTGAAGTTTCATCAACCTCTTCTTATGTTGACCCATCAACATTAGCATCCACATCAACATCTACATCAGCAACAAATCCAACCATCCTAAAAATTAAGGTGTTAATCAAGGACAACATGTATTGTGATTATAACCTAAAAAATCCTTTGTTGTGGGAAAACTTCCACTTTCTCCCAAGACATATGGTAAACCCCACCATATTGAGAAGGTAACTAAAACAATCAAGATGGAACCAACAAATTTTACAAGATGGAGATATCTTAATGCAAAAATCATAGATGAAGGGGACATCTCCAATGGGTATATCAGGATAAACAAGAAGAACCTCCCCTTCTAGTTGATACAAACATCAAGGGTTTTTAATTAATCAAAAGCATGGGTTACATAGGAACATGGGGACTTGGTCTAAACCAACAAGGTATGTGTGAACCAATTATCCCTAAAAAATGAGTAAAGAATATTGGTCTTGAATACACCTCAAGCAAAAATGTGATCCCTCTTGTCAATGATACTTTAATTGAGGAAGTTGAAGCTTCCTCTTGGGTAAGCACTAATTAAGAAGGCATCGATGACTCACCCTTTTGCATCACTGACCTATTTAAAAATGCCTCCATATACATGATTTCCATGATAGATTCCTTTAAATCCCCTACCCAAGAAAACAAACTAAAACTTATCTATCTTGAACTCTTCGACTGGGACCAACAATGAGCATTGATTCTAGATTCAAAAATGATGAGGCTTTCTCAAACTTCATGGGGCTTCGAAACCACATACCTTTGAAGACCACGAAGTGCAATTCAATTTTGTAATAGGCACACAAGGATACTATGGTGATATGATTGAATCCTTTAGTCATAAAATAGAAAATTTAAAAATCAAGACAAGATCTCCAAATGAAAACCATAAAGTGGCACTTTCTGATCACAAAATAGTAAAAAAAAGGGTGTATCAAAAGTTGAAAACCTCTCAAAGGTGCCTAAGGATGAGGCATTCAATCTACCTAGTATTGTGATAGATAAAGAAAAATCAACAGTCTTGGTGGAAGTAGCGCAACTAGTAAACATTGGATCAACAAAACAACCACAAGTCGTGTTCTATGCAACATCATTGGATGATGAGGAACAAAATAACCTGGAAACTTTTCTTAGAGAAAAAATATTTTTTCTTGGTCCTACTTAGACATGCCATGGTTGGATACATCATTGGTTGTATATCACCTCATAGTGCACACTCATGTGAAGCCAATGAAATAAAAACTAAGGAAAATATATCTACAAATCGCATTATTGTTCAAGGTAGAATCATAGAAGCTTCTTGATGTGGGTTTCATAAGGCCGATCGACTATCCAGAGTGGGTTTCAAACCCAGTACCACTATCAAAACCCACTGGGGGGATTAGAATATGTACAGAATTCAAGGATTTGATATCACCTCATAGTGCACCCTCATGTGAAGTCAATGAAACAAAAACTAAGGAAAACATATTCGCAAATCACATTATTGGTCAAGGTAGAATTATAGAAGCTTCTTGATGTGGGTTTATAAGGTCGATCAACTTTCCAGAGTGGGTTTTAGACCTAGTACCAGTATCAAAACCCATTGAGGGGATCAAGCTATGTACAGACTTCAAGGATTTGAACAAGGCATGTCCTAGGGATGACTTTCCACTTCCTAACATAGATATCATCATGGATTTGACAGTTGGTCATGAGATGATTTCTCTCATGGATGGATTCTCGAGGTATAATCAAATAATGATAGCAAAATAATATCAACATAAAATGATGTTCACATGTCCATGGGGAACATACTACTAGAATGTTATGCCATTTGGTCTCAAGAATACAAGAGCGACCTATCAAAGAGCAATGACGGTGATCTTTCATGACATGTTCCACAAAATCATAGAAGACTATGTGGATGATATACTTGCAAAATTAGTCACAAGGAAAGGACATCTATAATCCTTGGCTAAAATTTTTGATAGGTTTAAAAGTATCAAGTGTGTTTGAACCCAAATAAATGTGTCTTTGGAGTCCCTTTCGATAAAATTTTGGGGTACATTGTATCATGAAGGGTAATTGAAGTGGACCCTGCCAAAGTCAAAGCAATCATGGAAATATAACCACCTAAAACACTCAAACAACTTTGTAACCTACAAGGAAAGCTTTAGTCCATCAGAAGGTTTATTGTAGAGTTAGAAAAAAATTGTCGCCCATTCACCCACCTTCTTCACGAGGGTATGGCATTCATATGGGACCAGCATTGTGAACAAGCATTCCAACAACTAAAATACTATCTAGCAACACCACTAGTCTTGATACCACCAATGGTAGAGAAACCACTAATACTATACATCTCCACAACCTTAGTAACTCTAGGGGCTCTCCCAATGCAACATGATGAAACAATTAAAGAGAGGGCTATCTACTATATTAGTAGGACCTTAGTGGGATATGAAATCAACTACACATCTATTGAAAGAGCTTGCTTAGAGGTAGTGTTTTCCTCTCAAAATTTGAGACACTATATGCTTTCTCATAAAATCAAGCTTATCTCCAAGGTCTATCCACTAAAGTATTCTTTATCAAAAGCTACTCTAAAAGGTCATATGGTAAAGTGGTTGATGATCCTCTATGATTTTTATATAGAGTATTTTGATCAAAAATCTATCAAAGGACAAGTTATTGTAGATCAATTAGCAAAATCCCCAATCTATGCAAAAAAAACCTTTGGTCTCAAAGTTTCCTCTTGAAGCAATATTCACCTTCACTTCAACATATTAGTGGAAGTTATACTTTAATGGTTCTTATACATATCATGGATCCAGAGTAGGCATTTTATTCATCACCCCACAAGGTGATTGCATCCCAAAGTCATACAGGTTAAAGCATTTCCATGTATGAACAACATAACTAAATATGAGGCTCTCATCACATGGTTAAGAATTGCAATCTAATGGAAAATATAGGAGCTCAAAGTCTACAATTATTCCCAACTAATATTGAGATAGGTTAACGATGATTATCAAACCAAGGATGACAAATTGATGCCATACAAGAAAATGGTAGATAGCTTCAAATATTACTTCATTGACATCACTTTTGAATAAATCCCAAGGATCAACAAAGTAGTGAATGCAATGGTGGTCATTGGATCTTTGTTAGATATTGCCACACAACAGTTTGAAATATGAGAATATTGTTGAGCAGCTTCTCATTTCGGCCTTCGATATACTTGAATTAGAATTAGTGTGTGAAATTGTTGATCCGGGTTCCCCACGGTATCATGGCATTTTCACCTACCTTCACAATGGCATATTCCCATTTGACCTTACCCCTAACCTACGCAAAATTTTTATTTGAAGGGCATCCCAATTCATCCTTGTGGGCAATACCCTTTACCGAATAAGTCTTGAAGGAACATTATTACAATGCCTTAATGAAGATGAAGCTTCAACTACCTTGAAAGAGGTACATGAAGGCATCTGTGGGCCACATTTGGGTGGCATAACCTTGGCTAAGAAGTTTCTAAGAATGGGATACTGTTGGCCAACCATGGATAAGGAAGCTAATCAATTCGTGAAGAAGTGTTTACAATGCCAAAAACATGGGGACCTTATCCATACACCATCCCAAGAGCTTAGACCCATCACCACACCATGACCTTTCTCGCAGTGGGGGCTCAATCTCATTGGTAAAATAAAACTTAACTCCTCAAATGACCACAACTTCATAATCACAACCACTGAGTACTTCACAAAGTGGTTTGAGGCCATACCTATGACCTACCTAACAAGAAATTAGATATACAAATTCATCCTAAACTACCTCATTTATCACTATGGTGTTCCACAATCCATCATCATAGATAACAAAACACCTTTTAAAAACTAGGATGTTTGCAAGCTATGTAACTAATTCAATATCCAACATCACTTTTCTACCCCATAGTACCCTCAAGGAAATGACCAAGTTGAAGCTTCTAATAAAACCATTATCAAAATCTTGAAGAAGACGTTTAATGATACTATTTGAGATTGGCACTTGTAGTTAAACCTCACCCTGTGGGCATACCAAACTAGTATCAAAACAACCATTGGTGCTACACCTTATTCCTCAACTTACAGAACTAAAGCTATCCTACCTATCGAGATCGATCTCCCATTATTGAGAATTTCATTACAACTCCTTATTGATGATCAAGAATACAAGATCTCTAGGTTGAATGAACTTGAATTGCTATATGAACATTTCCTAGAAGCACTCAATCACCTACAAGCCTATAAGAATAGACTTCGAAGAAGTTATAACAAGAAAATCAAAGGTTGATGCTTCTAGGTAGGGGATCTTGTTCTAAAGGAAAATCAAAAGAATATGTTAGATCAAGATAGTAAGGGAAAGTTTGAATCAAACTTTTTAGGTCCTTTTGTCATCACAAAAAACTATGGTTTATGAGCATATCAGTTAGCCACACCTGAAGGGGAACCCATCAACAACAATAATCTCAAAAGGTTTATGCCTAGCCCATGAGGGGTATTCTAAAATCTAAAAATCAAGAAAATCAAGAAAATAGAAAAATCCAAAAAAGAAAGAAAAAGGATTAAAACATTAAAGAGAAAAATCGTCCTCCAACAAAAACCACTTAGATGGTACTTTGGGAAAGTACCTTGGTGAAAACTTGGCAAAAAGGTGTGTTGTGTAAATAAGTACCATCTACCATCTATCACAGACTCTTTCGCTTATCATCCACTGATCCATTCCATCCATTGCATCCATCTTCCATATATTTATTATTTCATTCCTTCATTTGTGTCCTTATCATAGCTTGGTATTCAATGAGTATCTATCCCCATTAGTACTACTTGGCACTCTCCTAAAGGTCAGTTTGTCCAACCTGTATCAAGGTAGTCTAGCACATCAGACTAGGGCCATATTCCTATGCCTATGTCATCGAATTGGGTTCTTATATATTCACTTAAGGTTATTTTCAAAATCTAAAAACATCTAAAACATCTCAAAATACAAAAACATCCAAAAAATTTCAAAATCCAAAAACATCTAAAATATTTCAAAATCTACCAACATCCAAAATATTTCAAAATCCAAAAACATCCAAATCGTGTTAAAATTCAAAAACATCCAAAAAGGTTAAAAACTCCATAAAAAGGTCAAAACATCAAAATCTCCTAAAAACATCATTAGCCATCATATGTTAATATCCAAGTCCAATAATTGAACTATAAAGTCTCTGTGTAGTTACATAGCCAAGGCCATCTCTGATGAGCCCTCAAGGCATACAATTGTCTCTTAGGTCTCATTCTCTTAGTCTAGACATTTGGAAAAATCAAAAACATTTAGAAAATTCAAAAATCAAAACAATTGGAAAACATCACACAAAAAACCTAAAATAGCCTCAAACATTTGGAAAAACTCAAAAACATTTAAATATTTGAAAATACTAAAATTACTCATAAAACCTCAAAATCCTAAAAATAGCCTCAAATACCATAAAAAGGGTCAAAAACATTAAAACATTTGAAAAACAAAATCACCCATCCCATCTCAATATCACTTGCAATAAATCTTCAACCATAATAAATTGATCGTTGCCTTCCACCTTTGGTAACATAAACAAAATCAAAACATAAACTTTAAACACAAAAATCCTAAGTCTTGGTTATTCTCAAACACATCAGTTAACCTCATATCAACGACTTATCAAACAATTAAAACCCATCGACATCCAATAACATGTATTACGGATGTATATTTCCTACAATAGACATCATCTTTGAAAATCACCCTAAAACAACACCTTCAACAAGAGATATGATAATATTAACAGTTTGTTCATTTTGATCATTTCTTATGATTTATCTTGTTGTTCCATTTTGATGATCTCTCGATGATGTCTACAAATGATTTAAAGAGAAAGGAATGGGGGATTAATCATTTCTTTTGTTTATTTTGCTTGTTAGATATTCTTGTAATATAACCTTGGCGAATACTTGCCTTGTGTGTGCGGGGATAGTCTCAAGTAAAATAATGACTAGGACATATCAGGTTCTTCATACCTTTTGTGTATTAGTCTCCTTACTTTGATGGCTTTATTCTTTCACATGATCAAATAAGATTTTTGTATATCAGGTATGAACAAGGATACTCCTATCTATTTGTAGGTTCAAAGTCCATGCATTAGTACAATGCCACCCTAGTTCTTCGTAACCTAGTGCATTGTGTCTGTTTGCTATATGAAAAATAAGGATTGTTATGATGAAACTAGACCTAATCTAAAAATAAAAATCAATATCATATATTCTATCTCATCACATATCCAATAGAATCTCAAATAATCATAGGTTTGTTGGTATCCCGATCAATCTCAATACAATGCTAATATATTCTATTCATCCCATTCTTCTACCTTCTATCCATGATAACATTTCTATCCAGGTACAATGACATACAACAGTAAAAATAATATATAAATGCATCCATCTTGCATCCACAAATCGTCAGCATACATCTCATAGCATACATCCTGCATGATCATCACATATCATATAAAAATATAAAATGAAATCATCCATAGCATTACATTTCATCCATCATACATTAGTAAATCATTAGAAACATATGTATACACGTGCATTCATATCACATCATAAGAATAATAAAGGAAATAACCATCATCCATCATAAAAGCATATAATAACAACTCATGATACATCTACATTCATCCATACATCCATAATGCATCTATAAGAATAACATGCATCACATAAGATCATAAAATATGCAATGAGACAACATCAGATATAAATATCGCATCGTCGATCATCTCATATATATATATAAAATTTATTTATATATATACACACACATATATATATATGTATGTATATATATGTATCAAAAATTTAATGTCATGATATATATCAAAGTGTGTTATATACATCAAAGATATACACGAGGCTATTCATAGCCAATGAATGAATATACATCACAATCATGTCTACATCAACATATGGATACAAAAATATCTATATACATCAAAGTCTAGAGTTCCCCTGGTCATCTTGATTAGGAGTGGGTTGGCATGGTGGTAGCATCTATATCTATTGATCCCCTAAGTGACCGAGAGAGGACCTACCAACTGATGGACCCTTTGACTTACTCAGACCCATGGCGCTCCTATTTGAATAGTTTGGTTGTCGCTTGTGAGCAGGCATGTTCATGTGATATAGTGCCTGGTAGTAGGTGGCTCCACTTTGAATTAACCAGATCTCCTATGTGTACCTAGCTAGTGGGATAACCTCCCTTGATTCTTGTGTTGTGGCCTCTAACTGCTACCTCTTGGCAATCTCCTATGCCAAGTGTAGCTCAATATGATGCCTACATGTCACCTCTACATCCAACTATGTACAAATTTGATCTTTCTCATGCTTGTATTTGTCGCTCTCCTGGTAGGCCTAGTCCCACTTGAATGTCCTACTCTAGGTGAGCTTGACATCTCTCCTGCATGATAATCTATAGTCTCAAATCAAGAACTATCACCACTTGCTACTCCTAATGTCCATGTCCCTGAGGGGGACCTTGTGGTGGGACTAGTGGGGGCACCTATGTAGGAACCTGATCATGTCCATCCCCTCTGCCTCTGCCTCTACCCCTATGTCTCCTCCCTCTAGTAAATCCCCTGGCTAGATTGGTAAACCTAAATGGTCAGTGGGTGTCGAACCATATGTCATAAGTTGAGGTGGTGTCAGGATCATTAGGATCCCTTGTGTAGATCCACATAAGTGGAACCAAGTGGTAAAAATTGGAAGTTAATGTCTATGGAACCATCTATGGATAAAACTTTTGGATCTCCCTAAAAATTCATATAAAAATGGCCATGTAATCATTGACTGAAGCATCCTTGATGTATGAGCTCCTCGGTTTGCTTGCACCTTGCTAAGAGACCCAACTAGTCTCTTCTACGAACCTAGTCTCCTCTAGGTCCTGATTGGCTTAGATGATTAACTAAGTCCAATCTTAGCTCTGTTCTAAGAGCTCTCCCTTTGTGCTTCACCTTGGAGGTCAAACAACAATTTTACAATGTCAAATTCCTGCTCACTTTCCTTCCTCACTTAGAGAACTCTAAGTGTCTTTTCTCCCAAATTCTCATTCTTCATTGCTCTTCATTGTAGGGGTGTTTTTCCTTGTCAAGACCTTCATAACATATCCATTTGGAACCATTTCATTAGATTCTTGAGCCTTGTTCTGGTCGGATTCAAGATTTCACTTTTAGAAGACCTCAAATTAGGCCTAATTCTAGTAGTCTTTACTAGTCCTAAATTGCTATTGTTTGCAAAATAATTCCAAAGACTCTATAAATCTAAAGACATATTTGAGTACCCTTTAAAGAGTTTTAAATTTCCCAATGATTATTTTGGCCTGACAGTGACCATACAGGGGGTTCCTATAACCTAGGGTATGAAGGGTTTGAAGACCTAATTTCTAGGAATTCATTGTTTTTCCTCTTCAAACATTACTTTAGTGTCTTTGTAAGATCTCTAACCTTCTGTCACATCAAGACTTGTCCCTAACCCTCCTAGAACCATACTAAAACTGTACTATACGGCCTTTCCCTGCAAGTAACCTTAATGCTTCTCCTCTAGCTCTCTAACCGGGCTCCTCCTGCTCGCCTAGAGATCAGCAGCTATAAGAAGCTTCTCCACTTACTTTCATGCTTCCTAACTCTACTAATTATGCACACTAATGACTCCCCTACCATTACACCCTTCCTTAGGTGTTTCCCAAGGTTAGAGCTCATGGGGGAGCCATGAGAACACCGACTGGTCAGGACAGGACCAGCAGGAGCTCAAGAACAAACTCACTAAGTTAACACTAATGCTTACACTAACCTAACTTACTTATCAAATGAAAATGACCTGTATCAACTCTATGAACTCAATACTATCACTAACTCGATGCATTCAAACTACTTACAATCACATTCACTCAATAACATTCGGTATTAGCACAAAAACACAGAATTCTCTTTTTTTCTTCATTCACAAAAGCTTTCTTACAAAAATGACTAACTCCTTTTACAAAAACTTCCTCTCTACTCAAGGATTCGAGTCTCATGTCATAATGGATTCCCACTCCATGATTCTAGGCTTCTTGGTCGAATTCCTCCTCCACTTCCTATTCCCAAGGGAATCCAAGGGCAATCGGTTTGCATGCAACAAACAATGCAAACTGCCTTCTAATCTTTGGCATCTTTTTCCATGCCTTGAGCCTACTTCTTAGGACCATCCTTCCCTCAAGAATTCGAGGAACCAACTCCATAAATGGCCTTAAGGCATCATTACAACCTTCATTAAGTATTTGAACAACTTAAAGACTCTACTCCCCTAGACCACACTCATAAAGAAATCTAATTTACTAACAATGGAAAAATAGTGTGACCTTAGTCCTAAGGACTAAGGTCACCTAGCCCAAACCAAACTAAGACCATCTAAGGTCTAAAGCAAATACACAAACATTCTAACTTGGCTAAGGTTAGATACAAGCCAAAAATAATAAAACATTGAGGTTAGCCTAGGTGCTCCTGCACCATCCTCCCCAAAATAGAAAGTTCAATTCACCCTTGGATTGATGAGGCTTGGATCAATCCCCATCTTCTTGAACTCAGCTTCTCTTATCCATACTGCATCAGCATTAGCTTGGCCATGTTTCTTGATCAAGTGTTCTTAGTATTCCTTGGTTCTAGTCTTCTTGTAGACCCTAGTGTCTAGTATACTGTCAGGTCCTGAGACTGTAGCAGTAGGTAGGTGTAGATCTTCCACATCCCTGATCACCTCATGAAGGTTCTGATCCATGTCTGGTTGTGGTCCTTTATAATGGACTAAGTCTGCAACATTAAGAACAAAGGACAGTCCACTGTCATCCGGTAGCTCCACTTTGAATGCATTCTCACCATACTTTGCTAAGATAGGGCAGGGACCTATCCTTCTCATCTGCAACTTGTGAGGGACTCCCTTTTGAAGTCTTGACTTGTTTAGATGCACCATAACCATGTCACCCACATTGAACTTGACTGTCCTCTTATGCTCATCCACCTTAGCTTTATGTTTCATGGTGTTCTCTGTCAATGTCTTCCTCACTGTTTCATGTATCTCTTGCATTGCATAGGCAAAGTCATCAGCATATCAACTTCCTTTCACTCCATCCTTCATGGTTCTCAGCTCATATACTCCTCTAGGATGAAGGCCATATACAATTTCAAAGGGACTCTTCCCTGTGGATCTGTTTATAGTGTCATTATAGGCATACTCAGCTTGCCCAATTAGTTGATCCCATTGTTGCCCATACTCCTTTGTCAAACATCTCAATAGATTTCCAAGGCTTCTATTCACAACCTCGGTCTGACCATCAGTTTGTGGATGGTAGGCTGATCCAAAGGATAAATTAGTGCCTAACCTTTGCCAAAGGGTTTTCCAAAAGTGGCTCATAAATTTAGTGTCTCGGTTTGATACAATGCTGATAGGTAACCCATGAATTCTCACTATCTCCTTGAAGAAAAGAGATGTTATTTGGCTGGCATCATTGGTTGTCTTACATGGCACAAAGTGAGCGATCTTGCTGAATCTGTCAACAACAACATAAACACTGTCCATACCTTGCCTTGTCTCGGGTAATCCAACTACAAAATCCATACTCAAGCATTCCCATGGCCTAGTAGGAATAGGTAGTGGTTGGTAAAGTCCTGCATTAGAAGAAGTGCCTTTTTCTTTTTGACACACTACACAACTTTCCACATATCTCCTAACATCAAGATTCATCTTAGGCCAAAAATAAAACCTTTGAACAAGTTCTTGAGTTTTAGTAATCCCAAAGTGACCACTCAAAGCACCATTATGCTTTTCTCGCATCAAATTCTCTCTAATAGAACCTCTAGGAACACATAATTGATTTCTTTTAAACAATAGACCACTTTGCAAAGTATACTCAGCATATGTACTATGAAAATGGTTTTTGTATTCCACACATACCTTATAAATGTCTACAAAATCTTCATCATCTGCATATAGATTCTTAAAGTGATCTATTCCCATGCTCTTCAACTGTATTTCCTAAATTGTGAGAGCTCTTCTAGACAATGCGTCTGCTACTTTGTTGAGGACACCTTTCTTGTGCTTGATATTGAAGGTGTAAGCTTGTAAATACTCAACCCACTTCATGTGCTTATGGCTCAACTTGTCTTGTGAATTCAAGAAACTAAGTGCTTGATTGTCTGAATACACAATGAACTCTTTTGGAAGCAAGTAGTGCCTCCACTTCCTTAGAGCTTGGACCAATGCATACATTTCAAGGTCATAAGAAGAGTACTTCTTCTTGGCTGCACTCAACTTCTCATAATGGAAAGCCACTGGTCTGCCCTCTTGACTTAGAATAGCTCCTATTGCCACATTGCTTGCATCACACTCAATGGTGAAAAGTTTCTCAAAACTTGGCAACACTAAAACAGGTTGGGTAGATATCCTTTCCTTCAGCAACTCAAAACTCTTGTTAGCATGCTCATTCCATACAAATTTGGTCTTCATGCCTCCCTTAATAGTATCTAACATAGGAGCACAAATTGCACTAAAATGCCTTATGAATTTCCTATAGTATTGTGCAAGACCATGAAAAATTCTTACCTCAATTGCTATCCTTGGAGTAGGCCAATTCATTATAGCCTCCACTTTGCTTTCATCCATTTGCAGATTTCCTTGAGATAGCACAAACCCAAGGTACACCAACTCTGTCTTGATGAACTCACACTTCTCCAAGTTGATCATCAGCTCCTCTTCCTGCAACTTCTTGAAAACTAGCTCTAGGTGCTTGAGATGCTCTTCTCTTGTTTGGCTATAGATTAGTATATCATCAAGATACACCACTACAAATTTTCCAATGTAGTCTTTGAGTACTTCATTCATGAGCCTCATGAATGTGGAGGGGGCATTAGATAACCCAAATGGCATGACAAGCCACTCATATAGACCCTCATTAGTTTTGAAGGTTGTTTTCCACTCATCTCCCTCATGTATCCTTATTTGGTGATAGCCACTCTTCAAGTCTATCTTGTTGTAGTACTTTGCTCCACCTAGACAATCCATTAGGTCTTCAATCCTAGGGATAGGGAACCTATACCTTATGGTAATCCTATTAATGGTTCTTGGATCAGTACAAAGCCTCCAAGTTCCTTCTTTCTTAGGTGCAAGGACAGTGGGTACAACACATGGACTAATACTCTTTTTGATGAGACCTTGGTCAAGAAGTTCTTGTATTTGTCTAGCAATTTCCTCATTTTGTTGAGGGGTCATCTTGTAAGCTGCCTTATTGGGAAGGGTAGCTCCTGGAATAAGGTCTATCCTATGACTTATGGCTCTTTTAGGGGGTAAAGTTGCTGGTTGTCCATCACTTACTACATCTTTGTAAGTCTGCAACATGTCTTGAATCTCCTTTGGTAACTCTGTCTTCTTGGTCACCTTTCCTTCATCTCCTTCTCTTGGTCTTAGCACCAATGCATAACCAACTCCTTCACCTTCTTCCAAAGCTTCTAAGAACTCCTTTTCACTCACCACAAGAATGTTTGAGCCTGCTGTCCTCACCTCAGCATCTTCTAACAGTGACTGAATTTTGAAAGTCACATTGTCCTTCTTGAAAGAATATGAATTTTTTCCTCCATCATGTATGGCTTGACATTCAAATTGCCATGGTCTACCTAGGAGCAAGTGACATGCATCCATAGGTAGCACATCACACAATACTTTGTCTTTATACCTCCCAATAGAGAACTCCACCCATGCTTGCTCGTTCACCAACAAATGTTGTCCTTTATTGAGCCAAGTGACCTTGTAAGGATTGGTGTGGGGTATCCTTGTCAGCTTCAGCTTGCTGACTGCTTCCTCTAACACAATATTGTCAGTAGAACCCGAGTCTATGATGACTCTACATACCTTCCCCATCATCTTGCACTTTATCCTAAACAAAGACCTTCTTTGGCTTGGCTCCTCCTTCACCGGTTCTTTCATCAATGTTCTCCTCATCATGAGATTCTCACCTTCCTCAGAATGCAATGGAACCTCAGAATGTTTATCAGTTGCATTTGATTCTTCATGAACTAGGTTAGTTCTCTTGTCACCACCATGTGAAGAACCACCTTCTTCTGTACATCTATAGGCCGGGTGTCCCATTTGATTGCAATGGTAACACTTCATGTTGGCAAAGTAGTTGCCTCTTCCTCCTTGTCCACCATTTCTTCCTCTAGAGTTAGAGTTAGAACTCCTTCCTCTATCACCTCTACTTGAGCTTCCTTCTTGTTGCTCACTGTATTTTGTGTCTCCTTGAGTCTTTGTTTCAGAACTTCTTCCACCATAGCCACCTCTTTGTCCTCTATTATCTTTCCCTTTACCTCTATTTTTGGAGGTTTGCTCTTGCTTCCTTTTGCTTTTCTCTTCTATCTTCAGGGCCATTTGATAGCATTGGCGAATGGTTTTGAAGTTCACCAAACTCATGTCTTCTTGAATAGACCAATTGAGACCATTGAAGTATCTTGCAAGCTTAATGCTCTCATCTTCTACCACCCTTGATCTCAAACATAGCTTTTGAAATTCCTCGGTGTAGGCTTGAACATCTAGATCCTTTTGTCTTAGATTGTGTCTCCTTATATGCATTTGCACTTCATACTCATCAGGAAGATAGGTATGTTTTATCTTGTTCACCATACCTTTCCAAGTAACTATAGGACCTTTTCCATCCTTTTCTCTTTCACTTTGCACAAACTTCCACCAAGTAAGAGTTGAACCTCTTAGTCTAGACTTGGCCACCATAACCTTTTGTGCCTCTGAGATACCATCACATTCAAAATGGTTCTCAATGCTATCTATCCAATCCACAACTGCATCTGGATCCATTTGTCCACTAAGCAGTGGCACACCTTCCAATACTTTGCCACTCAATGCTTTGAGTGCTTTTAAGAAAGGCTCTTCAGGAATCACAGGGTTAGGTGTTGGAGCTTCCTCCTCCAACTCTATTTCCTTTTCCCTTGCTTCTTGTTCTTCCTTCTGATCTACCTTATCTTTTACTCTGTCTATTGTTTCTTGGACTTCATCCAAGAGTTGCTCCATTCGAGCCAACCTTTCTCTTAGAGACTTGTTGTCTTCTTCTTGTTCCTCTACCTTCTTGGCTAACTCTACATTAGTCACCATTGTAGCACCTTCTACATATGTATTCTCTCCCATAGATTCAATAGGTTGAAACATCCACCACAAGCCTGATCAATTCAAGCTCTGATACCAATATGATGTATGAGCTCCTCGATTTGCTTGCACCTTGCTAAGAGACCCGACTAGTCTCTTCTAGGAACCTAGTCTCCTCTAGGTCTTGATTGGCTTAGATGATTAACTAAGTCCAATCTTAGCTCTGTTCTAAGAGCTCTCCCTTTGTGCTTCACCTTGGAGGTCAAACAACAATTTTACAATGTCAAATTCCTGCTCACTTTCCTTCCTCACTTAGAGAACTCTAAGTGTCTTTTCTCCCAAATTCTCATTGTTCATTGCTCTTCATTTCAAGGGTGTTTTTCCTTTTCAATACCTTCATAACATATCCATTTGGAACCATTTCATTAGATTCTTGAGCCTTGTTCTGGTCGGATTCAAGATTTCACTTTTAGAAGACCTCAAATTAGGCCTAATTCTAGTAGTCTTTACCAATCCTAAATTGCTATTGTTTGCAAAATAATTCCAAAGACTCTATAAATATAAAGACATATTTGAGTACTCTTTAAAGAGTTTTAAATTTCCCAATGATTCTTTTGGCCTGACAGTGACCGTACAGGGGGTTCCTATAACCTAGGGTATGAAGGGTTTGAAGACCTAGTTTCTAGGAATTCACTATTTTTCCTCTTCAAACATTACTCTAGTGTCTTTGTAAGATCTCTAACCTCCTGTCACATCAAGACTTTTCCCTAACCCTCCTGGAACTGTACTGTACGGCCTTTCCCTGCAAGTAACCTTAATGCTTCTCCTCTAGCTCTCTAACCGGGCTCCTCTTGCTCGCCTAGAGATCAGCAGCTATAAGAGGCTTCTCCACTTACTGTCATGCTTCCTAACTCTACTAATTATGTACACTACTGACTCCCCTACCATTACACCCTTCCTTAGGTGTTTCCCAAGGTTAGAGCTCATGGGGGAGCCATGAGAACACCAACTGGTCAGGACAGGACCAGCAGGAGCTCAAGAACAAACTCACTAAGTTAACACTAATGCTTACACTAACCTAACTTACTTATCAAATGAAAATGACCTGTATCAACTCTATGAACTCAATTCTATCACTAACTCAATGCATTCGAACTACTTACAATCACATTCACTCAATAACATTCGGTATTAGCACAAAAACACAGAATTGCAGAATTCTCTTTTTTTCTTCATTCACAAAAGCTTTCTTACAAAAATGACTAACTCCTTTTACAAAAACTTCCTCTCCACTCAAGGATTCAAGTCTCATGTCATAATGGATGCCCACTCCATGATTCTAGGCTTGTTGGTCGAATTCCTCCTCCACTTCCTATTCCCAAGGGAATCCAAGGGCAACCGGTTTGCATGCAACAAACAATGCAAACTGCCTTCTAATCTTTGGCATCTTTTTCCATGCCTTGAGCCTACTTCTTAGGACCATCCTTCCCTCAAGAATTTGAGGAACCAACTCCATAAATGGCCTTAAGGCATCATTACAAACTTCATTAAGTATTTGAACAACTTAAAGACTCTACTCCCCTAGACCACACTCATAAAGAAATCTAATTTACTAACAATGGAAAAATAGGGTGACCTTAGTCCTAAGGACTAAGGTCACCTAGCCCAAACCAAACTAAGACCATCTAAGGTCTAAATCAAATACACAAACATTCTAACTTGGCTAAGGTTAGATACAAGCCAAAAATAATAAAACATAGAGGTTAGCCTAGGTGCTCCTGCACCAATCCTGGTGCTCCCCAAATTGTTTGGCAATCTTGTTGGGAAAATATCGCTCTATGATATGTGAAGTGTGACCCACTAGTGAGCGAGTCTATTAGTAATATGTGAGGTATCTATCATCATCATCCCAAGGCTCAATGTACAACCAAGGTCTCCAAGTGATATCGATCATATCATCAATGACCCTCCTCTAGTAAGCTAACTCACCTATATGGTGATGAGTGGTCATATTGTCATGCCAGTATACCATAGGATCTTTGTCATCTTGGTCTTTGTATGCAATCACTAGTCTAAGCAAGAAATATACTCCCCTGCCCAAATGTGAAGAAGTGTCACCCCTTTAAATAGGCTAGCTCCTCCTCGGTACACAACCTGGTGCATGCCATGATATAAATGATCCAATATATAGGGTCCTCGAGCATAAACACAAGTGTCCTCCATGATCCTCTCTAGAACAATCCCCCATCCTGGGCTGAATAACTAAGATCATCTATCAGGAGCAAGAACTCCTATAATAAGTCCAGCAAAAACTAGGGTAGCATCACTAGCAATGCTGATGTATCACCTAAGATCTAGTTTTCCACCCTTGATCTCCATCTCCTCTACCCCAAAACTTAAAATGCAGCCTTTGTGTCAAGATCAACATCATAGACTACTCGCTCACCATGGGTAGGGACCCTCAAGATCCTCTAAACATCCATGAGCATAATAGTTGCCTCACCTATGGGTAGGTGAAATGAGGGGGTCTCAAAGTGCCAATGCTCTACCAAAGCAGTCATGAGAGATAAGTGATTATGAATCTCTAGCATATAAGCTATAGAGTGTAGTCCGATTGTGCCTATGAAGAGAACAACAATCTCTCTAAACTTGATAATTCACTCCAATATATGTGTTCTTCACTCTCGGGATAGGAGAGGACCTAGGGGAGCCTGCACGTACAATGTGCATAACATCATTTTTCTAAAAAATGCAAAAATCTAAGTGAAACTAGCTAGAAAAGAAAAAACAAACCTATTTTGCAAAAGCGGCTCACTGTGTCATGTCCCCGAATTGAAGATATTAAATTAATTATTTATAAAGTTATTCCAATAAATTAATATCAAAAGAATGACTTTATATTTTAATTAATTTAATAAAGTGACTTAAAATAAAATAGTATATCATAAAGTCACTTAAGAAATAAAATAATATCATTTCTAGAAGCTTCTTGAAAAGTCATTGAGAAATCTATTTGAGTTGTTGGCTTAGCATTTGGGCATGCTTGACTTGAATTTCATTTCTCATTACCAGTTTGGTAAGAAGCTGAATGCTTTGCTTGCTCGAGGGTTTGAAGATTCTAGATTACTAGGTTCAGTTGTGAAAGATCAACCCTAGCTCGAATTGTTGAGGAATCCATACAGGGTTTCTACAAGTGATTTATTGGAGACTTTAACAAGTGCAATCGCTGCTGATGTATTATTACCCTAGTTGAATTGATGTGATAGTTGGTTTATTATCGCACCATCATCGTTGCCGCAGCTAGTTTATTGTTGCAATCAGTTTTGAGGGTTCGAGATTTGTAGTAGTTGTTGTATTGCTGCAATTTTCATTGAAAGAAGTTATTTTTGATGAATCGATATTAGCAAAATTTAATGGTCTCCTGACCAAATTTTGGATGAATAGAGAAATTCAATCTGGAAGGAAATTGCATATTTGAAGTTTATTTTTAGGCAGATGGAAGTTTGATTTGTAAGAAACTATGGATAAGCAATTTTCAATTTTTTAGTCACTACGAATTCTTCATGGGAAGAGATTAATTTTAATTGTTGAAGGTCAAATTTATTCAAGTTCGATTATGGAACTAGGGGTATTTGAGTAAATCAGATTTAATCACATGCGACTTGGTTAGAACAAGTGTGTGGTTCTCCAAGCACAATATGTACGCAACAAAGACATATCATAGATTTGTTGAGTTGGAGATGGACAAGCTCGAATAAGCCAAAAATAGAATAAGAAAAAAGTGTAGAAGTCATTTGGAGTTGATAAGGACAAAGGAGATCAATATTAAAAAAATCGACTTCTTAATATTTTTGGAGTTTTGATGCAAGTTGAAGAATTAAATAAAAAGAAATACAATGGTTCCTTTATATCAGGTGTATGAAATACTCCCTTGGCATCACCGATAAAGACAAAGAACATTGTGGGGAATCTATGATAGAAGCAGTTGGGTTGATATCATTCAAAGCTAATAAGGGATTTGATTCATCAAATATTTCTAAGAGGTGCAAACTGGAGAAATTACGATAGTTGATGATTTTTCAATGCTTTGAAGGAAGGTGTCACTTGTTGGACTGGGTCACCTACAAGAACATTGGAATCGTAGCTACTCTCATTCATGTTAAATCATGTGTTAAATCATCATTGGGAGAAGCATCGAATCAAGCTCTTAAATATTATTCTTGCAAGTGAGATTTTTTCATAAAGTTGAGTTTGAATGCATTGTACAACACCATCAATTATGTATTTGCATGGTCTGAGTTACACTCAAAAAATATTTTATTGTTGTCTTTTAAGTTTGAGTTTATCATTGCATTGTAAATCGTACTTAATTGATGCAATCAACATTAGGAGAGGAAATACTTGGTACTTAGTTGCATTATACATTACAATATTCAATAAATTAGATATGGGAGCTTGCACATCAATTGTTTGTAAAGATGTCTCAAATGTAATATAGCAACTTAGAAGATTCAAGTAGTTGCATCTACTCTTTAGTCATCATATAGCCGGGAAAAATTAGAATAAATATTTGTATTTGCATCTCCAATTACATTGAAACCATTTGGCATCATTGGTCAAGTAATTTATGCATCATATCAATATTCAAAAAGTAAGAAAACACAAACAAAACATCATTTACTAGCAAGAATACAGTTGCAAGACAAATGTTTGACGAAATTCCAAGTGTTGAAAGGTTGAAAATAAGGTCAAAATTAGTAAGGGACATTACAGTGGTATCATAGCTAAAATTCTTGCCAGATTATTGGGTAGTTGCACTTGTTTCAGCTGATCAGAACATATCAGAAATTTTAGTTTATAAGCATGGAATCAATGAGTGACGTAGAATTTGGAGAGAGACTTTTTATGGTAGGAGATAAACTTGGTCACTTGTTTCTAATCAAAGATGCTCTTCTCAATTCATTGGAGGGAGTAGTAAATTGCTTGCATTTGGTGGACCAACCACCCTCTCAGATAATTCAAGCAAGTATGATTCTGATATTGATCTCTTTGGAGGAAGATAGGTTATTGAGACACAAATATAAGGATCTGTAAGACTTGTTGTGGCCCATTGCCTAAGTGAAATTATGAGGATCACAACTCCTGAAGTTCCTTTTGATAATGGAAAAATGAGACAAGTTATGCAATTGATGGTTGAAATCTTTCAGGGGCTACATGACATCAAAAGCCCTACTTTCAATAAGAGGGTTAAGATTCTAGAAACAATGGCAAAGCTATAGTCATGCATTATCATGTTTGATCATGATGGTCTTATCCTCTAGCTATTTGATTGCTTCATATCGGGAATCAAGAATCGTCACTCAAATAGTGTAAAGACAAGTATGTTCACTATCTTTTCCATGATCCTTGAGGAAGATGAGGATGTTTGCAAACAACTATAATCTAAATTGTTAATCATTTGGAGAAGAGAACAACATGTTTCATCCACAACATATGATCTCACAAGAAGATTGGTTCAACAAAAAGTTGAGAAGTTTAAGGAACAACTAACTGCAGAAGAGTAAATCTCATTTGGCCTACAGGTTCCATCTTCTCTACAAGTAGATAGCAGCCCATCATCCAGTGGAGCAGCTGAGTTGGATGATGAGTGCATCGAGCAGCCTAAGCCCTCTTGTGTTGAGACACCTCATTAGGGCATTAAGGATATTTTTATAGGGGGAATTAGTGATGACCTAATTCCAAATCAAAATAAATGTATGCAAGACTTGGAAAAAGAAGATAGTTGGGTGACTCAAGCACTTAATGAACAATCAAATGCTTATTCATGTGAAGGAGAAGCTAATCATACACCGCATAGTCTGCATAGTTAGAGAAACCAGTTGAAGGTGAATGAGGATGAGATTATGGCAGCCTTATTTCATCATGACAAAATTCACAAGTTGATTGAGAATCACCTATGGATGGTTCAATTGGAGAGAAGACAAAAGGGAGATGAAACAGAGTCTTCTCATGATTATTTGCAGGAAGTCAAAGAAGGTATGGGGACAATAAAAATGAATTATCTACACCTTCTTTCAGATCACGACCACCTTCTCAACCTTGTTGAGATCTATTCAGATGCTTTGATGAGGAAAGAAGAGGAAGTTTATAAGCTCTCTTACGAGCTTCAAGTCACTGGTGATTCCTTGAGGATGACTCAGATAGCTCTTCAGGAGTTAGAGATCCATGTTGATGAGCTCTGCTTAGAGTTGAGTTTGGCTCAAGATTCATTATGTATGGTAAAGACTCGGTCATTTTTGGTAGCCAGGACACTTGTTGAGGATAGTAGTGTGAGTTCTCTTGGAATTCACATTTAGGATATAGGTGCAATGCCTCTTGTGTTGGATAAGAAAGAGGAGATATTTGGTGATGGATACATCACTCTTGGGAGGTCCATGATTGAGTGGTCAATTGATTTTAGTCTATGGGTTGGAGATAGGCATGTTGGCAGTAGTATCACAACACCATCCTCATGAGTTTTACCTCCTACTTCATTGGCTGATGGTTGTCCTACCTTGTTGGTTAGATTTCCATCCGATTTGGATAGGAGAGATTGGGATTGCCATCTTAAGGTTAGAGGACAGCCTTATGATGAGTTCTTTTCATCCTCTGATAGTGGTACTATGTTGAGCTCCATTATGGACATGATTCATAGGGTACAGGGTGTTGTTCTGATTCATGTCGACAGCTTGTCAGATGTTGGTATATATTTTTATGCACCTATGTTGAGAACTATTCACATTTTCAAGAGACCTCTTAGTGTGAATTGGACTATTGATAATACAAACATATTAGTCTTGGTTGCAAGTTCAGGTGTCATTACAAATTTGAGCATCAGGATCTACATTGGTACTCTTGAGATTGACATTAGTCAATCTTATCATAAGAAGATGATTCCTTCTGAGTCTTGTTCATAGGCCCTCGATTTGGTTCCAGCTTGTTTTCAAGAAATTGATGACATACATGAGGGTACCATTCTCGCTCTTGAAAGAAAATTAGGACACTTACAGTTGTTTTCGGATAGAGGTTTTTTTGATAGGACTACAAAGGGTAATGGTGATGTTGTGGCAAGATCAACTCTTATTATGAGTTGTGAGTTTTCTTCTGATGATGGCAAAATAGGATGGAGTACACACGACTACTCTAGTTTTCCATTGGCACAATCAGGGGAGTTTCATCTTGATTGCATCATGAGGTGTGCTCATTAGTTCTCTTTCAACCCACATGTACAGATTTGATGATGACGTTGATGAAAAAGAAAGATGGGTTTAATAAGGGATGCTCGGATTCACTCTGGTATGACATGCTTCATATTTCAAATGATGAGTCCAAGTTTGACAGGTCTCTCACTTTGATTTCTCCAATTGGATGTTTCCAGTAGTAGGAGTTCAAGATTTGGTTCTATTAGACTCTAGGGGTTATCAAAGTGGCACAACGGAAGTCAGTTGGACTTCCAATTTGTTCACGGGATCCAGGTATGAATTGATTTTGGATACATTATAGTAGTACTTGGATGGCAGATATTTCTAATCAGCAGATGATTGAGATCATTGTGCATACTTTATATAGAGATGATTTTCAGAGTTGGGATCCAAGAGTTTACTTGTTGGGCAGTTGGCTTCACAAATTGATAGTGCTTGATAGTGTCAAGAGTTACAATTGTATACAGAGGTTGCTATTTGGAGTTCTTTACAAGATCATTTAGGATCTAGGTGGTTGGTGGATAGTCACAGATGGTTTGTTATTCAGGTATCAAATGTTGTGGCAGTTGTGTATATTTTCAGTTGTGGATTGCTTGAGGGAAAGCAATCTTTGGGAAGGGAGGACTGTCATATCCCCGAATTGGAGATATTAAATTAATTATTTATAAAGTTATTCCAATAAATTAATATCAAAATAATGACTTTATATTTTAATTAATTTAATAAAGTGGCTTAAAATTAAATATTATATCATAAAGTCAGTTAAGAAATAAAATAATATTATTTCTAGAAGCTTCTTGAAAAGTCATTAAGAAACCTATTTAAGGAGTTGTTGGCTTAGCATTTGGGCATGCTTGACTTGAATTTCATTTCTCATTACCAGTTTGGTAAGAAGCTTAATGCTTTACTTGCTCAAGGGTTTAAAGAATCTAGAGTACTGGGTTCAGTTGTGAAAGATCAACCCTAGTTGGAATTGTTGAGGAATCCATCCAGGGTTTCTAAAAGTGGTTTATTGAAGACTTTGATAGGTGCAATAGCTGATGTATTATTGCCCTAGTTGAATTGATGTGATAGCTGGTTTATTATCACATCATTGTCGTTGCAACAGTTAGTTTATTGTTGCAATTAGTTTTGAAGGTTGGAGATTTGCAATAGTTGTTGTATTGTTGTAATTTTCATTGAAAGAAGTTATTTTGTTGAATCGATATTAGCAAAATTTAATGGTCTCTCAACCAAATTTTGGATGAATAGAGAAATTCGATCTGGAAGGAAATTGTATATTTGAAGTTTATTTTCAGGCAGCTAGAAGTTCGATTTGTAAGAAATTGTGGACAAGCAATTTTTAGTTTTTTAGTCACTACGAATTCTTCATGGGAAGAGATTAATTTTAATTGTTGAAGGTCAAATTTATTCAAGTTCGATTCTAGAACTAGGGGTATTTGAGCAAATCAAATTTATTTAATAAGGGATGATTTCATAGTTGAAGAGATCAAAGCTCATCAAGGTAACTTGGCACAACTTTTTGGTCATTCATGATTGTGATTCAGTCTCTTAATCACATGTGACTTGGTTGGAACAAGTGTGTGGTTCTCCAAGCACAATATGGATGCAACAAAGACATATCATAGATTTTTTGAGTTGGAGATGGACAAGCTCGAATAAGCCAAAAATGGAATAAGACAAAAGTGTAGAATTCATTTGGAGCTGATAAGGACAAGATCGATATTAAATAAATTAACTGTTAGGGTTAGAAGGTAGATATATAGCAAGTTAAATGAAGATTTGAACAATAAAATAGAGTAATAAAAACACATAGAAGACAACACATAGAATTTAACATGGTTCACCCAATCTGGGCTACATCCACAAAATCGTAGCCATCCAAAGATTTTATTATCCAATGCAAAACATATTACAATATCGCGAATAATGCCATACTACAACTCTCCATCCCAGCCACTTATAACAAGCTTTTAGAAGCTTCCAGAAATTAGGGTTTACAAAGTTGGCTTTTTTTCTTTTTCGGCGAGGATACATGAAGAGTGTACAGTACTAAAAAGTGTACAGTATGGCATGATCAGTCACCACATACCAACATTAACTTCTTAATATATTTGGAGTTTTGATGCAAGATGAATAATTAAATAAAAAGAAAGACAACGATTCCTTCATATCAAGTGTATGAAATACTACCTTGGCATCACTGATAAATACAAAGAACATTGTGGGGAATTGACGATAGAAGCAGTTGGGTCAATATCATTCAAAGCTAATAAGGGAGTCGAGTCATCAAATATTTCTAAGAGGCTCAGACTGGAGAAATCATGATAGTTGATGATTTTTCAATGCTTTGAAGGAAGGCATCACTTACTGGACTGGGACATCTACAAGAACATTGGAATTACAACTACTCTCATTCATGTTAAATCATCATTGGGAGAAGCATCAAATTAGGTTCTTAAATATTATTCTTGCAAGTGAGATTTTGTCATAAAGCTGAGTTTGAATGCATTGTGAATCTCTATCATACAACACCATTGATTTTGTATTTACACGGTCTAGGTTACACTCAAAAAATATTTTATTGTTGTCTTTTAAGTCTGAGTTTATCATTACATTGTAAATCATACTCAATTGATGCAATCAACATTAGGAGAGGCAATACTTGGTACTCAATTGCTTATACATTACAATATTCAATAAATTAGATATGGGAGCTTGCACAACAATTGTTTGTAAAAATGTCTCAGCTGTAATAGCAACTTAGAAGATTCAAGTAGCTACATCTACTCTTTAGTAATCATATAGTTGGGAAAAATCAGAGTAAATCTTTTCATTTGCATCTCCAATTGCATTGAAACCATTTGGCATAATTGGTTAAGTAATTTATGCATCATATCAAAATTCAAAAAGCAAGAAAACACAAACAAAAAATCATTTACCAACAAGAATACAATTGCAAGGCAAATGTTTGATGAAATGTCCAAGTGCTGAAAGGTTGAAAATAAGGCCAAAATTAGCAAGGGACATTACACACTGTCAAAAGCAAAAGCATGGCAATTATGCAAAAGCATCATTATTGTGCAATAGCATCGATATATTGCAAATACATCACTATTATGCAATAGTGTCACTTTATTGCAAAATCGAGCCTCCTTAAGTGAGACAAAAGCGTCATTATATCCTATAAAAGAGTCGCCCAAATTGCAAAGGCATCAACTTAATTCAAAACCCATGCACAAATGCAGAGCTACGACACCCATTTCAAAGGCATCGCTATACATTGCAAAGGTGCGCCATCAAGTTGTAAAAATGTCGCACTAAATTATGATCCCTTTGTTTTTCATAGTTCTAGCCTACCTTTAGCTATCTAGAAATGCATGCAAGGAAATTTTATCGGGGTACATACCTGGGGTATTGCATTAGCTAGTTGTTGGAACTCGTGAACCTGATCTATGGGGTGTACTACACAAACTGTGTGGGCCATAGCATCTAATGCTCTACAAAATCTCGAAGCAGGATCTCTCAAAGTTGAAATTCACCCAAATGAGAATATATGCCTAGCATGACCTAGGGTTTTTACCTTGCAACTCAACTTTCTCGCCTTGTATCCTTCCATGGTCACTTCATCAACTTCCTAGGACTTATTTTTCGTCCTTTGTTCAGCAGAACCACTCCTGTGACAATGATCTCGATTTGAAATTCATTTTTTCTACTCTATCTCTCAAGGGGGTATTATACCAACGTTCTTTTTTTCATTGGGGCACAATGGGGCATCATGAAAAAAATAGATTTAAAAAAAAAAATCTCTGAGTAGTGTCAGTTCTTTAAAGCAACGCAACATGCACCTCACTTCAAAGAGGAGAAAAAAGTAGACACTTGAAAACATCCTGAGTATATCACACACATTGATTTTGATTATTAACACCATTTCTCTCATAATTCATCCATTTCATCTATTTAATTAAATAATATCCAATTATTTAGTTAAATTCACCTTATTCCTTTATTAATTGAATAATTTGTTTTATTTGATTAATTCATCACCTTCATGCTAATTCTTCCTCTTTTGATTATATAATGTCAAATTATTTAATTAAATGCCATTTCCCCTCTTTGATTTAATTAAATCTCTTAATTCTTCCAACTTGTACAATTAAATGATTTTCCAAATTGTTTAATTAATTTTCCTCCAATCCTCTAACTACATAAAGAATATTCCCATGGAATATTCCCTTTTCAATTTCAAATTATTCCCTCCACATGAATAATATCTCCAACATATTTTCTAAAATTTAGGGATTTGTTGAATCCTCATGGACTATGGACCCTTGATTAAATATTTGATCCACACCTTCATGGATTATTAACCCTTAATGAATCAATTGATCCAAACTCACATCCTTAATTCAATTTCATCCCTTTATTAGCATTTTGAATCCTCACCATTGATCAAAATTTCAAAAATCTATAAAAGCCAAGCATTTTTACATGAAAAGGGATTCACAACCTTTATTCACCCTTACTCTCTTGAATTGTATAACCATTTTTGAGCAATTTGAGAACCCCTCTTTTGTGAATCACCCCCATTTCATCAACCAAGCTTTTGCAACAACATGGATTAGGAAAATTTGAGCAATGCACATCCATATCACACCAAATTTGCACTCAATCCATAATGGGATTAGAGGTTTGCTTGCTACTGTATTCAATTGTTTAAAATTTAGATTTCTTTTATGTTAATTGAATCATTTTAGAAATGTTTACTAAATTTCATTGAAGTATGCCTTTTAATTTAATTATTTTCTTATTTAATTGTCTTAATTTCATTCCTATTTGATCAATTGAGCTAACCATATGACAACTTCTATTCTTTATTCCATTCAATAAATTAGTAGTTATAGTCCTCTTGTCACTTATTCTGATAGTGATTGACCGACCTCTCCCAAAGAGTGCCTATTCAAATCCTTTGTGGATATCTTAGGATTGCCTTTGATCTTTACAATATTATTGACACTTGTCCAACAAGATGTTTAGTAAGACATTGTGCTTGCAACTAATTACTTGGCTATTGTTGTAGGTGAGATGCCTAGTATTTCCTTCATGGTTCTTCCTCTACAAGTTCAAGTCCCCTCACCTTGTGATCAAAACCAAGGGAGATCAATGATTTTTTTGAGAAATATCCTTAGAGCATTACCTTCATATCTTTGAATTTTGGGTGTTTGCCTATTTGTTTGTGATCTTCATACATTCTTGTTTATGTAAATATTAATATCTCCATGTGGACCCATGATACCTTTGTAAGTACATGGATACAAGATAGATGAAATTTTGTGACATTCCCCTATTTGTATTTACATTATTCAATTTATCATAATTTCTTTTTGAATTTTTGGGATGATGCAAAGCGTTGAGACATTTAGACCTCTTCCATGTTGAACCAAAAAAATTATTTGTTTTCATGTACCTTTCTTCCTTTGTATTCATAGTTCCACTAGACTTGGGGAATGATGACTTTCCAACTTCTTCCTATAATGAAACACATGATTACTGTAACATGCCCATTGTTCTACATAATAATTTTTCCTATGTTTTACCCACAAGTGAATAGTTTATTCATCTAACCTTTAAGAGCAATAAAATTCTTATTTTCCTTTGAATAATAAATGCACATTTGAAACATATTTAAAACTTTCCCATGGCATACAAAATAATTCCTTTCATTAATTCAAATAATTATGAAACATAATTTTCATATGACATTTCATATTTACAATTCTCATAGAGATGAATATAAGTTACAAACATAGCTTAAACAAGCTTACAAAATATATATAGTACAAATGGTCCAGAAAGTCCCCCTCAAATCTTGGCCACCAACTAAAGAGGAGAGCATCACTCAAGTGCTTTTCCACCAACCACAGACTTATTGCGGTCCCCCACACATCTTCCTAATGGGTAAGATGGCCATACCCTTCAATGAAGAGATTGGTTTGGTAACCTTGTAACAATAGCCCTTTAATGTTGCACCATTTCTGGATTAGATTGCATGAGAGTTTTTTGCATCAACGTTTCGAGTCACACTCTATGATTCATCATCGGGATGAAAGAGCTCAAGGAGAAAAATGGTTAGTTGCAGACCAAGAACAATCTAAATAGAGAAACAAGAGGAGAAGGGGAGGTTGCACGATGACCAATGAGGACAAGATAAAAAAAGTTTAATTTTCAAAAAAAACGAACAATAAAAAATCAAAAAAAAGTTAAAATGTGCAACAATAATATATTTTAATATTGAAATCAATTAAGAGAAACAAGAAAAAGGAATAAATCAAAACAATACAAAGGAAAAAAAGTAAAAGAAGAAAACAATTAAAAAAGTAAAAATAAACAAATTAAAAAACTAACTTAAATTTTAATTATTAACATTTATATTAAAAATAATTAATCTATAAATAAAATTGCAAAAAATAAAAGTTGAACAAATTCAAAATAGCATGTATGCTATAGCTTATATTAGAGGAAAATTAAAAATAAAGTAAGAGAAAATTCATATGAAAAAAGGCTAGAACATAAATGAAAATAATTCAATAAAATAAGAAGGAAAATAGTTACTAACATAAGCCTTTTTAATTCTTTTTAATATAAATGCTAATAATTAAAATTTAAGTTACTTTTCTAATTTGTTTCCTTTCACTTTTTTAATTATTTTCTTTTTTCACTTTTCTTCATTTGTATTGTTTTGATTTATTCCTTTTTTTTGTTTTTTTTAATTGGTTTCAATATTAAAATATATTATTGTTGCATGTTTTAACTTTCTTTTGATTCTTTATTGTTCTTTTTAAAAATAAGTAAACCTTTTTTGTCTTGTCCTCATTGATCATTGTGTAGCCTCCTCTTCTCCTCTTGTTTCTCTATTTAGATTGTTCTTGGTCTACAACTAACCATTTTTCTACTTGAGCTCTTTCATCCTGATGATGGATCACAGAGTGTGATCTGAAACGTTGATGCAAAAAATTCTCACGCAAACTAATCCAGAAACAGTGCAACATTAAACGATATGGATTGTGGAAACTTGATATGATTAACAATAGCCTTTTCTGAGTTTGGTGTTGTGTCCTATACATTTCTAGAATTGGCATGCAGTTACTACCCCTACTTGTATGTACATCCTGGCCTAGTATGTAATCATGGATCACAAAGAAACTTATATTGTAAATAGTGGCCTCTTTACACTACTTTGGCCAAAGTATTCGTCACCTGAAACTTAGAGTGGACATCTCTTGTTCACACACCTTCCTAGCTCGATTTGGATTAATGACCATTCATACTCTATACCTAGGTTACCCCCTTTCCCATGGATCAAACAAATCTAAGGAATAACCCACATAACATCTTATAAACAAAGTGACTTTACTACCAAATTTATTATAGCAACTTATTACTCTTGCTACATACATCTAGTTTAGACATCATACATATAGTGATGACAACTATGTATAGCATAAATACATTAAAATCATATAAACTCCCATATATAGGGTACATACAAACATAACTATTAATATATCTTCTACATCATATTGCACAAACAAGAAACATGCACTCACAAACAAACACCACAACATATTCAAAAGCATTTTTTTCCAATGTAGTAATAAAACTAATTTAACCTTTCCAACATAATGACAAAGGTATAGAAACTAGCTTGCCTGTATAATGCTCCAATTTATTAAACTCCTTCCTAGTTCGAATCCTCAAGATTTCTTGATACCTCCTTCAAGACACACTTGATTACCCTCTCCTAATTTCTCACTAATTCTCACAATAATCACAATTATGAAATAACAAAACAACTCTCAACTCACTAACTCAGAAATCACAACAAAATAACATCAAGATAATCAGAATGATAAGTGTAGCAATTGGTAGAATGAGCACCTTTATTTATACTAATTTGTGAGCAACCAAAGGCTACAAACAAGTTAATATTTCTGCCACCTTTCTAACCTCATGCAATGACTCACCAAGCTAACTCACAAGTTTGCAACACATCACAGTCCTCACCATTTGATTGATTGAGTCGACTTGATATATGGGACATAAAGCTCAAAACAAGTTTCCTAATTTGAATTCCTTTACATATTGATGTCAAGTTTCCACTTGACTGAGTCTCACAAACTAATATCAGGCTTATGCAAATTCAACAAACTTCTTAAGCATTTCATACTCTACAACTTGGCACCACCTTCTCAACTTGGCACCACATATTCTAGCATTGGCTTGACTTCTTCAAATAGCTTACAAGTTATTTTATCTTCCCTTTAAATGCTTTACACATCAACATACTCATACATGCTTTTGTTTTGGTTGACTTAGTCTTTAAATCACTTTATGGATTAGCAAAGATATAACCAAAGGTTGCACCTATTTTATGCACTTTATCATATATGTGCTTCACTTTAAAATAGCGCTATTTACTATGCTTAGCATTATCACATGTTTTCAATATATATATATATATATATATATATATATATATACATATATATTTATATCAATATATAACTCATAAAGTTTTTCAAATACATTTAATTGAGGAATAATAACTACATGTATAAATATATAAATAATATTATTATGTATGTATGTATATATATACAATTATATATAATATATACATATATATATTTATATATATGTGACTATATTACTTAACATATATATATATATATATATATATATATATATATATATATATATAATACCATTTTCAATATCATTATAAAACACTCACAATCATAACCATCGATTGACATATACATGGAATATATATATCATCTTTAGTCCAATCAGTATTCTCATGCATATGGGTAATCCATCCATGAGCATCTAACATCTACTGATGTATACTCATGTACATATTCACTCACATGTATGAGTCTACGGTAAACATGTACACACACAAACACACACACACACACACATATATATATCATGCATATATCACATCAATACCTCAATACACACACAAGGAAAGACTTTCACATGACATCAAGACTTATTCACATTCCATAATCACAACATTCACATCTAAACCACAAATTACTTACCTTTTCCCAAAACTGACTCAACTCACTAAGACCAACTAGGGAGTGAGTGTGTGAATGCTCAGTTAGGCTCATTAAGGGTTACCAGATCAAGTTCTTCACTTGAGTGATACTTCCCCTCTCTTCTAGAGGTTCGAACCTACTCTTGCACTCAACTTGGCACATCATAATAGTAGTTAGTTGAACACAACATACTCATATGCATCATACATTTCATAGTTAGAATCATTATAAAGTATCAAATTACAACAATCATTCATTCACCATATTTCCAGTCAAGATTCATTAAACATATTCATATAAATATTCATAAAACACATTCATGTAAAGATCCATAAAACACATTCATTTATTCAAGTAATTTAACCAAACAAGGTAATAGTAGATAGGTAATATTGCTCAGGGTAATACACTTATATTGACCCCAAGTTTTTCGTGCCCTTAATGTATGTGTATTCATGTGATGTATGTTTTATGTGTCATCCCTATATTGCATGATATCATTCCACAAACACAATTTTATGTGTTTCATGCTAAAATGTCCTACCTCTTTTCATGGTTATCGTACAATGCATTTTATAGTAGCTATGACCAATCAAAATCATTATATGGACTCTACCATAACACAACTTGCTAGCCATACCCCTCTAATTATCTTTTTCACGATTTTTCTCTCTTTTCTTCTTTTTGAGTGTTTATTTCTATGTATTTGTTATGTGTGAGTGTTTATCTTGTGTTTTATGTGTATTATATTTGTTATTTAGTTTATCTTCCAGCTAACATGTCTTCCTATGAAATCCCTGTATTATGTTTGTGTCATGTAGGATATTTTGATTATTTTGTAGGTCTTCCTTTTGAGGGCATATTTACCTAGTTTGAGGATTCTATATCCTCTATAGTATCCTTGTGAATTTTTTTTGATTTCTTGTTTCTACTTTAGCATGCATATTTAGTGTAGCTCATATGTCTGCTAAAGTAAGGGAAAAATGTAGTGCCAAAAATTGCATATCCTTGCAATTTCACATTGTATTGTGTCCTCACTTTAGCCCTTTGAAATACAAAATGTAATTACAAAATGTTAGCACTTAAATCGTACACTTTTGTATTTTTATGATGTTCCACACTTCTAAATCTGAATTTTCGAAGATGTGAGTGTAATGAGTAGATGTCCCACAAAAAATTGTGGTTCCAGTGGCCATTGGATTGTCATCTTTCCACTAACAATTCATAATTAATTATCTTGTATGTCATTATATTGAGAAAAATAATTTTGACTTACCTCTTTTGCAAAAGAAGGAAGTTGGTTCTAGCTATGAAGTAGATTTTAAATGAACTCTAACTTGAAAGCTCTATAATTTTTGAAGAAACTCTATCATTTTGTAAACAAAAAGCTAAATCGATGTTGTGCATGTTATTTTCTTGACCATTTTTATCACCATCTTTGCGAGATTGAGAAGAAAAATAAGGTTGAGGCAACACCATTCTTCTTAGGGGTTTACAAGAACTTCTAGGTGATTTTGTTTCAATGTTATTGTTCCCTTTCTCCTCATTTTTATGATTTCTTGTTGTTGTCACATTGTACTTTTTGTTTTCTATATCACAGTAGATTATATTTTCATTTTGAAATATTTGCTTTTCTATCTTTTCAATATTATCAAAATCTTGGTTGTTCTGGAGGTCAAAAGACAAAAAATGAGGGTCTGACTAAGGCAAACCCCTCAAGCAACCACCCAAAAATATTTCTCTTTTGTTTCTTCATGTTTATAGTTTTTCATATGAAAGGAGATATTTATCGATGATATATTTTCACTTATTTCCTTGTGTTCATTTCAATCCCTTTCTTTTTAATATTCAAATAGTTAGCTTGACTGTTATTTTATCATTTTAAAAAAATCATTTATAATTTTAAATCTATCTTTTTCGTTCTATACGTACAAACACCTTTTCTAGAGACAATTGTGCTTTCATTAAGTGTTTGGATTGAAAAATAGTGCAACATCAAGACATATGTGTGATGCATTGGTGTTCGAGACAAAGGCTTCCAAAAAGATAGTATGGATTCCTCATAATCAATGTTTTTTCGTTTATGTTAGAATAAGTTTGTAATTCATCTTCTGTAGAGAGATATTTTCACCACTTTATATTGTAACTGAACATTTTATATTGTAAATTATAATTTTTTATTCAATTATAAATTCTATATATAAAGCATAATCAAAACAATTTTAGTAGTATTAAAGTTATCACTTTATCCTAATGTGATATGTGGGTTTTCTCTAAAAGAAATCTAATATTCCTTTGTAAGAGTTAAATTACATGTATTGCACAATGTAGTACAATATTACAATCCACTTATTTCTTTAACAATTGTCTAATAGAATAAGAGTACTTGCAGAGAACTTTACAATAGACTATTCCATGCCTCTAATATATAGGAAAATAAAAAACAAGATCAAGAGGTATCCTAAACCATTAGTAAAACCCACAAGTCATGATAAAAATCCAACATTCCCATTGGCATGGTCAAGCATCCTAAAATAGTATATGTAATTCCTCTTACACCTCTTACACCCCTCTTACGTGTCATAAATGTTATATATTTTATCATAACAATCACATTGACCAAGATCACAATCCTAGATGCTCCATGAGGATATTCAATATTTTTGTGATATCCACCAAATTGAAAAGATGCTTTATGACTCTTGATTTTGACCTTTTCAATGTAACCTCCCTATTCAATATTTTCTCACAAAATATCCCATGTAGAGAATAATAATAAATAAATAATGTTCTCATTTGCACATGACCATTTTATTTTCTTTGCTCTAACATGTTTGAAGACCATACATTATTTATCATCTACACAATTAAATCACAATTTGTAAGGTGAATGGTATGCCTAGTGCTAATAGAAGAAGATTGTTGATTTTTTTGTAGCCAACTTAAATGGGATTCCACAAAATCACCGATAGTTTTTCCTTGTGAGATTATGAAGGTTCAATAAATCTTTGAATATTTGAATTCCTTTCTTATACAAAGTTTTACCTTGATATTATTTAATGAGGGCCAATTGTTAATTGTCCATTTACATAAGCAAACTCCACAATATAGAGGAGTTGGGAAAACTCAACCCATGGAAAAAAGATTGATCATGCTATTTCATAAGGGATAAATCAATCGCTTGGCCCTCAAATGATTCTAAACTAAGCTAATGCATGCATCTTATATTATGGTGCCAAAACAACTTAAATTTTCTATAAGTAGGAGGTATTTTGATATTGTGTCAAGTTATGATATTACTATCAGTATTCAACCGTGTAGTTTTTCAAGTCAAACTCATTAAATTTTTTATCCAACTATAGACCAAGAACCCTTAGTAGTGGTTGTTAGAATATGGTATCTAATTAGAATCTTCTAAGGGTATACCATTGAAAGCTCCAATGATCCATTTTTCTATGAGGCAATTTATTTGAATATATAGGTTAATGATACCCAATGCATCCCTATCCTTTGGTTGAATATAGTGGGACCAAGAGGAGATTATAAATCCCTTTCATATTAACCCATTTAGACTAAAAGAATTTATAAATGAGCAGGGTGAGTTGTTTATGACAAGACTTACATGGTAACCAATAATATGAGATACAAACATGGCTAACAAAGAGAATTTTGTTTATCATTTGAATGCACTTAGCTATAGGTAGAAATCTATGAGTCCAAGAGAACAACGTGTTCTTCAATTTGCAAATATACCACTCCACATCTTAATGAGGAACACATCTACATCAAAGGGGATATCAAGATAATTAGAAATTTCATTAGAAGTCATTTAACTCAAATCCAAAGTGAAGGGTAGGATAAATTTAAAAAACAAATTACAAATTACATTAACATCTATAACTTCCATTTGGTGGATAATTTATTAGATAAATTTTGCATTAAATTTATAGAGAACTTAATTTTTTACCTAGTCAGCATGAGATGGTTTTCATTTTTTTCATAAATAAATCATTAGTTTGGACCATTCGGTGACAACACCAAACTCCAAAAACTCAAAATGTTTCGCTTTGCATCCAATTTCAACACTTAGTGTTGTTTTCCATGGATAATTAACGTTTCAGCTTCTGAAACAAGGCAAATTTAACTAGAGTAATATCGCTCTAGGTCTTGACGGGTTCCTGGCTGAGTTTTTCCAGGAGTTTTGGGAGGTGATCAATTTGGATCTGCTTGAGGTTGTCTAGGAATCTCTAAGGAATAAGCAATTGCTACATGCCATGAACACCACTTTTCTTGCCCTTATACCTAAACGGGAAGGTGTTGATTCTTTGGATCTTTCTAGACCAATTACTTTGTGTAATGTGGTCTACAAAATAATTACCAAATTGATTGTTGAACGTCTAATGCCATGGTTCGACAGGCTGATTTATGAAGAACAAGGAGGTTTTGTTGTGGGTAGACAGATCTTGGATGGTGTTATTATTGCAGCCGAGACTATCCATTATATGGCTTCTTCTAAGGAGAAGGCTATGTTTATAAAGATGGATATGACCAAAGCTTATTATTGTGTTAAATGGGCTTTCTTATCCAATATTTTAATGGCTTTCAGTTTTAGAAGTGATTGGATTGAATGGGTCGTGAGTTGTCTGACAACCTCTTCCTTTTCAATTCTCATTAATAGGTAGCCTTCTGAGCTATTTGCTGCAACTAGGGGCCTTAGGTAGGGGGGTCCCTTATCCACATATTTATTCATTTTGATGGTTGAGGGATTGGGGAGATTCATTAAATCTCGGGTGGAGTGTGGATCTATTCAGGGCTGGAAATGGTGCAATAATTTTCCCCCTCAATCTCACCTCCAATTTGTTTATGACATGGCTTTTATGGGACTCACTAAAGTGGTTGAATCAATTAGCTTGAGGAAGACCTTAGATTGTTATTTGGCTTCTTCAGGTCAAAGCATCAATGAGAGTAAGTCATGTATTTATTTCTTTAATACCCTTAAGCTTATTCAACAACAAATTGCTAGGATTTTAAGATTTCAGGTAGGCACACTTCCATTCATTTATCTTGGTATTCCTTTGGTTGTTCACACGCTTCCAAGGTGTTATTGGCAGGATGTGATTGATAAATTTTGTAGGTTGGTAGGCCATTTGACCTGTAGATGGCTTTCCATCACTGGTAGAGTTACTTTGTTAAAATATGTGGTTCAAGCTCTTCCTTTATACAAGTGTTTCACATTTTTTTCCCCTGCTAGTTTCATCAAAGACTTTGAGAATCTTTTTCGTCAATTTCTTTGGTCTGGTAATTTTCTTTTGAGGAAGTAGAGCTTGGTCAGTTGGGATGTTGTGTGTTGGCCAAAATAGGAAGGTGGTATAGGATTGCAAAGGGCAGATTGGAATGGTCAAGCCTTGGCAACTAAGCTTTATTGAAGATGGTGTTCTCAACAGCACCAGTGTTGGGTCAAGATTCTTACCTTTAAATATTTGGGGGATGTGGATAGTGTTGATGTACCTAAATTTAGTCTTTTTCAGAAAGGTTCCATGAGTTGGAGTATGCTCAACAGAGGTGCCAAACTCGTTAAGCATGGTCTTTTCTAGATTTGTAACAGGGGTTTTGATGCTCTTTTTTTGTATGATTCCTGGGATGGCTTCCCTCTTATCATGACTTCTCATCCTCATCTTCAGGGCTTCTGTAGGATTTTTCTGGAGGCTAAATGGAGTAGATTGATGGAATTTAAAGTCCCCCAAGCCTGGGGGCAAGCTAATTTTTCTAGGTGGAAGGACATACATGAATGTCCACTTGGGGGATCGGTGGAGATAGGCAGGAGTTGGAATCCATTTTGGTTGGTAGGGTTTGTTGTTCTCTTCTTGAGCAGGATGTTCTAGCTTGGGTTCATGATCCTGTTATCAATCAGATATCCTCCCTATGCTAAATTTGTAGAAAAACTTAACTATTTGTTGACACATGGAAACCTTCTTCAGATGTGGGTGATCTGAACGAAAGAGGAATCTCCAGAGTGAGTTGGTTCTCCGAATGATAGTTTCTATTCTAAATGATTTGAGCTAAAGAGTTAGAAGGATAAACTGGAATAAAAACTCTAACTTAAAGTGATTTTCGGAACTTAAAGATGACTTTGATTATCTACTCACAAACAACTCTTAGAAAACCACAGTAAACTCACAATTTCTCATGAACACTCAATACATAATTGATTTGCATGAAGATTCATATTCAAACACAGCATGCAACCTATATCACATGAACTTTCTCCATCAAAATATGCAATAATAGGACATAAAAGGATCTGTAAATAGAATCACAATGTAAACATCATACTAAAATTGCAAAGGAGACATAAATTGAGAAATAAGAATGTTGCTTTATTAAACTGAAGGAGTATCCAAAATCTGAGTACAAAAGTTTGCTTACAAAACTCTTTGCATGAACAAGAGAGGAAGAAACAATGATCTGAACTGCAAAAAAACCCTGTTTTTCTCCTAAAAATAAAACTCTTCAAAACCCTAATCCGAGCTCAAGAAGAAAGCCTGGAAAAAAGCCTCCAAAATTGCTCCATAATGTGTAACAAAAGTGGAAAAATCTCACTTCTGCATGTTCATCCCAAAAAGCACCTAAAAATAGGTCCATTATGCTTTAAAAGCAAAAAGAACACCCTATCTTCATCCCATGCAACTCAATTTCGCCCAAGAAAAAGTCAACCATCTCAGTTTTCATAAACTGCTAAAAATAGCAAAAAGAATAAAACAATTTATAAAATATTGTTTTAATCTCTGCTTTACAATGATTTGCAGTTTTAATTTCCTCAATTTGACTTATTTTTTCAATTAGGATTTAAAAAATCTTTGCAAAATATAACTCTTATATATCTCTTTATAATTTGATTTTTCTTTTAAAAAAATCATAAAAACATAAGGCAATTTTTATCATTGCATTTTAATTGATTTCTATAAAATCAATCAAAACATAAACCTAAGGCATCCATGAATATTTCTAAGGCATAAGTATTGATATTACAATAGAATACCTAAGGTATCTTAGACTTTGAAATAAGCCAAGACCTAAGATATTTTCAATCCTTGAAATAATATATCAAAAGCTAAATCAAAAGACTTAGGCACATAACTCCTTTGGAAAGGTCGACCTAAACATATGGAGAATTCGGTCACATGGTATTAGTTTAAGTTTGATTTTCCTAAGCAATTGGATAAAATCCCTAAGTTTGAATTAGGGAAATCATCAAAACCCTAATGACAAAACTCTTCATTCTCCACCTTTTTTGCATCATTTTGGGTCTTCATCTTGGAGAAAACTTCTCTCTACATCTAGCCGCCATCATGAAGTTATGGTTTGCAGGAAATGCTTGAATACTTGGGCATTCAACCTTTCTGTGAGTCGATTCTTCATCTACAAACAAGAGTAAGCTATTTTCAAAACAATTCATGGCTTTTCCCATTCATTTAGAAAGCAAAAATGGCCTTCAAGGCTGTCGCCAAGCATGTATTTTTCTGATTTTCTCTCCATCTCTCTATGCTTACTCTCTACTCTTGCCTTGGCCGCCATGAAGACTTGACTTATGCATTTATGGGAAGCTCCATTGGAGCTCGACCGTGGGCTTACTCATTCTTCTATAGGCGCATGATGGTAAGTTTTATTTATGTCTTTATTTCCCTCTTAAAATGAAAACTTATGAAAGCTTTTCTCTGTAGAAAAATGGTTTCCATTTGAAAATTTGTAGGCCATTGTATAGGTCGCAAGCTAACATGCTTCAAATGAATTTTTTACAAAGAACTCTTGCATTTCATACATTGTTTGTCTCAGATTTTGAGATTTTGATAGAAAACTCAAATGGGTTTTTGGACGTTTCTATGAGTTGATAAATATTTCATGAGTAAAAAACTCCCCCAGGCTGCGGCTATTGCATGTTTGATTTGGGTATTTTGGAACACTGCATTTTCATTCCAAAGTAAGAACTCAAAAGAAAATTCTCTAAAGAAACTCTTGTTACATTTTTCTACAATTTCTTTTGTATCTCTCCATTTAGGCTCGACCCATGATAGCATTCTATGCATTTTGTATTTTATGGAAAAAAACCCTCACATGGGTAAACTATGATAAGAAGAAATATTTATTTAAAGATTTGATGGCCTTCAGACATTCATGGTTATAATCAATACTTGTTATTTCCCTTCAATTTGAAAAGCTTTTAAGCTCAAAAATCTGCATCTTGATTGCATTCTGTATTTTGAGTTGAAAACTATGTGACTGTAGGTCCCTGTTTTCCTGTAGCAAGTGGCCATCATTTGGTATATGATGAAATTAATGAAACCCCTCATAAAGGAAATGATCTTCAAGATCACTATTATCTTGCACTTCTGGATAAGGTCTTGAATGGTTAACACCCCTGACAGGAAAATAACACTCCACTATTCTAATGCTATTTTAAAAAACTAAATGAAACAACACCATTCTCCTTTATAATATTCCTCTTGTAGCAACACTCAAATGACATGAAGCAAACAACCAAGTCAAAATGTACAATTATTTGATAGATAACTTGCAAGCCTTTCTTTTCATTCAACATACCTGTATACTCATTGCCTAGTGATAGCATCTAATGACTTTTGTTTTACTCACAACTATGGGTAACTCTCCTTAGACATCTATGTTCAGTCAGTTCAAAATGCAACACCTCATTTCATAACACATTTGCAACTAGCCATTATGACATTCCTGTATGGTTACTTTGATGCTTGTTACCACCCATTCCATATACTTAAATGCTTCAAAAAAATGTGCATTCTCAGCTCAAAACTTCATAAAATAAAGCAATGTTTCCCTCCTATGTTTATGTGTTCACAACTTGTTTTTGATCATAACCAAATTCAACTCCTCTATTCTATTTGCACACTACATTTACTTTGATCACTTGTTTTTGCTTGTCCATAATGTTGGCTTATGTATGCAAACTAGTCTTGAACACACCCATAATTGTTCCTTTTGATATTTTATACTCAAATAGCTTGACAATGCCAATTTACTTACTCCTCCACACTACTCATGCATTTTATAATTAAATGAAGCTTGATGTAAATAGCTTTCAATCCTCCAATTCTATAGCTTGATTTCATGAGTTTTATATGTATGCCTGTTCATTATCAGCATTATGAGCATGAAACACTTGCAAAATTAGAAAAGATCACCATGGAATAACATGAATAAAGATGAACAAAACACATGGCAGCAAAGATGCAATCAATTTGACAGTATTAAAACTTTCCAGTATGGAATTGATGCATTTCAGTTGATTTTGTATCTAAATTAAGTTCATTGTCCACTTGTAATTTTCACTTTGTTGTTCCAATTTGATTGTTATGAGTAAATAATGTCCTTAATTGCTTTGATAGTTTAAATCTATTTCACTCCTTCGTGAATGGCTCGTACGAGCACGATAACTGTATTTCCTTACTCAGCCCCATTTGTATGTTTAAGGGGCAGCATGCCGAGCTCTACCCTTGTGGGAGCCCATTTTACTCCACATGCCTTTAGGTCTTCATGAAATGATCAACTACATAACTTTTCCTATACATACACAAGAAACAAACAATGTTAGCATAAAATAACAAAATTTACAAGGTTCCATGATATGGCATTTCATTTTCAGGCTTTCATTGTATTCTCTTTATTCTTAGTTGATTCCATGCATTTCAAGGAATAAATTGTATCTCTGTTGGTAGAGCATGTAGTGTAACTCATATCCGAAGCTCTAACAGGACTTTCCCAATCTTTTGCAGGTACACTCGGAATCAGAAGTAGGACAGAGCAAGTTGCAAGCACATCAACTGAAGATCGAGAAACATGCAATGATGGATATGTCTTATGTTATTTGCTTCTTACTTTTTAACCTTCAGTTGTATAATTCATTTCTAGCAATGAATTGTTTTGGCTATCTCCATGGCTTGTGTGGATCCTTTAATTTCTCATTTCCTTTCATTTTGAAAAGAAAGAAATGCATCCAAATGCAAAATTGTACAATCATTTGTATTTGCAAACAAATGAAATGTTGTAATGTGAATAAGCATTATGAAATATATGAACGCCATTGTTATGCTTAATCATTTGTACATTTTGTCTTGTACTTCATTTGCACTGCAAAGCACTGAGCAATAACTCTTGAAATTCTATTTACTGAAAACATTTGAATAACTAAAACTTCATAAATTTGATGTAATCAACAATTTAAACAATGCAGCAACGAACTAAACTTCACTTTAAAATGAAACAAGTCAGCTCTACCAATTGAGTTGTAGTGAAAATTGGTAACATCTTGGCAATTTTTGTTGAATGCTTGCCTGCTAAGCATTAGATCAGTTGCCTTTAACACTCCATTGGGCACGGAGTCAAATCTACCCCTTCGTGAAACTCAAAAAAATGAACAGAAAAACTCCAAACAACAACAAAACAAAACCAAACAAAACTGAAAGCAAACTAACAGGCCCTGATGGCCAACCAAAACATGTGTGATAACGCTTAGGGAAAGCAAAACAACTGAAATGAAATGTGCATAAAGCACTTATTTGCAACAACTAGTCTACTATTTACAAAACAATACTTATCTTAGAGGCAATGCTTGAGGTGGATCCCATTAACTGGGATAGACAACGCCTCTCTAGTCAACTTAGAAAGTTGGAAAGCATTGTGTTCCTTAAACTCCATGATCACATAAGGCCCATCCCAAATTGCATCAAATTTGGAATGTCGTCCAGGTTACTCTTATACTCATTCAATTTAAAGACTAAATCACCAATGATGATATCTCGTGGCCTTGCCATTTTATCAAAAGAGCTCTTCATCTGAGCTTGATGTATTTCAAGCTGCCTTAAAGCTTCTTTTTTGGTTTCCTCGAGCTCTATCAACTATGCAAATCTCACTTCTAGAGGTTGTTCATTCAACAATTCCAGTTCTTTAACGAAACTCAAAGTTGATAATTCAATGGAAACAAGTAACTTAGCTTCTTTTCCATAAGCAAGTACATAGGGAGAACAACTAGTGGCTCTTTTAGGAGTCATCCTATCATCCCAAAGGGATAACTTAAGCTTCTCATGCCATGTCCGTTGATTGTCTTCAACTATCTTCTTGATTATCCAGATCAGATTCTTGTTTGTAGATTTTGCCTGCCCATTACCTTGCGGATAATAGTTAGAAGATGTGTTCAAAAATTTTGTATTCCTAACTGACTAGTCAGAAATCCTCAAACCAATAAAGGTTAAACCATTGTCAAAAATGATTGAATCTAGAGTACTAAATCTTGACACTAAGTCTTGATAAAAATTAAGCACAAAAGTCTCATTTGCTTCCTTCAAAGCAACGGATTCAGTCCACTTGGTGAAATAGTTCGTTGCAGTAAGAATCCATTTATGACCCACGCTTGAAGGCGGGTTGATTGGTCCAATGAAGTCTAAACCCCATTTGGCAAATGGTTGCTCCACCTGAATGGGATGTAGAGGTAGGGTTGCAAGCCTCTATTTTCCAGAAAACAAGGCACACTTTTCACATCTTCGGACCCAAGCAATAGCATCCTTAAATAGATCTAGCCAATAATAACCAGCCCACATGATTTTCAAGGCTATCATTCTTGCAGCAAAATGGCCTCCTGAAGGCCCATCATGAAACTCTCCTAATAGTTTGTCAACTTGACTAGGCTCAATGCATCTTAATAAAACACCCTAAAAGTCTCTCCTATAAAGAATACCATCAATAATTGCAAAAGGAATGGCTTGTAATATGTAGTACCTTCTTTTCACTCTGTCCAAGCCTTCGGGGCACTCACCAGTCTGCAAATAGTGTATCATTTGCTGCACCCAGGTAGCAACAAGAACTGAAACAACAACTACATCATCATTGTTTAGTACTGTATCAACGCTTTCAGCTTCTTTTAAGTTGCTGCCTGTTGTATTTTCTACAATCTATTCACACAAATCCTTGCCTCTGACAAGCTTAGTTATCTTAATGTCAATATCAAACTCCATCACCTTGGTTATCCAGCCAACACATTTATCATTGATATCACAGTTAAGCAAGAAGTCCTTAACAGTCGAATGAGCAACTAATAACTGAATTTTGTTATTGGATAACATATGCCTAAACTTTTTGAGGCTTCTCACAATAGCAAAAACATGCTTCTCAACAAAAGAATACTTCACCTCGTAATCATGTAGCACCTGGCTGAAAAATGCTACAGGTTGCTCCAAGGCTTCATCGTTTTGCTGGCACAACATAGCTGAAATAGTATCAACCCCTTCAAAAGCATAAAGAATGAAATCTCTGTCATAATTTGGATTAATGAGGGCAGGGGCAGCTGCAAGGGCTTCCTTTATCTGCTCAAAGCTCCTCTTACCTTCTTTGTTCCAATTGAAAGGCATATTATTTTTAAGCATAGCAGTGAGAGGTTGCAACAAAGCTGCAATATTGGGTATGAGTCTTCTTAAAAAATTAATCCTTCCAAGAAAGAATTGTAAGCATTTCTTGTGAGCTGGTAATGGTAATTCAAGAATAACAGAAACTCTCTCAAGGTCTATAGAAATACCTTGCTTCAAAACAATATGTCCAAGGATTTTACCTTCATGTACAAAAAAAATACACGTCTTTGGATTGAGAGATACTCCAAATTCTTTGCATCTTTAGAAAATCTGTTTTAAATGCTCAAAATGTTCATTAGCATTTCTGGAAAAAAAAAGTAATATCATCTAAATATACCAAAACAAACTTAATCATGAGGTCGTGGAAAGCCATGTCCATCACTCGCTGAAATGTTGCTCCAATGTTGGATAAGCCGAAAGGCATCTTTTTATAGGCCATGGTGCCCCATTTAGTTGTAAATGTTATTTTGAATTGATCCTCTTGCTTTACCAGAATTTGGTTATAACCTGAATAACCATCCAACAAAGAAAATCTGTTAGAACCAAAAACTACTTGCAAAATTTGTTCCATGGAAGGGAGTGGATAGTGATCCTTCAGGGACGCTTTATTTAAATCTCGAAAATCAACACACAATCTAATTTCCCCACTGTTCTTCCTAACTGGAACTAAGTTAGATACCCAAGACGTATGCTTAATAGGAAAAATAATGCTACTCTCAACTAGCTTATTCAGTTCAGCCTTCATAAGGTGCTCTAACTTAGGATTAAGAGGTCTTTGCTTTTTCCTTACAAGCTTTGCACCAAGCTCTAGTTCAATAGTATGTTGGGCTAGTTTTGGATCAAAACCTTTTAAATCTTTGTATTCCCAAGCAAAAACATCACTAAATTCTTGATATAACTGAATGAAATCTTGTTGCTCCTCTTTATTACATACCTTGCCCAACTTGAGAAGCTTACCCTTGAATATTTCAATGGTTTCGTAGTGTTCTTGCTTGACGGTCATGCTACATTTGTCTTTCCTTGCTTGGTCATCAGAATTGAAGATAGATTCTAATGTGACCAACCCCTTTGGTAGCTTGTTTGTCTTTAGCTGCACAATTTGATTATCATACTGTTGCTACCACTTTTGCTAATTTCCATCAGCGAACTTAGCTTCAACAATTAAGAAGCTCACAATCTGCTCATTGCTATCAAAAACCTGCCAACTCACATTATTATCAGGTACAGAAGGTCTGACTATAATTTTCACATACTAACGTGCCTCTACCTTGTGAATTACATTTGGAATATCAAATTGGGCTCCTATGGCAGTGAGCCTATTTGCACGTTTATTTTCATTTCTATGAACTAAAAGGATGTTAAAAGCATCAATTTTTTTTATCAAATCCCATACTCGATGCTTATACTTTTTAAGTGAATCATTCTTTGCAGCATTCAGATTTCTAACTTGATTCACTATTAATTCTTAATCACCATAAACACGTAAGCATTTAATACCTCTCTTTTGGGCCCATTCTAGGCCATGCACCAATGCTTCATATTCAATTGTATTATTTGTATAGCTGAATGCAAACCTAAAGGTTGAATAATATTTGTTTCCTTCTGGTAAAATCAACATGGCTCCACCACCAATGCCTACACTATTCCTTGAGCCATCAAAGTAAAGCTTCCAAATCTTATCTTCCTTCTTTGTAGGTTGTTCTTCCTCTTTAAACAGATTAGGGATAACAACATCAGGTTCACGAATCATATAAACCCCTAATCCTATCTCATTTGTGTTCTAGAAAGGATCAAGCTCATGATCTTCAGCTGCCCATTCATCTAGATTCACATTTTCTATAGGGGTGTTGTGGTCTAAGGTCATGGTTTGCTCCTCCAGTACAGGGGTGACATAGAGGTTAGCATTTATAGGACTCAAAACATATGGCTTGATATGGTCTTTAGCTAGAGGCTCAAACTTTATGGTTACTTTTGTACCATATCTTGTTCTAAAGAACAAATGAGACTAATCAGAAGATAAGAAACCACCCAGTTTGGTTGTAAAATCTCTTGAGAGGCAAATGGCAAAATGGGGGGGCAGGACCATAACATGTATATCTTGATGGATTGTGAAATTTGGGGATGCATGCAAAGTAAGGGCTAAATTTTTAATTATACCAACAGTTTTAATAGCAGATCCATCCAACTAAACTATGCCTCTCTGGGAGTTAGGCTCATAAACAAGACCTAGCTTATCAGCTAAGCTCTCAAACATAACTGAGCTACTCACACCAGAATCAACCATATAGTTATGCACTATTTTGTCACCAATAATCAAACTCAAATAAAAAGGAGGCTTTACCTCCTCAATTTTCTGCTCATTTTTTACCTCCAGGCTATTTGCAAGCACAACTTTAGCATTCCCTTGATTAGCATTGTCAGAAATAGAAAGCTCATCCAAGGCATCCTGCAACAAGCTCTTTTGACCTGGAATGTGCAAAGCATCCAAAATTGACATGCTGACAGTGGCCTTCTTAAGATGCTCAACAACATTAAAATAAATAGGGTTTATCTTTTGCTGATTTTTAGTAACAACATCGCTTCCTTTCTACAAAGGATGTGATTGTGTCTTGGACTACTCCTTGCCAGGTACTTCTTGGAATCTTTGTAGAATCTGCACTTTAGATTGTACTACAAAAGTAACATTTGGTGAAGAAACAGGCTGCTTGCCCTTAGTAGGTTGTTGTTGTATGTTTCTAGTTTGTTGCCTCAAATCCATAGCCCTCTTTTTAGATCTAGTATTGGCTGAAACAGGGGAATTTTTCTGATCCTGACTATTCAGGCCACAAAATTCAGAACTCTGCCATTTTGGCAAAGCAACTTCAAAGCTCTCTTGTTGTTCCAGATTCTGACCTGGAACACTTTCTGAACCAACATAGTTGTTCTGGACCATTAAGGCTTGATTCCTCATGTCATTCGTACATGTTGACTGGTTATGGGGCTGATTGCATGGATAACACCAATCACAATCTTGGGCAATGTTATTTTGTGGTACAAGTTCCTTTGATGAACTGTCAGCATTCGGGTTGTAGGGCTGGAACGGTCTAGGGTTAAATTTTTTCCTTTTGCCTTGATAGTCATTTTGAAAGGGTGGCCTATTAGGCTGATTCTGCTGATACGGGGTTTGATAGGGCTTATGCTCTTGGCCAACTTGCTTTTGAATACTCACTAGATCATTTCCAAAAGTCTTTAATATGCTTTTTATCTCTTGAAATTTCTGGGATTGGGCTGAAGCAATGATTTCTTGAGCTGTTTTTTGATAACCTATTGTTGGAACAGGGGGAACAACAGCTAGGGGTGGTAAAGATGTGGGCATAGGCACTTTAATTTCTAGAAACAAAGGCATGGGAGGCTTAGGGGTAATTTCCCCAACTTGAATAAGATAGTTTTATGCTCTAATGGCGATGCCAAAAGCATTAGGGAGTGTGTGACCACCCATAGATTGGATCATTACTAAAATTTTGCTATTCAAGGCTTTTAAGAAAAATTGAAAAGCATGATCTGGTAAAGGTTTTACCATTAAAAGAATTTTTTCCTAGGTTCTTTGGAATCTGTAGTTAAAATCGGCCAAGTGCTCATGCAACACTCTCTTGATTATGCTCAACTGTTCTAATAAGGATAGATGATCTGATTTATCAGCAAAAAACTGGTACAAGCCATCACCTAATGCATCCCATGTTGCGATTGAGTTCACTGTGAGACATCTGAACCATTGCAAAGCTTTTCCCTTAAGTGACACAACCAATAGTCTCAGTGCCACATTCTCTTGAGTGATGTTGTGAATTGAGCATAAGGTGGCCACATCTCAAATGTGTTCAATGGTAGTAGTTTGATCTTCTCCGAAAAAGTATGGCAGACTCTTGAAAGCTGCTGCTAGAATATCATCATAATGTGCAATATTTAATGGGTTGCCCCAATTAAAAGGTGCAAAAGCATGTTGTCTTGCCATTGGTGGTGCTTGTGCTATAGGAACAAGATTTCCTAGTGATAGGACTATGGAATTGAGAATTGGAGGCATTGATCTTGATCTCCCTAGTATGTCGAACAATCTTCTTGTTGTCCTACCCCTTCTTCGAGGTGGAGATAGTTGTAGGTACTCCAAAGGCATAAAACTTGATTTGGTCTGTATTTTTCTCATGTGCAGGTTGCACTAAGTCTGCATGCAAAATTAGAAATGAAGTCGCCAAGTATATTGAAAAAGGCCTCCAAAAGGCTGAATAAAACTACTGCGACAACAAACAACACTTTAAAAGATTGAAAACTTCTCTGAAATTAATTTTCAGGGTCCCACCGAGACTGCCAAAAACTGTTATCAATAAGATATGCACCCTATGCTAAATTTGTAGAAAAACTTAACTATCTATTGACACATGGAAACCTTCTTCAGATGTGGGTGATCTGAATGAAGAAGGAATCTCCAAAGTGAGTTGGTTCTTTGAATGATAGTTTCTATTCTAAATGATTTGAGGTAAAGAGTTAGAAGGATAAATTGGAATAAAAACTCTAACTTAAAGTGATTTTTAGAACTTAAAGATGACTTTGATTATCTACTCACAAACAACTCTCGTAAAACAACAGTAACCTCACAATCTCTCATGAACACTCAATACATAATTGATTTGCATGAACATTCAGATTCAAACACAATATGCAACCTGTATCACATGAAATTTCTGCATCAAAATCTGCAATAATAGGACATAAAAGGATCTGTAAACAGAATCACAATGTAAACATCATACTAAAATTGCAAAGGAGACATAAATTGAGAAATAGGAATGTTGCTTTATTAAACTAAAGGAGTATCCAAAATCTGAGTACAAAAATTTCCTTACAAAACTCTCTACATGAATAGGAGAGGAAGAAACAATGACCTGAACTACGAAAAAACCCTAAGTTTTTCTCCTAAAAATAAAACTCTTCAAAACCCTAATCCGAGCTCAAGAAGAAATCCTAGAAAAAAGCCTCCAAAACTGCTCCATAATGTGTAACAAAAGTGGAAAAATCTCACTTTTGCATGTTCATCCCAAAAAGCACCTAAAAATAGGTCCATTATGCTTTAAAAGCAAAAAGAACACTCTATCTTCATCCCATGCAACTCAATTTCGCCCAAGGAAAAGTCAACCATCTCAGTTTTCATAAACTGCTAAAAATAGCAAAATGAATAAAACAATTTATAAAATATTGTTTTAATCTCTGCTTTACAATGATTTGCAGTTTTAATTTCCTCAACTTGACTTAATTTTGTAATTAATATTTAAAAAATCTTTGCAAAAATACAACTCTTATATATCTCTTTACAATTTGATTTTTCTTCTAAAAATATCATAAAAACATAAGACAATTTTTAGCATTACATTTTAATCGATTTCTATAAAATCAATCAAAACATAAACCTAAGGCACCAATGAATATTTCTAAGGCATAAGTATTGATATTACAATATAATACCTAAGGTATCTTAGACTTTGAAATAATTCAAGACCTAAGATATTTTCAATCCTTGAAATAATATATTAAAACCTAAATCAAAAGACTTAGGCACATAACTCCTTTGGAAAGGTTGACCTAAACTTATGGAGAATTCGGTCACATGGTATTAGTTTAAGTTTGATTTTCTTAAGCAATTGGAGAAAATCCCTAAATTCGAATTAGGGCAATCATCAAAACCATAATGACAAAACTCTTCATTCTCCACCTTTTTCGCATCATTCCGGGTCTTCATCTTGGAGAAAACTTCTCTTTGCATCTAGCCGCCATCATGAAGTTATGGTTTGCAGGAAATGATTGAAGACTTGGGCATTCGACCTCTTCGTGAGTCGATTCTTCATCTGCAAACAAGAGTAAGCTATTTTCAAAACAATTTGTGGCTTTTACCATGCATTTAGAAAGAAAAAATGGCCTTCAAGGCCGCGACCAAGCATGTATTTTTCTTATTTTCTCTCCATCTCTCTATGCTTACTCTCTACTCTTGCCTTGGCCGCCATGAGGACTTGACTAATGCATTTATGGGAAGCTCCATTAGAGCTCAACCACGGGCTTACTCATTCTTCTATAGGCGCATGATGGTAAGTTTTATTTGTCTTTATTTCCCTCTTAAAATGAAAGCTTATGAAATATTTTCTTTGTAGAAAAATGATTTTCCATTTGAAAAATTGCAAGCCATTGTACAGGCCACAAGCTTAAACATGCTTCAAATGAATTTTTATAAAGAACTCTTGCATTTCATACATTGTTTGCCTCAGATTTTGATAGAAAACTCAAATGGGTTTTTTGACCTTTCTGTGAGTTGATAAATATTTCATGAGTAAAAAACTCCCCCAGGGCGCGGCTATTGCATGCTTGATTTGGGTATTTTGAAACACTACATTTTCATTCCAAAGTAAGAACTCAAAAGAAAATGCTTTGAAGAAACTCTTGTTACATTTTTCTACAATTTCTTTTGTATCTCTCCATTTACTAGGCTCGACCCATGATAGTATTCTATGCATTTTGTATTTTCTGGAAAAAACCCTCACATGGGTAAACTGTGATAAGAAGAAATCTGTATTTTAAGATTTGATGGCCTTCAGAAATTCATGGTTGCAATCAATACTTGTTATTTCCCTTCAATTTGAAAAGCTTTTAAGCTCAAAAATCTGCATCTTGATTGCATTCTGTATTTTGAGTTGAAAACTATGTGATTGTAGCTCCTTGTTTTTCTGTACCAAGTGACCATCATTTGGTATATGATGAAATTAATGAAACCTTTCATAAAGGAAATTATCTTCAAGATCACTGTTATCTTGCACTTCTGGATAAGGTCTTGAATGGTTAAGACCCCTGATAGGAAAATAACACTCCACTGTTCTATTGCTGTTTTAAAAAAATGAATGAAACAACACCATTCTCCTTTATAATATTCCTCTTGTAGCAACACTCAAATGACATGAAGCAAACAACCAAGTCAAAATATACAATTATTTGATAGATAACTTGCAAGCCTTTCTTTTCGTTCCACATACCTGTATACTCATTGCCCAGTGATAGCATCTGATGACTTTTGTTTTACTCACAACTATGGGTAACTCTCCTTAGACATCTGTGTTCAGTCAGCTCAGAATGCAACACCTCATTTCATAACACATCTGCAACTGGCCATTATGACATTCTTGTATGGTTACTTTGATGCTTGTTCCCACCCATTCCATATACTTAAATGCTTCAGAAAAATGTGCATTCTTAGCTCAAAACTTCATAAAATAAAGCAATGTTTCTCTCCTATGTTTATTGTGTTCACAACTTGTTTTTGATCATAACCAGATTCGACTCCTTTGTTCTATTTGCACACTGCATTTACTTTGATCACTTGTTTCTGCTTGTCCATAATGTTGTCTTATGTATGCAAACTGGTCTTGAACACACCTAGAATTTTATTCCTTTTGATATTTTGTACTCAAATAGCTTGACAATGCTAATGTACTTACTCCTTAGCACTACTCATGCATTTTATAATTAAATGAAGTTTGTTGTAAATAGATTTCAATCCTCCAATTTTGCAGCTTGATTTCATGAATTTTATATGTATGCCTGTTCACTATCACCATTATGAGTATGAAACACTTGCAAAATTAGAAAAGATCACCATGGAATAGCATAAATAAAGATGAACAAAACACATGGCAGCAAAGATGCAATCAATTTGATAGTATTAAAACTTTCCAGTATGGAATTGATGCATTTCAATTGATTCTATATCTAAATTAAGTCCATTGTCCACTTGTAATTTTCACTTCGTTGTTCCGATTTGATTGTTATGAGTGAACAATGTCCTTAATTGGTCTGATAGTTTAAATTTGTTTCACTCCTTCGTGAATGGCTCGTATGAGCACGATAACTATATTTCCTTACTCAACCCCATTTGTATGTTTAAGGGGTAGCATGCCGATCTCTACCCTTGTGGGAGCCCGTTTTACTCCACATGCCTTTAGGTTTTCATGAAATGATCAGCTACATAACTTTTCCTATACTTGCACAGGAAACAAACAATGTTAGCATAAAATAACAAAATTTAAAAGGTTCCATGATATGGCATTTCATTTTCAGGCTCTCATTGTATTCTCTTTATTCTTAGTTGATTCCATGCATTTCAAGGAATGAATTGTATCTCTGTTGGTAGAGCATGTAGTGTAACTCATATCCAGAGCTCTAACAGGACTCTCCCAATCTTTTGCAGGTACACTCAGAATCGAAAGTAGGACAGAGCAAGTTGCAAGCACATGAACCGAAGGATCGAGAAGCATGCAATGATGGACACGTCTTATGTTATTTGCTTCTTACTTTTTAACCTTTAGTTATATAATTCATTTCTTGCAATGAATTATTTTGGCTATCTCCATGGCTTGTGTGGATCCTTTAATTTCTCTTTTCCTTTCATTCTGAAAAGAAAGAAATGCATCCAAATGCAAAATTGTACAATCATTTGTATTTGCAAACAAATGAAATGTTGTAATGTGAATAAGCATTGTGAAATATATGAAAACCACTGTTATGCTTAATCATTTGTACATTCTATCTTGTACTTCATTTGCACTGCAAAGCGTTGAGCAATAACTCTTGAAATTTTGTTTATTGAAAACATTTGAATAATTGAAACTTCATAAATTTGATGTAATCAACAATTTAAACAATGCAACAACTAACTGAACTTCACTTTAAAATGAAATAAGTCAGCTCTACCAATTGAGCTGTAGTTAAAATTGGTAATAGATCTCAAAGGGAAATTCTTCGTTGCCTCTGGTTATTGGGTGTTAGATAGGCAAGCTCTTGGCAGTGTGGGGGTTCCTTGGTGGAAACAAATTTGAAATAAATTTTCTTGGCCAAAATGTTATTTCTTCTCTTGGCTGGTGGTTTACAACATATGCTTGACCTGGGACAATCTTTGGAAATGTGGCTTTCAGGGTCCTTTAATATGCTTTTTGTGTATGCATAATGTTGATATTGTTTCTCATCTCCTCTTTTAGTGTCCCTTTGCTAGGACAATTTGGCATTTCTGGTGGGAGGCCTGGGTTCAACAGTGCAGACATTCCTTTTCCTTAGAAGAGTTTTGGCATTGTCTCGTTCCCCTTCTTGTTAAGACTTCCTTCTTGTAAATTGCTTGGACTATTGATCCCAGTTTGATTATTTGGCACATTTGGTTGGAGCGCAATTGCAGGATCTTTTTGGATAAGAAGCTTCAGGTGGGTCATGTGTGGAAGTGTATACTTGGAGCTCTCTAGGAGACTTTAATCGCTAAGTGTGATTTGTCGATTCCAGTGGATCCTAGTGATGCCAAAGTGGTTCAGAATTTGGTGATTTCTATTGGTGGTAGGGTTAGGCCCAAGTATGATTTGGGTCAGAGATCTAGGGGGAAGATCTTTAGGGAGGGGCATTGGATGCTCCCTCCCCCTGGGATTTTGAAAATCAACACTGATGGGTCCTCTAGAGGTAATCTGAGGCATGCTGGAGTGGGTGGAGTTGGAAGGGATTGTTTAAGGGTGGTTGAGTTTTTCTTCTCTGAATATATGGGGCAACATTCTAATAATCTCATAAAGGCATTGGCTATGCTTTGAAGTGGGCTTGTGCCCTTGGCTGGAGAAGGGTTATTTGTGAGTTCGACTCTCAGATTGTGATTGACTTGCTAAACAAGAGTCAATTAGAGGATGCTAGCTGGTAGTTAGCTATGGTGGTTAAGAAAATCACTAGTCTTGTAGGATTGTTTGATTCTATCACCTTTTCCCATATCCCACAAGAATGGAATAAGGTGGATAATGGGTTGACCAAATGGGCTTCTGAGAAGATAGGGAATTGAATGGTGGATAATTGGGAAAGTTTTCCTGGGGATTTTTCTCAGGATTTGGAAGAATTGGTTTCAGAGGATCTGAGATGCTGCTTGAGTTCTACTTGAGTTCTTGTTTGGTGTGGCTTGGTCCCTTTTGGGTTGTTTGCCCTTCTTTGCTTTGTACTGCCTTCTTTGATTAATAAAGTTTTTTACCCTCTTTTTATTAAAATTTTTTACATGTATTATATAATGTAGTACAATAATACAATCCACTTATTCCTTTAAATATTGTCCAATATAATAAGAGTACTTGCAAATAAATTTACAATAGACTATTCCATGCCTCCAATATATAGGAAAATAAAAAACAAGAACATCAAGTGGTATCCTAAACCATTAGTAAATACCATGAGCCATGATAAAAATCCAACATTCTCATGGTCATGGTCAAGCATCTTAGAATAGTATGTAATTCTTCTTACACCTCTTACACCCCTCTTACGTGTCATAGATGTTATATATTCTATCACAACAATCAAATTGAACAAGATCACAATCTTAGGCACTCCATGAGGGTATTCAATATTTTTGTGGCATCCACCAAATTGGAAATATGCTTTGTAACTTGATTTTGAACTTTTCAATGTAACTTCCCTAATCAACACCTTCTCACAAAATATCCCAAGTATTCTAGAGAATAATAGTAAATAAATAATGTCTCCATTTGTATATGAACATTATATTTTCATTGCTCTAACATGTTTGAAGATCATACATTATTTATTGTCTACATAATTAAATTATAATTTATAAGATTTAGGACTTGTAAGGTGAATGATATTCCTAGTGCTAATAGAAGAAGATTGTTGATTCTTTAGTAGCCAACCTAAATGGGATTCCACAAAGTTACCAGTAGTTTTTCCACATGAGATTACGGAGGTTCAATAAATATTTGAATATTTGAATTCCTTTCTTATAAAGAGTTTTACTGTGATAATATTTAATGAGGGCTAGTTGTTAATTGCCCATTTTCTTAAGAAAACTCCACAAGATAGAGGAGTTGGAAAAACTCAACCCATGACAAAGAGATTGATCATACTATTTCATAAGGGAGAAAACAATTTATAGGCCTTCAAACATTGCTAAACTAAGTTAATGCATGCAACTTATATCATGGTGCCAAAATAACTTAAACTTTTTATCCAACCATAGACCAAGAATCTTTAGTAGTGGTTATTAGGATATAATATCTAATTAGAATCTTCTAGGGGTATACTATTAAGAACTCTAGTGATCCATTTTCTAGGAGGCAAGTTACTTGAATACATAGGTTAATGATACCCAATGCATCCCTATCCTTAGATTGAATATAGCGGGACCATGAGGAGACTGCAAATCCCTTTCATATTAAACCCATTTAGACTATAGAAAATTATAAATGATTTGGGTGAGTTGTTTATGGCAAGACTTATATGGTAACCAATAATAGGAGATACAAATGTTATGAAATAACTTGCACAATAGAATAATATGATAGGAAATACACTAAAAATACTTGATAATAATATGACACTTTGAGGGGACAACCTCCTAATCCACTTCAAGAGGGATGCCTCCAATATTCTTTAATAAGAACTCAATACTCAATATGATGATAATAACCTACCTATACCTCGATGCATACCATACTATGTCTAGGATATCAGTTAGGCCAACCTAGATAACCCTATATAAGCCTCAAGCTAACCTAAATAATTAAATAATAATATAATAATGACAATATGACTTAATTAAGAGTTAAGATAGACACAAGGTGACTACTCATAACATTATACACACTATAGGGGTAAGGGCATAACGTTTTCCTCCTCTTTACAAAAACATTGTCCTCAAAGCTAAATTTTCTTTTTCTTCTTTTTCATCTCCTTTTTTGCTTCCACTTCTTCTTATACCGTTGCTTCTTTTTTTCTTCTTGGTCCTACTCTTGTTCTTGTTCTTTCTCTTTATTTTACTCTTACCTTGTTCTTGTTCTCACTTTTTTCTCTCTTTCTCTTGCTCTTGCTCTTTTTCATGTTCTTTTTCTTTTTCTTCTTTTTCTTCTTTTTTGTATCTACTTTTTATTGTGAAGAAGTTTTAGAAAGATAATTTTGCTATAAATCACACAAATTAAGTCACAATACTCTGATTTTTTTGTAACTTACTAAGGCCTAGGTTGCACTTTCCTAGAAAAATTAGGTGTTTTACAGCCTTGAGAGCAAATTTGTTGGAAAACCTTATTTAATAATAAATCACTTAATTATGCTCAAAGTACTCGTAAATTTTTACTCTAAGCTCCTCTCTTACTGCTTCAAAAACCCATTAAACATATGAATAAATTCAATAGGATTTGGAAGATATGTGCTTTCCAAATAAATAGGGTAAAAACCCAAATTTTGTAATAAATCACTAAATTATGCTCCAATTCCTTTGAATTATGGACTATAGCTTCTTGAATATGCTCTTGAAAAACCCTTTAAAAATCAAACAAAAATTTGTCAAAATGTGGAAGATATACGTTTCACAAAATAACCTCCAAAATTAAAAAAATACCTTATCACGCTGCCAAGATCATGCTCTAATACCACTTGTTATGAAATAACTTGCACAATAGAATAATATGATAGGAAACATGGTGAAAATACTTGATAATAATATGCTACTTTGAGGGGACAACCTCCTAATCCACTTCGAGGGGGATACCTCCAATATTCTTCAATAAGAAGTACTCAACATGATGATAATAACCTACCTATACCTCCCATATATCATACTTATGCCTAGGATATCACCCAGGCCGACCTAGATAACCTTATATAAGCCTTAGGCCGACCTCAATAACTAAATAACAATATAATAATAATAATAATAATAATATGACTTAATTAAGAGTCAAGATAGCCACAAGCTAACTACTCATAACACTATACACACTATAAGATAGGGACATAACAACAAACATGAGTAATAAGAAGAATTTTGTTTGTCATTTGAATGTGCTTAGCTATAAATAGAAATCTACAAGTCCAAGAGAACAACACATTCTTCAATTTGCTAATAAACCACTTCCACTACATCAAAGCATCTAGAAATTTATTAAAAATCATTTAACTGAAATCCAAAATGTAAGGGTAAGAAATTTTTCTGAAGTACCCTATTTTATGCATAGATGATGCATAGATGGTTGAGAGCTTGAAACAACACATAAAATATCAAAAACAAAATATAAATCACATTTAACATCTATAACTTCCATTGGGTGGATAATTTATTAGATAAATTTTGTATTAAATTTATAGAGAACTTAAGTTTTTACCTAGTCGGCATGGTATAGTTTTCATTTTTTTCATAAATAAATCATTAGTTTGGACCATTCGGTGACAACACCAAACTCCGAAAACTCAAAATGTTTTTATTTATTTATATTAATGACGTTAAAAAAGTAAAAACTCTTCCACGTAAGCCCACCCGTATCTTTCTCATTCTATTTTTCGCTGTTTTAAATTTTCCTATTTGCACAACGTGCTTTATATATAAATGAAAAGAGATAAAACGGCGTGAGAGCGGACGCTATTACATTATAAATTACTTCACAATCTTCAATTCCTATCAATCAAATTCTTTACATTACTTCTTATTATTATTATTATTACCGAGAGATACAAGGGTCGAATCCTGCCCCTACTACGCGCAACACAAAATACACGCCATTTTCGCTCTGCTGTTTTGAGCAGACCAAACCAAACAGAAAAAGAGATATTATTGCTGTTGGAAAATTATAAGCTAAATTGAAGGGATACATAAAGAGCGGGTTGGATAATTGTTACAGTGCGCAAGCAATTTTGCTGTGAAAGTATTGACAGAGATGTTTTAGTTTGGTGTGACATGGGAATTTCAGAGGAAGAGGATTGGATATTATATTTGATAAGCAGGTTAGGGTTTTGTCGAAAATAGCAGGGGTTATTGGGTTATTTAACATTATTGAGGGTTTCTATGACATGGCACCGGCTAAAAGGCGTGCAGGCAAAGCATCCGCCTGCCAGAAATGGAGTCTGGGTGATCTCGTGCTGGCGAAGGTCAAGGGTTTTCCCGCATGGCCCGCCAAGGTTTGCAAGCCAATAATTTTTCCCTTTTCTTTTCTAATTTAATTTCTTTCCAGTTTTTAATATTTTTATCTTTTTTTTTGTTGTTTCTTTTTGTTTGGCTAAATTTGGTGTGTGGGAGTAATGAGTCCCGGTTTCTTTGAAGGTAAATTGTCTGGCCCGTTTTAGACGAACCACGATCGATTTGCTCTATGAAGTTATGTGTTTGTACGTTTTTTTAGTAATGCTCAATTGTTTCGTGGTTTTAAGCTTAGGGTTTCGGTTTGGTATGCCTTTTTAACAAATTGATGTCATCTGTCTTATGTTATATGGCCGCCAGTGCGAGTATTTGTGGATTAGTATCAAGTTACGTTTTTGTAGGTTTTGTTATGTATGACTTTTATCTTAGGGTTTCATCTCAATATGTAGGCTTTTCGGTAGATTTTTGGTATTTTTTTAATAATTTGATGTCATCTGTCTAATTTGACTCTGTTGTAATGGCTGTGGATGCGAGTATCTGTGGTGCTAGCATGAAATTGTGTGGCTGAATGACTTTTTAGTAATCATCAATTGTTTGCTATAGATTTAAGCTAAGGGTATCGGTTCAATATATTGGCTGTGTCATTGATTTTACTATGTTCTTTTAACGGTATGATGTTGTCTGTCTTAGTTTGACTGTGTTATAAAGGCTGTGGACGCTAGTATTTGTGGTACAAGTTGTATGTTTGTATATCTTTTTGACAATGTACAATCGTTTAGTATGGCTTTAACTTTTAAGTTTAGGGTTTTTGTTTATTATATCGGCCAGGTCATGGATTTTTGGTTTATTTCTTTTGACAATTTAATGTTATCTGTGTAATGTTATAAAACCATGGATGTGGGTATATGTGGTACTAGCATGTGTTTTCGGAAACCTAGACCAAATTTGTGAAATCTAATAGCAAATGTGTATAGGTTGAAAATTGAATTGGTTGTTAATAATTTTGAAAGGGCACATGCGCCATAGGAAACTTGGAGATACACTAGGGAAAAACTGGAAAATTTCTGATTTTAGAATATTGTGGATTCTGGTTGAAAATGATATACTAATGCTGCCTGATAATTACTAATTGTTTGATCTCCCCGAGTCTTTATCTGCATTTCAGTTTTTATTTGTAGTTTAGATCTTCTGCTGGCTCATGACAACTTAATTGTGACTATTTTAGTTTATTGGGGTTTTGTGCTTGTTAGAGGTGGTTTCATTGAGTGTTTGATATGTTGATTAGAAGGCATGGTTGAGGTAGTAAAAATGGTACAATTCAGGTTTTTAGGTTATTATATGTTTAGTTTGAAGTGGATTCCAATGTGCTCATAACAACTGTTTGTGGTTCTCCTGTGTCTATTAGGTGCAATCCTTTTTGTTTATATGGCTTGACCATTTTTTATGTTTACCTGTGTAAAAGTTTGAATTATTTTTGTATGTTCACCTGTGTTTATAAGGTGTGACCGCTTTTGTATTTTCACTGAGTTTTTTTTTTGCAATTTTAAAAATTACTTTATAACTTAGCCTATTCTCCTATTAGGTAGTATCACTGAGGTGGTTTGGTTGAGTGAAAGATAAGTAGACTCTAAATAATGCTCAGTAAGAGCAACGAGATTGGTGGAAGGTTCATAGAAATGTAAGACAGATTGGTGGAAGCTTCATAAAAATGTAGGAGAGATTTGTGGAAGTTGGATAATATTGGGCCATCTTAGACACAAGATTACAACGAAGTTGGGTTTTGTGTAGGTTCTAGTGGAAAATTTTATGCTGTGATTGAGATAGGGTAAAATTTGGGGTATTTTAGATTTTAGGTTATGATGTGTTAAGCAATGGGGAATTTTTAGGTCATTTTAGTTTTAGTTTTTTCATATGTCTAGTTTGATTCAGATTCGGGTTGAATTGAAAATGATATGATGATAGGGCTTGTGGATAGGGAAAACATTTCTATTCTGGTTGCACTTGATACGATTGAGGCAATTGATGTAGAGAAATATTGGAGCCTTATAAGCCTTATAGGTTTTACAGTATGTTGAGTTTAGTTTGACATTGATTCTGGTTGCAAATTATCAGGCATGACCTTTTTGGTACATTTAATTTATTCCTGTATATTCTTTTTGTACCTGTATCAATTTATTGGATGAATTGGTTTCATTGAGTATAAATTGACAGGTACGAAAGAGATATTGGTAGAAAAGTAGGAAAAGTTGGGGCGATTTAGATTTTAGAGTATGATATATGTAGAGTGATTTTTGATATGTTGAAAAGGGTCCACTCATAACAATTGCTTGTTCAAAAACTGCTTCTTCATTATCTGTTTAAAAGGAATTTGTACTTTTATTGTATCCTCATTCATTCATTGATTTCTTCTTCTATTTGGTCTCATTGATGTGTTGTTGATTGACAGATAAGTAAACCAGAAGATTGGGGCCAGACGTTTGATCCAAGGAAGGTTTTTGTGTATTTTTTTGGCACAAAGGAAATGTAAGTGTTACTTACAATTTTTTTTGAAATATAAAGAAAACATTGAGTCATTTATTAGAAAATTATTATTACTGTTATGCCTTTTGTGGTAGCATAGAAATTAATATTATGTATTAAGCTCATTATGACACATTGATTGAAGTACGATGGTTGTTTCAAATTGAAGTTCTTTCAATAATAAAATTATAAATGTTATTTTAATTTTATACAATGAACCTGAATATTACACAATGACAAGGCAAAAACGCCTTTGAACCAGGGGGGAAAAGTTACATTCCCATCCCAACGATCCTTGATAACATCAGAATATTTGAGGCTTTTATGGTGCTTAAAAGTTAAATGTTTTGTATTGTCATGCTGCTTAATGAATCACAATTTTAGAAACTTTGAGTGGGATCGCCATGTGAGAGTCTTTAAAACCCAGTGTTATATATCACCGTTGGATTTTAAAGATTCTCACATGGTAATTCCAGAAATACCCAGTCAAAACATATCAGAATAGCTGATGGCACCGTGCTTTGTCTGATAGCTCTTTAATTAGAACATCGTGTCTGATAACTCTTATGTAATGTCAAACTGGAAAAGATGCAGCAGTAATGGGTTGAATATACAGTATACACATATGGGATGCCAGTTACAAATATGACTTGTGTAAAAGCTTCTGGGAAAAAATGTGTGTTTAGTTGCATCAGTAGATGACTTTATTAATGCCATATTTTGGTGTATGATCCTGGATTTTACACGTTTTTCTTCACAGCTTGAGAAGATTTTATGGTTAAGGGGCTTTTTTTCCTTTGGAATGATCACTGGTAAATTGGAATTGGGAATATTAAGGAGTGCTGCTGTAGAATCCTTAACTATTGCCAAAAAGGTATTTTTTCATTATACCCTACAATGGTTCAACAAGATTAGCTAGAAACCTTTTCATGTTGGGGCCATCTCATATTGGCTTGTTTGCACCCAAGGTGATGATTCTGCAATATTTTAATGTAATATTGCATCATGACCTTTCTTTGTTGCTTATTTAAGAGAGAATGGTTGTGGTTCTCTTTTTACTTTCAAATATTTTCAATGCAATCAAGACTTCTCAAACTCCTGCTACCTAGAACCTTTTGAGTTATCTTGTTTATGTTTCTTTGCTGGATGATTGCTTATTCCTTGCACTGGTATAAGGTATGTTCAAGATTCTCTGTTTCTTCAAGGTGCTAGGAACAAGTTATAGATTATTGTAATGGCAATTGTTGTTAAATTTTCCACTTAGATAGTATAGGTGTGCTAGGTTAATATGACTATCCCAAAATTATGGTGAATATCTCATCAGTCATCTTTGTTCTTCTCTTTAGCATTTAGATTGTGTTTGGTGTTTTAAGTGCTAATCTAAGAAATTGTTGGCTGTCTATCTTGTATCTTGTAATTTAGGGTTGTGCATTTTTCATTTAAATGTGAGTGTTCTCAAAATCCTTCAAAGGGTACAAACTACTACCACATTGCATTTGTTTGCGAAATTTCCAGTTTTTCTTTGAAATGTGTTCATTTAAATTTTTGGATGTTCCTGCAAAATAAGAGAAAAGTTTCATCATTTTGCATTGCTTATTTAAATATTAGTAAGCTTCTATTATCCAAAGTCAAACTATTTCCATTTTGCATTTTTGTTGTAAATATCATTTTCTGTATATAATAATATATTAACAGCAATCACAGATGCCAACAATCCTGTCTTGGGAGTCTGACATGCCAATTCTCTTTCAAATTCATGACTGTATGTTTGAACCATTTTTTTTTCTGATATAATGTGTTATTTGTTTTTGCAGTGGTTTCTGTTTTCCGACTGATATCCAGACATTCACCTTAGATTTGAAAAATAAATTGACAGCTAAATGTTATGGAAAGACTGCATCTGACTTTACTCGAGCAGTGGAGGAAATTTGTGAGGAATATGATGAGTTAGAAACAGAAAAACGGGATGTAAACCCAGAGATTCATAAAATGAAGGCTAGAACATGCATTGATAGCTCAAGTGATTCTGCAGAGAAGATGCCATTTAAAGATTTAAAAATGCATCCTTCATCTCATGATTTAGAGGAAGTGTTGAAAGTTCAAATGAATGATCGCATTCAAAAACATCGTGAGACAGCAGTGAAGAAAAATGAACTAAATAACGAAGTACATAGACAAGTGGATGGCCAAAAGAAGCGAGTAAATATGGGTGCAAGTGAGAGTAAGGAAAAAGATGCATCCTTGATAAAACCCTCTGATAAAAAAGAGGAGAAAAATTTCAGTGAGTTTACAATGGGTGTTAAAAAGCAAAACATTGTTGCTACACCTAAAACAAATCATATGAGGTCATATTTGAGGGAAGAGAAGGCTACAAGTCATACTGAGTACCATGCAAAGAATGATCTTTCTTGTGCAGCATCTGCAATAGGTGAGTCAGAGAGTAAGAAAATAAAAAGTTGCTTGAGGAGGTCGTTGGAAAGGGAAAGTTATGCTTATGATCATAAAGAGAAAATGGCTGCCACTTGCCCTTTGCTTAATGAAAATGGTACATCCTCTCCAGATACAGCACCCATTTTAGGGTGCCATATGACTGAACATCAGTTTGGGCAGAAAGGAAAAATCCCTCCAGAAGAAATACGAGACTCTCTTTTAGTAACTCAAAGTGATCATCTGGAAGGGAGAAAAATGGCAACAAATGTAACTGCCAACAATTTTGAATATTTTAATTATGCAAACACTGAAGGGAGCAGTCAATTTTCAAGCATAAAAGATAATGCAAAAGAAGAGCAGGACTTTGAAAATATGCATGCCAGCCCTATTCTTAATGATAAAAAGATTTCTTCTTTTCCATTTGTAAGTAAAGAAGAGGATGAGAAAGCAGTGACAGATGGTGTCTTGCAACATAATTCCATTTTGAAGAAGAAACGAAACCTCCTAAAGAAACATAATTCTGGGACACCAGTGCTAAATGTTAACCAGGAAAAAGTAAACGTTCTAACAGAGGAGGAAAATGTATTTGAATTACTATCAGCGGCAGATCATCGGAGGAAAAGGACACAACTTCTAAAAGGGAGGAAGCATAAACTTAAGTTTGAGGAAACTCTTCCTTTGCTAAAAAGGGCAAGATCTCATTCTGAAGATGAAATTACTGTAATGACAGAAGGCTTGAATAAAGAAAGCATATCAAGTACCACCAACAATGCTGGGAAAAATGGTATGGTGGATGATGATTTGTACCCACATCATCTGCAATGCAAGTCTAATGATAGAATGGGATCCAGTAGTCCTCAAGTTGAAGGAAATTCACCTCATAGTGAGAAGTCCTTGTTTGTGCTTGGGAAGGCTATGTGTTTACCACCAAAGGCTGATAAGTATCGTTTGAGAAGCAGCTTACCGGGTGATGAAGCTGCCTTGCCTCCCTCCAAACGGCGTCATCGAGCTCAGGAAGCTATGTCAGCATGTGTTGCAGAAGCTGCTACTGCCTCAAATGTAACAAATGGTTCAGATGGACAGGAAGATGGATGGGGAATTTCATCACATGAAAAACCTTTTACTGAATGCTTTGATAGTGAAAGAAAGTTAGTGCACGAAAATGAGGATGGTTCGAAAAGAAGTCTCTCTTCATTTCCTGTAGAAGTAACTGGTACAGTAGTGAAGAAACCTGCAGTGTTCCCAGATCTGCTCCAATCATATGGAAGCTTACCTTCAGAACCTTCTAACTGCTTAGAGAAGAAGCAGTTGAATTCAAAGTTTGAAGATTCTTTGAATCCTACACAGAGGGCTAAATGGCAGACAGCGGAGAATGTTGATATGAATGTGCAGGCTAAAATTTCAGATAGATTGCCTTTGCCATCTCACAAAAAGGATGAATGGAAGCACAATGTCATGATTGCATCAAAGCTGCCTTCTCCAAAGAAGCAAGATGGATCAGAGTTTATTTTAAGAAGAGGTAATTCACCTCACCAGTCTCCAATGAAGGTTCATGGTTCGGTAAAGGTTGATGCTGATGAACATGAATACAAATCTAAGAGCATCAAAGTAAAAAAGTCATGTATAACTCCAGCAAAGAAAAATGGTGGAGGTTTGAAGAAAGATCAAGGGCCATCAGGATCAGATAAGCATAATCAAGTGCCTTCTGGATCAGATAAACATAATCAAGGGCATTTGCCTAAACACTTGGCTGTGCGCAAGAATGAACAAACTTCCCCTTCAAGAAGTATGGTTGAACCTGCAGTGGATAGGATGGCAGTGTCTTCAAAATCTAACTTGAAGATGAATGGCGCTCTAACTGTCAAGTCTGAGCGTGTTTCGTATAGTGCAGAGTTGCAACTAGAAAAAGGAAACAAACTTAGAGACATGTAAGTATTGTTTCATCCTTAATTATACACATGCATTCATATTTCCTTTTGTTTAGATTATTTTACAAATCTTTTTGGCTTATGCTACAGGCATGATTCTGCGAAGGAAGTTAAGCTCAAAACAATATCAAAGGACTCTGACATTGCTGTCTCATCTACATCTATGAAGCATCTTATAGCTGCTGCACAGGCTAAGCGAGAACAGGCACGATCTGCAACTATGCCACAGTTTGTTGCAAATGAAGAAACTATGAATTCTATTCCTGTTTTTATGTCGAGCCCTTCACCGATCCGAGAAACTAGTTCACATCGCTGTTCACCTTATCAATTACATTCTGCCAGTGTGCCACATGAGGATGCTAAGAATGCCTTTGCCGGTGTGGAATCTGGAAGCCCTCGAGGAAATGTTGATCAGTGGGGTTTAACAGATGCAACGAATTTAAGATCAAGTGAAGAGGGTAAAATTAGCTCCGAACAGAAATCTGTTGGAGTGCTTAGTGGAGACACAGAAGCAGCTGTTGCCAGGGACACTTTTGAAGGAATGCTTGAAACATTATCAAGAACAAAGGAAAGTATAGGACGAGCAACTCGCCATGCCATTGATTGTGCTAAGTATTGCATTGCCGGTGAGGTAAGCTTGATGTCTCCTGAACACTAGTTTGGTAGCTCAGTAGTTTGTTTAATTACTTTCAGATGTGATTTTCTGTTGGAGAGTAATAGTTGGAATCTTCAGATGGTAGTGATGTAATGATATATTGTTTGTTGAGTTCTTCATCTAGTGAATAGTACACATATTTGATAATACAACACTAGTTAATGGAATTATGGTACAATTGAATAAAATTTCCAGAACAAAACATGTTCCAGCCTATCTATGTTTGTATGTATCAATGTGTGTGCATGTTCTCTACATGCATTAATCTTGAGATATGCACATGCATGAGAAACATTGTGTGAAATTGGTCATCATGTTTGGGTCACATATTTTTTGCGCTGAAAATTTTAGTTATTTTTGTGGTTTTGCAAATTATATTTGCACAGAAAAGTAGGAGTAATGATATCGATGCTTAATTTTCCCTTTTTTGTATATCTTGCATTTAAGAAACTAGTGACCTTAAAGTTGTAACCTTTCAGAGAAACTATGAGAATAGTAATTTTCTTGTTTAACCTGTTATGTAAGATTCTGAGCATACCCTTATGTAAAATTTTGACAGTGTTTAGATATTCTGATGTGGTGGTCTGTGCAGATTGTGGAACTTCTTGTTCAGAGATTGGAAAATGAATCAAGTTTCCATCGGAGAATTGACCTGTTCTTTCTAGTAGATTCAATAACACAATGTTCGCACAGCCAGAAAGGTACCAGCTTTATTGATGCTTTTCTCCTTAATGAAATTTGGAGATTAATGTTCTGGAGCCTTGCAGTGATAACATTCTGTAGATAAGAAATGCAGAAGGTCAGGTTTATTGAATTATGTTTGACCCATAATGTTTTCATGTTATTTTATATGTAGGTATTGCTGGATCTTCATATATTCCTGCTGTGCAAGGTGCTCTCCCACGGTTGTTAGCTGCTGCTGCTCCACCAGAAAGTGCTGCACGGGAAAATCGTCGTCAATGCCTTAAAGTAAATTGCTTTTTTTGTCAGAGTTTGTGTATCATTCCTTTCAAGTTTTAGTGATTGCTGTACACTGATATAATGATTTATGTTTTCAGGTTTTGAGAATCTGGTTGGAACGGAAAATTCTTCCTGAATCCATTCTGCGTCAATACATGAATGATATTGGATCTTCAAATGATGATAGAGCTGGTGGTATTTTACCAAGACGCCCACGAGTAGAGCGGGCTGTGGATGACCCAATGAGGGAAATAGAAGGCAATCTTGACGAGTATGGCAGGTAAGCTTAGCTAAGCTTATCCTTCAGAATTTTCATCAATTCATCCACTAATGGAGTATAATGACCATATTGTTTTATTTCTGCAGCAATGCAAATTTTCACTTGCCAGGCTTCTCTATGTCAAATGTTTTTGAAGATGAAGAGGAACCATGTGCAAGTGACTGGAAGAAGAGTGATGATGATTTTGTAGTTGAACCCACCGAGGCCCAAGAAGATCAAACTAAGAGTTCTAGTGATCCCATTGATAGACATCGGCACATCTTGGAGGACGTCGATGGTGAACTTGAAATGGAAGATGTCTCTCCAACATCAGAATATGATCCAAGTTCCTCCAAGGATTATATGGTTCAACCAATATCACAGGAGATTCCTCATTGTTCTTTACCATTAGATCAGAGCAATACTTGTCCTCCTTTGCCTCCAGGTTCTCCACCATTGCCTGAAGATCCACCCCCTTCTCCTCCACCCTTACCTCCATCGCCACCTCCGCCACCTCCTAGTTCACCTCCTCCTCCACCACCTTCTTCTCCTCCTTTTGTCTGCCAGCCATTATTGCCTCAGCCTTATGCAGCACCTTCAAATGTAAGTATGTTATCTTTTTGCGTGTATCTTATTTAGGTTATTAAATTTTGTATTTATATGGGTGGAGCTGAATTTTCAATGGCAATTTTATCAGAGATATAATTCTTCTTTGTGGATGTGAGCAGGACACTCAACTTCATGTATTTTCTGGAAGTAGCCAGCAGCCTAGCCATATTGTCAGTAATGCAACTATGCTTGATCCAGTTTGTCACAGCTCCTCAGGCATTACATTATCTCAGATACATCCTGGACAAAATGTTACATCATTTAATTCTCCAATATCTTTTGAAAGTTTGCATGGTGCAGCCTTCACACAACAGATGCAAATGAACAATATTAATATCTCTGTCTCTCAGCAATCTTATCGTCCCCCTCCACCTGCAATAGCACTATCTAGTCAATTCTCATATGTTAGAGCTGAAATTCCTGTCCAACGTGTTTGGTTGGATTCATTATCAGCTCGTGCCCCTGAATGTGAGAAACAATCTGCTCAAGAGGACCAATGGAAGCTTGTCAATAATGATAGAAGCACAAGACCAGAAAATCAAGCATCTATCCACCAAGCAGGAGGTTGCATGCCAACCTTATGTACAGGCTCATCTTTTATGCAAGAAGGTATTGGTTAAAATAAATATGAGATTAAGTATTTTTTATTAACAACACTTTGTAAATTTCTATTTTCTTTTGTTGATTGAATTTAGTACACTCGTATATGGTTGCTATTTTTTATTATGTATTTTTATGATTATTTTCTCCAGCTACTCCTGGAATGTTTTGGCAATCTGGAGGTGCACAGTATCCTTGTGGTACACAAATTCCAGCACAAAACCTTATGCATAGAGCACCTGGAGGTCCACTGCCAAATATGGATCTAGGTTTTAATGCTTATTCAGATCAGGTAGCAGTGTTAACAGGTGGCATGGTTGCAGGTAGTGTATTATACCTTCCCTTTTTACGGATATTGTTCAATTTGACATGGAATTTAATTTTCAAGGCTTTTGTTGTACCTAGTATGGAGGCTAAAAGAATAAACTTGCTTATCTGCGTGTGTAGCACCTACAGATCAAGTTTTGATCCAGATGTTGACATCAAGATCTGGTATTTCTGCAGCAAACACTTGGAGGCCTACTTGATGCTTCATATAGTAAGTCATAGGTATGCTTTTTTTGAAATTTATTGTTCTGTTGTTTTCTATGTTATTTTACAGCATGTTTTTTTCTTAAAAACTATAATTAAATGCAAGGCTATCAATGAATTATTTTTACATGTAAATTTTGCAGATGCCTTGATTTTTTGTCAGATCATGTAAGCTGTTCTCTGGTCATGCTTATTCTTCAAAAGAACTGGTGAGAGAAGATTCTTTATTCTGGACACATCTGTAGTTGACTGCATCTCATGAACTTTTTATAGGCGTTGGATATGGCCAGAAAATAGTTGTTATCAATTGTATATATTGTAACCCGTTTATCCATCTGCATTTTGCAGATGCATAAAAATCAGGTTTCTCTCATTTTTTTCCAATATCATAATTTTCCAGATAATGATGAATGAGTGTATATCATGTGTGATTGGATCAATTGAATGTAGTTTCTTTCTTGTTTCTCTTTATTGTTAAATTATAATGTTTATAAGTAGAGGATATTTGTACATGTCCATTGAGGATTATTAAATATACAGTGCAATTGTATAAATTGGTCCTATTTCAAGGAGTCATTTCTGTATTGCTTTCTAAAGGAATGCTTTAATTCAAATCAAGTATTATATTTGCACTGTGATTTGTTTCTGTACTACAACTCTACATCTTTACATATTACTCGTTTAAAAATCTAGATTGTTTGTGTTTTATGTATTACTTGTTTCAAAATTGCTACCAATTCCTATGCTAAATAGTTTTGAAATATCTTTATTCTTTGTTATGTGATGAAAAAAATGTTCTAGGTACCATTGATAGATATAAATAATAACTGTTTTGCTTGGATATGTGCACTGTATCAATACAGTTATAGCAAACTCTTAGAAAATTGACTAAACAATACAACGAGTGTTATGGCACATGCGTGGATATTCCATTCAGAGCACACAGATAACATGCATGATGCCAACATGGGGCCAGGCCAATGATTAGGATTGGTCTGGTTTGTTCAATGAGAAATCTGAAATATAGAACCCTGTACCCAAAAGCATAATTTCCAATTACAAGAATTACTTCTAGAAACCCTTGATATTCCCCACAGAATTGCCCTGCAGAATAAAACTGCCAAAACCCCTCTGCTGATGACATGAGGAGAATCCATTTTATGCCTATTTCAGACTTCTCTATTATGGTTGTTTTTTTATTTTTGTGGGATACAACTTGAATTTTGTACGAGCTGTATCTGACATGCCTAATGAGATTACCAGGGCTGCATCTGGATAACAATACACTATTATTTTACATAGGGATATAAATTATTTCAATCAGGTAAATAGGAGAGACATATCTGGGATGGTGGATTGTAGGAGCTGCTAATGTAGCATGATATGAGCTCAGAACTTTGTTCTTTGCTTTTGTGTCAGCATACTATCACATGGTTTGCCATCTCAGAATTAGGCTCATGTTGAGCTAGGGGGATGTTAGAGAATTAATCAATTAGGTAAGTTAGACATTGGGGCAACAGCCAGGCAACTGTCTTAACATTCCTATTTCAGGGCAGATGCTGGGTGTTATTGTAGCAATAGCCAATCATAAAATTTTATTATTGGCTATTCTCTCTAAATATTCTACTCCAATTTTTTCAACCTTGGATTTCTAATTATAAGATCTGTATTGTCTTAGTTAAGTCTGGGATTTTCCTTATGTGTATAAACAATCAGCTCAGATACCATATCAAGGGAACGTAAGTCTACTTTGTTTGAGATCATGGCAAAGGGTCCATGTGTTGGAACTCCAAGCTTCTTTTTATTTTTGCTGTCTTGATGCCTGCACCCACTATCTCCTTATTCAAATTTGTAGGAGTCCTAACTGATAGCTAGAAAGGTTCTCTCTTGCTAAATTTTTAATTATTTTGTCACTTGTATTCATTGGGGTTTGTTCTCAATTAGTCAATAATATCAGCCATGGGCTGTAAGTTTACTGTTTATAGTATATACGATCGATTAACTATGACCTAAATTTTATTATAGTTTCTTAATGATTATCATTGAGGTTGATATCTAATTTTGAAATAATAAAGCTTTAATATTTGGGGTGAGGAAATAGTGTCTATTTTAAGTTCAATTCTTCTTGTTTGTTTAGAGACTTTCAACTTTATACCTTTTTCTTCAGAATTCAATTGCAGGAAATAACACATAATGCCTCCCTCAAAATCATTTCCCGAGATTTGACTGCATGTTAAAATGGAGTTGGCCCACTAAATTGATATACAATTGATGGGGGTATAATGTTATTGACTTCAACAAGAATAATACACAACCTTCTTGCTGTCAGTAATGGTTGTGACAGGGTGTTTAAGGATGCACAAAAATGTCCAGAAAGAGTGACAATAGAGGAAGAATGTTCTAGACATTGAGGCCTACTCATCTTTGGAGATTTGAAAAGAGGAGACAGAAAAGAAACTGGTTTTCATTGTGTCTTGTGAATATCTTAACTCATGATTGGTCAAATGTGTTGTAAGACATTGACTAATATGTTAATTTCATGCTCTTGTTGTGCATTCTTCTTGAATATTATGGTGAGGTGACAATACAAAACTCAACAATGATTTTGTCCCAGTGTTCTTGGTCAGTTTTGTCAGAATTTCCTTGACTTTAATGGTGGATCCTACTCTCTTGGGACAATTTTGTCAGAATTTCCTCGACTTTCATGGTGGATCCTACTCTCTTTTTGAAACCCTCATTTTCATCTTCTCAATGTGGCCTCTTTTCGTTTTGTGTACTGTCATTGTTTACTAGAGTTTGTCTATTATCACTAGGAAGGTAGGTTGCTGTACTGCCTGGCATTCTGGTTTGTTTTAAGCAAGTGGTTTGCTGCAATCCTTGTGCTTAGCTGAGTGTTTGTTTGAAGGAAGGTGGTTCTCTGTGCTTCTCGGCCTTCCTTCAATCTTTGTTAGTTGTCGCTCAAGAAGGCTTCTAAGTGCAAGTATGACTTGTGTGTGTATTAGGTAGAATAATGTTAGTCACTGCACTCCTCTGGTTTTGGGGACTAAATTATTGGTTATTGCCGTTCTCTTTTGTCTATTCTCACTAAGAAGGCAGGTTGCTCCACTCCCTGGCATTCTAGTGTTTTAAAGAGAGTGGTTTGCTGTGTTTCCTGTGATGACTATCCATTTTAAGGAAGGTGGTTTGCCGCACTTACTGGCCTTCAATTTTTTTTTGTTAATTGTAGCTTAAGGTGGATTGCTCCTAAGTGTGAGTACGACTTGTGTGTGTGATGGGTAGAGTAGTGCTGGTCACTGGTCTCCTCTGGTTGTGGGACTAAAGTATTGGTTGTTAATTCGCTTCTCTGATTCTAGCTATTGGTTGATCTTTGAAGATAGTTTGTGTAAAATTTAATATAAAATGAATTCCTGATGAGTTTTCGAAGTGCATGGCACTTTTTCCTTTTCAAGGGGGTAAATAGAATTTTATTGGGCAACTCTTTTACCATTCTCAACTTTAAAAGAACATTGTGTCAAGTCACTTTTCAAGGATGTTAAATTAACTCTTGGCCTGTTCAGTTAGGTCGCATGCAAGAAAATTTTCAACTATTATTTAAAAAGGAAATTCTTTTTATAGGGAGGATTTATTCACAAATCACCATGAAGGCTTACAAGGAAGTGGTAGAAGGTAAAGGCTGTGTTTATGCCTCTGTCAAGTAAGATGCTAATTTGATATATGAGACCTCCTGTGTTCCCCTTTGTTGATGCCCACAAGGGGTTTTCTTTTTTGAAGTATTGCTAAGGGAGTTGAATTGGCAAACCTAAGTTTATCCTAAGCTCGGTCCTGTGGTTTAAACCCAACTGCACAAATTTTGATACACACATACATTAATATACACACCTGTAGTGCTCTGTAGGAAAAACACAACATGTTCACGTTCATTGTCCACTCCACTATTGTATCAAAAGGGAAATCAACCTAATGTTCACGTTCATTGTTCAGAATATGGTTAAAAATATACCAAGTTTGTAGAGCGTTTGTCTTGTACAAAAGAAAGTTTGAAGAAATTTTTCACAAACCATGCTAGAAGGCAAAAGCCATAATGTTAATCTATTTTTCTGTTATGTAGAGAACCATCTATGGATGGCATGGCTGTTACATCACTTTGCTGTGTTAATAGGCATCAGCGCTGTTTGCCCCTTTTGCTGGGTACGATTTCTTTTAGCACATGCTATTTAATGCACTAAATAATCTTAATAAGGAGAGATTTGTGAGTATGAACTCTTATTATGTTGACATATCCAGAAACCAGCGCCTCTTTTATAGAACATTGTAGAAAAAACACAATTCATGTATTGACTGGTGAAGAACAATCCCCTGGTTTTTCAGCCGATGAACACTGTAGAGATTATAATCTTTTAATAATGGACCATTCCATTTTTGAGTGAAGATGTAATACTAAATAGTATAATTTGATAAAATATTATGGGATCTAAACTTTATAAAACGTGTGCAAGGAGAGGCATATAATTCCTTACCAGTCTCGTTAATTTTGTCTAGGGATAGTCTTGACATTATTACTGTATAAAGTATGAATCTTTGATAGGTTAATTAAGATAAATTATAATTTATGTTAATTTCCACAAAAAAATATAGGAAATAAAATTGGGTTGCCAGTGGTAGAAAAGACATCTGAGTTCTCCAAACAACTTTAGGGGAGTATCGTAGAATAATGAAGCAAGTAAAACACAATTGAGTTATTCGAACACCTTAAGGACGATAAAATTGAATAATAGAAGCAGCAATGACCATGGAAATAAACAGAGAATTTCTAGTTGTAGAGCAAGTATTTAAAAGCGGTAAAGCTATTTATGGGAGTTGGTTGGTGTCATGACTCAAGTGATGCGTAGAGAAGCGGACATATACCATGCTTATATTATTTCTTTGAAGTCTGTTGGTTTCAGGTGAAAAGGGTCCTTGGGTTTTTTCACCCGAAGATCTCATCTTGAAGTATAAGAAATTAAAAGATTTGCCATTGGCAACTTCATCGAGAAATTTGTTTATATGTGGTCTAGAAACAACCATTTGTTTTTGGGATATTCGAGGTACTAAGCATATGTGTAGAAGTTGCGACGTGGACTAAATGCTAAATCAAGTTTTAGTAATCCCCTATTCACTGCTTACTTTATGATCCCTAAATAACGAAGTTTAAATATAAACCACTAAATTATAGTCATTGAACCTAGTTATGCGTCATGTTCCCTTAGGGAGGTACATGTATGATGTAAAAGATAAAATAGAGAGGGTGTGGTCATCGTTGGGTGCTTTACATTTGAGTTGAATATATCACCGATATATAATGACGATGGCTTTCAATGCCCTGTAGATCAAATTGGTGTATATGACACATCAAAGCGAGGCAAAATAATTGAACTAAAGGTTTGCTATTCAACTCGGTGTTTACATATTTTTTAGCTTTTTCTATCTTTGTTCATTGTACTTCATTTGAAGTTCCGAGGGGGAATAATAATGTAAAATACTATATTAATTTTTAAACTAATAAACATTCTTTGTGTGGAACGTGGTTCATAAGACTAATGTTAACCATCTATTAGTTCTAGGTATCTGTTTCTATGCGTTTAATTTGACTTAAGAAATTTGTAGAGACAATGTATGATATGTATGGGCTATTCAGGAAGATATCATTAAAGAGAGCAAAAATAAGATGTGCTAAATGTTCCTTTGTTTTAGGGATTATAATTATGGGTATTCCATTTAACTTGTTTTTCTAATATCGTTGTAGATAAGGCCATGATCTAGGAATCTTGAAGAGGTGGGTGGACTGTGATAAGCATGCTTATTTTACTTAGGAGGAACATTCAGCATAATATAGGCAGACTGTATGTGGATTACTGCGAAAATGCTGGGTTAGTGCCAGAAAGATGTGGTATGGCTTATGCAGGAGGAGGATAATTAAGAGGTTATGCAACTTACAATTATTTCTTACAAAATTATTCATCGTGTAAGTTTTATCTATGATAAACAATCTTCTTGTGATGTATAATTTGTAATGTTAGCTTCCTAGAGAGCTGAAATAAATTTTACATGTAATATATATAAGTTTGTTTCTATGGATTGAAGCAACCCTTGTGTTCATGATGGCAAGGTTATTTTTGTTGCTGACATTAGATCTGTAATTTTATTTTGGAATTTCGTTGGATCTAAAGTTTATAACATTATTCTTTTTTTAAAAGAGTGTTTGAAGAAGGTTGCACTCAAGCACAACAAATGTGAGGGGATGTATGAAGCAAAGGAGTGGTCAATCTTACCTTTCGTAATGAAGAAAGGTTAGTCTTACACATGCCTTATAATTGATTTATGATTCGTGTAAAAAGAAAAGGCTACAACATAATGCAATAAAATTATACTTTAGAAAGAATAACTAAGATTGAAATTCGTGTAAAAAGAGAAGGCTACAACATAATGCAATAAAATTATACTCTAGAAAGAATAACTACGATTGTGCACTTTAATCCATAGTTGTAGTAAATTGTTACACAATTGTGAATTGTGTTGCCCTTTGACAAAGTTTTTAGTGTATTGATATGTAACCTAGGCTATGTTGAATATAGTGGGAAAATTCGAATAAGATGGACGGGAAGTGATTGTGTATAGGGATTGTTGGAGTTAACTAGAATTGACATAACATGTGCAAATCTTTGTTAGATTTGATGAGTGGTGTTATAGACGTGTTTAATGTTGCATAAAGATTTTGGGACCTCCTAGCCTTGTTTATAGGTCATTCCCTCCTTGTCACAAGAGACCCTTTCATTGCCCTTTGAGAGCACTTCTTGCTCTGTGTTTAGAGGAACTTGATTATCCATGAAGGCAACCTCAAATGGGTAACTTTCTTGAAACCTCAATAATTTCTAGCATGCCTATGAGACAATAATTCCATAATCACCTTAATTGGAAGCTTTGCCATTGGCACATGCATTGAACCTTATTAGTATATGACACACTTTGTAGGATCTACTATGCAAGTCTTATAATTCTTGAATTCCATTGGTAGTATATTGTTAAAATTATTGCTTAATCATTTTGCACTAAAAATTGCATGTTATGCTATCTTAATATGGTTATCTATCTTGAGGTGCTCATGCTTATAAAACTAATTTTTGTATATGTTGAAAATCGTCTTTCTTTAATGTATTGGAGATGCCTTGAGGCCTTGAAGTTTGTGTATAGAGTGGAAATCTTAATTTCAATTATTTGAAGGCTTTTATCTCTTGGATCAACACACTCATTATGAGTGAGTTGACCTTGAGTTTATGTTCTTAGGCCATTTTTTTGTAGATATCATGCACCTAGGGAGTCCAATGCCACCTTTAATTGAATTCCTTCCCCTGACACTCACCTTGATGATGGAGTTGCTTACTTTGTGGAGGGGGTTGACCATTCTTGATCTTGGAGTGCTTTTATTGGCCATCTAGGATGATTATGGATCTTGGAAAGAAGGTTGATGATACTTTATATTTTCATGGATTCCTAAGTGTTTTATGAAGGATAACATAATGGGAGGTGGAGGATCAATTAAAGTTGATTAGGTAGACAAAAGATGTATTGTAGTAATCAATAGTAGAATTGCAAGGAACAACTTTCAATTGTTGAGTTAAATTAAAACAACACTCACCATATCACCTTATGTTTGGAAACTTTTCAAGCTTTGTTTGGTAAGGAGTGTTGGGAATCTCTTAGTTGGGAGAACTAGGAGGATACGATAGTATTAGGACCCTATATGTTACAAAATATGTATTGTCAAATAAAGTTGATTAGATAGACAAAATAGTAAGGAAGAATTTTTTTGAGGATCAAGCTTCAAACTAGTGTAAAATTTTGGAAGTAGCCAATTTTGTACCTCGATATTAGTAGCTTTAAGATTTTTAATCATCAATCTTGTAGCCTATGTTCTAACCTTGCAACCTTCCTTGACATAGGTACATAATGTATATGATTTGTCCCTAGTGAATAAATATATTGATTATTTTCTTAATTGGCACACCTAGTAGGTGTAGGATTTGAAACCACACTTATGTTAGAAGTAGATATACACAAACTATTGGAAACCTCATATTTGAATTGTTATGTGTCGCTCTCTTGCTCGTTGTTGAAACGACTCTATTCATGCATACCTTGCTTCCGGTTGAAAGTTCTTTGCAAAAGTCATTGGGACTATTCTTGCTATCGACTCTGTTGTGGCTGACATCAGGTCCTCTTTTGCTGCCCCTGATGCTGTGCTTGGTGTCCCTTGCCAACTCAAGTTTGGGATTGGTGCCATTTTGGTGTCAAATTTTGTTGTTGTGGTTGCTTCTGCCCCTCCTTCGGAGTCTGCTTTTGACGTCTCTTCCTCTCCTCTTGCACCAACTACTTTGGGTGTCTATAGCTTTGCTTAGGCTACCAGATTTGTTCTTGCTCATTCTTTTTGCCCTCTTCTTTGCGCAAAACACTCCTTGGTGTGGTATGTGGTGAAGATGTGGTTGAAAATGAAGTTTTTTACTAATGCTGTGGGTTGGTGTGCATGTTCTTCAACCACTGGCCTTTTCTTCTAACCTTGCACAATTGGGTGGTGGACTCTTAGAGATCCCTCGTGGTTGGTAAGATTGAGCTTTTCCCCCAGGCTAAATCATGGGCTTGGAGAGAGAACTCTCTCTCGCTCAAACCTTGAACTACCTCCTTTAACCCCCTTACCGAACCACTCCATGTGCATTCGGTGTGGGATAGGCTTCCAAATCTTCCCCTTCAATTTTGGGAGGATTCTTGTTTTGTGTCCATTAGCAACTCTATGGATCGCTATTTGAAGGTTGATGATTCCATTTCCTTCATGGGGGATAGGCTTCCAAATCTTCCCCTTCAATTTTGGGAGGATTCTTGTTTTGAGTCCATTAGCAACTCTATTGATCGCTATTTGAAGGTTGATGATTCCATTTCCTTCATGGGGCATTCTACTTTCACACACATTCTGGTAGAGATTGACATCTCCTTGCCTCTCCATGAAGATGTGGTTTTGATGGTTAGAGAAAGGCCTTGATGTTGGTGTACGTAGGGTTTTTATATTTATTTTTTCCTACACATTATTAAGCATACTTAAATTATATGATACATGGTTTGTGTGAGGACACATGGCGTAATCCATTGATTACATGTGTTGCTCTCACCGACACTTGGGTGGTTGAGTCTCATACCCTCTTTTGGCCTTTTATGCCACCTCACAAAACCACCATCTTGTCTCTTTCTGAGTAGGTTATGCCACATGTTTGGCATTTTCCAAGTAGGTATAAGTTCCACCTAATTTGGTTATTTGAGAGTTATTACCCCTATTGGAATTATATGCCCACATTATGCTATATATTCAACACTCACGTCTCCCTCCTAGCTAGTTTAGATGAGTTCATATCAACTCAGTCAGTGCAAGGGATTGTTGATGCATATTGTATCATTTGGAGTGTGATAATATCATTATTCTGTTATTGCAGGTGATCTTGGATGCTCGAGTTTATCAGTAACTCTTACATGGTATCAAAGTGTTAGGATCTGCAAGCTCCTCAAATTTGGGAGAAATTCAGCATTGAGCTTTTGCTGGGTGTGTTTTCAACTAAAAATGGCATCACCATTGAGTCCGAAAGGCTGAACAAACGAATTTTGATATATAATACTCTATATTTTGGCTTTGGGATTTTTTTGGCCATTTTCGAGGGTGAGAAAAATTTGTAGAAGGAATATTCCATATAATTCGTATGGAATCCGTACACTCGCACCTTCATCCTTCTGCGCCATCCTCCATCATCAGAATTTTCTACACAATTTTTTATCCGTTGGGTAAATTTTTTCATTGATTATATTATCAAAATATTAGCACATTGTATTTACATTGTAAAGTTTTTTTAAATTTCATTTTTTTTGAAGGTATTGCTGCGCAGTACCTACGGAGACAATAGTACTTGTGGAGACAACAACGTACTGTAGAAGTACGCGGGCCTTGTCACGGCTTCCGACAACAACCGGTAAAATTAATATCGACACCATTTTAAAAAAAATTGGCGGCTACTTCAAAATATCTCGAAGAATAAAATGACGATTTTGCCAAAGATTCTTTGCAGATTTCGAGTATAAACTGTTATGAGCATAGGGTATATTTGCTAGAGATTCCGTTGACCATTCGAACCCATGCTAACCTTTGACAGGTGTTAAACCGTCAAATATAATCACAAAAAAAGATGATGCCACCATTGCATCGATGGTGACATCAACAACCTTTTTTAAATTTCTCCCCCCTTCACCATTGGCAGGTTTGATTTCATAGTCAAAATTTAGAGGCCTCTAACTCAGTCATCTGGCCTTCGTTTTGCGAGCATTTTTTTTTGATTTGGGCTAGAATTTTGCAAGCTTCGCAGTGGTGAAATCAGTTTTTGCTCAATTGATCCTTTTTTTTCCAGAAAAATCAGTTTTCTTAGCAAATCTGAAGGACAATTCTAATTTTTTGAGCTTCAAACTACTGTAACTTTCACATACGACCTTGGATTGAGGTAATTCTGTTTTTGAAAGTTGATATTTTTTTGAGAATTACACATCGGTGCTATTTTGAGGTTTTGATTCTAAGATTATTTTGTACTTTTAGTATTTGGGTCCAATTTTGGACATTGTAATACTCTAGTAACAACTCCAAAATTGTAAACACACTAATTATAAAGTGTCACTATATTTTTCTGGGGGGATCATTGATTGAGTGAATTTGGGGGGGGGGGTGATCTTGTAATGTTTTGATTGCTTTTATTTCTTTTGTTGTGTGTTAGTACAATGGGAAAACTTAAATTGAACTCCTAACTCCACATAATTATGAATCATGGAAAAAATTGTTATGTAATTATCTAAGGGAAAAAGGTTGCACAGGTTATGTAAAAGAATCTATTCTTGAACCTATTGATCTTGATGCTAAGGAAAAATGAGAGATCAATCGTGAGAGATCTCTTGGTTACATTTGTTCAATAGTCTCTTTTGATTTACAATTTCATCTTGAATCATGCAAGACACCTAAGGAGGCTTGGGAGACTCTTGAAAATTTGTATGGTAAAATTGATAAGATTAGGGGGTTATCAGATCGATAATTATTTGATGAATCTTGATCCAAATTTTTTTGACCACATCCAAGACTATATCTCCAAGATTAAGCAACTAAGAACACAATTACATGATTGCAAGATTACTAAGGAGGATTTACAATTGATTCTGAATGTGTTATCCAAGCTAGGTCCTGAGTATTTAGTGTTTGTTTCTAGCTTTCACACCAATATGATTTCTATGGGAACCGCTTATGTTTAGCTTGCATTTGATGCATTTTTAGATCTTCTAATCCAAGAGGAAGCAGAGTTGATTCAAATGGGCCTCATCAAGGCTTCCAAGTCACAAGCATTGGTGGCTAGTGAGCCTAAGGTACAAAAAGAATCAGGGCATCCTGATTAGAAACAAAAGAAGGAAAAGAACAAGCCACAAAAATAATTTTAATCCTCTTCCTCAAAAGGTGGATCATCTAAAAAGGAGAATCCCACATGTACATATGGGAAGAAATCTGGGCATGATGAACACCAATGTTGTTTACAACAAATTGATGAGTTGAAGCATCTTTTATCAAAGAATAAAATCAATCTACCTTCAACTATGTCAAAGGATTCATCATCTTCTTCTAAACCAAATTTAGAGAAAAAAAAAGGGGAAAGCAATTGTTGCAATTGTAGATTCTAAATCAGGGAGATGGGTCCTTGATTCTGGAGCCTCACATCACATGGCTTCATTGTATGTTCTCTTCATTTGAAACTTGTTCGTCACCAAACATCCTGATGACTAACAACACATATATGTGTATTTGTGGGACAAGATCTATTGAGAAACAAAGGATCATTTAATGATGTCCTTTGTGTTCCTTCATTGCCAACAAATATCCTTTCTATCTATTAGATCACACATGGTGGGGAAGGAAAGAGTGTTGAGTTCACACCAGATTTGCATAGAAAAGATATTGTTATAGTTGGGGAGGCAGATCATCAATCTCGAGTATACACCTCACATTTTTCCTCTAATGTTCCTTTGGCTGGTGTACACACTCAGGCATCTAGTGTGAACATTTTTGAGGAGATTCAATATGGTCAAGTGAATTTTGGTATTCTTTCAAATGAGGTTCAAGAGACATGTGTTGATACTCCATCTCCTACATCATTTGTTATTTCTAAGATATTGGTATTGATACATCCATGGCTCATATTGAATCAATGCAACATGGCATTCATTGTCTTCCAGACACAACTATTGGGACGAGTACTTGATAGACATTGCAAATTTGTTTTGTGAGTCATATTTTGCAAACTTGGAGGATACAATTGAGTGCATACATCTTCTCTTTGATGAAGTTGCTTCGTCTTCTTCAGATGTTAAGGGGGATCCTTTTGACCCTCTTGTTCTTTACCCACACGATCATTCCTCACAATTTGACATGACTGTGGCCACTATTGAGCAACATTTGGAGGCACCTCTATCTTCAGAGGAGATATCTTTGTCTTTGAATTTTGTTCTACATCCATCTCCACTAGGTCCTCGATTGTCATCTTCTGTAGAGTGGCCTACAACACCTGATTTGATGGTGACAACTTTCGACATCGACATGGGGACACCTGAGCATAGTTTAGATACAACATATATTTTCATCATTCTTCCTTCATATTCCTTTCAAGAATGGGAAGATATATAGCATACATCGCTGGTTTTCTTTCTTCCTAAGGGGAGGAATATTGTTCGGTGATCTTGGATCATCTTTAGCTTCTTGTTTCGAGCACTCACCAATAATGCAATAGATTCTACATTAGGGGACTACATTGTCTCACTTCTTCAAGCTCTTGGGGAGGAGTTTTATCCTAGGAGTTTTCTCTTTCTAATCCTTTGAGAGGTTTCATCATTTTACAGGGGAACCTAACATGGCCTTGTAGATGGGACCCATCTTTGCATTGTTTCATCCTTTCACCCATCTAAGCTATGCTTAAGGGGGGGGTGTTGGTGTAGGTTTTTTATATTTATTTTATATTACACATTATTAAGCATACTTAGGTTATATGAGATAAGGTTTATGTGAGGACACGTGGCGTAATCCATTGATCACATGTGTCTCTCTCACCCACATTTGGGTGGTTGAATCTCACACCCTCTTTTGGCCTTTTATGCCACCTCACAAAATCACTATTTTTGTCTCTTTCTGAGTAGGTTATGCCACATGTTTGGCATTTTACAAGTAGGTATAACTCCCACCTAATTTGGTTATTTGGGAGTTATTACCCCTGTTGGAATTATATGCCCACATTATGCTATATATTCAACACTTACCTCTCCTTCCTAGCTAGTTTAGATGAGTTCATATCAACTCAGTTAGTGCAAGGGAGTGCTGATGCATATTGTATAATTTTGAGTGTGATAATATCATATTCTGTTATTGCACCATATTCCAACAATTCATCCTCTTGTTGCTCTTGTATAGAAGGCTTATCTTGGGTTTGCAGGTGATCCTGGATGCTCAATTTTATCAGTAACTCTTACACTTGGAATCAATTGCTGGATTGTGAGGGCTTTGTTGCAAGTATGTGCAATTGGTGTTGTCATTGGTGTCAACTGTATGGGAAAGAGATTGTTGCAAGGATGTGTAGTTGGTTTTGAGTTGGTGTTGTCTTTGATGATGTTTTGATTAGTTTCATTATGTTGTCATTAGTAAGCTATTGCTGTCAACCTCTAGTGTTTCTTTGATAAACTTTTGTTTATGGATGTATGGTTGAGTTGCTATGTTGTATAACTTGGGTTGATGGTGATGAGGAAATAGTGATGATGTTTATTATGTTAAGGGTTTAAGACATAACCTCTTGAGTGTTGGACAAATGTGTAGCAAGGAATACAATCATGTTTTAGGATGATGGTTGTGAGATCATAAAAGGTTTTAGAATTGTGATTGTTGTTGGAAGGATAGATGGAAATGCCTATAAGCTCAAAGGTGCTAATGGCTATTGTTTCATGACTTAGATCAATGAGAGTTGGCTATGGCATAGAAGAATGTGTCACATCAATTTTGATAGCCTAGTGAGGATAAGTTCAATTCAAGCCGTGAGAGATCTGCCAAAGATTACAAAGCCTATCAATTCCGTCTGTAAGGAATGTCAAATTAGAAAGCAAGAAAGAAGTTTCGAAATCAAATTACATTTTTTATCAGACTTTTGGAACTGGTGCATATAGATATTTGTGGTCCTACCAGAGTAAGAAGTCTTCATGGTGACATGTATTTCATGCTAATGATTGGTGATTATTCTAGAATGACATGGGTTACTTTTCTCAAAGAAAAACCATAAGCTCTAGATAAGTTTAAAGCATTCAAAGTTATGGTTGAGAATGAAATGGATATGAAAATCAAATGTTTGAGGTTTGACAAAGGTGGAGAGTTCACCTTCAATGAATTTAACATCTTTTGTGAGAATTGTGGAATAAAGTGACATTTATCTGCCCTTAGGATTCCTCAACAGAATGGAGTGTTTGAAAGAAAGAATATGACTATTCAAGAAGTTGCAAGAACAATGACGAAAAAAGAAAGTTTACATGAGAAACAATTCATATTGCTGTTTATATACTTAACAGAGTGCAAGCAAGAGAAAACAACACAAAGACTCCTTATGAGCTATGGTATGGAAGGATTCGTACTATTAAATACTTCAGAGTATTTGGAAGCAAATTCTATATTAGAAGAGATAAAAAGAACTTAATAATTTTTGATGCAAGGTCTGATGAATGTATCTTCCTTGGATATTCTACCAAAAACAAAGCTTATCGGTGCTACAACAAGAGGCCAAGAAAGATTGTTGAGAGTGCAAGTGTCAAGGTTGAGGAAGATCTACAAAATAATTTAGTGGTAATTGATGAATATGAATAAGATGAGTCTACTTGCAAAGAAGAAGAAAAAGATAAGGAAAAAGAGGTGCAAATTGAAGAGGAAAAAGCTCCAGAAAAGGTTCCTAAAACTCCTAAGTATGTGCAGAAGAATCATGTTGAAGATTAGATCATTGGTGATAAGAGCAAAGATGTACCGACAAGAAGGAAATTTGCTAAAGAATAGGCAAATCTATGTTTACTTTCTAAAGTTGAACCCAAAACAATGATTGAAGCATGCAAGGATGAGTATTGGATCAAGGCTATGGAAGCAAAGCTAATGCAGATTGAGAAGAATCAGACTTGAGAACTTGTCCCTAGACAAACAAATAAGAATGTAATTGGAGCTAAGTGAGTATTCAAGAAAAAAATGAATGGGAATGGAGAAGTGGTAAGAATCAAGGCAAGACTTGTATGCAAAGGTTACTCACAAATAGATAGAATAGACTTTGAGGAGACATTTTCTCTGGTGGCGAGAATGGAAGCTATTAAGATGTTTTTGCATTTTGCAGCACATAAAGATTTCAAAGTTTATTAGATGGATGTAAAGTTTGCTTTCTTGAATGATTGGAAGAAGTACACATAGAACAACCTAAAAGGATTTCGGTTATCAAATAAATTGGAAAGGGTTTGCAGATTGAAAAAAGCTTTATATTGGTTGAAACAAGATCCCAAAACTTGGTATGCAAGGTTAGACATGTATTTGTTATAAGGATTGAATAAAGGTATATTGGATAACAATCTTTACTTCAAAGTTGAAAAATATCAAATCTTGATTGTAGTTGTATATGTTGATGACATAATTTTTGGAGGAAATGAAGCTATGTGTAAGAAGTTTGCAAAAGATATGCAAAAAGAATTTGAGATGTCAATGTTTGGGGAGATGAATTTCTTCCTTGGGCTACAAATCAATGAGATAAATAGAGGTATTTTCATTTCACAATCAAAGTATGCCAAAGAAATGTTGAAGAAGTGTGGAATGAAATATTCTAAACTGGTATGTACTCCTATGGTTATTGGTTGCAAGATGAGAAAGAATGATGAATCTCCTAAGGCTGATTAAAACAAGTATAGATCAATGATTGGAGGACTTCTATATCTATCTGCTACTAGACTAGATATCATGCATGTAGTTTGTCTTGTGGCTAGATTTCCAGAAGATCCTAGAGTCACATGTTGCAACAGTGAAGAGGATATCAAGAAGATCCTAGATTTTACTCTTGAGTGCTTATACAGATGCAGATTGGGTTAGTTGTGTAGATGACATGATCAGTACTAGTGGTGGTGCATTCTTTCTTGGATGCACATTAGTGTTATGGCTAAGCAAGAAACAAGATTCAATGTCTTTATCTACTATAGAGGCAAAATATATTGTAGTAGCATCTTGCCTCACACAAGTTTTGTGGATGAGGCAAACATATAAAGTTATTAGGGTGGTATATGATGGACCAATTTATATCTTCTATGATAATAAAAGTACTATCAATATTTCAAATAATTTGACAATGCATTCAAGGACAAAGCATATCTCAATCCAGTATCACTTTTTGAGAGAGAAGGTTGTAGAGAATGAAGTGCCTACAAAGGATCAGGTTGTTGATATATTTACTAAGGCTCTTCCTAAGGATATTTTGAATATCTCTAGGAGAAGTTGGGGGTTATTGCCCCTCCTTTGAACTAGATGCATAAGGGGATGCATCATTCTAGGGGATCTCAAGATTCATTCATTTTTTTGGATTGATGTTGGTGGCTACCTCTCATGGGAGTAGGTAGTGGCATTTTTGGTTGGTGCAGTTAGGATAAGTGATTGTTGTCATTGTTTAGTGGTTGTTGATTGGTATAGTTTGGTGTGTGCTCTGAAGGGGGAGTATGCAGAGTAGTAAAGAGAAGGAAGTTGCAGAGTAGTGGTGAACAATATGATTAATGTTAGAGGGAGAATGAATGATGAAAATATTTTATCCTTTGCCATTGATGTGAAAGGGGGAGAATGAGACATTTGAAAAAGATAAGTTGCTAGAGAGAGTGTAATGAATTATCTGTGCAAGGGGGAGAAAAGAGAAAAGGAAAAAAGTATGAAGCAATGCTGTTGTGTTTGTGGTTGATGGTTTTCACATCATGTGTTGCCATTAATGAAAAAAGGGGAGATTTTCACAAGTATGTGTAGTTGGTGTTTTCATTGATGTCAACAAGCTTTGGTGTTGTCATTGGTGTCAACTGTGAAACAATGGTAATTTGAAATCTTTGATATATTAAAATGAAGCAAACTTGCTTCTTATAAAGATTACAAATACGATGTTTCTAAAACAAAGAGTTTCTAAAAAAGAAACATCATCGAAGAAAGAATAGAAGGAAATCTACTAAACAACTAGTTTACAATATTCACAGGATACTGACCTTTAATTAATAATAAAATATTATTTTAATACCCTCCCTTAATGGTCAATCTATCGACTACACGAAGATGCCCCCTAAATTTTACAAACTTATTTGGACTGAGAGATGGTGTGAATATCAACAGTTTGATCCTCAGTTGGAACATATTGCAATACTATTGATCCATCTTCGACAAGTTGGCAGATGAAATGATAGTGAAGTTGAAAATTCTTTTTTTGCTCATGGAAGACTGGGTTTTTGGTGAGTTTGAGCACCCCTTGACTATCATAGTATAAGGGAGAAGATCCTGCTTGATACATTTGCATGTTTGAAAGCACCCTTTGAAGCCAAACTGCCTCACAAGTTGCTTTAACAACTCCTTGATATTCAACTTTAGTCGAGGAAAGAGCCATTTTCTATTGCTTCTTGCTGGTCCATGTAACTGCACCTTTACCCAAACTGAATACATACCCTGAAGTAGACTCTCTGTCATCCACAAAACCTACTCAATCTGAGTTTGTATAACCAATCAGTTTAGGATCTTTGGCCCTTCCATACAAAATGCCAAAGTCAGATGTTCCTTTCACATATCACAACACACGCTTCGCTACAACCCAATGTTCATAAAGCGAGAGAGGTAGCTCACTACAAAATTGAGATCAAGTCTAGTAGTAGTGAGATAGATGAGGCTACCTACTAGTTGCTTGAATGTAGATTCATTTTCCATAGGCGAATATAATTGTGCTAAGTTTGAGCCCTTTCTCCATAGGTGTTGAAGTAGGTTTGCAGTGACTCATCCTGAAATTATCAAGCAAAGTGCAAGCATACTTAGACTGAAAAATGAAGATGCTGTCAGCTATCTGCCAAACCTCAACATCGAGACAATAATGAAGAAGTCCCAAACCTGTCATGTCAAATGATTGACTGAGATTGTGTTTTATCTCCTCAATCAAATTTTCTGAGTTTTCAGTAATGGTAAGGTCATCAAGATAGACAACCAGTACAAGAATATCATCACCAAAACATTTGATATACAAATTTGAATTAGAAGGGCTCCTCTGAAAACCATGATCAATAAGGTACTTATCAATTTTAATGTGCCATGCCCGTAGAGCCTGCTTAAGGCTGTAAAGTGCTTTCAAAAGTCTGAAAACTTGATGTTCTTTACTAGGAACCTTGAAACTGAGAGGCTGATTCATATACGATTCTTCCTGTAGATCACCATTGAGAAACACTCTTGACGTCTATTTGATGGACTTTCCAACCAAACTGGGCTACTGTAGTGAGGACAGGCCGAATAGTACCCATTTTGGTTGTAGGAGCAAAAGTCTCCTCATAGTCAATGCACTCTATTTGTGAGAACCCTTTGGCTACCAGTCTAGCCTTATACTTGTCGAGGGTTCTATCAGCCTTGTATTTAAATTTATACACCCATTTTCAGCCAATGGAATTCTTCCTAGGTGGAAAAACACCCAAGTGTAATTTTTCAGAAGGCTATGATGTTCAACTTCCACAACTTGTTCCCACTTAGGTATGCCTTTAGCTTCAAAATATGTTTGAGGCTCATAGATGTTGTGCAAATTGGCCATGAGAGAAAAGTTAATAGTGTTTTGCTACTTGCTCTTTTTCTGAGTAGTTCTACCCTCGATCAATTCATCATCATGAAGATCACTAGCATACCATTTAGGCCAGAGAGTAGAAGTATCAATATCTGAATCATGAGGAATAACCTCACCAGGTGTGATTGGTATAGAATCACTTGGATCAAGATCTAGATTGTCTTGAGGAGGGGCGAATGGTGGAACATTCTGCTGAGATGGCTGATCAACTACAAAATCCCTCCCATTAGGTAGACTCAGGGGAAGACAAACACTAAATTTAGAAATTGTCGGAGGCTGATCCTCAGGATGCATAGGAGTAGAAGATTGAAATAAAGACCCAACACCTTCATCAACCACAACATCACGACTGAAGATGAGACGATTCATATCTACATCAATTAGTCTGTATGCCTTATGATTTTCACTGTAACCAGTGAACATGAGTTTCTAGTTTTTGGAATCCAACTTAGTGTGCTTGCATCTGGAATCCAAACATGAGTAGTAGAGCCAAAAACTTTCAGGTGGCTGATTTTAGGCTTGCATCCAGACCAAGCTTCTTTAGGAGTCATTTTCTTAAATGCATAAGTAGGAGACCAGTTCAAAAGATAGAGTGTAGTATAAATTGCTTCATCCCAATATTTCTTAGGAACATGTCTGTGCTCCAACATAGAACAATCCATTTAAGTGATGGTGTGGTTTCTACGTTTTATGACACCATTCTACTATGGGGTATATGGTGTGGTGAGTTGGCGCTTAATGCCATGTGTAGCACAAAATGTGGAGAAATCAGAACAATCAAATTCAACCCATTATCAGACCTAAGAGTATCTATTGGAGAACCAAACTCTTTTTCAACTAAGGCCTTATAATGCTGAAATATACCAAACACATCTGATTTGTTTTTCAAAAACTACACCCACATTTTTCTTTTGAAATTATCAACAAATAATAGAAAATACTCCTAACCAATAATTGAAGGAGTATTCATTGGACCACATAAATCGGCGTGAACCAACTGCAATACCTTGGAAGCTCACCATGAATCTCCATCTGAGAATGGAGTCCAAGGCTACTTTCCATCCTGACAAGCCTCACATACTCCATGATTTTGAGTTTGAATCATAGGTAGGCCACCAACCAAATCATCTTGAGATAACCGAGAGAGATACTGCATGTTTAGGTGCCCATAACGTTGATGCCAAAGACTGCTGATGGATGTACTCTTGGTTTCCATAGCATGATCTTGAGAATCACCAGAGTCAATGAGTTTATAAAGATCATGATCCTCAATGCCCTGAACAACTGTAGTGTGAGTCTCTCTGTCAACAATACTGCATGTGTACATGCTGAAAACAATATCCAACTGAGGATAGTGTGTCATAATCTGACTAACAGAAAGTAGATTCAACTCCATGCCAGGTATGAAGTATATATCGAGAAATATCAAATTTCTCCCTCCAGAGTGGATCTGTACGTTGCCCTTACTGACAATAGTATACTCCTTGCGACCTCCAAAGATGATTGAATCTTTGAAGGGTGGGAAATCAATGAACCGATCTCGATGATGAGTGAAATATTGAGAAGCACTTGAATCAATTTACTAGCCAGAAGATTTTACAGGATTTGTAGGACTCTTGGCCATTGAGGCATATAATGTAGATTCCTTCTTCTCAATGTGCTTTGCAAAATTTTCTTTAGGCTTAGACTCTCCTTGCTTGTTCTGTTAAGAAGCCAAGCTTTTCCGACAATCTTTCTTCATGTGACCAAAATTATGGCAGTAGTTACACTAAACATTCTTCTTCTTAGAAGAATTTGAAGACTGTGCTTGACTGGACTACTGAGAGGGTTGATTTTTTACCTTGTTCTTTTGAAAGGTCTTAGCAGGAAATGCTTGCTCTATGGAGGATGAACTAGCATCGCTACCGAACTGCTGTTTCCAATGATCCTGCTACAGAAGTATGGTGCAAAGATCTGAAAAATTCAAATCAACATTAGCTGAAGTAATGTTGAGAGTCTCGATAAAATGCTCATAAAATTTTGGTAGAATCTTCAGAGTGATGACTACCATATCTTCTTCCTACATTTTTCCAACCAATTGTCTCGAGCTAATCTCAAATATCCTTGATCTTGGTCAAGTATGATTGTAATGATGTCTTCTCATCCATCATGATGGAAAACATGTTCTTCAGAAAGAATGCACGACTTTTGTTGGAAGTTTCATGAAGATCCTTTAGATTATCCCAAATCTCTTTTGCTAATTTACCAGGCGGAACTTGAGGTAGCTCATCATCAATGACAAACTACTTAATGAGCATCACTACTTCATGATTTTTCTCATCAAAATTTTCTTGGTCTTTACTACCCGATATTGGTCATGTCCTTTTACCCAGAATGATCTAATCGAGGCAATAATATTCAAAGATAGTCATCATCTGCTGCTTCCAAGTGTTGTAGTTACGACCATTGAACTTTTGACTGCCCTCGAGCATAATATGAGACAAAGATAATCGAAAACACACAAAATCCTCACACGTCTACAAATCACACGAGATAATCGAATGTAAGTGACTCTAGAAGATGCAAACATGAACCAACACCGCAACCCAAACAAAAAATTATGGTCTTCGAAGGCAAAAAAAACTCTTGCTAAAGCTTGAGTTTTAAAATGCGTTCATTAGCAGAATGAAGGTGAACACATTTCACAGAGGAAGACGAGAAAAATCAAAGCACAATGGATCTTTCCCGCTCAATCGTCACCCACTCTGATACCATGAAACAATGGTAATTTGAAATCTTTGATATAAAGATTACAAGTAGGCTGATTCTAAAACATAGAGTTTTAAAAAAAGAAACATCATCGAAGAAAGAATAGAAGGAAATCTACTAAACAGCTAGTTTACAATATTCACAATATATTGACCATTAATTAATAATAAAATATTATTTTAATAAACTGTATGGGCAAGAGATTGTTGCAAGGATGTGCAATTGGTATTGAGTTGGTGTTTTCTCTGATGATGCTTTGATTAATTTCATTATGTTTTCATTAGTAAGGTATTGGTGTCAACCACTAGTGTTGCTTTGATAAGTGTCTATTTATGGATGTATGGTTGAGTTGCTATGTTGTAGTTGGATTGATGGTGATGAGGAAGTACTTAAGATGTTGATGATATGTTTTTGGTGCTTGGTTTCCAAGTGCTTTTGATAAAATTGAATAAAAAGATGAAACATTGGGTTGTAGTGGTGTTCTATGTTGCAGAGTAGTGTTTTGGTTTGACTCTACATTTCTTCTAGGTTGGAGATCCACTTGTGCGGTTCAAATATGTTGATCAAAGGTGCTGCATTTAAAATTCGGTGTGTTGGATTGTTGTACAGAGGAAGGTGTGTTCACAGTGTGTGGACTATGTATTACATAGGTATCCGAGAGAAATGTTCTTGCTCCACATTTCTTCGTAGAGTAGTTTCAGCTCTTGTGGATTTGGAAGGGTGATGATAGTGTGTGTATCTTTCTTTAGATGAAGTTGTTCATGGTTTGGTGCTTCAGAAGTCAGTTTCTTGAGTTACAGTGTATAATAAATTTATTTGAGTGCACTGGGTGTGTACATTCTTCAGGTGAAAGTGGTTGCAAAGGAACTTGTTGGATTTTAGGGTGTTTGTGGAATATTCTAGGTCATGCTCAAGTACTATGTGGTGTTCGCAAGTCATCTTTGATTTGAGGAAACATGTACTTAAGTGTTAATGGTGTTAACACAGGTTTGATCGACCTTGGATGTTTACACTACTTGTAAAGTGGCTTTGATGTTTGTGGAAGTGTGGCGTGGCATGTATGAGTGGATTTAGGTCTTAGCTAAGGTGTGTTGTGGTCTACCTTTATTCCTTTCCATTGCGGGAATGTTTTGGTGACCACCTAATTTGAATTTGTCCGGTTGAGGTGCATAATCGACCTTGGAGAATGTTTTCAAGGTTGAAGATGGTATAAATATGAGTTGAGTTGTTGAGGGATGAAAAGATAGATGAGTATGATGGAAGCGATGTGAATTGTAGAGTTGTAGGCTGTGAATTGGTGAAGTGCAGTGCGAGCTTTCATGTGCTAGATTACTGAATGCAGTGACCAGAAGGTGTCTACAATTCTTCAGAAAGATTGCAAAGGTGTTGGTGATGTTGTGGACTTTTTGTTGCTTTGAGATGGATTTCTCATTGTAAAACTCTTCTCTATCTTCTTTTCTATTTTGGTAGTGAGCCTTTTTGTCTTTTGGGCAGTGAGCCCTTCGAGAGTGAGCCCTATTATATTCGATATTGATATTACTTTATCTTGTGAGTTAATCCTCACTGTGGTTTTTCCCATCTTGGGTTTTCCATGTAAATATAGTGTTCTTTTATGTATGGTGTTTATTTGGTTCCATTTCTGTCATTTGCTTTCATGATAAATCATTCTAACAGAGTAAGGGTTACTTGGATTAAGGTGGATTTAAATGTTTGTGAGGTTTTTGAATTTTTAAGGTACAATTGATTGACCCCCCTTCTCAGTTGTCTTGTGCATTCAACATGCCTCCCGTTTAGATGTCATCATTGCTTTGCAACTAATCACTTGGCTTCAAGTTTCTCTCTCTTGTGTTGCAAAGGCCCTACTACTTGGTGGTGGGATGCTAATGATGATCACTTGGATATCAACACTTATGATTCTGCGGAAGATGTCTCCTCTCAGGATACTATGAGTGTCTTGCTTCTGGTGTGGTTTTGTTGTGTCTTGCTGACTCTAATATGACCTCTCCTATTCAGGGTCCTCAATCCGCTTCATCAACTTCTACTCTTCTCTAGATTTCTATTTTGGCTGATGGGACTTCTCGTCCTTCCTTTCCCCCTTCGAATGAGGTTGCATTGTAGTGGGGGTGTCTCCTCTTGTTTCCCTTTATGGTGGGAACTTGGACGATGACACTGCTTGGACTATTGTTTGTAGGAGGAAATGTCCTTCTAACTCTTCACTTTCTCATTCTAGTGTAATGTCAAATAAGCTAATTGTTTAGGGTTGGGACCCTTGTTTCTTGATTTTCCTTGGTTCCATGCTTCGATTAAAAGTATTGCTGGTTTTTGGTTGGTTTTCTCAATCTCACTATTGGTGAGACTCATTCTGCTTGCCTTTACAACTGTCTTTGCACGAGTACGAGCCCTTTCCTACTTTATCTTAATGAAAACTATTGGAAACCTCCATTGAATTCTATGCAACCACTTACTACCAACTTTAGCTTGGTTGATTGGTCCTCTACCTCACAACCATGCTCTTCTACTAACCATTTCTATTGGTACATAGTTGTAATAAAAATAACATAAATAATTGAAAAAATGTTGATGCTAGGTAGGGAGACAAGTTTCACAAAAAAAGAAATAACTATTCACTTGCATTTTTATAGTAATGACAATTATCATTTTTCTATAGTAATTATAAAGAAATGATGTGAGGAATGACCTAATTCTCACATCTTGGCATCTCATACTATCTAATGTGCTACTTTTGCAATTGTAACATCAATTTTTTAATCTTAATGATGGATCACATTGCTAGATGCACAAGAAAACCGAGAGGGGGGTGAATCAGTTTTATATTAAAACATCAAAACCCTCATTAACATTCAAATCTTCATTAGCTGTTAAACCATTAATTAGATTTAGTATCAAAGTAAACAAGTGAAACAACACATCAAAACATCATGGACAATAAAAGACTAGGATTACATGAAAAGCCCAAGAAGGGAAAAACCATGGTGAGGATTAGCTCACAATGTAAACTAATAGCAACATCGAATACAATAGGCTCACTACCAGAGGGCTCATTGCCCAAAAGAAAGAAGGGATCACTGCCAAATTAGAAAGAAGAAAGAAAGGAGCTATTACAAAGAGAAATCCATCTTAGAGCAATAGGTAGATCCACCGCTGAAACATTATGCCATCCACAACCTTCGAATCACCGCTTCCAATAACTTCAAGCATACTGAGAATGTAGACCCTTCTGCTCATTGCTTTAGATTCAGGCATTCGACTCACACTCATATTATTACACTTAATCATTTTCACATCTTTCACACACCTTTTGCAGATCCACACTCATCTCCAACAATTTACCTTGCTTATATACCATCCACAACCTTGAAAACATTCTCCAAGGTAGGCTATGCACCTCAAATGTGCAATTACAAAATAAGTCGACACCAAACACTTTCGTGGTGGAAAGAAGTGAAGGAAGAGCACACCATGGGTTAACTAGGACCCAATTCTACACCAACACGCTTTGCAAAGCTTCCACAAACAACACACCACTTCTGCAATTAGTGCTAACATGCCAAGTCAACCAAACCTGTATTACCGTCTTTAACAATCAAGTTCATGCATAACCAAGTCCGAAGAAAACTTCGTGGACCACATAACAACACTCCATAAAATCCATACAACATCTCAAAATATTCCATCATCAGAATATTCTGCAACTTTGCTACAACTACCTGAAACTGAGAACATTATTCTGTGCAACCAAACGCATTGGCACAAACATCCAATTCACTAACCAACTTCATGGAACACCTCAAAACTTGAAACCTCAAGGGAAGGTAGATACTGACATTATAATCACGTCCCTAAATCTGCAAAACAAGAAACTTCAATGCGAAGAAATGCAAAGTAATCTCATTTCTCCCAGACACCCTATTTCACCAGATAGTCATATTGTCAAACACAACTTTCACTGCAAAATGATCCAGAACCTTTGAACACCTCTAATCATCATATCCAAACCACATGAGCATATCTTCAACCATGAAGAAATGTAGAGCAGAATACAGAACACCACTCCGTCACACTGTAATCTCTTTTATTCAAAGTTTCTCAAAAACACTTGGAAACCAAGTGAACTTATTGCAACTGCAACTCTTATCCATCAAGACATCAATTAAAACATAGATGACAATAAGATACCACCTTCTTATCACAGCACAACTCATCCATACGAGCACTTGACAACAATCTCCCCAACTATGACAACACCAACATCCTTCCAATAACTTCAACACACAATCTCCATATAGTTGACATCAATGACCAACACTAGCAACTGTTGACATTAATGACAACACCAACAAAATACTTGCAACACACATATCATGTTCCAAAATATTGATAAAAAATAAACAGTTTTACAAGAAAGGATTTTTACTTATTATTGTATTATTTATTTTATGAATAAAATCAAGTTGTGAGTTTTCAATTTAATATTTATTTATTATTTATTTGTTAGTTTAGATATAAGTTTATGATTATGATGTTGATTATAATCTTTCTTTTGTGACAATACTAATAGTTTTGTGTCCTTGTTTATATAGGATACATCTACAAACACCAAGCATAGATAAGGATAATGAAAGAGGATTGTCAACCTTCATTTGTGTTGAAAGTGAGATAAGCCACACACCACTTTTATATTGGGATGTTTTTGGAGAAGTTTATTTTATTGATTTATGAATTGGATTATTCTTTGTTTGTTGTAATTTCCATCCAAAAATACTTGTCTAAATATAGGTTCATTTTTTAAAAATTTAATTATAAGATTACTTATAAGTTTAAGTAGTTAGACTTCAACATATTGATAGCACACAATGATAATTTTCACTCATGGAGACACATGTCCTTAAGCATCCTCAAAGAGATTGACTAGTTAAATTAATTCTTTATCGACAATAATATGATTCCATAGGCGAGTTGGAATAGTTCCATAAGCTTATCAATAAGGCCTCCGTGACATCTATCGATATGAGACAACATTTCCATCAAGGTCTACAAGAGTACCGATTAATTTACCGATTAATTAATTAATTAATCATTTAAGATATTTATTTTTCTTTTAATAAAATTCTAAGGTCCCAATGGTTCACACTAGGTCTAACATATTAAACACTTTTAAATTGCCCAACCAAGAAAATGTCTCTTTCAAAATGATTAGTTTTGAACCCTCAAAACTAGGCCTAACCATCAAGGTGCCACCAAGGGAACAAAAGAATATTCACTAGAAGAGTGAATAAGCATAGACACATAAACTATGCCACTAAGTAATTCATTTGCATATTAATTAGGTAACACATACGTCATTCAGATCTAGACGATGCTTTGTTGTTGGCCACCTAGCTTCTAATTGTCCACTCTTTCAATGCAAGGGTGTGATGACATGGTTGAGGAATGCTTGCAAAGATGAATTGATCATTTGACTATTAAAGCTTTTGTCTTTGTAGTTGATGGCTCTTCTCAAATTGTTGAATTTTCTTAGGATGTCAGATCTTCTCTGCTAATTTTAGTTTCTCATGTGATTGATGCGATTTTATGAGTTTTTCTCTTTTTGTTCCTTCAATTCCTATTGGTGAGTCCTGCTGATGGTGAAAATGACACGAACAACGTTAAACAAAATATTTCTACTCTATTTATCTTGAAAAAGAAAGACAACATATAGTAGCCTAACTCCCAAGGTCCTGGTAGTTGGTTTGCAACTGTCTGGTGTCACTCAATTGGTCCATGCAACTGTAATGTTTAAGGGGCCTTTGCTGGTAATAAGGAATGCAAGCAACAAAAGATTCATCAATCTATACTTAATGAAAGGGGGTTTAAATAAACAAAAAAAGATAGGTCAAGGTGTAAATCAGTAAAACATGAATAAAATTCTCTAACATCCAGACATATATTTCCAACAATGAATGCTCTTTTAACAGATCAAAAAAACTATAACATGATACAATTTACAGAACAATCCATACTATTGCATACATTTACAATGTGTTGATGGTGAAAATGACACAAACAACGTTAAACAAAATATTTATACTCTATTTCTCCTGAAAAAGAAAGACGACATATAGTAGCCTAACTCCCAAGGTCCTGTTAGTTGGTTCTCAAATATCTGGTGTCACTCAATTGGTCCATGCAACTTTGATGTTCAAGGGGCCTTTGCGCCCAATAAGGAATGCAAGCAACAACAGATTCATCAATCTATACTTAACGAAAGGGGGTTTAAATAAACATAAAAAGATAGGTCAAGGCATAAATAGATAAAACATGAATGAAATTGTCTAATATCCAGACATATGCTTTCAACAACGAATGATCCTTCAATAGATCAAGAAAAACCATAACGTGATGCAATTTACAAAACAATCCAATTACCAGTAGTGGATAAAGATATGGGAGACATGCAGGTCACTAATAAATGTGTTGATTTATGAATCAACACATTGTCTAGTGGTTGGATTATAAGCTCCAGCTGTTGTCATTATCAGCTCAGGACATTGGATTGATAGACGAAACGCAGTAATATGAGCCAAACCAGACTCAACTATCCTTTGAGTTCTCCCTGTCACCTCCTCAACAAATGTCTCCGAGTACAACTCCTCATAATTAAATGGACCCAAATTTCTGTCAGTTATATCATCCCAATCAAACTCCACCTTACTAGTAGTGATAACAAGACCCCTATGATTATACCTCAAGGTATAAGGGAGCTATTTAGGTTTAACCTTTTTAAGCTTAGTTGTTGCCTTCAAAGTTTTTGCCTTTGAAGTTTCTGCAGGCTGACTCCTCTGAGAAGCCTCTCTTGATGCTCCAGACATCTTTTAGTTTCCTGCAATAAAAACCCCAGATTAGATCTATAAGAAGTATAACAAAAACATGATTAGTGATCTTACCCTTCCATACATACTAGAGGCAGAACCAAGCAAAAGACATCCTTAAAAGTCTTTTTTAAAAACACTATCAAGGTCGAGACTAGAATAGGCATTGAGTTTGCAATAAACCATACGGCAGAACCGGAACTGGTGTCAAACATAAAATTTAAAATTTATTCATTGTACCAAATCAGTTTCCATTCCGATTCTGACTCCAGTTGCCATCTTGACTCCGACTCCGATCCTGCCGTATGGTTTATTGTAAACTCAATGCCTATTCTGGTCCCGACCCCGACAATGTTTTTAAAGGAGACTTTTAAGGATGTCTTCTGCCTGGTTCTACCTCCGGTATGTATGGAAGGGTAAGATCTCTAATCATGTTTTTATTATACTCCTTATAGATCTAATTTGGGTTTTTTTTATTGTAGGACACTAAAAGATGTCTGGAGCATCAAGAGAGGCTTCTCAGAGGAGTCAGCCTACAAAAACTTCAAAGGCAACAACTAAGCTTAAAAAGAATAAACCTGAACAACTTCCTTATACCTTGAGGTATAATCATAGGGGTCTTGCTGTCATTGCTAGCAAGGTGGAGTCTGATTGGGTCGATATAACTGACACAAATCTGGGTCCTTTTAATTATGAGGAGTTGTACTCGGAGAAATTTGCTGAGGAGGTGGCTGGGAGAACTCAAAGGATAGTTGATTTTGGTTTGGCTCACATTACTGTGTTTCCTCTATCAATCCAATTTCCTGAGCTGATAATGACAACAACTGAAGCTTATAATCTAACCACTAGACAATGTGTTGATTCACAAGGCAATGCTATCATAGATTTGACTCCCCAAATGTTTCAATTTATGTTTAGTGTTCCTAATCCAAAGAATCTTGGACAACTTAATAAGGTAGAAGTTTTAAGGATATATAGAAATCATAAGGAGACCAATAAGGATTATTTAAATAAGAAATGGTTAAGAATTGAGAAGAAGTCTCTAACAAAGCTTTTAGATCAGCCAAAAAGGGCATATTTCTACAAAGAAGTTGGAGATATTATAATGATGTTATCTAGAGTCTTCGGAAAGAGAGATGCTTTTTATTTTAAAGAATGGATGTTTCCATTCATTCAAACAATCTTGGATGGAAAACAACAGTTTGATTGGCCTATGATTATGTCAGAAAGCATACATAATCAAATGATAAGAGTGAGGGAAACTAAGAGTTTCTTTCTGACCTCTTATGTCATTTATGTAGTAGCAAGGAGATGCATCTTTCTAGGGTTAAACAAAGTGGGAGTATTAGGAGAAGCTGATGGGCAAAAGAAAGTATGAAATCATAATGACCAAGTGTCCTTGCAGATCTTTGAATTGCATTAGATAAGAGTCCATGATGCATTTTTGTATGTAGTTATCAACCAACTCAATGGAGATGCAGGATATAGACTGAGCCAGGAGGCCATGGCTTTCATTACAGAGTGGGGGTGTTGGTATATCTAGTACCCCAACTTTACTTATTTCAGGCTGGTTGGGTTTGAGGGTCATCCTCACTTGCTCCCTAGATGTTGTAGTAACGAAATAGTCTTAATGAAATTTGTTTACCAAGCTTTGGGGGTCAATGCAATGTTTGGAATAAAGCATAAAACAGGCTGTCACAAGTTCCCCATGCAATTGGGTGAATACAGCTTGCCACACCTTGTGGGAGCTAAGGTTGTTTGTAATGAGTTAATGCATTTGAAGTTGGGCCTATATATTGCTAGGAAGCATTTTGATTCGAAGAAAAAAATGAATGCCTTGCTTGCTTCAATCTTTGATATACATTTCAACCTACCAAAAGAATTCTGGAGTGATCTCCAGGATGAATATGAACTCAAGAAGAGAAATTATGAGAGGTTGTTTGTCCCACTTATGGTGGAATTTGGGGTCAAAGTTGACATTCTTGAAACACTGTCAGATGATGGTGTAATTTTGGATCCAGTATATGAAGCACAAAATATAGGTACCAAGAACTTAGACCCTGTGGATTGGGATGCAAAGGAGACAGTGGATATCAAAAAAAAAGCCAGACCAGTGTTGGATAGGAGTATCCAATGGGTTTTACTTAGAACCAAAGCTCCTGGGGGTCAAATTTCTAAGAAAGGCAGAGGGTATAAGAGAACCAAGAGGAAAATGCCTCCCAAAGAACCTTTAGAGTTCTTTCCCCTTGACATAGAGGAGTTTGAGCTTGAAGCTCCGACCCAAGAATTGCCAGAGGCACATGAATCAACAACGCGATCAGAGTCGGAGTCGGGATGGCAACCATAATCAAAATCGGAATGGAAACCGATTTGGTACCATGAAGAAATTTAAAATTTATGTCTTAGTCCGGTTTCGGTTCCGCCAATGTTATCAACATTTTGAAAGCCTGTTTCTTAATGGAAGCAGGATAACTGTTACTTACTACAAATCAAGGTTAAATATCAAAATCAATTCTGATTCCGATTTGATTTAAAAACAATTATGATGTCACTAACAACTTCAACATGATAACAAATGACATCATAACCTAAAGACTAGGTCATGACAAACTGAGGGGTCTCAAAAATTACCATACGAGACCATCCCCATATGATCGAAAGGAAACCACAGTAACTAGGGAATCATTTTCTAATTTAAATAGAAAACATGCAAAAACCCTAATCAATAAACCCTTCGACTTAAAATAAGTGGGGCACAAACTTAACCCTATTCGAAACTAATCAAGTCGATTACGCCAAAGGGCCCTTAAGAAAAACTGTTATTCAACGAAACCATAAACAAAATGCAACATATGATTCATATTCAAAAACGAAGGGCATCACGGTACGGTCACAACTAAAACGTGAAAATGACTGTGACAAAAACAAACAAATGAGAAAAGCCAAATACTTAAAAAAAACAAAACAAAAACCAGAACAAAAAAAAGAGAACATGAACAAAATGAACAACATGAACTTGAAAGAAAACCAAGAGTCATGAATCCATGCGAACCACAAACGACCAAACAAAACAAAACGCAAAACAAATGAAATGAAGAACAAAAACCCTACCTCCAAACTCAATCAAATAGAATAGCCCTTTGATGTGAATCCACACACAACTATCTCACTCTTGATGAAATCACGCGCACAAATGCTCCATCGCAGCTCTGGTTCGTCCTTAATCTTTAAGCAATGATGATAACATCCAATTAAACATTTATTAAGGTTAAAAATGCAGTTTCATACTTGTATGACACCTATAATTAATGCCATAAATGTGACAGATTGGAGTCAGAACCACAAAGGGAATTGGCACATTACTGTCGTGTGACTAAAGTAAAGTCAAACAACAAAACAAAATGGCGGGATTGGAACGGGGATGAAAGTTGATTCAAAAAATTTGTCCAAGTTTCGAGTTTGGTTCCGGTTTCGGTTCGGGTTCCACCAACAAAGAAGAAAGAGAAAAGAAAAAGATAATAAAAACACAAAGACTGAAACAAGAAAACCCATCACCAAACTTATGTCCAGATGAACAAACCAAAAGGGGGAGGCGGAATGGGAACAAATTCGAGACTTATGAATAAACCTCAGAGTTAACATCCACTCCGGCTCCGGCAAAGACAAACCTAAAAGACTAATGGAAAAAAAATCGGGACCAGGATCATAATGTAATCCTTAAAACAAGTTTCAAACTTGATTCCGTTCTGGTTCCGGTTCCGACAGATCAACAAAAGAAAAACAAATTGTTGGATAAAACAAATTCCAAACTTTGTTGAAAAAGCAACCAAGGATAGAAGAACAAAAGGGGGACCGATTTTGACCAAGGCAAAAGATGGGGTGGTTATGCAAGGCATAACAAATGGCGACTCAACTGGGAAAATGGTTTACGTATTTTCAAAGACACCCAAAAAATTTCAGTTAATGAAAAACCTCTTTGCTTATGAAGCATGATAACTTGAATAACATCAGATATATAGAATAAAATTGGGCTGGAATCTTAGATGTATGTGCTCATGAAGGTTTCTTAATCTGAGTGTGTGCGTATATTATGCATCATTATTTATAGATACTTTCTCTACTCCTGAACAACTATACCTAAGATTCAAGCTATATAGGTTGAGTCCTTTAACTATCGTGCAATGAAATCCTGGGCATTGCTCCACTGCGAGACAAGCGTCCATAGCCCCCATGGAGATACCTCTAGTTCTCTCAAAGCATTGCTCTACTGCGAGACATGCGTCCATAGCCCCGATAGAGATACTTGATTCACCCATTTGATATTGAGCTTACCTTTCCTTTTTTTCTCTTTTTTGTTTTACTTGTAGAAATCTCTTATGCAGTTTTCTCAATACTCAGATAGGATTGATCTGAAATATGGGTTGAGAACTACAATAGATTTCATGACAGTCTTGGAATCAGATTTTTTACTTGAATCAAAGGTAAAGCCACCCTAAAATAGATAGGTGTTTACTTAGGTAGATGCTTATCTATTTTGGTGACAAATTTTGATCATAATTCATGAGATATTCACAATGTACCTTCTACCCTTAATAACTTTTCAAACCAACATTAGAATGATCATAAGATATGAGGTTTTAGAATAAAATCATTTCAAAGATGCACAATGAAAATACCTAAATCAATTTCTCTCCTTGAATAACAACCCCTTTTCTTGAGATGGATAGAAATGAAGATCCTCAATGAAACACAAGACAAAAAGAAACAAAGTAAAAAAAAACTTAATTACATATGATACAGTATAATACATTTATTCAAAACATCAGACCTTTTATGAACCAAAGTAGTGCTTGAGAAACTAACCATTAATTGGCAATGGAACAAGTTCTCCTGTTAAGGTACTTAAAAGAAAAACATTCTCACCTAGTATCTCAGCCACTTGATACAAACCTAACCAGAGTCTATCAAATTTCTGGTCATCTCCATTCTTCTCTCTAGATTTATCCCATAGTAACACAAGATCTGATATCCTAAAGGCCTTTACCTTGGCCTTTTTGTCAAACCAACGTTTGACGATAGCCTGATGTTTAGAGAATTGCTGCAGAACAACATCTCTTTGTTCCTCCATGTTAAACAAATTGATTAATCTGATCTCGATCCTATCATCCTTTGTATAAAATTCTTGCATAAACTTAAGGACAGGTATTTGCAAATGGATCAGGAAGACTGGGTCTTTGCCATAGACTAACTTAAATGGTGATTTTCCTAGGGTAACTTTGATTCGGGTTCGATCTGCCCACAAAGCAAATCTCAACTGGGTGTGTCAGTCCCTAGGATTATTTTCTAACAATTTTCTTATTACTTCCAACAAATTTTCGTTAGTGGACTCAACCATTCCATTTCCCCAAGGGTAGTAATTAGATGAATACTTCAAAATAATTTTATGTTCATAAGCCCATTGAATAAATTCAATTGAAGAAAAAGCAAGTCCATTATCACATACCGGGGCAAATGAAACTCCAAACCTAGTGGTGATTTTCTCAGTTAAAAAATTGATAACCACCTCTGTGGTACTATTTTTGCAGGGCTGGGCCTCAGTCCATCGTGTACAATAGTCAGTTGCAGTCAAGATGAACTTGTGACCTGCAGAAAATTTTGGGTTAATGACACCTACAAAGTCCAATACTCATTGAGCAAATGGTCTTACCTCACACACTGGTTGCAAAGGCATTGTCGGATTTCTTTCCCTAGGTGCAAAGGTCTGGCATACATGACATGTCCTGACATGCTGGTGTGCATCTCGAAATACATAAGACCAATAATAACCTGATCTAAGAATTTGATTAGCCAAAGCATTCACAGATCCATGTCCTGCACCATGTCTTCCATGAAACTTAGAAATGGCGTGCTTAGCCTCTTGCTGATCCAAACAACTCAGGTAAATTCCTTGAAACTTATTTTTGTATATAGATCCCCCTTTAAGCATGTATTGAACACTATTCATCCTCAATGTTCTCCTCTGAGTAGCATTGATTCCTTCTAGATATCTATTGTTGAGGAGGAATAAGATCAAATCTGTGTACCGGGGATCCTCAGTAAATGATTGGATAATGTATTGCCAACATGTGATATTCTTGTCCATATCTGCCATCGCCTTTGATAAAACCTAACCTCAGACGAGTTTCATTGGATGAATCTCTAAGTCAAACTCTTAAAGAATAGCCATCCACTTTCCTCTTCGTTCTCTTAATTTGCTTTGCATCAAGAGATATTTCACAGCCGGATCAAAAACTATGGCCATTACCTGACTTTGAATAATGTAATGCCTGAATTTCTTTACAACTCGAACCAATGCAAAGATTTATTTTTCCAGGGGCGGGTATGTAACTTCTGCATTCTTAAAAGGAGAGCTCATGAAGGCGATAGGTCTTTCCTCTCCCTCACCTCTTTGTTGTGTTAAAACAACTACACATGAATGGTCAGACGCGAAAGAATAGATATAAAAAGGCTTTAGATAATATGGGCTAGTCAAAATAGGTGCCTCAGATATTGACTGTTTGATCTATGAGAAAACAGATTTAGCCTCATTGCTCCATTCCATTTTTGCTTCTTTCTTCATCATTTCATTAAGGGGTTTGACAATTTCTACAAACACTATTATAACTTTTCTGACAAAAATGATCCTCTCGAAGAAGGATCTCATTTCTTTCTTACTGCCTTGCCTTGTTAGTTTCAAGATAGCCTCCACTCTATCAGGATCTATGGATATCCCTTCTTATGATATGATGTGGCCTAAGAGTTTCCTTTCAAATTCTCCAAACACACACTTTTTTGGATTGAGGGAGACACCATAGCTTATACATTTGTTTAGGAGCTTTTTCAGATCTGTAGCATGGTCTCCCTGATTCTTGGAGAAGATAGTTAAATCATCAACATAAATAATGATACACTTACCTATCAAATCCTTGAATGCTACGTCCATTGCACACTGAAAGATTACTCCAACATTGATGAGACCAAACGACATCCTTTGATAGACAAATGTGCCCCATTTGGTGGTGAAGGTGGTTTTCATTCTGTCCTCATGATTAATTAGGACCTGATTATACCCAGAATAGCCATCCAAAAATGAGATCATCTTAGACCCATTAACTATTTGTAGTACCTCATCAAGAGAAGGCAGTGGGTAATTATCCTTCTCGGAGGCCTTATTTAAATTCTTGAAATCAACGCATAACCTGATTTTACCATTTTCCTTACGCACAAGAACTAAATTTGCAACTCATGTAGAATGTCTGACTAGGAAGATTATTCTTTTAGACTATAGCTTTTGCACCTCCTTCTAGATCAGGGGCTCAATCAGAGCCTTGAATGAGCGTTGTTTTTGATGGAAGGGCTTGGCTTCTAGTTTGAGAGGTATGGTATGTGTGATCTCCAAAGTGTTAAAGGTTTTTAGGTCGTCATAACTCCAAGCAATGGCTGCAATGTTCTACTCCAAAACTTTGTCTATCTTTTGCTTAATTTCTTCAAGGAAAGTTTTCCCTATGAGGACATTCCTTTTAGGGCTTGAGTGAGTCAGATTGACAGATTCATACTTCCCTCCATCACTCTCTATGGGTACCCTTTGACGAGCCCGTGGGTTAGAATCAAATATTCTCTCCAAATCTACCATCCATTTTGGAATACTATTGCTTTTCAAATCCAATATCCCTTCTTCATCACCATTATCAGGGTTCCAATCTCCCTGATCTCTTTCTGATTCATCTATTATCTGTCCTTCTAAGACATCTAAACTTGCTAAAAAGGCCAATATATGCTGGTCATCATCGAATACCTAAAAATTCTAGACATTATTAGGGACAACTGGGACTGAGACTAATTCAACTTAAAATCTCTTTAGGTTAGAGTCTTGCATGGGTTCCAAGGTGCTAGTAGTAATGACAAGGGCATGTGCAATTTGATTAGCTTCTCTAGGTATCATAGTGATCCCAAAAACGTCAAAATATTCAATTAGATTCCAAATTCTATTTCTGTATGCAACCAATCTTTTGTTATGACAAGTATACTGGCTACATACTTGCTTTACAATTACTTCGGAATCCCCCATTACCTTGAGAGCAGTGACCTTATTTTTATGAGAAAACATAAGTCCACGAGAAAGGGCTTCATATTCCCCCACATTGTTTGTGCAACCAAACTGCAACCTGTAAGATGCAAAGAAAGTCTTCCCTTTTGGGTTGGTTAGTTCAATCCCTGCTACACTTCCTACTTTGGACTTGAAGCCATCAAATTTAAGACTCCACAATTGGTCTTTAGGTGGGAGCTCTTTCCTTTTAGGGATAACATGGGATGACTTACTTGATATGTGTGATGGCTCAGACTTTTGCTCGTCATCAAGAGTTGAAAATGACCGGGGGCTAGGCTCACTTAAGGGTTTTTCTATATTTATAGCTTGCTCAAGAATTATTTTTCTGAACAAATTCTTGGATCAAGTTGCAATCCAATTCATTTTTTATCAATGCCTTAGGCATTGGTAGAGTATTTGGGGCAGGTGTATCGGAGAAAGGCTGTGACACCTCAATCTCTTCTTGAATCTTAGAGCATAGAACCCGAGTTTGCTCTAACAGTGCATAATCTTCCCCTTGAGAAAGACTGGTTCTTGTGAGAATTGTAGCGTCCTTAGCTTCAAATGGGAATTCATTGATGGGTGATTGAGATTGATCTATGCGGTTTAAGATATCTAGGCAGGGTTGACATGTCTATTCAGAATGATTTTGATAATGTATCCTACACCAATTAGGAAGCAACAAACTGCTCAAATCAGTCTCTTCTCCTAATACCAGCCTATCTTGCTGCATTTTTCTTATCAAAACTTGTTGGTTGACCGAGATCGTTGGGTCATTTTGTCCTAGGGGCAGTGCATCATCGAGATTAAGTACCGAGAAGGTCATGACTTCCTCTTGCTTGTAAACTCCTATCTCAGTCTCGAAGTATGCTACTTCATTTGGAGAATCATATTTTGTAATCATGTTTTTGAGCCTAGGCTCACTCTCAATTCTAATCTGTGTTGCTATCCCTTTCCAGGGTAGCCGCATGTGAGAGAAATCCAAAGACAAATATCCCCCAATACTCTTCATTAGCTCCCGACTTAGGAGCATATCATATGTTTCTGGGATGTTAGCAAATTGGATATCTATGTAAGTTTGGATCCTTGGATCTGACCCAACCTGTACATGCATGTTCTTCAGTTCCCCCACCACATTAACCTCAATTTTGTCCAACTGAATTACCTTATTATTAGTCTGGGTAGGAATTAATCCTAGTTTCTTGCAAATTGAAAAGGGCATAAAATTACCTGACGGTCCAAAGTCCAATAGACAATTATGCAGATTCTTTCCAAAGATCCTTAAACTCAAAAGGAAATGTGGGATACTGGTCTTACCTTTATAGATGGCCACATTCGTCTCCTTCACTATAGTCACTTTACCTTTTCCTTTTGAACGATCCGCCTCCTCCAAGGCTTTCAACACAACTTCTCGTTGGGCCGGGCACCACTTCATAATGTCAAAGAATGACAATGATGTCTTTTGTCTCTACAGTTCTACAATAAAATCAAATTTCAAATGATTCCTAGCTTGATATTTAGGAAAAGAAGGTGAATTACCTTTATTATGAGAGATAGAAGGTCCCTTTGGTTGTGGTGGGTTATTACCTACATTTTGATTAGATGGAACCATGTTGTTTGGCGGTGCAGATGTAGTAAATGGGCCCTTATTCTATTTTCTTAGGAAGTGACCACCTTTGGACTTGAAGGCTTGGGAATCATACACATCCTCTTCTTGTTCATTGTCTCCTTGCATGGGAAATTGATATTTTTCCTCAATAGTCTCGTAAGTCATAGCTGTACTTACTAACCCAATATCTTGATTGGAATTTCCTCGTGGAGGGTGGGAATCAGCTTGCTTAATCTTCACCATTTTTTCCATCTCTGGGAAATTGACCTCAAAATGTGCTGCAGTATCGTGTAGTCTACACCAATTAGTCATGAAATTGAGGTCCGCCACATTAGTAGTGTGTGTTTTATCCTCACTAGACTGATAGTTATGGGGAACTCCCTCATTGTTGGGTCCAGTGTTCCACTGCCTATTGTTGTTTTTGGACCTCTGATTGTATCTCCTGTTCTGATTTTGATAATTTTGGTTAGAGGATTTTGGTTCTGGAAGTTACTATTGGTGTTCTAGTTTGCATTCTGATTGGAGTAACTACCCTGGTTGTTATAACCTCCCCGATTTTGATAATTCTGGTTTTGGTTCTGAGGGGGGTTATTACTAAGTTGCGCCATGTTGTTGGACATTTGAGATGGAGTCTTTTTCAGAGTCTCCACCTCGTTGGTTAATTGAACAATTTGTTCATTTTGCACATTCTTCCCTACAGATGGAGAATGAACATGAGTTGATCCTCCACCTTGTTGCTGGTGGTTTTGAGATTGTTGGGAAGAATCTTGTATGCCATGTGCAAAAAAAGGCATGGTCGGTGAGACTTGTAACTCAGACACAAGTCCATATTGGGAGTAAGACATCCCTGAGATCGTATTGAACAATGTTGGGTTAGGCATTTGATAACCTATGGGAGGGAGAGCTACTCCTAAACTTCCTGATTGCAGACTTATCTGCTGTTGCAATTTAATAACTAGATGATAAACCATAGACAAAGAGTCAATCTCGTTGGCAACATAGGTTCTCTACAAGAATAAACCAATCAGGGAATCAAAAAATCTTAAATATGCCAGAATGACAATATTTTTAGCCACTAAGTAGGGGTCTTGTAATTTGCGAAACATCCTTTGGAATCTAGTGTTAAACAAAGGCAATGGTTCATGATGTTCGTTTCTTAGGGTAGCAAATTGAAGATACAAGATGGCTGGGTCTACGTAGACTCAAAACTGATTAATGAAGGCATTTTCTAAATTTGCCTTGCTCAGAATAGATGCATGGGGCAGATTTAGATACCAGTTGTATGCCATGTCCCCCAAACAATAAGGAAAAAATCTACATACCACGTCCTAGTGAGCCACTTGAGCATAGGTACATGTATCCTTCAATGCTTGTATATGTTCCTCAACACTTCTTGATTCTCCATGCATGTACTTGGGGCAAAAACATTTTTGATTCTTTGGTAGATCATGGATTCCCCCAAGAATAGTCCCTAGTGGGGAGGGGTTATTCACAAAGTAAGCCATGGGTGGTGGTGGGATTGGTTGAGCAAGTTGTGGTTATATAGGCCGAATTGGTGGTGACACTGGTTGAACCCACAAAGTAAGCCATGGGTGGTGGTGGGATTGGTTGAGCAAGTTGTGGTTATATAGGTCGAATTGGTGGTGACACTGGTTGAACCAGAGATGGTATTGGTTGAACTGGGGGTGGCGTGCGTGGATTTGGTTGAAATCCAGGTGGAGTAAGTGGTGGTGGAAATGGTGGGATCAAAATCCTACGAGCTTGGGGCCTATGTCTAATCGGGGTTTGGAGTTCTTTTAATGGTTCAGGGTCAGTAGAGGATCTGAGAATCCTCCCATATTTTTCTGGTGAGAATGACCCAATCCATGCCAACTTGTTCCTTCAGGCCCTCCTTCTAGCGCCAGATCTGTTGATGGTGAAAATGACACGAACAACGTTAAACAAAATATTTTTACTCTTTCTCCTGAAAACGAAAGACAACATATAGTAGCCTAACTCGCAAGGTCCTAGTAGTTGGGTTCTCAACTGTCTGGTGTCACTCAATTGGTCCATGCAACTGTAATGTTCAAAGGGCCTTTGCTGGTAATAAGGAATGCAAGCAACAAAAGATTCATCAATCTATACTTAATGAAAGGGGGTTTAAATAAACAAAAAAGATAGGTCAAGGCATAAATCAGTAAAACATGAATAAAATTCTCTAACATGACATATTTTTCCAACAAGGAATGCTCTTTTAACATATCAAGAAAACCATAACATGATGTAATTTACAAAACAATCCATACTATTGCATACATTTACAGTGGTTAGTTTAACCATCACAATCACGCATCACAATACTTTTAAGATATAAAAGGAACAAAAACTCTTCATTCCTTGCTAATAACATAGATCAAGAGACATGTAACAATTCCATCCATAGAAAATTCAATGAAATAATATTTGAAATATGGTTCCTTCTATTGATTCTCATCAAATAAGAAACATTTATGCTTCAACAAACTCACTAGCATATAAACAGATTATGATTCATTAACCTTATCTAGTAAGCTCAATTCCAACATAACATTGTATAAAAGTGTATCTAAATTTAACTGAACTTAAAACAAAGTATCCTTTCAAAGCTATGAAATTCCTATCTCCTACTATCAGGTGGCTAATTCTACTCTCATTAGCCGAACTTTACAATATGGTACCCAAAAATACATATAGGCGTGCAAACCATAAATTCCTCTCAATCAAAATTGAGATCCACAAATCAAGGAATTGAAATATCCTTAGAAACTTAGACTAGTTGATCTCCAGTTCCAACGTTGATTACCCTGTGAAATAGGAAAGAAAGAAAGGGGAGGGCGAGGGGGGGGAAGTCATGCGCCGAAAATAGACTGCCAACTCATTCCTGTGTAGTTTGCTCCAGAATGTATTCATCATAACTGGAGAAAAGACCTGTTGAAGAATTTCTATATCCGGCCCATCAATCCAATTGTCCTCAAATTGAATTCTTTTCAGTTCTGTGGAGGCAAACCCCTTCATGTCTTTCAATTTAGTCAACTCCTTTCTTGCAACCTTCACTCCTTCCTTGACATCCATCAATCTATCTAATAATAGATCCTCTCCATCATCCTCTTTTTGCATAACCTCTTGAAATCTATTGTCCCATTTCTCCTTTAATTTACTTAAGAGGCAAGCCCTCTTTAACCGACATGTCAACATTAACTAGAATAGCTACAACAACTTCTAGTTCATCAAGTTGTTCATTCAAATTATTTCTAGCATCTTGGATTTTATTCCTACGCTTGTATATAAAATCAGATCTGAACCAGATTATGCTTGAGGCTTTTTCCAAGAAGTCTGCATTGTCTTCCTCAAGAATTGACTGCTCAAGAAGGGTTGACTTTGGCAATTTATTGATATCTTTTATCTTCTGGACATATCCCCCATATTCTTCCTCTTGCCTTTCCAACATTTCAGTATGGTGCTTCATTTCTTCTATTAATTCTAATGCTGCCTTGTGGATCTCAAAACTGCTTACTAACACCTCTCCCACCTCTTGGTTAAGTTTATCTATCCATCTGTCCATCATCCCAGCCTTATTCTTTATTTGCACCAGATCATCAACCTCTCTTTTGCTGAGAAAAAATGGTGTCTGTAAGGCAAAATTTTGTTGTGATCTAGGAGCGGAAACATCCATCAAAAAGGTATGCAGCTGATCCAACTGAGCCTTTGAGCTTATCCTTTCTTTGTTTGTCCTTCATTATTCTTGACTTTGTGGATGAGGGTATAACATCAATCAGGTTCATTTGCTGATTTCTTGTAGACCTTCCTAAATTGACAGTGCCCAACTAGTAATTAGTAACCTGCATGTCTCCCATATCTTTATCCACTACTGGTATTGCACATTCTGCTATAATTTCCCCTACCTCAGTTAGTCTCATGGAATGAAGAATTCTATCCCTCTTCTTGGGTCTCTCCTTTTCAATCTCCTTCATCATATCTACCCAATTAAGAGGTTGTGGGGGAGCTATTTGTTTCTTTTGAAGATCAAGCTTCAACTAGATAGGAGTACTCAGAGTAGTAGACATTAATGTAGAAGAAGAGGCAGCGGTTGTAGAAGATAATGGCTATAATAAATTAACCCTAGGTTGAGAATCAACATCCTGTACATTTTGTTGTTCTTTTTTTGCATTCAATTTTGCAAGCTTCTCAACCTCTTCCCTATCTCTTTGCTCTTGTATCCTTTTATCTTCTTGCTCCTTTTTTAGTCTCTCTTCCTCCAACCTCTTCTCTTTAAGTAGCTTATTTATTTCCTCTTCCAAGACCTTGATTTTGTCCGATTCTTCCTTCTATTTTTGTTGCTACTTAGCCAACTCCTCAACATCCTTACTCTTATTCAGGCATTCTTCTTCTTCTCTTTTCTTACATGAATCTTGAATAATTTTAAACTTGGCCTCAAGGGCCTCTCTTTCTCTTCTTTGCTTAGCCTTTTCTTCTTCTAGCTCATGTATCTTTTTCACCATTTCCAATTTGTCATTTTCATCCTTTGTTCTGAGCTCATGCTCCTTTTGCTGCTGCTACTGCTTGATCACTTCATCAACTCTCAACTTGGCCTCCAATTGCTATTGCTGGAGTACTATATCAACTTGTGCCTTTGCATCTATTTCCTTTTGCTTTGCCACAACTTCAGCATGTGCCTATGCATTTAAGGCTTTCTTGGCCTCTTCAAATAATGCCCACTTATCCTCTTTTGTCAACACATGCTCAGTTTCCTCCACATGCATCTCCTCTTGTGTCTCCTTATCTGATAAAGTATCATCAAAATCCGTTTCTATGTCATGGACTTCCAACTCCGCTGCCTTTCCCTTCAAAGTCTCTGCTTCAACATGTAGAGTCCCCTTAAGCATTTCTTCACCTTGCTGCACTATAGGAGGGAGTTGGGTAGATGATTCTCCCATGACTGATGTTGAGGGCATCGATCCCATTGGAAATTCTCCTTCATGTGCCTCAAGCAATTGTTGGGCTTGAGCTTCAAGCTCAAACTCCTCTATGTCAGTGGGAAAGAACTCTAAAGGTTCTTTGGGAGGAATTTTGCTCTTGGTTCTCTTATACCTTCTCCCTTTCTTAGAAGTTTGACCCCCAAGAGCTTTGGTTATGAGTACAACCCATTGGATACTCCTATCCAACACTGGTCTGGCTATTTTTTTGATATTCACTGTCTCCTCTGCATCCCAATCGACACGGTCTAAGTTCTTGGTACCTATATTTTGTGCTTCATATACTGGATCCAAAATTACACCATCATCTAATAGTGTTTTAGGAATGTCAACTTTGACCCCAAATTCCACCATAAGTGGGACAAGCAACCTCTCATAATTCCTCTTCCTGAGGTCATATTCATCCTGGAGATCACTCCAGAAGTCTTCCAATAGGTTGAAATGTTTATCAAAGATTGAAGCAAGCAAGGCATTCATCTTTTTCTTCGGATCAAAATGCTTCCTGGCAGTATATAGGCCCAACTTCAAATGCATTAACTCATTACAAACAACCTTAGCTCCCACAAGGTGTGGCAAGCTATATTCACCCAATTGCATGGGGAACGTGTGACAACCTATTTTATGCTTTATCCCAAACTTTGCATTGAACCCCAAAGCTTGGTAAAAAAACTCCATTAAGACTATTCTGTTATTGCAAAATCTAGGGAGCAAGTGAGGATGACCCTCAAACCCAACCAATTTGAAATAAGTAAACAAAAGGGGTACTGGATATACCAACACCCCCACTCTATAATGAATTCCATAACCTATTGGCTCAGTCTATATCCTACATCTCCATTAAGTTTGTTAATAACTACATACACAAATGCATCATTGACTCTTCTATAATGCAATTTAGAGATTTGTAAGGAGAGCTGGTCATAATGATTCCATACTTTCTTTTGTGCATCAGCTTCTCATAATACTCCCACTTTGTTTAACCCTGGAAAGATCCCTCTCCTTGCTACTGCATAAATGACATAAAAGGTCATAAAGAAACTCTTAGTTTCCCTCACTCTTATCATTTGATTATGTATGCTTTTCAACACAATCATAGGCCAATCAAACTATTGCCTTCTATCCAAGATTGTTTGAATGAATGGAAACATTCATTATTTAAAATGAAAAACATCTCTCTTTTTGAAGACTCTAGATAACATCATTATAATATCTCTAACTTCTTTGTAGAACTCTGCCCTTTTTGGCTGATTTGAAAGCTTTATTAGAGAATTTTTCTTAGTTATTAACCATTTCTTATTTAAATGAGCCTTGTTGGTCTCCTTATGATTGCTATATATCTTTAAAGCTTCTGAGTCATTAAGCTGTCCAAGATTCTTTGGATTAGGAACACTGAACATAAATTGAAACATTTGGGGAGTCAAATCTATGGTAACATTGCCTTGTGAATCAACACATTGTCTAGTGGCCAGATTGTAAGCTCCAACTGCTATCATTATCAACTCAGGACATTGGATTGATAAAGGAAACACAATAATGTGAGCCAAACCAGACTCAACTATCATTTGAGTTCTTCCAACACCTCCTCAAAAAATGTCTCCGAGTACAACTCCTCATAATTAAATAGAGCCAAATTTGTGTTAGTTATATCGGCCCAATCAGACTCCACCTTGCTAGCCGTAACAACAAGACCCTGATGATTATACCTTAAGGTATAAGGGAGCTATTCAGGTTTAACCTTTCTAAGCTTAGCTTCTGCCTTTGAAGTTTTTGCAGGTTGACTCCTTTGAGAAGCCTCTCCTGATGCTCCAGACATTTTTTAGTTTCATGCAATAAAAACCCAGATTAGATCTATAAGACGTATAACAAATACATGATTAGAGATCTTACCCTTCCATACATACTGGAGGCAGAACCAGGAAAAAGACATCCTTAAAAGTATCCTTTAAAAACATTGTCGGGGTTGGGACTAGAATAGGCATTGAGTTTGCAATAAACCATACGACGGGATCAAAGTCGGAGTCGGGATGACAACTGGAATCAGAATCAGAATGGAAACCGATTTGGTACCATGAAGAAATTTCAAATTTATGTCCGACTCCAGTTTTGATTCTGCCAATGTTAACAACATTTTTAAAGCCTGTTTCTTATTGGAAGTGGGATCGGAGACAGAATGAAAATGGTAACCGATACTTACTACAAATCAAGGTTAAAGATCAAAATCAATTCCGATTCCGATTCTGCTTAAAAACAAGTATGATGTCACTGGCAATTTCAACAGGATAACAAATGACATCATAACCTAAAGACTAGGTCATGAAAAATCGAGGGGGCTCAAAAACAACCGTATGTAACCATCCTCATATGACCGAAAGGAAACTGCAGTAACTAGGGCATCATTTTCTAATTTAAACAAAAAATGCGCAAAAACCCTAATCAATAAACCCTTCGACTTAAAATAATTAGGGCATAAACTTAACCCTATTCGAAACTAATCAAGTTAATTATGTCGAAGGACCCTTAGGCAAAACTATAAATCAATGAAACCATAAACAAAATGTTGTAGATGATTCATATCCAAAAACCAAGGGCATCACGGTACAATCACGACTAAAACGACTGACAAAAACAAACAAATGAGAAAAGTGAAATACTTAAAAAAACAAAACAAAAACTAGAACAAAATAAAAGAGAACATGAACAAAACGAACAACATGAACTTGAAAGAAAACCAAGAGTCACGAATCCAAGCAAACCACAAACGACTGAACAAAACAAAATGCAAAATTAACGAAAGAAAGAACAAAAACCATACCTCCAAAAGCAATCAAATAAGGTAGCCCTTTGATGTGAATCTGCACACAACTCTCTTACTCTTGATTGAATCACGTGCATAAATGCTCCACCGCAACTATGGTTCATCCTTAATCTTTAAACAATGATGATAACATCGAGTTAATCGTTAATTAAGGTTAAAACTGCAGCTTCATACATGTATGGCACTCATGTTTAATACCATAAATGTGGCAGATCGGAGTTAGAACCATAGAGGGAACTGGCACATTACTACTGTGTGACTAAAGTAAAGTCAAGCAACAAAACAAAACGACAGGATCAGAACGGGGATGGAAGTTGAGTCAGAAAATTTGTCCAAGTTTAGAGTTTGGTTCCGGTTCCGGCATCGGTTCCGGCAATAAAGAAGAAAGAGGAAAGAAAAAACTAATAAAAACACGAAGACCAGAACAAGAAAACCCCGCACCAAACTTAAGTCCAGACGAACAAACCAAAAGGCGGAGGCGAAGGCAGAATGGGAACAAATTCAAGACTTATGAATAAACCTCAAACTTAACATCCACTTCGACTCCGGCTCTGGTAAAGGCAAACCTAAAAGACTAATGAAAGACAATCGAGACCGGGATCAAAATGGAAACCTTAAAACAAGTTTCAAACCTGATTCCATTTCGGTTCCAGTTTTGGCAGAACAACAAAAGAAAAACAAAGTGTTGGAGAAAAAAAATTCCAAACTTTGTTGAAAAAGCAACCAAGGACAAAAAAACAAAAGCGGGACCCATTTTGACAAAGACAAAAGATGGGGTGGTTATGCAAGGCATAACAAGTCCCACCCACCTTCTTTTTTGGTTGCTTAATATGCTATTCCATTGGATTTGGATCATTTTTAGCTTGCACTTGTGGTCATTGCTCAACATTACTTTGTTCTTGTTGTGCATATGGAGGGGCTCTTTGTGGGGCAATCACCGTTGCTTCTCCCATATTCAAGAACTTGGATAATAATATTTCTTGGAAAATTGTATAAAGGTGGCAAAAAGGTCTTCCCAAATCTCTCCCAATCTCATATTAAAGTGAAGGGTGTGAGATTAAGTAGGGTTGGATCTATCATTGTTTAGGCTAGATCCTTAAATACTCTTTTGTTTCATACATATTGGTTGTAGTCGTGTTAGTTTATGATTGGAAACTTGAATTCAGTTGGGTCTTACACCCTTTTGGGGGCTGTTGTATGTGTTTATGCCTACAAGCTTGAGTTGTAATAGGGTTGGGATCCTTGTTTCCCATTTTATGTAATAAAAACCACATACACCTCACCATACACCTACCCTAGGTATTTGTACATAAGAAATAAATATTTCATTCACATTAAGATACAATAGCCACCATAGGGTTAAACGAATCCTAGCCCTTTAATTAAAACCCTCTTTAAAATTTAAACCATTAAATCCATTCAAGAGGATAAACGTTTAGAAGATCTACACCTTTGACCATATCTAACATAAATAAAACTATCTTTTGTAACTTGTATTAAGGGAGGAGAGGGAAAGAGGATAAATGGATCCTCCATTCCTTATTCTTTATATGTATAGAAGGAAATGAGGTAAGGGGGTAGTCCATCCATAGTCATCCCTCCTCCATCCATATGTTGGAGTACAGTACCACTGAGAGGGGGGAGGGTGAATCGGTGGTATACTAATTTCAACAAGACCTTTAAATAGTCTTTCAAAAATTTGAAACAAAGGCAACTTCTATTGAACGGAGATGAGGCATCATATTAACTATGAACATCATAACGACTTCTGTTAAGTTAAGATACGCATCATGACAACTAAAAATTGACAGAACAATGTCAAGAATGCGTCAACACAATATTATGAAATAATCTATTATAAAAATTAACTCATGAACATAAGACTTAAGAGTAAGGATGTTTGCATATTAGACACACAAACAATAAACACCATAACATAAAGATTAACTTGTAAAGTTTGATTGACCATAATGAAGATGAGCAAAGAACATCATTTCAAACAATGATATATGATGGATATGTGTTTATACAGACCAAATAAACTTAGCATAACTTTAAACCGAATGAGACATGATAAGAAAATGAACATGAGGATCAAGCACATCTGAGATAATAATCCATAACACAAATATTGTCCTGAGTGATAAACCCTCATGGGGAATCAAAACCACTAAAAATGCCTCACTGGCTTTAATAAAAAAATGTCTCATTGAAATTGCCTCACTGACAAAAGAACCTCACTGTTTACAAGCCTCACTGGCAAAAGAACCTCACTGGCTAATACAATATACCTCACTGGCAAAAATGTGCCTCACTGGCTACCAAACATTTTCAATCATGAGGAAACAAACTACAAAGGGCTACTTTGTCTCTTTGTAAACCATTACAAAACTTAACACTAATGCAAAACTTAACACTAATACATCCTATGTCCCAAAGATTCCTAAAACTAGAATCTTTAAAACATTAAAATATATCAGTTTATACAATCTGTTTTGCACATTGCTTGCAAAACTTCTTTACAAAATTTTGTTTATACATTCAACATGATAAGTCTATGAAAGCACCAAACCCATAACAATGTGACATCATTTTTTAAATAAACAATCTATGTTCCATATCAAGTTGCCATCTTTCCACAATGAAGCTTCCAAAATGATAAAATAACTGCCACAAAGATACCTTTCATCGAAAACTTCCTATACAAGATGCACACCAATGTCGATTTGGTTAAGACAACAAAACAAGATCGACATTGTGCCACAAAATCAGGTATGGAAAACACCAAAGCAAAAAAACCAAACCCACATTGCCAATGCTTGATCAAGTATAATAAATCTCTATTTTTCTTAATGAAACTTAGGTCAAATACAATGTATACCCATTGATGAACCTTTAGTTGAATTGGTACAGGGCACCATAGGTCATAGTGTTTAAAAGTTACTCAATGCTGGTTTTTAATTTTTTTAGTCAATTTTGGTTTGTAGTAAGGTCTTAAAAACTACTTGTGATGTTTTGAAGTCAATTTAGATGGTTAGGAGTTAGTTTGGGGTCCATAAGATCAAATTTGTAAAAGTTGCAAAGCAACTTTGCCTTTTTGCACTTTGAGGGAAGTTGTAGTTGGTTGGTTTTGATGTGTAATTCTTTAAAAAATACTCCTGTGTATGTTGAGGAAAGATTGGATGGTGTAAAATATGAAAATTTGAATAACGAAACTCTTGTTTTTTGCGTTTTGAAGGGAAATTTGCTGCTACAACCATTAGTACAGCCTTCTACGGCCTATAAGTGCACATTTAAGCATTGAAATTTGTGAAGGGATGAGTTAAATTGCATTTGAATCTTGTGGCATCTAATTTCATAAAGGTTTGTGAGAGTTAGAGTGTTTTTTTCTGAAAATTGTCTTGAAACCCTAGTTTTGAGGGTTTGAGAAGAGAAAAATGAGTTTTTGACTAATTCCACTAGTGTAATGGTCTGATAATTGGTTAAATGAGTGTATATGGGTAGGGTTTTGTGTCCATGAAGTGGAAAGATTAGGGTAAGGTGTTAAGTATAAGTTTGAGTGATTCCCTTGTTGTTTTTCTTCCTGTTTTAAGCAAAGAATGATGCATATATGGTAGGGTTTGATAGAAAACTCTTGGAAAGTGATTTTTAAGGGTTGGAATAGCATGTGTAGACCTAATTTGACATGTATAAGGTATTGACTCAAATAATGGAGGTTGGGAGTGTGTAGAACCAATAGTTTCCTTATCATACAAGCCTAATTAGGCCTTTGTCCTAGCATAACAACAAAGTTTTGAAGGTGATGTTACAAAACAAACCTAGTTAAATTTTTAGATATGTGTCTAGAACTAAGATTGGTTTGTAAATTAGGTCCAAAAAGGGGTGTTTGCTGTGTTACAAGGAATGATGTAAGTTTGTGTAAGAAACCAACTTGTTTGATGATTGAAGACTTTGATAGAGGACTGATTGAGTGGAATTTGGTTTTGATACCCTAATCTACATCAATTGGTATCAAAGCATAGGTTTTGATCATTTGAAGGAAAGAGGTTGAAGTTTGAAGAAGGAAAAGTTACAATTTGAAGGGAACAAGATGCCTCCAAAGGAAAGTGTGGTCATTGCTAGGGAAATGACAATGATGGAGGAGTCTTAGGAAGCTCTTTTAGCTTGACTTACAACATTGGAAACAAACCAAAGAAGAGGTAAGGCCACTATAGATGAGAGTGACTGAGAGGAAGAGGAAGAGGGTGAGGATGAAAACCCTCAGATAGGATCCCATGAGCAAGAGTTGGATCCTGAAGAGATGAGGATGGTTAAGATGCTGAAGGATGTCAAGGGATATACTTCTGATGTGAAAATGGAATTTCCCATGTATAGTGGGAAGATGGATAGTGAAGAGGTGTTGGATTGGGTTGATGCACTAGATAATTATTTTGAATACAAGGAGGTAGAAGAAGAACAAAAGGTGAAATTTGCTAAAACTAAGTTGAAAGGGCCTACCCTAACTTGGTGGAATTATGTGCAGGAAGAGAGAGCGAAGAAGGGAAAAGCAAAAATTAATTCATGGGATAGGATGGTGTCTAAAGTTAAGGGCCAATTTCTGCCCGATGACTATGCAATTTAGACCTTTAGAAAGCTTCAAAATCTCAGACAAAAAGAAATGGATGTCATGGCTTACACAGAGGAGTTTCATAAGTTGAGCATTAGAGTAGGTCATGTTGAGGATAGATTTGAGAAGATAGCAAGGTATATAAATGGGTTAAGGTTCAATATCCGAGATGAATTGAGTCTTTCCACCCCTAGAACAATGGTAGAGTGGTTTTAATTAGTTGTTAGGGCAAAAGAGAAGTTGAAGAGAAGGTAAGAGAGACAAAACAAGGGTAGAGGAAACAATACTAGAGGAAGGGGTGCATTTTCCACACCAAGGTAGTCCTATGAAATTCAAGAAGATATAGGAAAGGACAAAGAACAAATTGCTGATTAAAGAGGTAGTAGATCAGGCTTTAGAGGTAGATTTGGAGGACAAAGTACATGTTCAAGTGCATTATCTATAAGATGCTATCAATGTAATCAGTTTGGCCATCAAGCATGGAAGTGTTTGGATAAGAAACCTTCTACATCACATGGTGGTGAAAGAAGAACACAATTGGTGCAAGAAGATGATTGTGAAAGTGTGAACTTAACACCACAACATGCTGCTCCTAAAGTTGGAGAATCACTAATGGTAAGAAGGAAACTCATCAAAGCATCAAAGGAGAAGGAGCCACCACAAAGGAGGACACTCTTCAAAACAACTTGTAAATGAATGGGTAGGGTATGTAAAGTTGTGATTGATTCAGGAAGCATAGATAATATGGTTTTTAATGAGATGGTTGAGAAACTTAAATTGCCTAGGATACCGCATGATACTCCTTATAAATTTTCTTGGTTGAATGCGGGTCAATATGTTTTGGTTAATGAGAAAGTTTGGGTAGAGTTAATTATGGTAGGGTAAAAAGATAAGATTCTATGTGATGTGTTTCCTATGATGTGTGCCATTTTTGGCTAGGGAGGCCTTGGAAATTTGATAGGCATGCAATGTATGATGGTATGCATAATAGTTATGAGATAAACAAAGATGAAATCTATTTTAATTTGACACACTTGATAGAAGATGATAAAGGGAAAACTAAACAAGCTATTATGATGATGGCTGGTAGGAAAGAGTTTGTAAAGGTAGAGGAAAATAAGGATAGAGACCTTGCAACCACTTCTAACCTTGGAGGTACTGAGATAGTAGAATTGAAGAATGATTCAATTATGGAGGGAAATGATATTGAGTTGGTGTCAACATCTAATTTGTGGAAGGTTAGAAGGTCAAGGATGAATTGGTTTTGGGGATGCGAGACTGGTTTGAGAAGCATGTTGATATGATGATGGAAATGGTGTTTTCTTCATTTTTCAAAGGAGGATAGTGGTCTTTCTATTTTTGTCAACTCAGAGGTTAGTGAACTTGATAAAGAAAAAATCATGGGGGCAAAGCATCAGATGGAAGAGGTGAAAAGAAAGGTGAAGAGATCAAAGACAAGTTGCAAGGGAAAAAGAGCAAGTTTAAGTACACAATAGGAGTCAAGAAGAAGGCAGTTCACTACAAGGCAAAAAGAGATAAGGCTGCAAATGGTGATGTAGATTTAACATTAGTTTCAGATGAAGTAGGAGTCAAAGGACTACCATCAAGTAGGTCATTGAAGTTGGAGCAATTTCTAGGTGGAAAGGAGTTCAACAAAATAAAGGATGAAGCATGTTTTCAAGTTTTGACCTATTGGAAGGGATTACTAGATGGAAAAGCACTTGGAGGTCAAAAAATAACATGGTCAAACATGAACTTACTTGACAACACTGTCATCAAGGGGACTTCAACTCCTTTTTTCCAGGGAGTATGGTGCATGGCACCATAGGTCATAGTGTTTAAAAGTTGCTCAATGGTGGTTTTTAAGTTGTTCAGTTAATTTTGGTTTGTAATAAGGTCTTAAAGACCACTTGTGATGTTTTGAAGTCAATTTAGATGGTTAGGAGTTAGTGTGGGGTCCATAAAGATCAAATTTGTAAAAGTTGCTCAAAAGTTGCAAAGCAACTTTTCCTTTTTGCACTTTGAGGGAATTTGAATGTTTTAGGAGTTTAAAGGGTAGTTGTAGTCATTTGTTTGGTTGGTTTTAATGTGTAATGCTTTAAAAAATACTCATGTGTACGTTGAGGAAGGATTGGATGGTGTAAAATTTGAAAATTTGAATAAAGAAACTCTTTTTTATTTTGTGTTTTGAAGGCAAATTTGCTGCTACAACCATCAGTACGGCCTTGTATGACTTGTAAGTGCACATTTAAGCATTAAAATTTGTGAAGGGATGAATTATATTGCATTTGAATGTTGTGGAATCTAATTTCATAAAGGTTTGTGAGAGTTAGAGTGTTTTTTTCTAAAAATTGTCTTGAAACCTTGGTTTTGAGGGTTTGAGAGGAGAAAAATGAGTTTTTGACTCATTCCATCAGTGTAATGGTTTGGTAATTTTTGGAATGAGTGTAGATGGGTAGGGTTTTGTGTCCATTAAGTGGAAGGAGTAGGGGAATGTGTTAAGTATAAGTTTGAGTGATGCCCTAGTTGATTTTCTTCATGTTTTAAGCAAAGAATGATGCATAGATGGTAGGGTTTGATATAAAACTCTTGGAAAGTGATTTGTAAGGGTTGGAATAGCACATGTAGACCTAATATGACATGTATAAGGTTTTGATTCAAAGAATGGAGGTTGGGAGTGTGTAGAACCAATAGTTTCCTTATCATACAAGCCTAATTAGGCCTTTATCCTAGCGTAGTAGAATTTTTTTGAAGGTGATGTTACAAAACAACCCTAGTTAAAATCTTGATTTAATATGAAAATTCAAAAAGGGTATCTAGAGCAGTGATTGGTTTTTGGGTTTGAGGCTTGATTTGTAAATTAGGTTTAAAAAGGTGTGTTACCTGTGGTAGAAGGAATGATGACAGTTTGTGTAAGAAACCAACTTGTTTGATGATTGAAGAATTTGATAGAGGATTGATTGAGTGGATTTTGGTTTTGATACCTTGCTCTACATAATTAACATACCCTCTTCTTTTAAATCACTGTTTGTATGCAGATGAAACAACAATAAAACCAAATTAGATATCACCTGTTGACAATTGGCAAACCACCATTGTGCTATGTTGAACCGTCGAACTATGGAAAAAAAATAACTGTCTAGAGCTCCTTTATTCTTTTCAAGTGCTTACACTCCAAGACTATCAGCTGAGCATAGTGGAAACAAACTATCATCGTACAACAACACTAATCATTTCATCGAATCTCCACACTCTTCAAACCCTAGGTTATAACTCTTCATTCACCAAAATTGAACTTTGTAATATGATAAACTTACATTTCTTTTTCCACATTATACAACTTTTACCTGCTTTCCTAGTAAGCCCTAAAAAGGGCCAGTGAAAAAAACATGGAGAATACCCCTTTCAACCTTTCCTTTTAGTCACTGCCACCTTCGATCACAGGGTTAAAAAATTCCTTTTCATCGATGAATAAAGGCTTACAATCTTTAATTTAAATGACCATGTTTTAAATTACAATACCACTTTATCAAAGATATGATAAAGATCACTATAACAATAATGTGATAAAGATGAAACCCTTAACTCATAATGGTGTTCACTTTATACATAGTGAATAATTATTATTGCCTTAGTTGAGAATCAAGGCATGATATGCTTCTAGTTGATAATCAACACAATGATGAATACCACCAAATTATGTGCGTAACACAATAAGCTCGAAAAAACCTTTTGAAATGTAATGAATGAAACATTATTCTCAAAACATTGTATTACTGCTTTTGTTCATTGCAATAAAATTGACTTCATATACCTTGTGCAAAATAACCATATTGTAAATCCATATACCTTGTGACACATGGTTTGAAATCTATACCAAATCACTATCAATGCCAACATGCTTGAATCGACCAACAAAAATTCCATATTGCCAAATATGCCACCTGAATGTGTGCCAAACCAATCTGACCATGTCTTCCATATGCAGTGAATGTCATAATGTTGTCTCATAATCCCTTCAATGAATGCCAATACTTTAAATGCCATAACAAACCTTGACATCAATGCCAAAACCAATGTCAAAGGGGCCAACAAACTCCCCCTTTGGCATTGATGTCAAACCACCTATATGATCACCAGTGTCATAAAATAAAAAAAATGTGAACTTATATGAAGTGTGGCACAACAAAAAATTGAGTTTTGCAATGTAAGCAATATAAATCTGCATATACTCTCAATATAAAACTCTTCTCAATATAAAAATCTACATATAATCTCAACTTTTCTCCCCCTTTTGACAACAATGCCAAAGGTCAAAGGGGTGAGTAAGCACCAAAAGAACACGAAGTACCTATCCAAGGACACCAATCTGATTGCACATGGGAATAAAACAGTATCAAATCCGAATGGATAAGACCAAATAGAGCTCGACACAATGATATAAAAATATGCTAAAGTATCAAAATTGAATCAAAATGCCACTATGTTGAAAATATAACCCAGTTTTTGGAGTATGGAAAAAACTCCCCTACAAAAGATCTCCATATAAAGGAGGCAACAAGCAACATGTCTACAATCTGTGACTGATAGTAGTCAATTTCTTGTATATTTCTTGTATTGAACACCTCCATTGAAAGAAGAATATAGCACAAGACTTCATGACAAGGTTTTTCAAAAGCATATTAGTATCTTCATATGCAAGGAAAACTTCTACAAGATACAACCATCAAATTAAAAAACTGTACTTGTGAATCATTGTCTCATGTTATGAAAATATGTTTCTTATGAGCTTATCTTATCAAACCCTATTACAAGTGCCAATTGAAATAGATCTTGTCTTCTGTCTTGTATCAAATTGACAAGATGATCAACCCTAACAAGATTCTCTAACAACAAGGATGTCCATATATTAGACACAAAAAAAATAGACACCATATGTAATGTCCCCTTTCTAGTGGAAGCAATTAAACCTGAATCTTGCATTCAAAGTGTTTCTCGAAGAGACATTAGAAATGTTAAAGATCAATAAATTTCAGTGATAACATCTAATAAGATCAAAGATGATATAAATATTTCATTCTTGTCAAAGGATTATTCATTTCCTTCATTATGAGTGATTCTTCTATAATATGTTTCCTAAGTACATTAGGGTAGATATTATGTCTTTTAGAATCCATAGATGGAACTCAATTATACCATTTATAATCATAGTGAATGAATAGAGTCATTATTACTTATAAGGCTCAATAATTGTTGCAAGCATCATTATTGGATAATCATAAATAATAAATTAGATATATATATATATATTATATGTATATATTGTATGTGACACCACCTAGGAGGTATATATGAATCTCAATATATATATATCTAAATATATGCTTATCAATTACCAAAATATATTTATCAATATATGAATTATACATACAAAAAATGGATTATACATGGGTCATCCCTATATTATACATCCTGCTGACGATATAATAATAGACACCAAGTATTATTACTCTTGATGATAATATCATGAATAATATTATTCATTACATAACATTACATCCTAAGAATAATATCTTAAATAATATTATACATCACATATTATTACATTCTAATATCATAAATAATCAAATAACATTATGAATAACATTACATATCAAATATGATTAACATCACATTGTAAATAATATATATATCAAATATTACTAATACCTCACTATCCTTACCTATAATAAATAACACATACCAGATATTGTGATCTGTAGACTCCGACTTTACCACTGATCTGCCGTCTCTCCTCTTTCTTTCCTAGCCATCGATCTGCAATCTCTTTCTTTCCTAGCCATCGATCTCTTACTTTGCTTTTCCTAATTCCTTAATCCCCTCCTAAGTTATCGTCCCTGCTACAATATATATATATTAATTTATAATTATATATATCCCAATTTCTTATCCTCTCCACTTGTAATCAATGTTGGGGACGTGACCTTTCATGACACTGTGCTGGAGCCGATTCACCACCAAGGGTCGGCTCTTTTGACCCATCCTTAGCTAATTCTTCTTGATTTCTTAATCGCTATGTTTAGGAGTTCGGTTTGGTAATATTTGTCTTTACTTTGTTGTTTATTTATATTTCATAGTTTATATTCTATTTCATATACTTTCCTTTATTTATGGTTGATGGAATCATAAATATTTATTAGTTATTATATTTATATGATTTTCATGTATTATTATTATAGATTTATCATTGCAATATATGTTATTCTATAGGAGATAATCATGTTAGATATAAATATAATTATGATATTGTTTATAATGATCATTTATATTAAATTGTAATTGCTCATACTTAGATTTTGATATTTATTTTATGTGTTAATATTATGTTATTATAGTAATTGTTTAATAATATCAATTGTTTGTATTGTTTAATACTTATATTTTATTATAATATTATCTGATGATAATTATAATTGATATATATTTTGATATTCACTTACATATTTAATTTATTTATTTATCAGTATTTCAATATTTCATATTTGGGTGTTACAATTTCGGGGGACATGACACCATAACATAGAGATTAACTTGTAAAGTTTGATTGACCATAATGAAGATGAGCAGAGAACATCATTTCAAACAATGATATATGATGGATATGTGTTCATAAAGACCAAATAAACTTAGGATAAATTTAAACGGAATGACACATAAGCAAATGAACATGAGGATCAAGCACATCAGAGATAATAACAACCCATAACAAAAATATTGTCCTAAGTAGAAAATCCTCACGGGAAATAAAAACCACTGAAATGCCTCATTGGCTTTAATAAAAAATGTCTCATTGATAATGCCTCACTGACAAAAGAACTTCACTGGCTACAAGCCTCATTGGCAAAAGAGCCTCACTAGTTACAAGCCTCACTGGCTAATACAATATGCCTCACTAGCAAAAATGTGCCTCACTAACTATCAAACATTTTCAATCACGAGGAAACAAACTACATAGAGTTACTCTATCTCTTTGCAAACCATCACAACACTTAACACTATTCATCCTATATCCCAAAGATTCATAAAACAAGAATTATTAGAACATAAAAATATATCAGTTTATACAATCTATTTTGCACATTTCTTGCAAAAATTCTTTACATATTTTGTTTTATACATTCAACATGATAGCTCTATGAAAGCACCGAACCCATAACAGTGTGACATCACTGTTTAAATAAACAATCTATGTTCCATATCAAGTTGCCGTTTATCCACAATGAAACTTCCAAACTAGTAACATAACTGCCACAAAGATACCTATCATCGAAAACTTCTAATGCAAGATGCACACCAATGTCGGTTTGGTTAAGACAACAAAATAAGATCGACATTGTGCCACAAAATTGGGTATGCAAAGCACCAAAGCAACAAACTCTAACCCACATTACCAATGCTTGATCAAGTATAATGAATCTCCATTTTGCTTAATGAAACTTAGGTCAAATGCAATGTATACCCATTAATGAACCTTTAGTTTAACATACCATCTTCTTGTAAATCTCTGTTTGTATGTAGATGAAGCAACAATAAAACAAAACTAGATATCACCTGTTGACAACTAACAAACCACCATTGTGCTCTGCTACGCCCTCAAACTATGATGACAAGAATAACTGTTTGGAGCTTCTTTCTTATTTTCAACTACTTACACTCGAAGACTATTAGTTGAGCATAGTGGAAACAAACTACCATCACACAAAAACACTAATCATTTCACCGAATCTCCACACTCTTCAAACTCTAGGTCACAACTCTTCATTCACCAAGATCAAACTTTGTAAAATGAAAAAATTACATTGCTTTTTCCACATTATACAACTTTGACCTGCTTTCCTAGTAAGCCCTAAAAAGGGCCAGTAAAAAAAACATGGAGAATACCCTTTTCAACCTTTCCTTTTAGTCACTTCCACCTTCAATCACAGGTTTAAAACATTCATTTTCACCGATGAATAAAGGCTTACAATCTTTAATTTAAATGACCATGTTTTAAATTACAATACCACTTTATCAAAGATATGATAAAGATCACTATAACAATAATGCGATAAAGATGAAACCCTTAACTCATAATGGTGTTCACTTTATACATAGTGAATAATTGTTGCCTTAGTTAAGAATCAAGGCACAATATGCTTCTAGTTGATAATCAACACAATGATGAATACCACAAAGTTATGCGCCCAACACAATAAGCTCGAGAACCTTCTTAAAGGTAATGAATGAAACATTATTCTCAAAATAGTATTGCTTTTGTTCATTGCAATAAAATTGACTTCATATACTTGGTGTAAAATAACCATATTATAAATCCATATACCTTGTGACACACGGTTTGAAATCTATGCCAAATCACTATCAATGCCAACATGCTTGAATCAACCAACACAAATTCCATATTTCCAAATATGTCACTTGAATGTGTGCCTTACCAATCTAACCATGTCTTCCATATGTAGTGAATGTCATAATGTTGTCTCATAATCCCTTCAATGAATGCCAATACTATAAATACCATAACAACCCTTGACATCAATGCCAAAACCAAAGTCAAAGGGGCCAACACCATTCACTTATAAAGGTAGAATGAAGTGGTTCAAATTTCTCCCTAGCCATCCCAATCTCGTTCATTCCATGGAGGAAGCTTGGTTCCATGGCTACAAGTTTCATTTTTACATGTTCTCTTTTAGGGTTTCTATTTTTTTATTTGTTAGTTATTTTTGATTTGCAGGGACAAAGTGAAGGAAGGCAATGACTCTCATTAATTTATATTTCTACTGATTTATGTTCAATATAAATATATTATTTATATCCAATATAATATCTATGTATATTCAATCTAATATATTACTATATATATTTTCAACCCTTGAATTTTGGAAATATAGTTTAAGAGTGAATTCAAATAAATGAAGTATATTTGTTTTACTTTTATTTAATTTAATTTAATTTTTTTTTTGTGGATAATAGCTCAATTTTTTTGTATCAACTAGGAGTATCCGCACCCCTTGGCTACACATGCCTTATATAAAGAGGCCATGCCTTGTAAAGTATGACAACCTGCAAGGATTTGTAATGTCTCGTTTAATTCCTAAAAGTTTGCAGCCTATGCTTCAAAAGAAATCAATAAACATAATTAATATTACACCAAAGTGGTATTAAATAAAGATTAAGTTGTTAAGAATGGTCAACCAACATATGAAAGGTTGTGTCCTTTGAGCAAGACAAGGTATATAAGGAAGGTAGATCTAGAAGGAAAGGGAAGGGTGAATTATTAGGACTTATTACAAGTAATAAACATCGACACTAACAAATTGACTTATTTAAAATTAAATTATTATTCTCCAAGTGCAATGATGAAGAGTTGTAACTATTGAGGTGAAGAGGTGTGATTCCATCAAACTTGAGATATAAAAGGGAGAGCGTTTCATTGAAGACAAAGATCCATAACATCATTCAATCAATCAATCAAAATTAAATATGATGTGACTCTTAATGTGAAAGGTTGTGACTCCAAATATGAAAGGTTGTGACTCCCTCAATAATAATCTATATAAAAGGGAGATCATTTCTTTATGGAGAAAGCATCAAGGAAGTGGATTGGAAAAAGGAAAAATAAGAAATTGGAAAGAGATCTATTGGAAACAAGTATTGTTTTAGGAAGAATATTATTGGAAAGTAAGTTTGAGAATATAAATTAGTAATATTTATATATACATTATAATTGCATAATGATATTTTAATATCGATTAGTAAAGTAGTTTCCTTTACAATCTATTTTGAAATTATAAGTGTTTTACAAATGTGGAGGCTAATCAACCTCCTGAGTTCATGAGGGATGAAGTACTTGCCTTTCCTTCATTATGTACACCAACCCCAAGATAGAGCGCTCATGGGCTAGGAGGTGTATGAGTGCTCTTGGGCTTGTTAAGGAAGGAAATTTTCATGCATGGTATCAAGCATGCCACCCCAAGATGGAGCATTTGTGGGATAGGAGGCGAATGAGTGCTCCTAGGCCTAATCAAGGATGAAGCGCCTCCAAGATGGATTGAGGGATAGAGTGGAACTGATGTCCTGGAATGTACGTGGGTCGAGGTATGAATGAGTGCTTTTGGCTGGAGGAACTTCTCAAGTATACCACCTAAGATGAATGGATAAGGATTCACCTATGCTCTTGCAATACAAGGACAACCATCCTTGAGATTGCAATTTTCAAGTAATTCAAGTGAATTCCTATTATGATTGGCTATAGGAATATGCTTTGGAATAAACATTAATAATATTAAGATATTTTGAATCCAAATGTTAGTGATGTTGTTAACTATAGATCTAACTATTTTGATGTTTTAACTATGATATATTGCTCTCAATATTATAATATTTTGTGTTAATTTGAATATAACCATAAAGTTTATGCTGGTTATTACTAATATCAGTTTTTAGTGATTATTGTTAAAGTAATCTTGCATTAGCTAATAATTAATTAATCTTTAATTAATTATTAATCTAATTTATTCTCATGCACTTAAGCTAAACTTAAGAGTTCTTTATTTAGTTAACTAAAAGCTTTTCTATGTTGATTGAAGTGAACTATTATTAGATCATTCTATCTCATCACATGTTATGTTTTTTAATATATTTTCTTAAAAAAAATAAAAAATGTTTTTTTTGATGGATTTTTCTTTAAAAGTAAAAACATGGATTTTTTTGGTGTAAATAGATGCCAACTGCACCTGCATTGGAGGATTTTTTTTTCTCAGCACACTAAATTTGGTGGCCCTCTACATTTGATAGTGTTTTTGACAACCATATCTCGGTCGTATGACAAAATTTTTTAGTGCAATTTTTTTGAAATGAGGTAGAATTTCATGCTCTTCGTAGTGGTGTAGGTGGCTTGCAGTTTGGGTCTTTGGTTTTTTTTTTAGAATTCAGTTTTCTTAGTGTTGGTGCTATTTATTTATGGTTTTAGAGACTTCAATGGGCCATATATTTTCCATCCAAACTATTTTTTGGGTGCCGTTTTTTTGAAAGTGCATGTTTTTTTGTGTACATCATGGTGCTACCATTTTCTTCATTTTCTGTCCTTTTTTGGACATTATGGGTTTCAACTGTATGCACTTCTCTTTTATAGACTCATTGAGATAAAATTCCATTCTGGTGTATACTTTTTTGGGGATTTTGCACATCTTGTTGTGCCTTTTGTACTCGCACTATGATATAAAGTGCCATGGGGGTTGATGTTTTCCTTTGGTTTGCCATCATACCTTTGTCAAGTGAGTGTCCCTTCCATGACAATAGTGAATCTTAGTGATTCTTATCTCATGTGTGTGTGCCTTAGTTTGCACTCTTTTATTTGTAGGTTGTTTCTTCTACATGCACTTCTTGGTTTCACATAGTTTTAGTGTACCTGTCTCACCTCTCCCTTTTCAACATAATGAGGGGGTTTCTACAATTGGTGCTAATGCTTCTTTGGTTTCATGGTTTGGAGTGATGTATGTAGCTAGTTCTTGTTCATATGTACTTTCAGATGCATTGTACATTAGTGGCTAGTTACATGCATTTCAGTGAGATGGATCATTTACCATATGGTCACTCTTGCATTTCTATTTTTGGAGGTTCTTCATTTTAGCAACATATCAATTATCATTTGATAGTAGTCTATAAATTCTTCGTGCTTCAGTGATGTTCTACATGTTCCTCTTTTTGGGACATTGTTTTGGTTGGAGGCTTCTTAGTCCTTCACCTTGATTTGGAGGCTTTTTCAGTCCTTCATTCGCCTCTCTCTTTTGGAGAGGATTTTTCTCCCATTATGGTTTTCTCCTTTTTCTCCAGTTTTGAGAGATCTCTTGTTTGTACATGGGTACCTCACAAGGTCTTGTTTGTTAGAACCCATCATGCATTCTTTTCAGGGGTTTTAGCTACTCCCTAAGTTCATCTTAAGGGGGGTGTTAGACTAATCATGCATTAGCTAATAATTAATTAATCTTTAATTAATTATTAGTCTAATTTATTCTCATGCACTTAAGCTAAACTTAAAAGTTCTTTATTCAGTTAACTAAGTGATTTTCTATGTTAACTGAAGTGAGCTATTATTAGATTATTTCGTCTCATTGCATGTGATGTTGACACTTGTCCTAATCTAATCCCTTTACCATTTAGGGTTGCTCTTTTATAGCACTCAACTCTCATTGCATTATCTCTCTTCTACTCTCTCAAACTTTCAATCTTTGAGGACTCTTATTTTCCTTGAAGATTCTTGAGGTTCATTATATAAATTTTTCTTGTTGAGGAATATTGCATATATTGTTTGCAGATCTCTTGCGTGGAAGGTTTATTTATTCATTGTCTGATCTCATGGCTCGTGTTTTTCACAATTCTAACAATTATTATTGTATTGTAGGCCTAAATTTAGGAATATCCCAAAAGGGGACATTATAGGATTGGTAACCCTAAAAGGGTTGACATGTTCTTTAGGGATTTGCCTTGCATGGCACACAGGACTTGCAAGGTCACAACGCTTGCAAGCACATCTTGAAAGTTAGGTTTTTAATTGAAAAGATTAAACATATATATTTTATATAAATATAAATATATATCATGGGTATGTAAAATTATTTTGTATGTATATATTAAATAAATTATTAAATTCATATACCGTGCATAAATATAACCATACATTATGTATTTTTCATACTAATGACAATACAATGACACACATACACACATGACCATAAAAAAAAAAAAACTTGTATCATATATTTATGTATTGCGTATACATGTATAACATATATGAATAATTATGCTCAATTTTATACATTTTATTTTAGCAAGAATTTGCAAATTTCTCAATAGACAATATGAAATAAAGTGGGTTTAGGTTTATGATGTAATTGAATGTTATCTAGAAGGAATAACATAGTCTGCTTGAAGATTAAATTTTAAAAAAAGGTACATATTTTGAAGGAATAAATAAGAAAATTTAGTATACAATCAAGGATTATTCAAAATAATACAAAATTATTTAATTATTGTGCAATCAAAATTTAATAACCATTAATTAATAACATACAATTGTGAGCAAGCTCAAGGTAGTTAAAATAAGATAATTTTATTACTATGATCAACAATAATTAATTTTGAAATAAAGGTTCAATTATAGGTAACAACAAGTAACCATTACATTTGATTTTACAACAAATTTAAAATAAATTCATGAAGTTTCCATAGTCCATAGCCAATTGTAATAAGATTTCCGAATTAAAACTATGTTGCAATTTTGATGTAAAAATTGCAACACAGTTTTAATCCAGGAATCTTATTACAAATTTAAAATAATTCACTAGTCAAAATAATTAATATATCCCTTTCAAATATCCTAAATTTAAATTAATGTAGAACACTTTAACCAATTGTCAATGTTAATTGATGCACTTTCACAATCATATGATGCATTTCTAGCACCATTGATGCACCATTTGATCACATAGATATATCTTGTTGATAAAATTCTACTACATGCTTTGTCTCATGATTATAATTTTAATCATTATTACAAATTCTTTGTTATTTTTTCCAGTTATAACTTATTTTTTTTTGTTTATTATTATGTATAGTCAATATAATATATTACTGTGTATGTTTCTTTTAAAATAATCATCTTTCAAGTGGGGTTTTTACCTTTAAATTTTATAAAATTGGTTTAAGAGTGAAATTTTAAATATATGAAAGATATTTTTACTTTAATTTATTCTAATTTTGAAAATGTTGTAATAGTTCAATTTTTTTGTGGATTATAAAACAATAGAGAGGTGGAAGTTTGACCCTCACCTTCACCCTATGGCCACTTAAGTCTCATACAAAGGGATCCTACCCTATAAAGGATTACAAATCTAAAAGGATTATTGAAGCTTACAAGGTTGCTGTACGTTTACATTGCATGACACACAAGACTTGCAGGATCATAACTCTTTCGAGCACATCTTGTAGGGGAGGTTTATAATATTTACTTATTTTCTGATTATTTTAATTGATATATATATATATATATATATTTTTGATAATATATAATTTATTTTGAAATTGAATGTGACATGAATCTTTAAACCCATCTTTCCTTGTAGTGTCTAGCATTCAATCCTCTACCTTTGATCTCACCCCTCCTTACCCCCTCACCCCTCTATTAGAAACCAAGATCACCTGTCACATGCAAAAGACATGCAAAACCAAAGAAGATGTTCTGTAAACCTCAAATAAAAAATGCATTATTGAGAATCAATTATTATAAAGAGATCAATCCTTATGAAGGAGATCAAGAAACCCTAAAAATGAAACCCTAAATGAAACCCTAGTGTGCACACTTAATAATTAATCAATTATTAATGTGCCTAAATTTAGCTTAAGAAACTAAAAGAATAAGTGACTTAATTAATTAACCAGTATGATATAATTAATTAAGTGTAATAACTTATTACTCTAACACCCCCCCTTAAGATGAAGTTAGGAAGAAGCTAAAACACTAGAAGAAGATGCATGCAAGAAAGGATGGGTCCCGACAACTAGGGCTGATCAGATACCCATTTACAAATGCAAGAAAGAGGTAGAGAAGGAAAACCCATTAGGAAAAACCTCCTACAATGAGATGACATGCTGCAAAGAAGCACTGGAAGAGCACTGTAGAGTAACACTGGAACCACAATCTGGAAAGCAAGAAAAGATACTTATGTCTACAAGAAACCTTATTGGAATCATAATGATGCAACAACAGACCCGATGCCATGGAACACTCAAAAAATCCAAATGGGAACAACCTTGGAATCCATAAAGCAACAGTCGATTATTGAATGAATGTGATACTGAAATGAAGTGCAAAGATGCAAGTTGCACCTTCCCAACTACCAAAATATCCAAGTACTCTCCAAACAACCCATAGGGACAAATCTAAACTAAGCAATCAACCTAGGACAAATACAAAAAAAGTGCATGGACAACAACATAGAGCTCCTCAATACCTTTCCAACGCTGCAAAGATAGTGGAAATCGAAGATCGTGGCAAAACGTTATGAGCTCAGAAGCATAAAATAAACATTTGACTTCAAATAGTGATAAATATAGTAAAACAAAAAAATATTGAGAAATAAACTGCATCACAGGAAAGTGCTCAGAACCAGCTTTTTGGCAATATCTCATTTCCCGATTTCGATACCGTATGCCCAAGTTATGCCAAAAAGGAAAAAACTGCTCCTTTAGGGAAAATCAGGGTTAGGAGGGGGAAAAGAGGCCATACAGCCGCTGACGTCAACACTTACCAAGCATAAATTTGACGGCCATCTGACCATCGTCACAAAAAATCGGCCCCCTACAAATATTTTTTTGGCCCCTGGTCGCCCATGTGACTGGGGCAGGGGCTAGAGTTGGCTGGGGGCTGGGTGCAAGGGGCCTGGTCCCCCATATGACCGATGGTTGTGGGTGGGAAGTCCTCAGGGGCTGGCGGAGAGCCCTCGGTCCTCCATATGACCGGGGCAATGCGCAAAAGGGGCCTGTGGGGGCTGCAATGGCCGACGACGCTGGTAGGGGGAGCTACCGACGATAGCGGCAGACTGGTGGCCGCCCGACGACGGGCTTCATCAATACTGGCGGTGCGAAAAATAATGCAATTTATTGATTATTTTTTGCATTTTTTTTGAAAAACGTGCCTTAGGGAGTGTGTTGGGGAGGTTGTACGACCTTCCTGGCAATTTTTTTTTGCCTTAGAAACCAACTTCTCAGAAATCAACCAAACGACAGGCATTCTTAAGGTTTTTGGCCACTGCGAACGCAATGGTGACCTCCATTTGAGCCCAAAGTGGCCCAAAAATCGGCTACCCCCAGATCTTGCAAAAAAGATGCCTGTGGAAACCCTTGCACTTGAAACTCACTAAAAGGCCATATCTTTAGATCACAAATAGGTAGCTGCAGGTCTGGAGCTAGAAACCAAGATCACCTGCATGCAATCACCTGCCACATACAAAAGACATGCAAAACCAAAGAAGATGTTTTGTAAACCTCAAAGTAAAAATGCATTATTGAGAATCAATTATTACAAAGAGATCAATCCTTATGAAGGAGATCAAGAAACCCTAAAAGGGAAACCCTAGTGTGCACACTTAATAATTAATCAATTATTAATGTGCCTAAGTTTACCTTAAGAAACTAAAGGAATAAGTGACTTAATTAATTAACCAGTATGATATAATTAATTAAGTGTAATAACTTATTACTAACATCCTCAACTATAGTTTTTAGTAAATATTGATTGCTGTGGGTGAATCATTTAGCTAATCAAACCTTTCTTTGACACACTTGATCATAGGCATTTGAATTGTCTACTTAGATGGTAGTTGTCTCTTCATCCTTTATAGATAAATCATATGCATTACTTCACACCCCATTTTGAATGTAAAACGTGTACACATATTTTCTACACATAAATATATCTCATAGGTATTTTAAATTATTTTGTATGTATATTAGAGAAATAAGTTATATAAAATCAATAATTATGGCATAACTCATGTTGCCTCAGTTTTCGTAAAACTCTTTTTTAATAAGTTTTGTCAATTTTTTTGAAAGTTCAATAACCTTTGTTGGCTTTTGACGAGGTCCTTAGAACCCTTTTTGGTTTTGACAAGGTTATCCTAGCCTAGTAAAACTTTGATAATCTAATGTTGCTTTGTTTGATTTTATCTTAATTGTGGTGTCAACCTTTATCTAAGTTCTGAGAACCTTGTCAGATCCCAATGAGGTTTTCATAATCAAGTTTGGGGCTAACATGAATTGTATGATTTGATCTTGTCATGTCCAAAGATTAGCCAATTCTCATTAGGAATGTAACATTAAAGATTAGTGAAGAATTGTAAGTGGTGGAAAAGCACTTTGAATTTTTTCATGGGTTCCAAAACCATTGTTGGGTTTCGACAAGGTTTTCACAACCTTATGGAAAGCCAATAGTTTCATAAATCTTTTCAATTCCTCATTCAAAGCCTCTTGTGGAGAGTTATTTAAAAAAGGTCATTCTTTAAAATGTTTGAGAGGTTTCAAAACCTTTGTCGAAACTCAATATGGTTCTCAAAACCACCAAAACCTTTGACAAAACTTTTGAGCCACTTCTTTTTTAAGTTCAAAAAGTGTCAGAGGTGGGTGTTGAAGATAAAGTGCAGATGTGCCAATATTGAGGCACACAACTAATGCTCCCCCCTTGACCTAAAGAGAATTAAATATAAATACACTTGAGCATTAACAAAGGTCATTTAAACAAGCAATCGACAAGGAATTAACAAGAGTGGAGGAAGAGAAATTTTAGAGCTAGCACCACCAAATTATTGTAGTAAAGATCATGACTATGTTAAATGTACATATTTGCATTTTCCTACAATTAATCTCATTGGGAGGTAAATTCTTATAAGTGTGCCAGTCTATTGGGACGTAAGTGAGATATGAAACCATAATAGGAAGTTGGAAACTTTAGAGTCAACCCTAATTTTTTTTATTGGTTCATAAGTGATCTTTTTTTAATCCTAGAGCTATGAATCAAAGAGGCCACAAATATGGGACTTTGGGTCAATCCTGAGAGCACATTGGATCAACAAAGGCATAGTACTTGCGATCACAATAGCCCAACGAAGACTTGAACCTTGGTGGGCACAACAAAATTTCCACCACTTAACCATTGCACTATGCGATGAACCCCTAGAGTCAACCCTAATTACCTATTAGCGACCTAGATTATAAATCTTCCCCAACAAGATGGAATTCAGAATTTGGGATATGAGCATTTTTCAGACTTGTCCAATACCCTCTTAGAGATTGGAGACACAAACTTAGGGCATGCCAATTTGAAGGATTTTTGGGAGAGGATAGAGAAGGTGGATATGTCTCCAGTCACACAAAGGTTAATTGAGAGTGGATTATTACAAGCAATTTATTTCCTTGTAGAAATGCAATGTTCAACCTAGTTTTAGAATGCATGAATCATTGTGACCCTCAAAATCATGAGGTGAGTACTAGAAATAATGGGTTGGTAGTTAGATTGGGCAACGTCACTTTCAATACTAGTCTTCGGTTGCCTGAAAGAGATAAATTTTTTGCCATTGAATTCACCATCGCCTACCAACATTTTATCAAAAATAAAATTCAATGCAAGAACACAATTGCTTGTCAATTGCTAGTGATGCCCAAGAGGGGGAAGTCTAAACTGCCTAAGAGGTTACATCAATCCCATTTTGTAAATGAGATTTCATATATTATAGTTCTCCTTCACAGGCTGAAGGGTAATGGGAATACACATGATTTCAAAGAATGGATGTATTTATTTAAATTGTGAAAATTCACGGGCAACAATTCATTGATTGGGATAGCCTCATTAGCAACCAAACTCACCTAGAAATTATTTTCCATACATAGAGATTTATACATGTCCTCTTATCTATTCTATGCCATTGCTTGCACAAGGCCTTGGCTAGGGCTTAATCCGGTGGGTGCACTTGATGAATCCACTTAGATTTATGATTACTATGTTTAGTTGCAATTGGATAGAAGCCATAGGAGTTTGAGAAGGGTGAACAATTCCTTCACCATGAGAATGGTAAGATAAATCCAAGGAGATATGAGCTTGAGGATAACTATAGAAGTTGCTCGTCTAATCAATGATTATGATAGCTATTTCATATAATTTCAAAGATTTATCTAAATTAGGGTTAGAGGTTTCAATGGATTGCCTTACAAATTATTGAAATATGCTGATGACAAGTTTGTCCTCATTGAAATATGTAGACAAGTAGATGAAGTCAATATGAGATGTCATGAGAGAAAGAAATCATGAATTCCTTTTCCCATCAACTTGTCATAATATCAGTGTAATTTTATGTCTGATTCTTTAAACATATAAAAAGATTTTGTAAAGTATACAATGCAATTGTTTGAAATAATATTTCTATTTGACATCAAAAAATTTGTTAGAAATAATTTACACTTGGGACTTGATTTCAATCATCTTTTGGAGCTAGAATATTGGATTGATTTCATCGATGAATTTGAAGTGAGGAAAAAAAGGTGGATGAGATTGTCTTTGAGACAAATTATAACTTTCAAATTAAATTGGGATATCCAAGATCTTGAGGATGATGAATTAGATCTAGTTGATCCCATCTTCATCGAGCATATAAAAACTCAACCCATTCTTCTAATAGATCAGATCATTAAGGAAATTAAAACCATTGAGGCTTTAAATTGTAGTAGTACTCAGTAGAATTGAAGAATGGGTAATGAAGAGGGAAAAATAAAAGAAAAATACCACTTCTCAATGAATTGAGAAATATAATAAGCAGAGAGTAGCCAAAGGAGATCTGCATCACCTTAGCCAAGGACATCAATTACCCAACAATCAACCTCCAGTGGTGGTGGAGATGATGGTGAAGATCCACCAGAGAGGATCTTGGAAAAAGAATTGCGAAGGATCTTGGAAAATAATTGTGAAGGATCTATAGGAGAGACAACTCAAAAGGAGAAATAAAAAGAAAGATGAAGTCCTATGCTAGAAGAATTGGGTGATGAAAATGCCATCCACATATCTTCATCTCCATCTCAAGTAAGTAATTCTTCTTCTTCACATTCTTCTCTTGCCTCTCCTCCTCCTAATGTATATGAAAACCCTTTTGTACAATTTGAAAAAAAACCAAATTCCTCTCTAGAGGTTGGGGTATCTAATACTCCACCTCTAAGGAGATCCATCTAGTTTTTCTCTCCAAAGAACAAGAACGTCTCTGCATCCATCTCTATTTCATGGCTAGAGCAATTTTTGACAAGGAAAAGAAAAAATGTTGAATTGAGCATTCTAGATAAGGACATCGTCGCTCAATTGCTCCAAATAACCCCTCAACATAAAAAGCCTAAGACTACTTCCAAATTTTTGAATGATTCCTCCTCTAGAAATATTTACATTGAGGTTTCTCATCCCTTTTGAAGAAAATGGTGCTAGTTAGATGACTATGAAGGGTTTCAATATAACTAGAATTAATTTGGGACCTTCTACAAGAGATGGGGATGTTCATAATTTTGAAGTGTTAGCTTCCAAGTTGGTCGAAATAATAGAGAAGGATAAACAAACTAAAGATCAATTGAAACAACAAATTAATGCTTTGAACAATTGTTTGAAATCTCTCATTGATTTTTCAGCTCAACCCACCAATCATATCAAAGTCGCTTTCGATCCTTGTTCAACCAGTGGAAAGGAGGTAATCGATAAAGTCCATGCTTACAAATCCTATGGCAAGGTCACTAAAGATTGTGTAGACACCGAAAATTGGTCTAGGCCTGCGAGTATCACTTTCAACATAATTTTCTCTTATCCATGGTCATGATTAAATAATGTTTATTATTTAATTACTTTTCTAACACATTTCCTCTATTAATTAAATACCCATTTTTAATTAATTCATTAATTCATAATGACCTTTATTCAACTTGATTAATTAAATAAATTATATTTATTTAATTATGTCGCTAACTAATTAATTCTCCTTAATTAAATAATTTATTATTTAACTACCCCTTTGTCATATTTCAAATATAATGAAATATTTATTATTTAATTATTCAATTAATCCTTTTCAACAATCAATTAAATAAATCACATTATTTATTTAATTAAATCTTTTGATTTCGAATGTTGAATTAAATTAACATTTAATTCATTATTAATTCTTTATGTCACATTCTTTTTTCATTCAGTTCACTAATCATTCACTCGTCTTCTGACTCCAAATCTATTTTAAATCCACCAGTTATCTTCGGATTCGATATCTAATCATCTCTACGAGAGGAATCTTTGTCACAACTAGTCAGTTAACTAGTTCTAACTCATATGCATGAATGCGTTTATTAATTAAAAATATTTATTTAATTAATTAATTCATGTGTGCATTCAAATTCTTTATTCTTCAAGTTCTAACTTTGTCTTTGTCATTCAAAGTCTATTTCTTCTATTTTCAAAGACTCTTAATTGAAGATTAAATTATTTATTTAATCTGGAACTCGTGTTCTTTCTATTTTTGAAGTGTTGACACAAGATTAAGTTATCATTCTAATTTAATCTTTATCTTGCAAAATTTTGTAACTCATGTTCTATCTGACACATAACTCACATCACATGGCATTCATCAATCTCATCCGTCGATCTCTCTTTTGAATATGAGCCGATTGTTCGAAAATCTAAAATCTATAAAATGGCCTATCATTATGAATATTCCTCCTCCGAAAATCAATACTTTTGTGAAAAAACTTAATCTTTGATATTTTGCTTAGACATTCAACAAGGTTATGCTTGCATCAATACTGAAAATCTAAGGGAAATAATACTGATACAACAAAATGGAGAAGGACAATCGAGATAATTCGAAGAAGTGGACGCATATTCGGTGAGATCTTTTCAGTTATTTGTTTGATTGTTTTATGTTCATTTACTTGTTATTTGTTGTTTTTATTTATATTATTTGTTAGATTTGATCATCTTAATCTGTGCATTGATTTCTCCAGAAAATCTATGTTACATTTGGTGAACCCGATGTGAATCACGCTAAAAATTCATGCAATAATTTTTTTTTCCATCTTTTATTTTGTAGGTTATCGTACGACACACCACATCCACTCAAATAAATGACACATCCATATTCACTAGCCACATCCGATCCATCCCGTGATGCATCTACCATCCTGCACCGCATCCGTGACACTTTGCACTACATCTGACTGTCAACATTTCACGCCATGTCCAACTGTCAACACGAACTACATCCGCCTATCAACTGCACGCCGCATCTATGGCTTGAAAAGCCGCATCTACCTGGTAATAGATTTTTCATTTTTTTATTAACTTCGATACATTCACGTTTTTTTTTTCTTTTTTTTGTGTTTTTTCGCTAATGTTTGTTTGTAGCTGTGTTTAGAGGAGTAACTTAGTTTTTGCAGGATGAAGAATAGAAGACCAAATAAAAACCAAAAACATATTTTCTGCAAGATGAAAGTTGAAGACACAAAATGAACTACTGATCAATTTGCATGCAGGACCTAATGACTTTGTTAATTTTATTTGGAAAGCTTTCTGTTTGGTAGATAAATAATTGTCATTTGGATTAAAAAGAATCAGTGTTTGCTTTGTCTGGTGTGAAAGCACGTTTTGTAACCCTTTACGATTCGGTATATCAAAGTATCCTCTCCCCTTGCACAGTCATGCGATCCTGGGTGTAAGAGAAACGATTACTGACTCTAGAACTTGGGCTTGTCTTGGTGGGAAAAAGTACTCACCCCAAGATGACTCAGATCGGTAACACACTTTAGCCAGTGACTTCCACCCGGTATATAAAAATGGATTTTTGGGGGAAATCCTAGAAATCACACTCACTGTTCCGACGAGAAGGGAAAAAATGGTCTCTTTCCGTACTAGATGGTGCCCCACGAACGAAATGCCCTTACTAGAAACCATGTTTTAGTTTTTCCAAAATCCTACCTATTTGCTGGTGTAGCAGGTTCAGACCTGTGAAGCCATCTTACATTCTTATGGTTCATGTGTGGAGATGAGATGTATGCCATGGGAGTTTCATGGGTACAATAGCTTGGCTGCCTCGTATAAGTGAGTGTCATGGAGGGGAGCCAGTGGGGTCAAGCTACTAGTCATTCACCTTGAATATGCGTAGCTAGATTTATCCAAGTAAGAACTCAACAAGTATTGTCCAACAAAGCCTAGGTTGTAAACGTTTTCTAATTTTAACAAGATCTATCACTATAAAACTAAAAAAACTTGTATTCTATGCTTGTTTTTGCTGTATTCGTCAATAAAACTTGATCAATCAAACAGAGTCAGTCAAAATAGAATCAACAAAAAATCACAACTGTCAACAAAAGTCACAACTGTCATGTTCAAAACTGCATCTGTCCCAGAGAGTCGCAAATGTCAATTTAATCACCGCAAGTGTCTATCAGCATAGTCCAATTTTGCAAATTTTAGATACTGCATCACAACTGTCAAAATCCTGAGTTGCATATGTATTTTCGAGCTGCATCTATCAAAAGGAAAACTGCAACTATCTGTCAACAAGTTTAGGTTCACAAAATCCATCTTCCGAGTCACAACTATTACTGTGAGTTGCATCTGTCAAAAGCTAAACCACATCTGTCACAAGTCAAAATTGCTAGTTGACATTCGAAACCTATTTTTAGTCAAATTACTGCATCGGAAAACTAAAACACATCTATCAAAAATAGAACTACATTTGATAGGTGAACCACATTTGATTGTTAACAGAAAACTGAGAAAAATGCAAACTGAGTCTGAAAGCATAACTGTCATTTTCGCTTATGTTTCTTAAGATCAACCTTGGACAAAAAATGGAAAAAAATTCCTCAAAACCTTGCATCATTAGGTGTCATATATATCCTAGTCATAGTCATCCTAAGTTGCATGCATTTAGATACTTCCTAAGAAATTGCATATCATAGAATAGATAAATTTCCTCGTCATTGGATATGTTCATGTTCTGATTTGTCACAATCATTGAACTTAGTCACTTTGGTCCTATTTGTCAATCTTTCCAGCTCAACATTCTAGTTTGAGAAATTTTGTTTGTCAACTATCTTTGTCCTACAATTAGGTTCCTTGGTCAACTCAAATCATTGCATGCACTTATTCCATAGGGGGTAGGTTATACCCATTTTAGAATCATTTACCATCATAATCTACTTGATATTTTTGCATATTTTCCATCCTACCATACGTCATCTTATTATAAGTCATTTTAGAAATCTTTAGCAATGTCCTTTATTGTCAGAAAATCCAAAAAACATAGAAATAGGATATATCGGTTTTTAGACATAGTTTGCATTACCCCTTTTTGAGAAAATTTTGATGGTCGAAAGGTGGTCTCAAAAGAAACATAAAGCAATTTCGGACCCTAACGAATTTGTCAATCCTTTCACAAATCAACCATTGGGGAAAGAAAGACCACACAAACCTTTGTTTGAAAAACACGTCACTAGAGACACATATGGACAAATTTATATTGAAGAAATAGACGCCGCCATGCAAGATCTTGAATTTGCATCCTTTATGGATGAGTGTTTGGCAAATGATCCCCAATGATATCTAGCAAAGTTGGTAGTAGAAGGTGCCACACTACCACCACACTGATACATTTTGACCCAATTTTCGATGAAAGTTTGTTGGAATTTCAACAACTGTTCGTCGGAAATATTTTGTCGAAAAATCAACGAAATTTGAAACGTCGATTTTCTGACCGAGGATCGTCGGCTGGGTCGAAAAATCGATGTTTCAAATTTCATCGATTTTTTGAAAAAATTCCTCCCATGAAAGTTTGTCAAAATTTTGACGACCTTTCAGTGGAAATTGGGTCAAAATTTACTAGTGCCAGGATTTGATATTCATACTTTGAAAATACCGTATACTCAACTAATAAAAACTGTAACGTCAAGTGTTTCGATTCTCGAAATCATCGCATCAATACCAATTGGCATACCAACTCAAACATCGTCAATTGTAAACACAACCCCTTTCAACGTAATACCAATTTACTGCATGAGCAACTTCATCAAACCCCTTTGGCACCAACATTACTGGTAAGAGATCCAAAGTTGGCTTGAATATTTCTATACCAAATCATAACATTTCGATAGGGAATATTACTATACCAAATCTGAACATTCCGATAGGAAATATGCCTATATCAAATCAAAACATTCAGACAGGAAAAATTCCTATACCGAATTAGAACATTTAGACAAAAAATATTCCCACACTGAATCAAAACATTCTAACGAGATATATTCCCTCACCAAATCATAACCCATCACAGAACATAGCATTTCGGAACACCTACATTGATCCGAACAACACAAACAACATGTTCTTGACACAAGTAGATGTTCTCCAAAACCAAATGCAACTGCTTCAACAATAGATGGACAACATGTCTATGTCAGGAAAATGAACTATCTTAGTGCAAGATCTATGTCCATGTCCTTTTGACAAAGCACCCTATATGACACCCTTCCCCCATGGATACATTATACTGAATTTTCCTAAGTATAATGGGAGGAAAAATCCTTTGGAACACATTAGAGAATTCTCAATGACATGCATGGAAATATCATATGACCCCACATACTTGATGAGACTATTTCCACAAACCCTTATCGGAATAGCACTGGAATGGTTCTCTAAATTACCATATGGCATACGATCTTGGGGTGAATTAGCTAAGAAGTTTATTGAACACTTTTCCTTTAACATAGACAATGAAGTAACAATAACTACCTTGTACCACACAACACAAGAAGATGGCGAAACTTTCACCATTTTCTTCTAGAGATGAAGAAGTCTAGCTAGCTGATGTCTAGTGGAAACCAGAAAAAAAAAGGTCACGATATTCCTTGAAAAAATCAATCCAAAATTGAGAGGTGACTTAAGGGTACATTATTGTACTTCATTCCTAGACTTGGTACAAAAGGGCATCATCCTTGAAAAAGGCCTTATTGAAAAATGAGAAATAAAAGTACCAGGAAAAAACCCAATGGTTCAACATCAAAACACACCCAATGATAGAAACAAGTTTTGGTCTAGAAACAAAAATGTTACAAATGATGACATTGTTGATGCTAAGACCATAAATACGAGACCGGTTATCATAATTAGAGGTTACAACCCCAATCAAGACATGACGAATAGTACAAATCAAACAACAAATTTTGTCCAAAATTCACAACACCAATGACCACAAAGGAGATTTCCTACATGTGAATTTACCCCTTTGGGGCAACCAATTGAGACAATTTTCTAAGAGTTGATTAAACATGATCTCATTAAACCTTTGGAACCAAGAGAGTATGATCCTGGATAGTTTAAACCTTCATGGTGGGATGACAATGCCTATTGTGACTATCATTGAAAAAAAGGACACAAACTACAACAATGTTGACAACTAAAGAATATTATACAAGACTTTGTTGAAAATGAAACCACAGAGGTCAATGGGTAGAAAAATACCAAGAACAGTGATCATAAGGTCTTCACAGACCCATTACATGACCACACGAAAGGAAAGGCCTCCAGTTCAGGAACCAAGAATACTCCATCAACCAATTATGCCAATACCAAATATGACTATGGTAAAGGAAAGATCATAAATCACCTCCGATCTGCAAATGAAAACATCCATACCATCATCATTAAGAAGCATCCAAAATGTACTGTAAAGACACACAAAACTAAGATAATTCTTCGAGGTCCTTCTTCTGAGCCACCTACACAGTCCTCCAAGTTTAAGTACAACCTCCTTGATCAATTGAGAAAAACCCCTGCACAGATATCCATTTTGGAACTATTGACTTTATCACCTAAGCATCGAGCCATTTTGAACAAAGCTTTATAGAACACGACTGTTACTACAGACTTAGATGTCAATTGTTTCAAAGAAATGGTGGGATATTTAACCAACTCACATCATGCCATATTTTCCCAACAAGATTACTCAACTGAAAAGATTGATCATAATGACCCATTACATCTTGAAGTTCTAATCCATCAAACCAAAGTCAAACGAGTCTTGGTAGATGAAGGAACAAGTTTGAACCTGTGTACCCTAAAATTGGTTAATGCATTAGGATTTTTAGAAGAATGCATAGACACCTCTAAGAGTATAGTCATCAAGGCTTATGATGATGAGGAGAGATCATCCAAAGGAGTTGTCACACTCCCTATCAAAATTGGCCCAACAATTATGAACACTAGTTTCCAAGTCTTGGATGTGACCCTTCCGTATAACCTATTGTTAGGTAGACCTTGGATACACGCAATGAAAGCCATACCTTCCACATATCACTAATGTCTTAAATTCTCATATAATATCATCGAGATCATGATTGATGGTTATCTAGATCCTTTTCAATATTGTACAAGCCTAAGGAAAATTCCACAATGACAGGTTCTCGTTAACCAAGAAGCTTCATCATCTACTTTATCCCTATACGTTGATCCATCACATCTCACCAAGTCCATTTCATTCAAACCACCATAATCCACTCCTAAGGTCGAGATCCACGACAAGGGCTGTGGAGAATATTACATGAAGGCATACTACTGTGTTAGTTAGCTGGTTCCACCTAAGGCATATGGTCTACCCATGCCGGATAGAAGACAATCTATAGTCACATTTCATGTTCCCCCTACAATGACATTGACCAAATTGGGAGAGTTAAGTGAAGAAATTGTGGATCAAGGTGATATTACCTCTTTGTTGTACCAGGAAGACAATGAATACCCCTCATTGTCTATTCAAATAGCTAAGGATCAATATGGAAATGGTTTTAAGATGATGCAAAGTGAAGGCTACGATGGGCATAGTTGGTCACGACTACATCAAAATGGAAGGACAAAACCAATCATTGTCTTGCCACGATCGAAATACCCAGGGCTAGGGTTTCAACTGCTTAGAATTGAGTTTCCTAGTACTTCGTCACCATTTCAAGAGGAAGTGAGTGCTTATGCAGACATCGAGATATCTCACGAAACACTTCCCCCAGTTTACGATGAATCTCCCGACTCAAGTGATTGTGAATGGGATTCCCTTTCCTCTATGAGTACCATGAACATAGATAATCTATTTGGAGAATTGGACCTAATGATAAAACCCTTACCAAAACCATCTAGTTCCCGTCATAGGAAGTCCTTGTCCAAAGAAGAATGGAATAAGAACTATTATTGGGAAACCCTTGATCATGCATCTTGTGCACCTAACAAACCATCTTTTGACGACTTAGCCCTTACAATAGTCCCACATCAGAGTTTACCTACCCATAGGAAAAAGAACAAGAAGGAGTTAGTCCAAAAATTCTCTGACCATGTCAACCATTCTATATTCACCTTGTCAGCTTCCACCTTTGATAACTCCAATGATGACATGCCTCTCATATATCCCAAACTTATTGACTGGGATCAACAAGGTACACCCATCATAGACACATTCGAGAAGGACAAAGCAATAGCTGAGTTCATGGGACTTTGATAAGGCATACCAAGAGGGGATCATAAAGCTAGTTTTACCATAGAATTGGATGAAAAAACATATTTTGGGGAGTCTATTTACTTCTCTAGTTGCAAAAATGAAAATAAAAAGAAAAATGATGAAAATGAGAAAAATGACGAGTCCCTAGGTGAAAATCGAAAGGCACCTTTGGATGAAGAAACAATCAAAATAAAAGACGTATCCAAGGGTGAAAACCTCTCTGAGGCACCCAAGGATGGAGGTTTAAACATTCTCCCTATTGAATAGGAAAAGTCACCAATGCTAGTAGAAGAGTCTATTGAAGTCAACATAAACACATAAGAGAACCCTCAGAACATATACTTTGCAGCATCATTGACAAGGACAAAAAAACAAGAATTTAAGGACTTCTTCACAAAGAGATAGATAAACTTTGCATGGTCATACAATGACATGCTTGGGCTATATCCAAAACTTATATTGCACCATCTACCATTACAACCAGGTATTAAGCCAGTCAAACAGAAGTTAAGGAAAATGCATCTATAGATTGCTCTACTGGTCAAAGTAGAACTTAAGAAACTCCTAGATGTCAGATTCATAAGAACCATAGACTATGTAGATTGGATTTCAAATATTTTACCAGGGACTAAACCAACTGGGGGCATCTGCATTTGCACTAACTTTAGAGACACCAACAAGGCATGTCCTAAGGATGACTTCCCTTTGCCGAACATAAACATGATAGTAGATCTTACGACATGATACAAGATGCTATCCCTCATGGATAGTTTCTTTGGATATAACCAAATCAAAATAACAACTGAAGACCAACACAAGACAACTTTCACGTGTACATGGGGCACATACTATTGGAATGTTATGCCTTTTGTGCTTAAGAACACGAGAGATTCCTTTCAACGGGCAATGACTACGATTTTCCATGAATTTGTGCATATTCTCATGGAAGATTATGTAGATGAAATTATAGCTAAATTAGAAACAAGGGAAAATCATTTGAAGGTTTTAGATAAGATATTCCAGAGGCTAGAGAATTACAACATCAGGCTAAATCCAAAGAGGTGTGTCTTTGGAGTGAAATCAGGGAAACTTCTAGGTTATATCATTTCTAGAAGAGGCATTGAAGTAGATCCAGAGAAGGTAAGAGCTATTGTAGAAATGCCTCCTCTAGTCAAAATTGGTTAACTAAGAACACTACAGGGAGGATTATAGTCCATCAGGCATTTCATTGTACAATTGGCAGACAAAATACACCCATTTCAACATTTACTCAAGAAAGGAGTACCATTTGTATGGACACCTAAATGTTAGGAAGATTTCCAACAAATCAAAGATTATTTTCTCACTCCACCTGTCTTAATGCCACATAAAAATGAAAAACCATTAATACTATACATTTCAACAACTTAGTCAGCATTAGGAGCTGTTCTCGCACAAAATGATGATCAAGGTCATGAAAGAGTGGTGTACTACATCAGTCGTACCTTGGTAGGATATGAATTAAATTACAACATAGAACGTGCTTGTCTTGCGGTAGTCTTCAATACTCAAAAACTTCAGCACTATATGCTAAATCGCCAAACAATTTTGGTCACAAAGATTGATCCCCTTAAATATCTCCTAAGTAAAGCAACATTAACAGGCCAATTGGCTAAATGGGTTATGATACTTAGTGAGTATGACATCCAATATGTGGAGCAAAAAGCTATAAAAGGACAAGTGATTGTAGATCAGTTAGCAGATGCACCCATGAAGGTAGCCCATCCTTTAGTGGTGATTTTCCTGATGAATTTATCTTCAACATTGACACTAGAACCAAATGGAAATTATACTTTGATGGGTCACATAAAAATCATGGTTCAGGAGCAAGTATCCTATTTGTTACACCTCAAGGAGATACCATTCCTAAATCATTCAGGATTGCTTTCCATTGCACCAATAACATAGCAGATTATGAAGCCTTAGTGACAGGATGAAGAATGGCATCCCAGTGGAAGATTAAGAGTCTACATGTTTTTGGCGATTCTCAACTAGTAGTCCGACAAGTAAATGATGATTATGAGACTAAGGATGAGAAACTTGCCCCCTACAAGTGCATGGATGACAGTTTCAAGTAGTACTTTGATGACATTACCTTTCAACAAATACCATGTATTGAGAACAAGGCTACAGATGCTATGGCAACCGTGGGTTCCTTATTGGATATTCCGAGCAACATGCCTAAGTTTGAGTTTTGGGTCGAATAGCTGTTGGTCCCTGCCTATGATGTCCCTGATTCTGTGATGGTGTGTACAATTTTTTGTCCTACTTCCCCTTGGTACAAAGATGTATTTGACTATCTAAATGACCAAACCTTACCATTAGACCTATCAAATAACCGGCACAAAACCTTTGTCCATAAGTCAGCTAAATACACCATCATCGAAGATACCCTGTATAAAGGTACCTTAGATAACGCCATAATGAGATGTCTTGATGCTGAAGAAGCAGAAACAACCTTGCGATTGGTACATGAGGGTATATGCAAATCCCATTCGAGTGGTCCTACTTTAGCCCATAAGATTATGAGATTAGGTTATTATTGGCCTACAATGGAAAAATACTCATATATCTTTGTAAAGAAATGTAGATAGTGTCAGATACATGGAGATTTGATCAGAGCACCAACATAGGAGCTTCGTCCGATTACATCACCATGGTCCTTTTCCCAATGGGGACTTGACCTCATAGGTATGATACACCCTCCATCATCCAACAACCATAAATTCATCATAACCACCACTGAATATTTCACCAAATGGATCGAAGCTATTCCCATGACCTACATCACTGACACACAAATATCCAAGTTTATCCTAAACTATATCATTTGTCGGTATGGTGTACCCCAATCCATTATCATAAACAATGGCCGCTCATTCAAAAACCAAGAAGTACGCCATCTATGTGAAGAGTTCCATATCAAGCATTATTTTTCCACCCCGTATTATCCACAAGGTAATGGCCAACCCGAGGCATCTAATAAAACCATTGTTAGAATCCTAAAAAATATTGTCAATGACGCTAGTCCTGACTAGCACCTACAGCTAAATCCTGCCTTATGGGCTATCATGTCCCCGAAGTCATGACGATAAAATAACAAGAAAATACATATTTAAATATTATATATATGATATCGTTATAATTACAATTGTCAAAGACAATATCATAATTATAACTATTATATTATCAAACTTAAATACATTTATACAATTTCAAAAAAGACATAAATACGAGCTATTATTATCATTATAATAATATGAGATAAATAATACACACATACTGGCAACTTACAAATAACTCAACATCATAATTATATTTATTTCAACCAAATATTAAAATATAGTTAATATGATCATTATGATGTTGAAATTATAGATATCTACGATTTAAATAAACAAATATTACAAATATATTAAATTAATATAAAACAATAAATCAATTTATAAATATAATGCTAAGATTGGGAGCATATAATATCGAATTTGTGTTTTGAAGATTACCATCGTTTCATCTAAGCTTAGACCCAGTCTATAGATATCCCGATTAGGCATAATAGGAAGACAAGCAATGGATGATTGACGAATACCTTCCAAGATTGATCATTGGGTTTTTCTATTGGTTCTACCATTGCTTATCTAGAAATGGATGTGATCAGAGTTCACATACTGGCGAATTCGATAATATGGTCTATTGGTGTTTAAACATAACGAAAGGAGAGAAATGCCCTTTTTCTTTATTGCTGGCGATTATGTTAATAGAGCACATATGTATAAAGGATCACATAATAATGAAGGGGCCCACGATTCTACAGTCATCAATGATCATTTTTGTGATGGCGATATTTCTTTCGTATATAGGAAATTCAATTAAGGGTGCCTAATTGAACTATCGAGCTTATCACTTTGTTGGTGAGTTACGGTTATCTTTCCGCTACTCATATCAGAGCCGCTAACACTCAAGGAGGAGACTAATACGATGAATTAGAATAACCTTATGAAATGAATTTGATTATCTTATGACTACGATAATGATGGCCTAAATAATGATCCTTTAATTGTATAAAGAATGACAAGTATTCAACGACTTTAGTAGTTTGTATATTAGCTCGACATCACCCCATAAATTGGCGTCAGAATAAGACAAGTCCCTGCCATCCTCGTCAGACTCCTGGTGAAAACTAATAGAGACTACATCATTATCTTAAGCACCAATTACACTTCATAGATAATAACTAACCTTAACTAAAAGTCATGACCATCGGAGGGGTCGCCTCTATCCAAAGAGGTGTATCTCTTTTGGATTCAAACAATAATTTAAAAGGGTAAGGAGAAGTGAAGGAAGGATCATGTAATGGAGTAGAAATGAGTTCACCCTCTGCAATAGATTAGGAATATCAATTAGACCAGAAATCAACCAATCATTCCTAGAAGATATACGTAGCAGACCCTATGTCTGGAGAGGCACAATAATATAGGTGAAACAATTCACTTAGTAATTAATGTCTAGAACTCCTAGTTTTAGAACTTATAAATCATGTAATGATAAAGGACTGGTCATTCTAACTTTGTAAGCATTATTGTCTGCACATCATGATTGGTTTAGTATAAAATAGTTGTTTATCTTTAATCATCCTATCTAATATGTGAATAACTTAGAATAAGGCTTGTTTTAATTGTCTTCCATGCTGAATGACTCCATTTATGAGAAAGATGTAGCTTTGATATGTAGTATTTCATTCCTTGAATAAATTAACAATGTGAATACGAGACTTTATATGCTTGACACAAATTCTGGCCTCTATCTTGGAACGAACACTCCCAAGCTAAAACTGCAACTGGTGCATGCCTAGTGCAGCTGGGTGAGACTAATGGAAACCATTGGACTGTGTAACCTAGGCTTATGACTGATTGACCTGGTCATCAACATACTTGGGAACAGTATCTATAAATAAACTCTAGATATATATATATATATATATATAAATAATTCCGCTAGGAGAGCCGAGTCACGACCTAAGTGGTTTGTCTGTGAACCCCGTCTAGGCTTCCGCCCCGTTGGCCTGAAGCTAGGGATGGGCATACTGCCCCGTTGGCCCTATGCAAAGGATTTGGGTCCTAGAGGGATGGGTGATTCCACATATGGCTATTGCCCCGTTGGCCTAAGATAAGGGTTGGGCAATAAGAGGTGGTAGACCATTGGCCCTTAGGGATTCTTCTCTCCTAATGGGTTAAGCAACTCTTCTTATGTTTTGTTAATTTGTATTTTCTGATTATGTCTTATTTGGGATACTAGATGTTAATGCTAACAAATATGTTGTTAATATGTCGAATAAAGGACTCAAATCTAGGATTATTGAAACTAGGAGAACATTCCTTTGGGAAGAAGAAAATCTAAACCTAATCAATGAGCAAACCAAGGACAAGATAGGTACAGAACATTACAGTGGTATCAGAGCATAATCCTGCCATCCCGTGAAAACTATAGTTAATAGACCAAAAAAAAAAAAAACTCTAGGAAAAACACCATCATAGACAAAACCATGGACAACTTTTCACTTGGAAGCATATCGTCCAATCCATTGTTTCGGTAAAGAATTATGATGTCACTTGAAATCTCTTCATAAGACTGCTAAGGTCTCTTAGACAGGTAGATGCAATCCCTTTATGTAGTATTACATAGACATATCTTGGACATTAAAAGGGATTTGCTTGAGGGCAAGCAAATTAGGAGGGGAGGACTGTCATGTCCCCGAAGTCGTGACAATAAAATAACAAGAAAATACATATTTAAATATTATATATATGACATCGTCATAATTACGATTGTCAAAGACAATATCATAATTATAACTATTATATTATCAAACTTAAATATATTTATACAATTTCAAAAAAGACATAAATACGAGCTATTATTATCATTATAATAATATGAGATAAATAATGCACACATACTGGCAACTTACAAATAACTCAACATCGTAATTATAGTTATTACAAACAAATATTAAAATATATTTTATATGATCATTATGATGTTGAAATTATAGATATCTACGATTTAAATAAACAAATATTAAAAATATATTAAATTAATATAAAACAATAAATCAATTTATAAATATAATGCTAAGATTGGGAGCATATAATATCGAATCTGTGTTTTGAAGATTACAGTCGTTTCATCTAAGCGTAGACCCAGTCTATAGATATCCCGATTAGGCATAATAGGAAGACAAGCAATGGATGATTGATGAATACCTTCCAAGATTGATCATCAGGTTTTTCTATTGGTTCTACCGCTGCTTATCTAGAAATGGATGTGATCAGAGTTCACATACAGGAAAATTCGATAATATGGTCTATTGGTGTTTTAACATAACGGAAGGAGAGAAACAAATTTTTTCTTTATTACTGGCGATTATGTTAATAGAGCACATATGTATAAAGGATCACATAATAATGAAGGGGGCCACGATTCTACAGTCGTCAATGATCATTTTTGTGATGGTGATACTTCTTCCGTATGTAGGAAATTCAATTAAGGGTGCCTGATTGAATTATCGAGCTTATCACTTTGTTGGTGAGTTACGGTTATCTTTCCGCTACTCATATCAGAGCCGCTAACACTCAAGGAGGAGACTAATACGATGAATCAGAATAACCTTATGAAATGAATTTGATTATCTTATGACTACGATAATGATGGCCTAAATAATGATCCTTGTAATTGTATAAAGAATGACAAGTATTCAACGACTTTAGTAGTTTGTATATTAGCTCGACATCACCCCATAAATTGGCGTCAAAATAAGACAAGTACCTGCCATCCTCGTCAGAATCCTAGTGAAAAATAATAGAGACTACATCATTATCTTAAGCACCAATTACACTTCATAGATAATAACTAACCTTAACTAAAATTCATGACCATCGGAGGGGTCGCCTCTATCCAAAGAGGTGTGTCTTTTTTGGATTCAAACAAGAATTTAAAAGGGTAAGGAGAAGCGAAGGAAGGATCATGGAATGGAGTAGAAATGAGTTCACCCTTTGCAATAGATTAGGAGTATCAATTAAACCAGCAATCAACCAATCATTCCCAGAAGATATACGCAACAGACCCTATGTCTAGAGAGGCACAATAATATAGGTGAAGCAATTCACTTAGTAATTAATGTCTAGAACTCCTAGTTTTAGAAACTATAAATCATGTAATGATAAAGGACTGGTCATTCTAACTTTGTAAGAATTATTGTCTGCACATCATGATTGGTTTAGTATAAAATAGTTGTTTATCTTTAATCATCCTATCTAATATGTGAATAACTTAGAATAAGGCCCGCTTGAATTGTCTGCCATGCTGAATGACTCCATTTATGAGAAAGATGTAACTTTGATATGTAGTATTTCATTCCTTGAATAAATTAACAATGTGAATATGAGACTTTATATGCTTGACACAACTTCTGGCCTCTATCTTGGAACGAACACTCCCAGGCTAAAACCACAATTGGGTGCATGCTTAGTGCGGCTAGGTGAGACTAATGGAAACCATTGGACTGTGTAACCTAGGCTTATGACTAATCGACCTGGTCATCATCATACTTGGGAATAGTATCTATAAATGAGCTCTGGATATATATATAAATAATTTCGCCAGGAGAGTTGAGTCACGACCTAAGTGGTTTGTTTGTGAACCCCATCTAGGCTTCCACCCTGTTGGCCTGAACTAGGGATGGGCATACTGCCCCATTGGCCCTATGCAAAGGATTGGGTCTTGGAGGGATGGGGGATTCCAAATATGGCTATTGCCCCATTGGCCTAAGATAAGGGTTGGGCAATAAGAGGTGGTATACCATTGGCCCTTAGGGATTCTTCTCTCCTGATGGGTTAAGCAACTCTTCTTATGTTTTGTTAATTTATATTTTCTGATTATGTCTTATTTGGGATACTAGATGTTAATGCTAACAAATATGTTGTTAATATTTCGAATAAAGGACTCAAATCTAGGATTATTGAAACTAGGAGAACATTCCTATGGGAAGAAGAAACTCTAAACCTATTCAACGAGAAAACCAAGGACAAGATAGGTATGGAACATTACATGGGCTTACCACACAAGCATCCGTACTCCTATTGGCGCCACTCCATAATCCCTTGTATTCAAATATGAAGCTATCTTACCTATTGAGGTTGAAATTTCTTCCCTGAGGATATCCTTGAAAGGTCACATAGACGATGAAGAATACCATGTATCCAGATTTCAAGAGTTAGAATTGTTGGATGAAAGAAGACAAAAACCACTAGATCATTTGCAAGCATATCAAAATTGTCTTCATCATAGCTACAATAGGAAAGCTCTAAATAGACACTTTGACATTGGTGACCTGGTTTTAATGGAGAATCCCAAGAATCAAGCTGAACGAGAAAAGTCAGGTAAGTTTGAACCTAATTGGTTAGGGCCCTATATTGTCACAAAAACTTTTGGATCAGGAGCATACCAACTCTCTACCCCTAAAGGAGAGCCAGTTTTGTCACCAATAAACAACTTACATCTGAAAAGGTTCTATGCGTGGCTTCTGAGAGTCTTTGTTATAATCAAATAACAATACAAAAAAAATGAAAAACAAAAAAATGGTTACCTTGATGAAAACCTGGCAAACAGGCATCTTTGTAACACCAAAAAATAAATGGAAAAAAAAAAAAAAATGGTTACCTTGATGATAACTTAGCAAACAGGCATCTTTGTAACACCAAAAAAATTGGAAAATCAACAAAATAGTAAAGAGAAATAATCCGTCCAATAGTGAAAACCACTTTGGTGGTGCTATGGATAAGTACCATGGTGAAAACTTGGAAAATATGCACCATGTGTAGTCAAACTCGCTCTTTCATCTACCATCATTCCAATCAAACTTTTTACCATCCCTCATAATAAATGGTTGTCCTATCCATTGCTTGGAATGATTGACATCATGTCCATTCCATCACATTCCCCACTCCATCTCACATGTCTTATTCCTGACTAGGGGAAAATCCTTGTTCTGTGCCATGAGGACCTTGTACATAGCATTACATCATCGGAAAATATCCTAAAAAAATCCAAAAATAGTAGAAAACTTCAAAAACACGAAAAAATCAAAACATGTCAGAAAGTCCCAAAAATAGAGTCAGAGTCAGTCATGTTAAGTCAGTCATAGACATAGTCGAACTACGTTGCCTCTGCGACTGGATGTAGGCAAGGCCATCAGTTGATGTGCCCCTGAGGCATTAGGTATGTCTGTCTAGGTTTGTCAATTATCACACACATTAAAATCATGACTATTTATACATTCAAAGTCATTGGTTGTGTCGAACTACGAGGTCTTTGCATGTACAACATAGGCAAGGCTAATCAATTGATGAGCTCCCGAGACTGCACTAGGTTAGTCCAATAGGGTTTATCACATTCAAATTCACAATCACATACTATTACACACGTTCCATATCATCACCTTACGTCCATATCTTTAGTCAGTTATGTCAGTTAAAGTTTTGTCAAACTACGAGGTCTCTGCATGTGCAACATAGGCAAGGATAATCAATCGATGAGCCCTTGAGGCCACATTAGGTCAGTCCTTTAGGGTATATCATCTCAAGTCATACACTGTCAAATACACACACACACTTTCAAATCAGTCAAGGAATCAAAACAAGTCATGCATCAACAAGGAAAACATCTCAAACAATCATCAAGTCAATATCAAACACATTGTCAAAGTGATCAACTTATGTCTTAGCAAGATATGTCTTTCTTGTCAACAAACATCGTCAAATTTCCATGGCCTCATGTAACTTGTCACATCAACATCATCAGGCTCCAACTTTTTATACGACACATGTCTTTCTGAAGCTAGGATTTGTCATGCCTTACACAAATAGTCATCAGGTCGAAACCAAACTCAATGTCTTATGCGGTATGTGTCATCCCTCACATTATGCTATGTCAAACATCAAACAATCAAACAATCCCACAAGATCAAGTTTTGGTGAATACTTTTATTTGGATTTATGACTTTATATCTTATTTTGTCTTATCTTTTTATTGATTTGTGCATAAGTCCAGTTACTAGCTTTCTCAAGGATGTCCCTTGAAGGTTTTAGAGAAGCAAAGATGTCTCGAGACTCTTTTTATTTGGCTGTTGTCTATCAAATGTCTTTTTAACTCTGGTTTTTGAGTCATGTTACTAGTTTTCTCAAGGATTTCCTATCAAGGATTTAGAGGAGCTATGACGTCTCATGACCCGTCTTTTATTTGTTTGCTGTTTGTGGTTTGTTGAGATAAAACGACTGGGGAAATCTTGTCCTTAGTATGAGTTAAGACACTCCTCGTCTATTTTTCGTAGGTGGATGACTTTGTACACTATGGTCTATCTCATATCATGGTGTGTACTATCCATTTGTGTCATGTCCTGCCCAATGATGATAAAAAAAAGAAAGCTTAACATATCTGGTAAAATATCGAATATCATATGTTTTTTAATCAACCACCTTCGTTATTTCTTACTAGCATTCTGAATTCATTCATTCTAACATTTCTCCTTCCGACATAATGATAAAGTCCTATGACACAATAAAAACATTAGATAATCTGCATATGCATACATCTATAAGCATTATGTAAATAGTATAACACATCATACATATAGGAACACTAATATCTTCATTGCATATTTACAAAATCATTGCATAATAGGCATTCCATCATCATAAGGTACATAATGGAAACATTACATGTATATAACCATCACATATAAATAACATCATATAGAAACATCATAAACTGCATAAAATCATCATGTAGAAACATCCATTCGTAACACATGTACATACATCATCTAGGAAACATAATCATATAAGGAAATGCATCATCATAAAATAGAACTGCATATCATATAGAAGCCGCCAAAAATCATATATATATCACTCAAAATAACGTGTCACAGTACAATGTCAGAATGTATCCATAAATAAAAACAAGTTCATAGGCTCTCTGATCAAAATACAATGTCTACATATATAAAAAGTGTCAACATGTCCCACTATGACTACTGTCATGTGGTGAAGGTGGAGGAAACTGCCTTAGAGGTACTCTCTGTGAGGTGGAAGGCCTGTCATACAGACCTGTCCTCAGTGGTCCTACCACACCCTCTATACTCTTTGTCCTGGTTTGACTCTTGCTCTGTGATCTTTGACTACGAACCTCTGAAAAACTAGGAGATCATCTCTCTGCTGGCACCACTGACTCATATAGATCCCTGTAATAGGTAGCTCTCTCTACAAATCTGACTAGCTCACAAACCATACCATCAGATGAAGTGCCACTGCAAAGGCGTCTAACCTCTGTAAACTATTGCTCTATCTCTTGTCTTCGAGCTATGTCCTGGTCCCTCTCTATGAGTGCACTGCCTCTCTTCATACAAGCACTATCTCTCTCTATCCGCATGGAATCTAGATCTACTGTAACCAGTCTCAACCTCTCCTCCAAAGCCTCCCTGTCACTATCCCTAGGAGCCTCCTCATCCCCTCTCCCCTCTACAATCCAATCCCAGAGCTCTCTCTCTTGCTCCTCCATAGGTACCTCCTCCTCAATATCATCCTCCCCATAGCTTGCCAGAATACCAAGAGGATCAATATCCACATTAGCCTCCTCCTCCTCTGCAAGGTCCTCTCCACCAATCTCTACCTTCACATGCTCCTCTGCTACTGCCTCCTTAGCAACATGCTCATCTCTAACCTATGCCTCTACTCCACCTTCGAGGTCCAACATCGGTAGATTCTTCACCTCTACCTCTCGAATAGGTGATAGTCCACCTACTCGACCACCTCTCTGACCTCCCCATCCTTGCCTACCACCACCACCTCTGCCATCATCACCACCACCCCTACCACCACCTCTACCTCTGCGTCATCCTCTCAGCCCTATACCTCATCTCTCTACTAGTGCCGACTGGTCTGGATATGTATAAGGAATCAAATGATGCTCTACCCACCATGTGTCATAAGAAATTGTAGTCCCTGGATCTGTTGCTCTGCCTCTCCATACCCAATGTTATGGCTGTAATGCTTGAATCTCTACCTCTGTAGTAGCTACTAGTATCATAGGCCCCTAGTGTGGAACCTCTCTAGAAGATCGAGCAAACTCTGCTCTACCTCTAGGGTCATCTTGAACCTCCCCAAACTATCTCAAAACTCGATTAGGAAGGTGTCTCTCAATAATATGTATGCTTGAAACAATCCTCCCAATCATGTACTATGTCTACCTGTAGAAATTCAAATGCTCATCCTCATCTGACCATATCTCACAATCCATGTATGGCCTCCGAGTAAACTGATCTAATATATCCAGTGCATGTCTCTAGTAACTTGTGTCTCCGACATGACTTTGAGTAATGTTTCTCGTATATCAGAAAACATAAGGAGATCTAGCCTCCTACTCTGCCATAACAAGAGGTCAAAATACAACTATCCACTACCATGCCCAAACCATGAGAAGTGTAGTACCACAACTCATAGACTATGCGTCTCTGTACACTATATCATGTAGATGGAAGTACAACATGCCTAACAAACACGAACCCTAGGAATACACAGTTTCTCTCTCCAACATCCCCACCAACATCTCTCCCCATGCGACAGGAAAACCATGACCCCGTCGATCAGGAATAACTATACCCCCTATCAATGTACATAGGATGCAGCCAATCCTCTTGTACATATCTGCCAAAACCTACCATCTAATCTCATAATTCTCTATCGGTAGACTCCTAATGTTGTCATACACATAGTATCTAGCCAACTCACTAAATCTGCGTTGGGTATCATACATAACCCACTCTCCTCTGATAGGAAGTCTCAGAATCCTATAGACATCCTCTAAAGTGACTGTCACCTCCCCAGTCAGAAGATGAAATGATGAAGTCTCAAAATGCCATCGCTCACACAAAGCGGTCAACATGCCTCTGTTTGCCCGAATCATGGGCATAGTCAGCACATGCTATAGACCTAGTCTTCATAATAATCATGTCTCCACACTGACCAATCGAGATCTCAACTTGAAGGTATCGGGTCGTGTCTCCTATGTATAGATGGGATCTAAAACAACCTGCATTTCAACGAAGATGTCAAAAATTTTCAAGTTTTTCTTAGAATTTTTTTTCGAAAAATTTTACTAGCCAAATGCGGCTTACTATAGCACATGCGGTGCATTCATACAAATGTGTTGCATCACAAGAATTTGTGTCGCACATTTTATATGCATCGCACACACTCCAAGCCATTTCTAACAAATGTAAATGCATTTTAAAAATTCACATGCGATGCATTATCTACCCTACCTACCAAAATGCATATGCATTTCACAAAATCATATGCGTTGCATGATCCTCATGCATTTATCCTAAAAGAAAATGCGATTCCAACCTACAAATGCGGTGCATTTTCTATCATTTGCGTTGAATTCCTACATTGACCGCATCTAGCCTAGACATCTTTTGACATATGTGTTGCTCCATAGGCAGATGCATTGCGTACAAACACATATGCGTTGAATGCGAAAGATTGCATGTGCAAATTAAGCTTTTAGGTGCCTAAAACTACATGCAAAATGAAATTTGAAAAGCTCGTTTTAGGGTACATACGAGTGGTCCTACGTTGACTGGCCGTCTGAATGTTCGGATCCGATATCCACGATGCACAGCGTAGGGAACTAGAGACATCTTCGTCCAATAATCATAGAAAATTTCTCAATTCTTCAACTCTTCTAGGTGCAAATGAATTGGTTTTCAACCTAATTCCTATTTATACCTAGGGCTTTGGGTGGCATTTCTTCTGACCTTGTCTATTGGCTGCTTAACCTTCCAACTTCTATTGACCCGTACACGTCCATAACACATCCAAATTCAATTCCGTCAACTCCATAGCATTTCTGACCATCAAATTGACCTATCGGGAATATTTCTTGAATTTTTTGAATTTTTTTCAAAAATTTGTCAATTTTCCCAAGGGGGCATACCCTAACCTATTTCATACTGGGGCACGATTGGGGCATATTTTCTTTGACACAATGTCAAAACAATATTGTATCAAAGAGGGGAAAACTATGGACACCAAAAATTGGTCTAGGCCTACGAGTATCACTTTCGACATAATTTTCTATTATCCATGGTCATAATTAAATAATATTTATTATTTAATTACCTTTCTAACACATATTTCCTCTATTAATTAAATACCCCTTTTTAATTAATTAATTAATTCACAATGACCTTTATTCAACTTGATTAATTAAATAAATCATATTTATTTAATTATGTCGCTAACTAATTAATTATTTAATTACCCCTTTGTCATATTTCAACTATAATTAAATATTTACTATTTAATTATTCAATTAATCCTTTTCAACAGTCAATTAAATAAATTACATTATTTATTTAATTAAATCTTTTAATTTCAAATGTTGAATTAAATTAACATTTAATTCATTATTAATTCTTTATGTCACATTCTTCTGTCATTCAGTTCACTAATTATTCACTCATCTTTTGACTCTAGATCTATTTTAAATCCACTAGTTATCTCTAGATTCGATATCTAATCATCTCTGCGAGATGACTCTCTGTCACAACTAGTCAGTTAACTAGTTCTAACTCATATGCATGAATGTGTTTATTAATTAAATATCTTTATTTAATTAATTAATTCATGTGTGCATTCAAATTCTTTATTCTTCAAGTTCTAACTTTGTCTTTGTCATTCAAAGTCTATTTCTTCTATTTTCAAAGACTCTTAACTAAAGATTAAAGTGTTTATTTAATTTGGAACTCGTGTTCTTTCTATTTTTGAATAGTCTTAACACAAGATTAAGTTATCGTTCTAATTTAATCTTTATCTTGTAGAATTTTCTAACTCACGTTCTATCTGACACATAACTCACATCACATGACATTCATCAATCTCGTCCATCGATCTCTCTTTTGAATCTGAGCCGATCATTCAAAAATAAAAAATCTATAAAATGGCCTGTCATTATCATTATTCCTCCTCCTGAAATCAATACTTTTGAGAAGAAACTTAATCTTCGATATTTTTCTTAGACATTTAAACAAGGTTATGCTTGCATCAATACTAAAAATATGAGGGCAAGAATACTTATACAACAAAATGGAGAAGGACAATCGAGATAATTCAAAGAAGTGGACGCATATTTGGTGAGATATTTTCAGTTATTTGTTTGATTGTTTTATGTTCATTTACTCATTCTTTGTTGTTTTTATTTAGATTATTTGTTAGATTTGATTATCTTAATTTGTGCAACGAATTCTACAGAAAATCTATGTTACAAATTGGATTAAAGATATCATGGTGAGGGGAGCTAAATTCATTGGAGAGATGAAAATTTGTAAATACATTGAGATATTGGAGAAATAAATTGGTAATGAAATTGTAGTGGCTAAGCACTAGGAATCTATCTGGCAGAAGACAAGCAATGACCTGAAAGAAATGATCAATTTATGATCTAAGAAGTTAGTAGTTGAACATATATTGTCTAATGCTAATGATAATTAAAGTATCATGTCGAAAACGAGCATATAATGAAACTTTTCATTCTTAGAACAAAACACCTTGGAGCAAAATAAGTTACTTTATGAGTGTAATCAAATTATGGTTGAGATTCAAAAAGATCTCTCCATTGTTAATGTTCGCCTCCGAAAGAAAGATGATTATCAAGATGAGGATATAAAAACATTTAAGAATAGTCTCAAAGAAACAATTAAATTTTGTTTGATAAATAATCTTTTAATGTTGAAAATATGAGAAATTGAGTAACATTGACTTTGGCTTATCCCAATACATTGGAGACATGGCAACCTTCTCTAGAAAAAGTAGATCTAATTCAAGGGAACAAATAATTATGGAACTTGAGAACCAAAAATGTCATCATTCTTCAATGCAATTAAATGCCAACGATTGTCAAAGCATTCTAGGTGTTCAAAGCCAAATGTGCCACACAATCAACCTAGCCATAATAAGAAAACAAGAACGATGAAGATTCCAATAGTGTGCCACCTTAATAATAATAATAATAATGATATATATATATATATATATATATATATATATATATATATATATGTATGTATTATAATTTGGACTTCAATTTGTAAGAATTGTAAAAGTTTATGAGAATTTTAAAGGATTCTTTAACTTCCAAGCTTCAATTATTTTTCAAGAAATAATTACTCTTGCATGTTTATATTGTTGGAAATATTGTTATTGATGTCAAAAGAGATCCTTAAGGTGAATGTTAGAAAGAAAGTCATTGATGTCAACGATATTGATCATTGATGTAATAAGAGTTGTTCATTATAATAAGTGGTGCCTACTATATCTGTTACATATTGGAGAATGTATGTTTAAATTAAATATTAAAACATTAGAGAGATAAATGTTAGAGGCCATCTCCCTTGAATAAAAGAGACAAGGATGATATAAAAGATGGTTTGAATTCATTTCTAAATATCCGTACTTTGATATACACATACAATGATTAGTTCTATATATGGTACAAATTACATGTGAAGAACAATGATTTCTATGTGTTACAATTTGGTAGAAGGAGAAACAATCATCAATGAAATTAGAAAGCAATAAGAAGACAAATAGTGAATAAAACAAGATGATGACTTATAAATAAGAAAAAATATGATGATTGGTCAATGGAAAAAATAAGGGGCAACAATTAATAATTAAAAGTGATACAATTACATGAAAGGAAGATTGATCAAGATAAAGTATCATATTTATATGATATATAGGAGTAGTTGCTAAAGCTTAGGAAAAACCAATGAATTCAAGAATAAGATAAAAGTTACAATGAGTTGTGAATATGACAAAATTAAGGGTAATGCAAATGAAAAGCAACAACTATATTCCAAAAGAGGCAACAATTATAAGGAGTGATTGCCCATGTTAAGAAAGGAGCGATTATTATTAAAAAGAAACAAAATTCAAAAAGGTGTGATATGATTTATCCTTTATAAGGCAACAATTAAATAAAGTAAATATGCTAAAGAAAAGTTAGCACTCCATAGAAGACAAAAATGTGATTATGAATTAGTTTTCAAAGGCAATGATTACATTTGGAAGAGGTGCAATTCCTAGTAGAGACATGAATTTTGGTAAAAGACACATTCCTTCATAAGAGACATATCCATTATGAGAATATATAAGGTGGTAACATTTGTGAATTCAAGCAAGTAATCTAATGATATATTTCTCAATAATAATTGAGTGATATAGCAAAAAAATGAAGAGCAATTTTGATTTATTCTAAAAGGAAATATGTGTAATAAAATGAAAATGATATGTGCAAATGTATAAAAGAAAATTGATATACATAGTGACCAAGTTGAAGGAAGATATTGGAAAAATTGGATCAAACATATGAAAAGAAAAGTGTGCATAATTTAGATCGTGTTTGTGATGAGAAAAAATAAATGATAGTAATAAAATTTGTGAGGAAGATTGATGCATGATGTTAATCAAATTTGAGGAAGAAGAGCATTGTGTGAGTAATAAGTAGAATTGGATAAATGATTTCTAGTTTGGACTAGATTTATGTGAAGGAGTACATTATATCAGGCATAGAAGAATCAATAGGTTGGAGCCTATCAAAGATCACATTTTTGGGGGTTGAAGCCTCCAATATGTTGGAGCCTATCAAGTAGAGATTGGAGCCCTCTTGCTGAGTTGAAGCTTAGTTTGTATAGAGATTGAAGACCTTGATAGTAGGTTGGCGCCTACAAGAAGCAAAAGATTAAACTATAATATATATGTAATATTGTGTCATGGTTTTCTCCTGAAAGGGTTTCCACATAAATCTTGTGTTCTCATTGTGTCCCTAATTGTTATATCTTACTTGAATGGTTTTAATTGTGATTGGTTAAGTTTTACAAAGTAAAGGATTATTAGATATTGATTCACCCCCTCTTGGTATCAGTATGCACTCAACACACACACACACACACACACACACACACACTCACACACACACACTCACATATATGATAAGATACTGCACAAAGGCTCTTAGAATTTTTTGAAAAGGTACTAAAAGAAGTGAGACATGAAATAACAAATTTTGTTAATTTTGAGAAGATGTTGCAAGTCCGTGAGTATACAGTTTTGAACATTTGGAATGAAAATCTATTATGATCTGCACATTATAATTGGTTTTGCCAATTATTATATTCCTATGTGAGTGTAAGAATTATTTTAAGCGTTCAATATTCTCAAGTTGAAAATTATATTTAAATCAAAAAAATTATTGGTTTATATTCTTTGAAACTTAAATTAGCCTGTATTATAATTGGTTTCATGGATAATGTGTTTTCTAAAGTGTATACAAGTTTATAGGTGGTGTAAATTCTCTTTAAATCTCATACAACATCAATATTACTTTAACTTTCAATGCTTTCTCGTTAAAGTACACTTGTGGTAGATTTAAAATTTAGAAAAGGATAAATTTCTACCTGACGAGGGAGCTATACCTCTAAAAATCAAAGGAAAATTATTTTCATGAGAAATAATTTTCCCAACTGTTGGTAAAAAAATACTCCTATATCGAACATTCAGAGTGTAATTTATAAATTTTAGATAGTGACTAATCTACAAGTAAATACACAATTATATATTATGTATTTTACTTACTAATGTTGATATACCAACATACACACACATGGCCATAAGAGTAAAATAAACTCATATTCATATTTATGTATTATATAGATGTGAACAAATAAAATTCGAGATACAAGCTAACTTCTCAACCCTTAATTTTGAAGTTTTGAAAGAAGATGAAGTCTAACTTATAAACATATATTTTGTTAAGAAACGATTTTGAGATAGTTACTAATGAGTTATGTTGTAAGTTTAGAATCTATGAATAAATTGAGTGATGTTTCTTCCTTGCTCGTTGGCTATTTTAGAATATTTTATGATTATTTTAAACAAATTGAAGAAATTTACGAAGGTTTTACTTCATGAATTTTATATTGGTATATATTATTGTAGCAAGTAGGAAGTTCATACCACTAGTTATTAAATAGTTCAAACATGATAATGTGAAGTATTTTCAACAAGAATTCCAATCGTCAACATCAAAGGTTTCTAAACAAAAAAAAATACAAGACAAGTGTTTTCAACAAAATTGATGGCAACAATATTATTGTAGCAAGTAGGAAGCTCATACCACTAGCTATTAAATAGTTCAAACTTGATATTGCAAAGTCTTTTCTACAACAATTCCAATCATCAACATCAAATTTTTCTAATCAAAAAAAATTATGAGGGTTGCATCATAATAATGATGTAAACGACAAGCTCTAAAACCCTAGTCGACATGAGATCATTTGCTTGTGGGTCTAATGGTGGCGACTGTGGGTTTGTAGATGGTGTTGAAGGCATATAAGATGAAGACGCTTCTACAAAGGAAGACACTACAAAGGATGATGGTAGATCTAACGATGTTGAGGGTTTTTTTATAGCTACATCAACTCTAATGTGGGAGATGAAGAGGTGGGTTTCCATGCTCATGAGGGATAGGAGCTTGATTGTTGTGAAAATTATGCCTTCAATCTCTTTGAGGATGTGATTTGTGATGATAATGAATGATTGAATGTTCTAGCTAAAGAGGAAGATGAGATCCTACTTGATATTCTTTTAGAGGCTCGTAGGAAGTCATAGGGGTGTGAGGTTTTTGGGAAGAAAGTGGAGGATGGTGCTCCTTTTTCTGGGTTGTGTAAGGGATTCCTTATTCACCCAAATCCTACTCAACAAGATCACATGTTGTAGAGTATTAATGAAGTGGAGGATTCCTCCACTAGTGCTACCCCTTCCCCTAATCTGTGTGGGGAGGTAGCTTTCTGTTTGCAAAGGAACGAAGGTTGTGGTTTTCCTAGGGTGGGTGTTGCTTCTCCAAATTGGTGGTGCTGGCTAATTCTCTTAAGGCTTCTTCTCACTCACCTCCTGTGCCTATCCTTGCTCCCAAACCTAAGGTTTTGGAGGATCTCTATGTGAAGGAGATTGAAATATATGTTCCTGACACTCTACTTGCTGAGTCATTGGATTGGCTCTCGAGTTCATTGGTTGGGATATTTAGTGGTAATCGTCCCAATATTGATTCAGTTAGAAGATGGGCTCTTAAGGTTTTCCATCTAAGAGGTCAGGTTAAGGTAACTGTTGTGTGGAAAAATAGTTTTCTTTTTTCCTTTTTTGATATGGAGGAATGTATAAGGATTCTTAGTGAAGGCCCTTGGTTCATGGGTATGAATGGCCTTTGTCTCACAAAGTGGTCTCTTGGTTTCAACTTGCAGAATGACTTCAAGTTCCTTGTTTGGGTTCATCTGATAGGGTTGCCATTGGAATACTAGAATGAAAACATTTTTACGATCATTACCAATTATTTTGGGAAATTTTTTGCTACAAACTATATTACCAAATCAAAGAAGCATTTGGTGTTTGTGGAGAAGAAAAAAGTGATTCCCACTCACTTTATCTTATCTTCCAAATATGGTATTTGGGTACATCAAATGGAATTTGAAAGCTCTCCTATTATTTGCAATACTTGTCAAAAAGTGGGCCATGCAACTTCTACTTGTTTGGACAATAAGGAAGAACAGTTAGTTTTGGAGGAAAAATGAAAAAATGCCTTCTATTATTGAGTAGTCTTCTTCTTGCATGGAGGAGTAGATGGTGGATTGTAAGGGAAAATATCCTATAATTTTTTCCACTTTTACTAAAGAAACGAGGATGCATGATGGATCTATTGGTGTCTTTATGGATTCTCCTTGTAATAAGAAAACAAGATTGGGTGAGAAGGATCTTGTGTCAAAGGATAACCAACAATCTTTTGACCATTTCTTTAAACCTCCTTGATTTTGATTTTTTTTTTAGCTGTCAAGTTGTTGGTCCTTCAATGTTATTTTTTATTCTTTCGTTGTAGTGTCTCTTGGTTGTTCCTTTCTATTTTGTGGTGCATAAAGCTCAATCTTTCTGCTTGTACAAGGGTTAGGGCCCTTTCAAAACCCTACTTATGTAATAAAAAAAAAAAATGATTTTCTCTTTTAGTATTCTTTTATTCATTACTTTTTTGAACATTGGAAATTCTCATTTTTATGACTTGAAAAGTATTATGTTATACTTAAAAAAGGTAAAGTTTTTTTTGATTCCCCAAGGATTAGTTATTAGTTGGTTATGAGAATAAATATGTACAAGGTTATTTTGTGAGGAAGGATTTTTCAATTGATGGAGATTATATAGAGGCCTAAGGGAATTTGAGTTATAACATTTTTAGAATAAAAAAGGAATATTATTGGAGTTTGTGCCATTGATTTTTTTTTTTTATTCATTTTTCTTATGTTAAATTGTAGAATATTCCAAGCATTCTCTATCTTGTAGTGAAGGCAATTGGTCTTCATTATTATAATTTTATTTTATTATTACAATATTATATGAAAGTGGCTACTTTCTGAATTTTGTGTTTGAAATTTCTAGAATATTTTGTTTCTTAAGTCAAGCAACATTCTTTATTTTCTTCTTTATTGCACCCCATACAAAATCGTTGTAAGAGGTATAAAAATTAACATCTATTCCCTCCATAAATAATTCCATCTCAACCTCTTGAGACACAAGATTCATGCTTCATATAAGCATCTCTATATATAGGATAAGAAAAAATAGTTATAAAAAATATATATTTGTATCATTCTATCCTCCTATTTTTGTAATTAAGATAAGAAAAATTCTTTTTATTATTTATTTTTGGGAAAGAAGAAACATAAGAATTCAATACATGCAATGAGTGGCAGAAAAACAACAGTCAATAGTTACAACGAAAAAGACATGGAGAATGAAAATATCTTTCAATATCTAGAGAAATCTATGAAGATCTTATCTAGTCTTTGCACAATGAAATAAATATTGAAATTTGTGTTTGTGAGATGATACTTCATGCATGTGTTTTCTGTTGTGGCATCTACAATTTTTTTTCTCTTCTATCTTTTGACTGTAATTTCTTGTTTGCAATTTTATAGAAAGTTGTTCATCTACAAACTACTATTTTACCTGCATTAAAAAAAAAAGATAAGTATTAGACCAAGATGAATGTGCAAATAGAGAACAATTACAACAAAAATTTGCAGACATTAGGTAAATCTGTTATATGAAGCTTTATTTCCTTTGGTTTGGCAAAATATTTCATTGATATATTTTAAATTTTGAGTAAATTGCTAAATCAAAGAATATTATCCCTAATTTATAGCCTTTGTATTTGGGAGGACTAGTTAGCCTTGAAGCCTGTGCAACCATAGGACATAGTTGCAGACATTAGGTAAAGTTGTTATATGAAGCTTTATTTTGTTTGTTTTGGATATTTCATTGATATATTCTAAATTTTGAGTAACTTGCTAAGTCAAGAATTTTGTCCCTAATTTATAGCCTTTGTAGTTGGGAGGACCAATTAGACTTGAAGCTAGTGTAGACAAAGGACTTCCATATTATAAATCTATACTTTGTTCATAAATATGTATGTTTGCAAGAATGTGTTGGTGAAGCATTCTGTGGTGTTCATGTATTTGAAGAAAAATGAATATGCTTTGGTCACATGTATGATTTGATTTTCTTTTATCTCTCTTTTGGAGAGGAGTTTTTTCCATGAGGTTTTCTCCTTTTCTCTAGTTATGAGAGATTTCAGTTGCTTGTTCATGGGTACCTCATCAGGCATTTTAGCTGGGACCCATTTTGCATTTATTTAGATTCCTTTATCAATAGTTTAGTTTCTCCCTAATTTGATCTTAAGGGGGGGGGTGCTGGAGTAAATAATTCATTATCTGATAATTAATTAATCATCAATTAATTATTAGAGGATTTTTACTTTAATCACTTAAGCTAAGCTTAGGTAGGATTTTCTTTTTATTCTTTATTTTAATTATTATTATTAGATTGGACTAAATTTAAGACAAGTTGTCTCATTGCATGGAATTAGAACACTTATCAATATCTTGTCAAATCTGCATGTAGGGGTTGCTTGTGCAATGCTTTTATAAAGCTTGCACATTCATTTGTAATAATCATCCAAGTTATTTGCATCAATAAAATTATTAGGTTATTGAGCACAATATTTCTTTTGATCTTCTCTATTGTGATAGGTAATTGCTTGAAGGCGTTTCTAATGTAAGAGGGTACTCCCCTCTTCCAAACAAAAAAATTCCAAACACAAAAACCAAACTCGCAGTAAAAAATCAATGACTCAATCAAGTAAAAACTATTGGAAAAATTCAATTTTATTAATTTGATTACATAATACATTCCAGTTGCCCTTTCATGGCCTCATTTTCTGAACAATCAAATCTACCCCCCCTTTATTCGGGAACAACTTCCTATTTCTTGCCTTTCGCACATGCACTCTTCAATCCATGACAACTACTCGACTCTCTTCCGTATAACTCTTACAGTGCACATAAAATTTAAATTCCCACATTCATTGGTTCGGTCTCCATTGAATCAATTCTTTTCTTGCATCTTTCCACCCCACCTCATGTGGCGTGGATCCCTTATTTGTGCAATTATTTTGGCTTGAAACTGCTGCCTTCACTCCATAGCTAATAGCTACATTCTTAGATTCTCCTTCCAAAGACTCATCCACCACCTCTTAGTGCAACCTTCACCTCACTTTTCTTATGCTGCTCCTTTCATTCTTAGATAATCCTTTTATCGATGCCCATGTACTTCACAAATTATGCATTTTCACGTGGCACAACCCCTAATATGCTTTCTATTGGAAAAAAAAGAATAGAAAACTGAGAGGGGGGTGAATCAGTTGTCACAAAATTTAACACTTATTTATCCGTATTAACCTTTAATCTCATATATGATAATTAACAATGAAAGCATGAATCAACAAGACATTAGAAACATAAGAACACCAAGATTTTATACATGGAAACCTTGTTAGGGGAAAAGCCACGGTGGATGTGAGTCCACAAGATTATACCTTGTTAAAATTATAATGAGAATGAATAAGGAATGCACATGCATTCAAGCACACTGCCTAGAGCTCACTGCTCAAAGAAGACTCACTATCTTACATAAAAACTTTCAGATTAAATCCATTTGAAGAGGTTGAACTGAGGAATTAGCTTCTTCAAAATCTTAATGACAGTTTCGGTTAGGCACAAAAATACTTCTCCACATTTCGCTCAATCTTCTTCACACTCTACTCTGCAATAAAATGATCTAATCTTTATTCACAAATTTTGCATACACACTTTATGCTCGAATTACATCAACAACTCTGTCAGCCAAAAATAAAAGAATAAATTACGAAATTTCGGCCCAATTCATGAATAAATCTCAATGCATACCAATCCAAGTCGGTCATGACATAATGAAAACCTAAAATAACTTCCTCGAATATTCCAAACTTTAAAATATTAATCCACAAGGATTTGCAACACGCTACAACCACCATGTCGACCAAGAACATGAAAACCCAGACACACAACGAAAAATTCTCTGATCACGATCACACCAATCAACGTGGAAGTGCAACAAGGATAGAGCATGATCTAGAAACATCAACGAACAATGCACAAGCATACGCAACAACTAAAATTACCAAAATCATGTTCTCTTCTTTCAGAAACATCAACTATAGTAACAAAATAATTGTAGGAACACAAAAACACACAACTTGCATAGATATTAATGCCCACCTCTAAAAATTTTGGAGTATAAACTAGATAGGCTTACAAATAAAACCTTTAAAGTGAAACACTTGAATAGCAACATATTGAATTTTCCACCACACTAAACTTCATAGAACTTCACAGCTTTACAGATAACCTTCAACATATTTATTATAATTTTCTCAATATCCTTGACATATACAACCTTCAGAATCATCAATGCTAATAGTGTTGGCATCAATATCAACCACAACATCCAACAATCTCCCCCTTTGGAATTGATAGCAACACATGATGTGAAAAATACCATCAACACAACTAAGTCTTTTCAATATGTTCTTCTCCTTCTTACATTACTCTTCCATCTTTTCCACCTTAGTTCTAATTACTTTTCTCCCCCTTTTTTCTTCCCTCTTTGACATCAATGACAAATGTACACATGCTCTGAACCACATATCTGAATCATCTGACTACTCCCCTTGAGTAGCAACCACCACAACTTTCCTCTGAGATACTCAAAAGTATCCTTAGACAATGGCTTAGTAAATATGTATGCAATCTGTTCTTTTGTAGGCACATACTCCAGTTTGACTTTTTTATCACTCACTTTATCTGTCAAAAAGTGATATTTGATAGATATATGTTTTGTCTTTGAGTGCAACACCAGATTCTTAGAAATGTTTATGGCACTTGAATTATCACAAAATATAGCAACAAACTCATTATACTCAATTCTGACATCTCTAAGCATCTGCTTACTCTATATTACTTGAGTGCAAATATTTGCAGCAGAAATATATTCTGCCTCAACAGTAGATAAGGAAATGGAATTCCACTTTTTACTTAACCAAGACACCAACTTCTTCCCTAAGAAGAATGCACCACAACTAGTAATTTTTCTGTCATCCACATCTCCTACCTAGTTAGCATCTGTAAAGGCGCTAAAAGTAAGATCATCATCTTTAGGATACCAAAGACCAAAGTCAACTATCCCTTTCAAGTATCTAAAAATTCTCTTCACAACAGTCACATGGGATTCCTTTGGATCAACTTGATATCTAGCAACCATACATACAACATTCATGATGTTTGGTCTGGTTTGAGTCAAATAGAGTAATTCATCGATCATTGATCTGTATTTTGTTTGATTTGCTTTGGGAGAATCATCATTCTGTGTTAATTTGCATCCAGTTACCATGGGTGTACCAACTAGTTTTTAGTCTTCCATGCCAAACTTTTTCAGTAATTATCTTACATATTTGGACCGAGATATAAAGATTCCATCATCTAGCTGAGTAATTTGCAATCCTAAAAAGAATTTCAGATCTCCAATCATTGAAATTTCAAATTCACTTTTCATTTCATCAACAAAATTCATACATAAGTCATCATCACCCTCAAAAATGATGTCATCAACAAAGACTCAATAATCAACTCTTTATCCCGATCCATCTTGAAATACAAATTATTATCAACAAAACCTTTATTGAATCCAAGCTTCAACAAGTATTTATCTAGTCTAACATATCAGGATCTAGGGGCTTGTTTGAGTCCATACAGTGCTTTCTTCAATCGACAAACCATATATTCTTTATCAGCTAGTTGAAATCCATTTGGTTGCTCAACATATACTTCTTCTAGCTCACCATTTAGAAATACCGACTTTATATCCATTTGATAGACTTCATAGTTCTTAAAAGAAACATAAGCAAGAAATTATCTTACATCTTCAATTCTAGGAATAGGGGCAAAGGTTTCTTCAAAATCAATACCTTCCATCTGTGAGTACCCTTTACATATCAGTCTTGCTTTATTCCTGACCATTTCACCTTGTTCATTCAACTTATTCTGAAAGACCCATTTGGTTCCAATCATGTTTTTATTTTGAGGTCTGGGAACAAGAATCCATGTATCATTTTTCTCTATTTGCATTAGTTCTTCTTTCATTGCTTCCATCCAATATTCATCTTTACATGCTTCATTGACATTGTTGGGTTTAGTCTTAGAAATCAGGCAATACTCTTCTGCAATTCTTCTTCTAGTTTGTACACCTTTGTTCTTATCTCATATAATCTGATTTTTAGAATGATTTAGCTTTACATACCTTAGAACTTTAGGATTCTCTCAAACTTTTGGTTCTTTTGTTCGTTCTTCTGCACTTCCACTGAATTATCCTTCTTGATTCTCTTGATTCACCAGAATAATTTGAACTTGATTTTGTGTTGCACATTCTTTTCATTATCAATACTATCATGTTGGTCATCTGAATCATATCCACAATATTTGAATGATCTAGCAGTGTCTTCATCAACTTTGACATTTGTACTTTCAACCATTTTCCTTAATCTTCTATTATAACACTGGTAGGCCTTTCTCTTAGTAGAGTAACCCAAAAAGATTCTTTCATCACTCCTACCATAAAATTTACCGATATCTTCATCTCTCTTAATATAACATCTACTTCCAAAGATTTTGAAATATTTAATAGTAGGCTTATAAACAAACCACAACTCAAAATGAGTCTTACCAAAATTACCATTGAAATTTACCCAGTTAGTAGTATATACAACAGTGCTTACAACTTCTCTCCAATAGATATGAGGAACATTACCTTCCAACATAATACTTCTAGAAGCATCTAAAATTGTTAGTTCTTTCTCTCAACAACTCCATTCTATTGAGGAGTCCGGGGAGCAAATAAATGTCTTTTGATTCCATGCTCTTCACAGAAAGAATTGAACTCCTAGGAAGTGAACTCACCACCTCTGTCTGACCTTAAACATTTAATCTTCAAACCTGTCTCATTCTCGGCCATAACTATGAAGGTTTTGAACTTTTCTAATGCTTCATGTTTTTCTCTCAAGAAAGCAACCCATATCATTCTAGAGTAATCATCAATAAGAAACATAAAGTACCTTTCTCCTTGTAGAATTCTAATTTTGGAGGGACCACATAGATCAGTATTCATCAGCTCCAATACTCCATTAGAATGATGCTATTTGCTCCGAAAATAAATTCTTGTCTGCTTTCCAATCTGACATTCCTTGCATATAGTGTTACTAGGATTCACTAACTTAGGAAGATATCTAACTGGTTGAGTGGAGCTTGCTTTGATAATATTATCAAAATTCAAATGACACAAACTCCTATGCCATAACCAACTTACATCAATTTGAGAAATTAAACAACTCTCACTAGCAACACTCAGGTGAAAAATGTTACCTCTTGTTTTTGTACCTAAAGCAACTACATTTCCAGAACTTCCCAATATCTTGCACTTACCATATTTGAACTGAAGATTGTATCCTTTGTATACCATCTGTCCAACACTGAACAGGTTATGCTTCAATCCTTCAACATAAAGGAAATCATTAGTATTTTATTTACCACAAAGAGAAATAGTGCCTTTGCCACAAATCACACCAACATTGTTATCTCCGAATCTTACAACACCACCATCATATTTTTCTAAGCTTATAAACTTGTTTTTGTCATCAATCATACGATGTGAGCATCTGTTGTTGATCACCCATTCATCCTTTTCTTCAATTTTGGCTACAAGAGATTTCTCAATATTCTTATCACTAACAGATTTAGTGGACACCATACCATTTTCCTTGATAGCAATGACTACCCATCTATCTTCATTTCCATTTTCTTTATCAGATTCATCTTTAGTAACACCTTCTTTAGCATAATAACATTTTTTTTGAAATCTAGGCTTATCAGGTTTGAACCTAGGAACTCTTTTAGGACATCTTGATGCAAAATGACCTATCTTATTGCAAGAGAAACATTTAATAGACAACTTTCCTTTATATTTACCTTTTCCTCTTGCTTCTCTTTTCACAATCAATGCTTCCATCTCTCCTAACTCTCTTTCTTCATCTTCAATCTGTTTCATCTCATCTAAATACTTGAATATCTTTTTGAAAATTTCTCCTTGATCATATCTTTGTTGGTTTCTTCCAGATATAGTAGCCTTGAATGCAAATTTTGTCTTAGGAGTAGATTCACCAAATTCACTCAATTCAAAGGCAACAAGTTTTCCAATCAACATATCTCTTGTCATATTTTTTACTATTTTGAAATCTTCAATAGCAGGAGATTTCATTTTGTAAGTAGGCAATGATCTGAGCAATTTACCCACAATCTCTTCTTCATTCAAGATTCCATTGGCACATCTAATACCCATCACTAGTTCATTCACTTTTTGCATGAAAGAAACAATTTTTTCATCTTCACTCATTTTCAAGTTTTCCCACTTTTCTTTCAAAATTTGTAGCTTAGCAACTTTCACTTGTGCATCTCCTTCATACAATGCCTCCAAATTCTTTTAGATACCATATGCTATTTTTAGTCCCATTACATTTGTCATCTCTGAATCAGTCATAGCACTCAATCATGCTTCTATAGCCTTGATATTTGTTTTAGCTTCTTTGATCTCATGAGGAGTAGAGGGACCATTCTGAGGGATAGTATATGAGTTCTTTGTAATCTTCCAGAAGGGTTCGACAATGCATTTCAAATGACACTCCATTCTAGCTTTCCATAGAGAGTAGTTTGTTCCATCGAATCTAGGACTATCCTTCTTGTATGATGCCATCTCGAATCACCTAAAAATATTAAACTTCTTCAGAGGAACCTACTCTGATACCAATTTTTGTCAAAACAAGAATAGAAAATTGAGAGGGGGGGTTTGAATCAGTTGTCACAAAATTTAACACTTATTCATCCTTATTAACCTTTAATCTCATATTTGATAATTAACAATGAAATCATGAATCAACAACACATCAAAAACATAAGAACACCAAGATTTTATACGTGGAAACCTTGTTAGGGGAAAAACCACGGTGGATGTTAGTCCACAAGATTATACCATGTTAAAAGTATAATGAGAATGAATAAGAAATGCACATGCATTTAGACACACTGCCTAGAGATCATTGCTCAAAGAAGACTCACTGTCTTACATAAATTTTTTTAGATTAAATCCATCTGAAGAGGTTGAACTGAGGAATTAGCTTCTTCAAAAGCCTGCCGACAGTTCTGGTTAGGCACAAAAATACTTCTTCACACTGTTATCTACAATCAAATGATTTGATCTTTATTCACACATTTCACATACACACTTCATGCTCACATTATTCAAATGAAGAAAACAATCGCTCTTATATATCCACTTCATGGAATTACAATAACAACTCTGTCGGCCAAAAATAAAAGAATAAATTACAAACTGTCGGCCCAATTCATGAACAAATCTCAATGTGTACCAACTAAAGTTGGTCATGACATAATGAAGACCTAAAACAACTTCCTCAAACATTCCAAAAATTAAAATATTAATCCACAAGGATCCACAACACCCTACAAACACCATGTTGGCCAAGAACATGAAAACTCAAACACACAACGAAGAATTCCCCGATCATGATCACACCAATCAATGTGAACGTGCCACAAGGATAGAGCATGATCTAGAAACATCAACAAACAACACACAAGTATACAGAACAACTTAAATTACCAAAATATTGCTCTCTTCTTTCAAAAACATCAGCTATAGTAATGGAATAACTATAGGAACACAAAAACACACAACTTGCATAGATGTTGATGTGCACCTCTGAAACTTCTGGAGTATAAACTAGATAGGCTTAGAAACAAACCCTTTAAAGTGCAACACTTGAATAAAAACATAATGAATTTTCCACCACACTGAAATTCATAGCACTTCACAACTTCATAGACAACCTTCAACATATTTATTATAATTTTCTCAATATCCTCGACATATACAACCTTCAGAATCATCAATGCTAATAATGTTGACATTAATGACAACCACATATCAACAACACAACTATAACATCTGATGTAGTCATGGTAAAGAGGGTCCTCAAAGAGAATAGTTTGAACCATGTAGCAAGAGTAACACAACATAAACAACACAATTTATGGAGGCAAATGAAGGTGCAAAAATTATCATTATCGAAAATACTGATTACATATAGTCAACCACATCCGGGCTTACAAATTCGGCACACAGGCCTGATTACAACATGCTCAAAATATAGTTCTCATACATGTGAGAGAAATCATATGTCCTTCATAATAATCTCCCCCTTCTAATGATTCAATACTATCTTTATATCATATCCATGAGTCTAGAAGCATCTACGTTGGACAAAGATCGCTACAATCTCTGAGAGGAAATGTGTAACGTGTGCAAGAAAATATTGGCCTCAAATCTGAAATTCATACATGGTAGATGTGTATGATGAAGTGTGGACCTAAGTGTAAGGTCGGGGACACTCCATGGAACAAATCTTAACACACTGCAAGGATCCACAAGTCATGGGAAAGGTTTGCGATCGATCCAACTAGCCATTAGGTTTTGAAGTTATTTTAGGGCCAGCCTCAAAACTGTTACATATGTCAGAAGTGGTAACTTGTCGGAAAAAGATCCTATTAGAAACCAAGATCACTTGCATGCATTCACCTACGACATGCAAAAGACATGCATAACCAAAGAAGATGTTTTGTAAATCTCAAAGTAAAAATGCATTATTGAGAATCAATTATTACAAAGAGATCAATCCTTATTAAGGAGATCAAGAAAACCTCAAAAGCGAAACCCTAAATGAAACTCTAATGTGCACACTTAATAATTAATCAATTATTAATGTGCCTAAGTTTAGCTTAAGCAACTAAAGGAATAAGTGACTTAATTAATTAACCAGTATGATATAAATAATTAAGTATAATAACTTATTACTCTAACACCCCCCCTTAAGATGAACTTAGGAAGAAGCTAAAACACTAGAAGAAGATGCATGCAAGCAAGGATGGGTCCTGGAAAATAGGCCTGATTAGGTACCCATTTAAAAATGCAAGAAAGAGGGAGAGAAGGAAAACCCAGTGGGACAAAACCCCCTTACAATGAGATGACATGCTACAAAGAAGCACTGTAGAGTAACACTAGAATCACAATCTGGAAAGCAAGGAAAGATACTTCTCTCTACAAGAAACCATATTAGAATCATAATAATGCAACAACAGACCCGATGCCACATAACACTCAAAAAATTCAAATGGGAACAACCCTTGAATCCATGAAGTAGTAAATAATTATTAAATGAAGTGATACTGAAATGAAGTGCAAAGATGCAAAGTGCACTCTCCCAACTGCCAAAACATCCAAGTAATCTCCAAAACACCCATTGAGACAAATCCGAAATAACGATAAAACTGGGATAGATATAGAAAAAAGTGTATGAATAGCAACATAGAGCTCCTCAATACCTTTCCAATGCCGCAAAGATAGTGAAAATCGGAGATTGTGGCAAAAATTTATGAGCTCAGAAGCATAAAATAAACATCTGAATTCAAACAGAAATAAATGTAGTAAAACAAAAAAAAATTGTAAAATAAAATGCAGCATAGGAAAGTGCTTGGAACCAGCTTTCTGACGATATCTTGTTTGCCTGATTTCAATATCGTATGCCCAAGTTATGCTAAAAAGAAACAAACTGCTCCTTTAGAGAAAACTAGGGTTAAGAGGGGGCAAAAAAGCACCGTATGGACATTGACATCAGTAGTTCACGAGCATAAAATTGACGGCCATATGGCCGTCGCCGCAAAAAATTGGCCCTCCTACAAAAAAATTTCGGCCCTTGGTCACCCATGTGACCAGGGAGAGGGTTGGAGTTGGCCAGGGGCCGAGCGCGGAGCTCCCAGTCCCCCATAGGACCCTAATGGATGTTGCTGGAGCCCATAGGGGCTGGCTGGTAGTGGTGGTGCAGAGTGGGGGAGCCACCAGCGGCGGTGGAAAACCGGTGGCCGCTGGGTGGCGCCTCCTTCTATGTGGGAAGCGTAGAAAATTTTCCATTTTTTTTCAAATTTTCAATTTTTTTTTTGGAAAACATGCCTCAGGACGCGTGCTGGGGAGGTCATATGACCTCCCTAGCAATTTTTTTTGCCTTAGAAACCAACTGCTCGAAAATTGATGATTTGATAGGCATTTCTAGGGTTTTGGGGTGCTGCGAATACAATGGCGAAGTCCGTTTGAGCCCAAAGTGTCCTGAAAAATCGGTTACCCCCAGATCTTGCAAAAAGGATGCTTGTGGAAACCCTTGCACTAGAAACTCACTGAAAGATGATATCTTCAGATCACGAATAGGAAGCTGCAAGTCTAGAGCTCTGATACCATGTTAGGATGTCTGGAACCCTAGTGTGCACACTTAATAATTAATCAATTATTAATGTGCCTAAGTTTAGCTTAAGCAACTAAAGGAATAAGTGACTTAATTAATTAATCAGTATGATATAAATAATTAAGTATAATAACTTATTACTCTAATAGATCCAAATGAGCTGAAAACTTGGAAAACAAAGATTGAACATTTCCATAAGGAAATCCTAGGTATGCACGATCTGGCGAGAAAACATGAAGAAACACTAGATCTACCAACTCAAACTAGAACAAGAACAAAAACAAGAACAAAACTGAATGAAGGTATTTTTTGGTTGATGTAAAATTGCCAAGAACCAAGGATTCTCCTGCATCAGACATTCGAGGTTAATGAAAAGTGAGTCTCTCACTTTACTGGGCCAAAGGAAAACCAATACGATCTACCTCAACCTGAGAAATCCAAGAAGAATCCTCCACTAGTCTACCTTTCCACTTCACAAGATATTCTTTGTACTGTCTTCCACAAGTCTTTCTCCCATCTCTGACATCCAAAACTTCATCTATCTCATCTGATTGCTATTTAGGAAGCTGTTCTTCCAACTTTATCTTATTGTCTTCACTAAATTCTGCTTCATGGTACTGATGTAGGTCTACAATGTTGAATATAGGTGATATACTCATGCCATTTGGTAACTCCACTTCATATGCATTCCCTGAGTCAAATTTCTTCAATATACTATAGGGTCAAAACTTCCTCATCTTCAGTTTATAATAAGTTCCAATTGGAAATATTTCTTTCCTCAAGTACACCATCACTTCATCTCCATATGTCTCCTCTTTTCATCTGCTTTCTCCTTATACTTCTGGTTCATGTTCTCCAAATGTTTCTTCACTTGAGTATGCACTATCTTCATATGTTCTACAAATTATTTCACTTCTACACTCCTCTTATCTTCCTTACTAATGTCTCTTATTTCTGATATACCTCTAGGATGAACTCCTGTAACAATCTCAAAAGGGGTCTTTCCGGTACTTCTGTTCACTGAATTATTTTAGGCAAACTCTGCTTGTGCTAGGACTAGATCCCAAATTTCGGTATTCTCTCCTGCCAAACATCTCAAAATTTTTACCAAACTTCGGTTCACTACCTCTTTTTGTCCATCTGTCTACGAGTGAAAAGTAGAACTGAACTTCAAATGTATTTTTATTCTTCCAAAGTGTCCTCCAAAAATAGCCAACAACCTTCGTATCTCTGTTTGAAACAATACTCCTAGGTAATCCATGCAAACTGGTCACTTCTCTGAAGAACAAATCTGCTACATGTATTGCACCCATTGTCTTCTTACAAGGTATGAAATATGCCATTTTAGAAAATCTATCCATTACCAAAAATACTGAATCATTACCTCTTTGTGTCTTAGGCAAACCAAGTATGAAATCCATACTGATATCCTCCCAAGGTCCTTCTGGTACTGTTAGTGCCTTATACAATCCAACATTGTGACTAATTCCTTTTGCAACTTGACAAACTCTGCAACTCTACACAAATATCCTTACATCCTTATGAATTTGTGGCCAAAAGTAGTTCTTACTCACCAATGCTATTGTCTTGTCAATTCCAAAATATCCTACCAATCTTCCACTATGTTTCTCTTTTACCAAGTTATCCCTCATTGAACTTTGGTGTATGCACAATTGGTTTCCTCTAAACAACATGTTCTCTTGGATGAAATAATCCAACCATTGACTTCTATCCTCTAGGATTGATTCTCTACATGCACTTCAAGGTTTTGCAAAATCCGGGTCTTCCTTATACAAGTTCCTCATTTCATTAAAGCCTAATACCTCCACTCTCATGTGTGCCAGTAAATTCCTTCTCCTACTCAAAGCGTCAACAAATTTATTTGAATTTTCGCTCCTATGTTTCAAGACAAAGTGTAACTCTGTAAGAACTCTACCCATCTCATGTGTTTTTGATTCAACTTACCTTGACTGTTCAAATACTGTAAAGCTTGATGATCCATATAAAACACAAACTCCTTAGATAACAAGTAATTTCTCCACTTTTTCAAGGCTCGAACTCCTGATCATATACTGAATACCTTCTCCTTGCATCATTCTATTTCTCACTAAAATAGTCTATTGGTCTTCCTTCTTGACTTAACACTACTCCAATTGCATTTTCTCTTGCATCATAGTCTACTTGAAATATCTTATCAAAATATGGCAAAGCCAACACAAACTGCTCAGTCACCTTCTGCTTCAACAATTAAAAACTTCTGTTTGCTCCAGACGTCCATCTAAAATCGTACCTATCTCCTCTCATCGTCTCTGTCATGGGGTTACAAATAGAACTAAAATTCCTAATGAACTTCCAGTAGAAACTAGTCAATCCATGAAATGATCTTACCTCTCCAATGATTTCAGGTGTAGGCCATTCAACAATAGCTCTCACTTTCTGAGGATCCATCTTCAATCCATCCACTGATATCATAAATCCTAGATATACCAATTCCTCCTTCATGAAACTATACTTCTTTAGGTTTATCAACAACTGTTCTTCTTTCAACCTCTACAAAAATTGTCTTTATTGGAGTGAAAAAGACATTGAGAGGGGGGAAGGCGGGAGGGGCGGGGTGGGGTGAATCAGTGTCATTAACTATTTTGACAAATTTTATTAAAACTGAAATAAAACAAATTTATGGTCTCATTTATCAATGATAAACTCATTCATGTATTGAATGAAATTACATATAACTGAAATGAGAAGTATGATAGTGAAACATAACATATTTAAGAATTCATGTAATGAATCAGATAAATCAAAAATAAGAAAAATGACACAAGATATGCAAAGTGGAAAACCCTCCTGCAGTAGAAAAACCACTCTTAAACTGCTGCCTTTCTAGGCTTTTATTTTAATAACCACTTTTAACAATGCCTTATAGGCTGATTTCTGAGCACCAACTCAAGGAGCACCAACCCATTAGTTTGAAACACCAATTTCAAGGAGCACCAACCCCTTTTCTTTTTTTAGTAAGACATACAATGATATAAAGGATCTCTCTGTTTCTCTCTTTTCTCTCAAGATCCTCTTGACATACAATGCCTAAAATCCTCAAGTTTCAAGAATGAACCTTTAGAATTCCAGCCATTATCAAGTCTTAAGACAACTTGATATTGAACATATATTCCATATTTTCAATCTCAAAACTCAACATTTCTCCAATACAATGGCTGTGATGTACTCCCACTGGTTTTTACTATATTTCAAGGTCATTTCTCATAGTTTTGAAAAATAGTTAACACTTTCTCTCTATTTTTCATAAATAAAGAAAACAAACTCCTCTCACTCTATTTTTCTTATTACATATAATTCTTCATTACATCTCAAGAAATTACAACACTAACTTATTTTCTCATGTTTCAAAACAATAGAGGTAAATTTTAAAGTACCCACTTTCAATCAAACCATATTGCTAGGTTTGTAGTGATTTTGAAAAAATGTTTAGCATGGAGGATTGATTCTGACAAAGAGCTCAAGGAATATGCATTTTTAGAAAGAAGACTAAACACTGTCCACACAAGGAGCTTGCACAGGCAATGCTAATTGAAACAACATTAAAAATAAAAATATTCCATGTACACAATACCCTCGAATATTGCTGCAACAACAATGTAACCAAAACCCCATTTTTGTGCACTCAAAAATAACTAGCACCAAATCCAAGTGAAATACTAAAATGATTTGCAGAAAGCATGATTACCCACTAAAGAAAACACAACCCCTTAAGGCAGGAGCAAAAAATTATATGATAAAATATTGGGGTATCAATATCAGATTATGAGAAAACTGAAATGCAACATTTCTGACCACAAAAATCAAACCCATTTGACCATTTTTCAGAAAGAAGCAAGAACTTGTCTTCAATTTTTGTGCCAATAGAAGTAATGGTTCATCAAAAATTAGATGATGAGGTGAATACCTGAGGAGTGTGAGAGAGATTGTCATGGAGAAGTTTACCAACCCAGTTGTAAGACAAAAACAATGAAGCTTCTTACAATTTTGAGCCTTCACCCAAAGACAAGTGGTTGACACAAACATCGACCAAGGTAAGGATCTTGTAGATGCCCGCATTTGCTGTCAAAGAGTTGTAGTAAGCCAGAAAAGGTTGAGTAATGACTGTGAGAAGATCTCTATGGTGGCGGCCAAGATAGGTTTCCAAACCCTCGAGCTAGAGAAGCACAAAAGAATGACCTAATTTCATTTATCAAGGTAATCGATTACTTTTCCAAGTCATAAGATCATTTCAAGTCCACAGAAAATGCAATTTGACTTAATCACTTTCATCCATGCAATAAAATGACACCATAATTAAACCATTACAATGATTTCCTTGTCTTAACAACATGTCAACTTCCTTAATCATCAAGAAAAAATAATTAAGGGTCGAAGTCAGTCACTTTCTAAGTGACTTGACACCAATTTCCTCATACCTGTTATCAACCTTAAGGCCTAGTGAATTATCAAACATTAGACCCGATATCATATATGGCCTTTATTTTCCATGACATAAATCCCAATATACCCAATGTCTTTTGAAATGTAATAAGGTCTAATTCCATGCCAATATCAATTGATTAAGGAAACCTGATAGGGTTTTCTTAAAAATAAAAAAAAAACACTATTTGAAGATTCCAAAAACGAAGTTAACTGAAAGCATTATTGGAATGAGACTGAATAGAAAAAATACAACTCTGATGTAGTTCAAGAAAATTGTCAATGTCATGATGTTAGAAATCTAAACATGCCAAAACCACATAAACCCATAGATCACTGTAGCCCAGTAGCACAAAATGTCAAACAAGAATTATACCATCTGAACATGGAAACATTATCCTGTAAACAAGATTCCTTGTAATCTACACATGGATTCAAGAGATCAGTGCCATGAAAACCAACATCATAATGCCAAGTAAGAATGCCAAGACATAATATAAACAGTGCAACCGATAATCAACCACAAAGATGTCAATTTGAAACACAATATTTTCATCAAGGACAAATAACAAAAGAGAAGCTCAACAGTATTATGTGCCACAAATGTTCCTCTCTAGTTTTAGTAAAACTGAAAATGTCATCCAAATATACAATCACAAATTTACCCAAGAATTTCTTCAATACCTCATTCATCAACCTCATGAAATTACTCGGTGCATTTGTCAACCCAAAAGGCATCACCAACCACTCATACAATCATTCATTTGTCTTGAATGCTATTTTCCACTCATCTCCTTCTTTGATTCTGATATGATGATATCCACTCTTCAAGTCTATCTTTGTAAAGTAATTAGCTCCACTCAAACAATCCATAATGTCATCCATCTAGGGTAAAGAAAATCTATACTTCACTGTGATCTTGTTTATGGCTCTAGAGTCGATACACATTCTCCAGTCTCCATCTTTCTTAGGTGAAAGCACAATAGGTACTGCGTAAGGACTTAAGCTTTATTTGATCAAATCTTTCCTCAAAAAATCTTGCACTTGTCTATTTAATTCTTCATTCTCTTTTGGTGTCATCTGGTGTGCTGCTTTGTTAGAAAAACTATCTCCAAGAATTAGATCCATGCAATGACTAACACTCCTTACATGTGGTATTCCATTAGGTACATTATCTGAAATGATAGCCTCATATTCTGTCAGCAACTCTCTTATCTCTTCCGGTTGTCTTTCTACATGCTTCAAGTCTTCAACTTTCTTAGGAACCAATGCATAGCACAAGTTCTCATGTCTCAGTCCATCTAGAAATATTCTTCCATCAACCAAACAGATTCTAGTAGTCATACAAATCTCAGCCTTAGGGACATCTTCCAAGGGTAACAAAGTTTGCTTCATCCCATTAGCAAAAATGGTGTATATGTTCTTCTTTCCATCATTAAAAACTTGTCGATGATACTGCCAAGGTCTTCCCAACAAGATATGGCATATATCCATGGGCATAATATCACACAAAACTTCTTCATGGTAGTTTCCTATCTTCAATTTCACCAAACATTATTCACTTAATAGTATTTTATGCTCATCTTGAATCTATGCTATTTGATAAGGTTTAGGGTGTTTCAACCTTTCCAAATTTAATTTGGTTACCATTTCTTTAAAATATTGGTTTTCTAAACTTCCACTATCAATCATCACTTTGCAACATTTACCAGCTACCTTACATCAGGTCTTGAACAAATTATTTCTCTGCTACAGTTCTTTCTCCAATTCACTTTGACACAATACTCTCCTATTCACCAATACCTCTCCTTCTTTCGATTGATTAGATGATCCAACATGATCATCCTCAACAAGGGTTGTTCTCCTATTGTTCTCAGTCTTTCTGCTTGACTCTCCTTGTTTTCATTCAAAGGCTCTATGTCCTTCTCCACCACATTTAAAAAAAGTTCCCCTGAATACTCTTTTCTCTTGTCCTCTGCCATCTTTTCTATACCCTTCATTTCTGTAGCCACCATATTATCCTCTTTTGTAAGAGTTTCCATCATCTATTCGGTATGAATTTTCACTCTTATTGACCTCCTTATTCTGATCTACAAAGGTTCCTCTTCCTCCTCTAGTAAATATTCTTCCTCTCTGAAATCTTCCACCTCTTCCTCTTTGTCTCTGTTCATGTCTTTTATTCATCTTCTCCTCTGCTTTTAGAGCACATTGATATGCCTCTTCCACAATGAACAAATTAATCAAATTGATCTCATCTTGAATAGATGACCTCAAACCATTCACATATCTGGCTACTTGTTCAATTTCATCTTCTAAATGTCCAGATCTGATGTTCAACTTATAGAATTCCTCTCTATACTCTGTCATGCTTGATTCTTTCTATTTTAGGTTCTGCAATTTCTTGAAAAAACTAATCTGATAGTATGTAGGCATAAATTTTGTCTTCAATTTATTCACCATCCAATCCCATGATCTTATCTTCTCCTTTCCTTTTCTTTGTCTATCTATTTGAAAATTTTCCCACCAAAGGGATGCATGTCCTCTCAATTTTGTACAGGAAAAATTCACCTTCTTATCATCTGGGGTACCTTCAAAATCAAAGTATTTCTCCATTTTTGTTATCCAATCCAACAATTTATCTGAATCCAACTTACCATTATAGTCTGGTGGATTGAAATGTGGCTTAGTGTTTACTTTGGTTAGGGCTCTTATGAACCTCTCTTCTCTTGCAACTTCTTCTTGTTCTTCTACTTCTTCATCACTTATATCATCAACTGGATGACCTCTTCTCTGGGCCGTTTCAACCATTTCTAATTTAGCAACAATTCATCTCAACATTTCCATTATAGCGGGGTCTGCATTTCCACACGCTCCATTTCCTCTACCATTTATTCTTCCCACCATCTTTACACAAGTCTTCTACAATTGCAGGATGGATCCTCAATCCACCACCCTACAACAAATCTTTAACATGACTGCACAATTTCTGATGATCTTGCAAGGAATGAATCTCACTCTGATACTAAATGATGCAGTCATAGTAAAGAGGGTCCTCAAAGAGAATAGTCTGAACCATGCAACAAGAGTAACACAATAGAAGCAACAAAATTTATGGAGGCAAATGTAGGTGCACACATTATCATTATCTAAAATACTGATTACATATAGTCAGACACATCCAGGCTTACAAATTCGGCACACAAGCCTGATTACAACATGCAAGCGAAATCCTACAGATCAGATCTAATATACAACATGTATTTCATAATAATCTCTCCCCCTTCTAATAATTCAATACTATCTTTATATCACATCCACGAGTCTAGAAACATCCGCTTCGGCCAAAGATCACTACAATCTCCGAGAAGAAATGTGTAACGTGTGCAAGAACAGGTCAGCCTCAAATCTGAAATTCATCCACAGTAGATGCGTATGATGAAGTTTGGACCTAAGTGTAAGGTCAGGGACACTCCATGGAACAAATATTAACACACTGTGAGGATCCGCAAGTCATGGGAAAGGTCTGCGATCGATCCAACTAGCCATTAGGTTTTGAAGTTATTCCAGGGCCAACCTCAAAACTGTTATGTATGCCAAAAGTGGTAACTTGTCAGAAAAATATCCAAATGAGTTGAAAACTTGGAAAAAGAAGATTGAACATGTCCACAAGGAAATCCTAGGTAGGCATGATCTAGTGAGCAAACATGAAGAAACACCAGATCTACCAACTCGAACCAGAACAAGAACAAAAACAAGAACAAAACTGAATGAAGGTATTTTTCGGTTGATGCAAGATTGCTAAGAACCAAGGATGCTCTTGCATCAAAATCCAACACTTTCATGTTTTCTTGTAATTTTTTTTTTAAGAAATCCTTCATGAAGATATTCACCCTCACATAGCCCTGTACAACCCCTCTATTTTTTCCTTCCATGCAACTGCTATTCAGTTTCATTCCAATTGGTCCTCTCCTTCAGGCGTCGACTTTTTCTCTCTCTCTCCACTGTATGTTTTTTTTAAAAATATGCAAGCTTTTATCTTCCATTTTATTTCAATTGATTATTTTCTTGGAAAATGAAGAGACATCAACTATTCACCATTGAGATTATCAGCCTTTATAACAAATATATCGGCCTGTAGTTTTTTTTCTTCTTAATCTACGAAAATATTCTAGCGTGGCTTTTCTTTTCCTTTAGTTTGTGATGCTTAGAGTTTTCATTCTGTCTTTATTCACCATGACCCCTCTCTAGACTATCTTTCAATAGGCATTTTATGTGATATTCGGTCAAACTATTCATGTACCCAATCTATGCTCTCACAAATATTTTTGGTTGCTGTTGATCACCTGCCCACCCATGTGCTCCTACACTAGACACACGAGGTAGAAAGATTGTGAGCATAGGATCAAAATGATGGAGTTGAGTGATAAAATCACTCTTTCAAGTTGACACCAACCTACAATGAACTCCTTCGCTGTGCAAGTGTTCAAAATTAATCCTTTTTTCATTTTTTCCAACATCGCACCAGAATACACACCGCCATCCTCCAACAACACTGCATCCTCTTCTTCTTTCCCCTCATGGAATCACATCCACCAAAGCCCGACCTCCTCCACCAAATTATTTTTACACTCCTCTTCTCCTCTGTGGGTTCAAACTCACCTCTAATTGTCCACTTCCACCACTACCCTACAACATCCTCAAAAACCTCTACACACAACCACACATCATCCGCAACATCTACTACATGCCTTGGTTTTTTATCCATCTCTTCTTCTATCTTTTCTTATAAAACTAAACTAACATCATAAAATGGTTTTACCTCATCCACATTCACAGCTGCAACTTCAAATTTCACTATTAAATCTTCCACCTCCCCATTAGTTGCAACTTCTCGTTCTTCTCTTTTTGTTTGCTTTGTCATCCATTCTTCCTCAATCACCAATAGTTGAGAGATTTTCTTTTGTCTTTTCTTCTTTTATTGTAATGCCTTCCTCATGGCAGATCATTGCTACAACTTATTCATCAGTAGGGGCCACTCTTACTTCTTCTACTTTCCATTTGCGGCTGCAACACTCATTTCTTCTATTGTTCTTTTCGCTATCCCCCTTCAAGAAAACCTTCTTCTTCTCACTAATCTTCACCGTTTTCCTCTCACTTTTTCCAACACTCTTTTCTGCTTTTCCACAAACCATATTTTCCAACGCTTCACTTAATTCATCCTCCACATCATCCCAAAACCGTATTCGCACAAGCCTCTTCACAATCCAACCCATTTTTCTGCTGCAATCTAACCTCTCTTAATCTGTCATCACTTCTCAAGTTTCCTTCATGGCTTCAAGCTCTCACTCTTATTGCCAAGATTTATCACACACCTGTTAAAAATCTCATGAGCTTCTTCACAACCGCTTCACACACTTTCCACTAAGTGAGAATTTCCTCCTCATCGACGATGTGTTCACACAAACCCACAGGTCCTGGTGGGTTCTCTCCACTCTCAGGACTATGTGCTATGATACCAATTGATGCAAGAGGGTACTCCCCTTTGTCCAACAATTTTTTTCCACAACACGTAAACCAAACTCGCAGTATAAAATCAGTGACTCACTCAAATAAAAATTATTAGCAAAATTCAATTTTATTAATTTGATTACATAATACATTCCAGTTGGCCTTTCATTGCCTCGTTTTTTTTAACATTCAAATCTACCCCTCCTTTATTCGGGAACAAAAAATTCCATTTTTTTTTCCTTTCGCACAAGCACTCTTCAATCCATGACAACCACTCGACCCTCTTCATTGTAACTCTTACATTGCACATCAAATTTAAATGCTCACATTCATTGGTTCGGTTTGCATTGAATCAATTGTTTGCTTGCATCTTTCCACCCCACCTCATGTCACATGGCTTCCTTATTTGTGCATTTGTTTTGGCCTAAAACTACTACCCTCACTCCACAACTAATAAATACCTACTTAGCTTCTCCTTCCAAAGAATCATCCACCTCCTCTTAGTGCAACCTTCACCTCACTTTTATTACACTACTCCTTTCATTCTTACAGGTTCATTTGAGTCAAGCTTCGACCTATTTTCCACAGCAAGTCTATCCTCACCTTGCTAGTTTGACTCTTGTTGATCACTATATTTTATTCTGTTACTATTTGCAAGTTATGGATCATGATTCTTCTTTGTTTGAATCTCCATTATCTTTGAGACTATGGTCAACAGTTACTGTTGTCTCTTGTTTTATTTTGAGCTAATCCTCCATGTTAAATACTTGATCTTCTAGCTTGGGCATCGTCTGCTATCGATTCTTTTATCATTTTGGTTTAATACTGCATTGGATTGTCTCTCGGCCTCATACGTTTTGATCTTTTCTTCTGCCACGTACCTATGAGAATGATTCGGTCACCTTTTTGTTCCTGAAAACAAGTAATCTAAAGAGATCATATCATAATCTGATCAGGCCTTGCTATAGCTTTATTTTTTGTACTATTTCCTATAGTTCTGGAGGTTAGTATGTTTGAAGTAGATTTATTTGAATTTGAAGACCATCCCCTACCTATGATTTCCCTTTTTGAGATACAATTTATTTATCTCTGAATGCATTTGTGATTCCTCTATCAGATTTTCCTTTTGGAACAAATTCATCTTATATTCCACTAGAAAAGATATCAATTACATGGAAGGCCTTGTCCAATAGAAGTTGAAATGGTAAGAATCTAAAACTTTATCCTTAGAGGCAAAGAATCAAGTTTGCAACTTTTATGTTAGAAGTTCAATATAAGCTTTGCAGCCTTGTGATCATGTTGGACATACATGATCACAAATTTTCCATAGTTTATCATGCGTCATTTTCTATCAACCTGCATGTTTTACTAGAGTACATAACTCTTATCAAACCAAGTGTTTCTAGAGCTCCTTACATGGCATCGACCGAGTTGTTGGCATTAATAAGTCCTTTTTTTTTTCTTCTGATTGATGTGTGTATGTCCTCTGTAGTATCTTCCTGGAACCATGTACCTTTATGCATGGTGTTCACATGCAGTGTGATCACCAACTTAACTTAAGTTGGTTGATGGTATCTCGGCTGCCTATCATGATTTGACATCGACTTGTATGGGATGTTAATAGTATTAGCATATAAATGTTTTGTTTGTTGTTGATTATAAACAGTAGTCCATTGAAACTTGGGTTTAGGTTCGAAATTGTTATTAATATATTTATTTAAATTAACACCACTTTTAATTTATAATATAGATTATTTATAATTTGTTATATGGTAAGCTATTAATATAAATACATCATGTCTGAAATGAAGTATAATAAAGTTTGTTAGTAGAATTAATGTTGGAATGTTAAGGTTGTTAAGTTATGAGTAATGATTAGATGCACTAATATAATTATTTATAATTTGGTTGTTAATCTTGATATGTTAATATCTTATAGGTATGGTTATTTGTATTATCTAAATTGGTTGCAATATTTATAAATGTGTTTTAGGGATAGATATTAGAATCATGGATTGTATCAATTGATTTTTAAGTTGGTATATATGTAATTGATGGAGAATTAATATTTTGTTGATTGCGATTAATAGAATGTCGTTTATGAGAATACTTATGTTGCTAGTTTATTGTATTTAATACATTGAAATTGTCTTGTATGATTTAGAATCTTATTTTAAAATTCGTATATTCTAATGAAATGCTTTACCTATGTTGAGTTATTTCTTGATTATGGGAGGGTCTTGGTTTATGGTATCCCAAAGGTTTTGTTCTTTGTTACTAAGTTAAGGCATATTTTTTTTATTATCAATTGGGAATGTGATCCTTTCTCAAATTTTTACCTTGTTTTGATCTTGTGTGGAAGCGTGGATCTCGCATGTATTCCTATGTATTACTTGTTTGGGAAAATTGTATTTCATAATTATTTGAGTACATACTTGCAGAAGTTTCACAATGTTAGGTTATTTTGGTTATTTATTGGTTCAGTTGATTATAGGTCCTTGGGTAAGAAGTTCATGTTGCATGCATGTTGTCTTCTTGTTTTATCTTTATGGGAAGTGGTACCTTAGGAAGGCTTCCCAGGATAAATTATCCCGTATATGTGATGACACTCTTATCTTAGTACACTTTGTGATCTCTTTGTTTGTGAGTCACCTCTGGGAGTTGTCATTTGTCTTTGACTAGTTTTGGGATGTCATGTGAGCCGTCCATGTAAGTGTATTATTCTTTGTGATGTTAGTTGACTTGAGGACTTGTTTTATATCCTAGCACAGGGGGTGGGATTTCAAACTCCACACGATTGGGAGGAACATGCCACTTTCTCCATTGGGTCCCCTTAGGTATTTTGTTCATGACATGATTTCTTGGTTGGATCCAGAATGCACAGTGGTTGCAGAGAATAGTTCTTTTGATGAGTTTGTGGGCATGGTTGTCTTATTTTCTACATCTTATTCCTTATTGTATTACACTCATGATGTACATGAGATACTTCGTATTGATACTTGTATTATTCTATGATTTGTCACAATCTCAATTACTGTATGTAACTCTTATTGTATATGTATATCTGGTCATGATTTCTCATGAGTTTATTTATATATGGCTATGGTAGAGTTTTGTTGTTATTACTTAGTAGCATAGTTGTGGAACCCTTAAATGTTTATGTTTTTATTGTTGTTGTCACATGTTATCTTTTTTAAAAAATTAAAATTATTCAGTTGTTTTTTGTGAATGACTTAATATTTTCTAGGTTCCATGACGGGGCATTACACACCTTCTACAGGACCAAGCACATGTGGAGCCAATTCTATATGACCAAACACCTCCAGATCTTTTATTCAAATTTCCATAGGACCGAGAACCTGTGGAGCCATCTCTCCTACACGTTTGAGCATGCCAGATTGCAGTTTGCTTCCTCGATGGTTTAGGTATATTTTCTTTGACTTCTTTCTACTTTACCTCACATTCACTATGTCATATGCTCGCTAAAGTGAGGGAAAAATGTAATGACATGAATTTGCACCCCTTGTAAGTTCCACATTTACATTACCCCCTACCTTAGAGAATTAAATTTGATGATGTAATTTCCACACCTTCCACCTTTCACTGTCCACTTGGCAACTCATTTGTCTGTCAATGGAGGAATTTTTATGGAGGATGCTAGTGCAATGCACATACATCCACATGATGCACTTTCATCCTAACAAGATTCTTGCCTCTAGAATCTACAAAGGCGTTACACTCCTCCATTGGACATGAAGTGTAACATTTGCTGATTGCTTGACTGAATTCAAATGACTCCTTTGCCTCTTTTTTCCTTCAAATTGTCTAACTCTTCATTCCATTTAGCTTCTTCACAACTTCTTGAATCTTTTAGAAACTTCTTTGCTTCTTTACACTCACTTTCAAGAATCACCACTACCATTGAAGCTACAAGCTGCTACATTCTTAGCTCCCTCTCTATTGTTATGACAATGCTGTCTTTGGGAAGCTTGCAAGATCACTCCTTCCTCCATTTTCCTTGAGAGCACTTGGTTGAGAAGGTGACATCTACCACTTTCATTTAGTTTTGCATTATCATATTTGTATTGTAGCATATTATTTTTTGTGTATTTCTTGGTACTTCCATTTCTATACTCTATATAATCTTTCTATACAATCATTGCTATCTAGCTGTCTATGGAGGTGGAAACACTAAAGTGGGGGAATGATTGAGGCAGTTCCCTAAACACAACCCCAACATTTTCTCATTCTTGTGTGTGTAGGTTATTCATCAAGTAAAGCTAGTGAAGACCTCAACTTGTAGGTTCAAAGGTCTACCTTTATCACCCCTCTTTCATCAATTATAGTTTAGTGTTATAGTATTATTCTTCTTGTTGTATTCCATTTCTATACTTTATTTACATTCTATTATAACATAAAACCTATTAGTTAATCTGTTAGCTTAATTCCTAGTGTTTTTTCTATTCCTCACACTCTCTTTTCGTACGGATGCTAGTGCCCCACTGAGATGCTAGTATTTAATGTTGGATTCCATGTCCTACATTTCCATCCTTAGGTAGTGAGTTGTATGAGTCATAGATTAATCTCTGAGAATTGGCTCATTTGACCTCTTGAAATATCTGGGTTAATGGAAGGACAGTAACAACCAGATTGCTCTTCCTTTTTGACCCTAAAAACTTAACCTTTCCAATACCTTAGAAAAGCTTGAGGTAGATAAACACAACCTATTGCATAGGAACTTCCCGTGACTTGGGGTATTGGAGTAGGGTAAACCCACAAAAGTGGTTTACAATTCGAATGAGGAAGGAAAACTTGCAAAAAATGACCCCATGCTAAAAAAATTCTGTTCTTGGGGTTCAAACGAACTCATTGGTTTGAATGTGTAGACATGGAAAATGTACAATTCGATCTGACACACTGGATTCTAATTTACTAACACCATTTCATCATGAATCATCTCCTTTGCTAGTCATTTAATTGAATAATCTGTATTTGATTAAATTCATCACTCTTCATCTCTTAATTAAATAAATCAACTTTATCTAATTAAGTCATCTCTCTTGTTAATTAAATAAATCAATTTTATTTAATTAATTCTATATAACTCCTTTTAATTAAATAACTCATTTTATTTGATTAAATCTCTAAACTCTTCTTATTAAATTGAATAAATTAAACATTATTTAATTTAATCTAACATATTCCTCCTTAGTTAAATAAATCAAAATCATTTCCTCTCAATTTGATTTAAATCAATTCATAAATTTAAGTCTAAATGGTCAAATCATCTAATCTCTCATTAAATTGATCAAATCTTGATTAAATTAATCTCAATCACTAAATTTCTCTAGAGAATGCAACTTGCACAATAAATCAATTACTTTGATTTATTTATTTGCCTATTTTCTCTCAACATGGCATCAAAAGGGAATATTCCCTCAATTTGAATTCAAAATTCAAATGGGCTTGGTCCTTCCAACAAGGCATTCAATGCCTCTTACGTTTCCTTGTGCATTGAGCCAAGTGACATTAACTCCACTCTTCTCTCCCCCCAACTTTCAAATTCGAATTTCAAATCTCCTCCTCTTTGGCACATTGACCAAAATGTGATCATTCCTCAACCATTCATATCTTGACAAGTGGCACTTGGCCATTGGATGTTGAATGATCCCACATTTCTTATTTTCACTCTTCTCCCAATTTAAAAATCTATAAATGAGAGACTCTTCCTCTCATTCAAACATCCACAATTTGAGTAAACTTACTATACTCAAATCCATTTCCAAGCATAGCCATTTCATCTAGTTTTATCAAGCTCTTAGCTAGGTTATGTAGAAATTCAACCAAGGTGGATCAATCTTCAACAAATCATTAAAGCTTACAAAGGAGTTGGGAAAGGGCTGATTTCGACACATCAATTGGCACCAACTCTCCCATGGGATCTCTAGTTTGCTCACTTAATTAGGATTTAATTTCTTTCTTTGTTCATCTTTTGCTCATTTTCCTATTTTAAGTTTTGTAAATGGATTTCATGGGGAATCCTTGTTTCTTACTTGCATATGATCTAATATTGTGTTTGTTTGCTTTGTTTGTGCAGGTATCAAATTAGGGTTCACAGAATGAACCAAAAGAGGGTTCGCTTGAACCTAGGTTCAAGCAAACCCATTTAATGCATCTCGCCAAAAAATAAAATGAAAACCCCTTTTTGAAAGGGGGTTCGCTTGAACCCCCCTTTTCCCTAATTCCTGCTCTTTGTCACAAAAATTTTTTTTTTTTGCACTTCGGAGCTCGGGTTGAAGATGAAAATGGTGGAGACTTTATAGAACCAATTGGAATTAGGTAGTCCCCAGAACGAGCTATCCAACAACTATAATTTTAATATGTTTTGGTTTTATTATGTATTTTTTTTTATAGTTTTATTAAACATAGGTTTTTCACCGAAAATCAAGATCTCTATTATGCACATGTGGAAAAATAGTAGATTATCAAAATAAAATTTTGAAAAATATGTTTAGGCTGAATATTGATGTCCTTGATCTAGTAATTTTTTTTTTTTGAATTTCAATACATACAAAAAAATTTATGTTGTATATAGTTCGCCTATGTTTTAATTGTAGTTGGTTTGAATTCAAAACTTTATTAAGGAAATTTTTTTTAATAAAACACTATCAAACCAAATGAACTCATTAGATATCATAGTTACAAATCTAAATTTGAAAAAAATAGAATTTTATCCTTCATACAAAAAAAGTTATGTTGTATACAGTGAGCATTAGTCCTTAAAAATGTTGTTTACTGATAAAAAATAGTTTTTGAAGGAGATGGAAAAAAAGTGCAATCTAATTCCAAAAAAATAAAAAATATATATTAAGAATCTATAGACAAAACATCACAAATCAATAGTTTGCATCATCTTCAAATTCCTCATGGTTTAGCCGCTATAGGAGCCCAAAAGTGAAGATTTAGTTAAAAAATTCAATTCAGTGTCTAGTTTTCCCAAATATTGTAAACCAATATCGTGGGATCACCCAATAGCTTCCCCCCTCCTCTACAATAGGTTCAATTTTTTTACGCTACATTAAAAAATGATTACGAGATATAATGAAAATACCAACTTCATACTTTGCAAACCTTGATACAATTTTGTACGTTGATCTTTATCAAGTGCAACACATACTTGAATCTTTGGTATTTGAAAATAAATCAACATTCATTGAACTAATTCCTTACAATTTTTGGAAATATAATATCAAGTGTTATTCTTTGATCTCTACCATGCAACAAAAATATGAGAAACTCATTGCAATTCTAAACAGAGTTCGTGTAGGGTCACAAACAAATGATGACTTGGATTATCTTAACCAACATTGCTTACATCTACCACCAATGGAACCATCATTCCATTTTCTCTTGTATAGAAGAAAAGATGTTGATGAACACAATAAGAAAATGCTATCAACTATTCTAGGGGATATCATTGTATTAGATGAAAATGATGAACACAATAAGAAAATGCTATCAATTATTCTAGGAGATATCATTGTATTGGATGCAAATGATGAACATGAGGATAATTATAATGGAATAAGATCATATAGTCACAAAACTAATCTACCAAGTCAAATATGCTTGAAACCAAATATACTTGTAGAAATATATGCGAGTAACTACAACACATACGATAGTATAGTCAATGGATCAAAGGGAATATATAAAGCATATACAAAACACAATGATTTTTAAATTGTTTGGATCAAATTTAATGATTCAAAAATTGGCCAACAACAAATCAAAAAATTAGCACACTGTTATACTAAAAACATTGGAAAAGATTGGGTACCTATACTTCACATTTCTAGTTCCATCCTCATAACACTAACAAAAAAAATTACTATTAGAAAACAATTTCCAATACAATTAGTGTTGCAAAATGTTGCACCAAAAGATCGATCTGTTAATGCTTGATACAACTTCCAGAGTTAATGAACCCATAGGAGGCGGTTAAGCCATGTCACAAACTCGAGCATTGCACTACATAGCACAAGGAGACCAAGGGTGCACACCTTGCAATAATCCCCCCATCTCAAGAGAGGGTTTCAAACCTATGAACCAAGATTTGATACTAATTGTTGCAAAAATGGTTGCTGTTGCACCAAAAGATTGACCTATCAATTCCCGATACAACTACTAGAGTTAATGAATCCACCAGAGGTGGTTAATCCATGCCACAAACCTGAGTGCTGCATTGAACAACACAAGAAGACCAAGGGTGCACACCTTGCAACAATTAGCATGTGTGCAAACTATACACCAATCCCAATGACTCATAATGCAAGTTGTAGCATTTGATCCCACTAACATAAGAAAACATGGAATAATGTACTCAACATTGTCACAAACAAAATTAATTTAATCATTATTCTTGCTGAAACCTCTAAATGTAAAATATTTTAAAGTGAAGAAAAAAATAGTCCTTGAAATACAATGTCTTCAATCAAATGCACAATGGAGATTTGAAAATGAAATCATTGTTTTTAATAACATCTCACAAATTATTATATGCATATTGAACACTCGTAGCTTACATGTAGATACAAATGAAATTCTCAATGACCATGACGCATTTGATATGCATATAAGAAACACAGATGCATCCATATGTAACCAATGATATATTTCAACATTTTAATTCCTTTGCTGTATACAACATACATGGTATATGACTTTAACTAAAAAAATCTAATCATATCTAAAATAACACAACATACAAAAACAAACATTGAAGCCATTACAATAACAATGCACCTAACTAACATTGATTTGAACATGTGTAGCATTTATTCAAGACACAACACTCCAATTTTAGAAGTTATAACTACTATAGATAAAATACTTACACATATAAACACAAAAAAGATTTTGTATATTATAGGATATTTCAATATTGACATGACTATAGAAAACAAAACAAAAAAATGCTCTCTAATCATATGCAAAATTAAAACATACAATTCATATTTAATAAAAGTCACACTATAAACACACAATTAATTGACCATGTCTAGTGTAATTCAAATACACATGCATCTTCCATTTACAAATTAGAAGCATATTGGATCGATCACCTTGGCACTTTTATAAAGTTCCATCATAATCAACAAAATAATTTTACTTACAATTCCCAATAACCATATAAAAATAATAATGTTTCACACAATCACTACACTACTATCAATATTTGTAATATGCTACTATCTAAAGTCTTATATCCTTTTATTGAAACTTTTAGAAAATATAGTACTACATACTTACACTAACAAAATAACATAATTTTATTGCCAATCATAAAAAATGTTTTGCGATTGCTCTAACATATTTTTTCATATGACATCATGTTAAGTAATTACTATAATTTGATTGAAAAATCACATGGGGGGAAGGTATTCACAATTTGTCTATTCGTAATAAAGAATTTGGGGCGAAGTTGGTTTGGCAACTATTTGTTAAGCCCGAGGCTAGATGGTGTAAGATTATGCAGGCGAAATACTTGGATTCACTATGCTCGTCGAGGATTCTTACAGTGCTTAATCCTCCATGGGGTTCAACAATGTGGAATTTTCTCATTTCATGTAGGAATGTAATTACTGATTATGTTACTTGGGAAGTTCACAATGGACAGTCAGTGAAATTTTGGGTTGACTCATGGAATGGATACCCTCCTTTGTAGAATGTGTCAGAATTGCAAGAGGTAAGGCAGATTTTAATTGATACTTGGGGTGTTTATCTTTCTAGTTATGTTCAGGTTGTGAACGATATCATAGGGAGAGTCCAATGGAAGGATAATAAAGCCTCTGTTTTGCTATCTAATCAACAATTCCAACCTTTATTTGATATTCTAAAAGATAGAGTTGTATTTTAATGGGAAATGTGGACAAAGTAGTCTGGGCACCAACCAAAAATGGCTCTTATTCTATGAAGTTGGGTTATAAAGCCTTAGTGCAAATAAAAGACAATAGTCTCCCTAAAAGAGCATTCTCCTTTTTTTGGAATGATAAGACTTTACCTAAAGTGGGTAGTTTCTCATGGCTTTCCTTGAGGAAAATAATCCTAACGAGCGAAAGACTGAATCAAATGAAAATTTCAGAGCCATTCAAATGTCATTTGTGTCATTCTGAATTGGAAATGGTAGATCATTTATTTGTGTGATGTTCTTTTGCTCAGCATGTTGGGAATTCATCAAAAATAAATTGGACTTAGCTCTGCCATTACTAAAGACATTGTGGGACCTCTTTCAAAGTTGACCCATCTTGTATAAATCTATATTTTTTGCTTGCATCTGGTGGGTTATTCCGTCCATGATGGTGTGAAATATCTGGTGGGAAATAAATGTCTACATCTTTAGGAAAACAACTTCATCAGAGCAGGTGGTAACTATTAAGATTGAAAAGGCAATTTCGGAAGTGGTGAATGCTTATGTTATAAGACACAAGAGTGTAGGATCTAGGTTTAATTGCTGGGATCAGGGATGCTTTCATCTTGAAGGGGTGGAAAAAAAATTGTGTTGCCATTTCGAGGAAGTCTACACAAACCCAATAAGAAAAAAGTAGATAGAGCATCAGTAAAATGGACCCCCTCACAAGATGATTTCATTAAATTGAACTTTGATGGTGTTTCCAGGGGAAATACGGGTTTGTCAGGGGCTAGTGTATGCCTAAGGGATAACTGCAGGTCTATTATTGTGTTTGTTTATTCTCATCTCTCATGGGGGATGAATAATATAGCAGAAGCTAAATAAATTATGTTGGGTCTTGAGGAGGCTTTAAGGAGAGGAATTTCCAGGATTCATATTGAAGGAGATTCAACAAAAAATGTCAATGCATGTAAAAGTAGAAAAATTCATAATAGAGAGCTGAAGTATGTCTTACAAAATGTCTAAAGATTATTGGACAAATTCTAAAGTTTTGTAATTACCCACACATATAGAGAAGGGAATAAGTTAGCGGATTGTTTGGAAAAAATGGGTTGTGATTTGATTCAATTGAAGATTGATGATAAATTGGATCATCTTATCCCATACCCACAACTGTTGAGGTTGATAAGATAGGAGGCACGTGAGGCTCTAGAGTAAAATAAGTATTGTTGAGTCAGTAGGGGAAGTTAAGTAAGGGTGAGTCAGAAGGGTAAGAAAGGTAGTGTAAGTGTAGGGTTGGTGTGTTAGTAGTGGTATGATAACTAGGAAATCTATGAAGATAGGTTGGATTATTAATAAGTATATTGTATACCACCTAATGATGTTGGAAATATACCAATTTGATCACATCAGTTCATTATAGTTAATCAACTTGTTGCTAGCTTGAAGGGCCTTGGACCCAAGAATCATAGTAGTTCCTGAATGCTCTAGAGGTGACATAATTTCTTCATCAAGTGGGAGTTTGTTGGAAATATGTGCCTCAATATTCTGACCTGAACCTCCTAAAATAGAAAAATAGGTGAGACACTTGGGATGTCTTTTCAACCAACAGTTTATCTCTAAAGGCTTGAAGTGGTCTGATTGGTGAGACATGTGGCTAGTCTTGCCGATGAGATTTTTCTAACTCATGTCGATGCTAGAAGTCTAGCCAAGAAGTTCCATCGGGGAGAGTCTTACCAATCTTAGTGGCATCGGGGTAACATTGGCCTTCAGTTGGACCTGAGAATGTTATACCGATTTTGGTGGTTTTTTCGAAGGCTATTGAACGTCGGTGTAACCTAAAGATGTTCAGTGAGACATGTGGTCACTCTTGCCGATGAAAAATGTGAGTTTTCTAACTCATGTCAATGCAAGAAGTTTGGCCAAGAAGTTCTATTAGGGAGATTCTTACCAATCTCAGTGACATCGAGGTAACATTGGCCTTAGGTTGGACCTGAGAATGTTATACCGATTTGGTCGTTTTTTTGATGGCTATTGAACGTCAGTGTAACCCAAAGATGTTACACCGATAGAGAGTTCAATTTCCATATCGATCTTATTGATCAGTTCAATGTAATCTAACTATAGTTATGCCGATGAGTGTTCTATTGATGTGACTTAGACTATTAGAATGATCTCTATTTATGTTCCGATGAAGAAAGTTATCCTGATGAGCTTTGTATCGGTGGTGATATCTCGATGAGGGTCATATAGATGTATCAGTGGTGCTATCTCTATGAGGGTCATATAGATGTATCAGTGGTTCTATCCCAATGAGGGTCATATCGATGTAACTTAGCAAGACATAAGAACATGGAAATACTATGCCAAAGAAGGGACCTATGCCAATGGGTTTTCATATTGGTGGAGCTATGCCGATGGGTGTATTAAGGTTGCGAATTTTTGAATGGGTTCCAATGCAAGCTTAGGTTTAATCGGCTCAAATTCTAATGCATGCTCAAGTTCAATCAAATTAGGCTCCAAGTCATGGATGCTTCCTCCTGAAAGAGAAAAATTGGTGAGACACCTGGGATGTCTTTCTAACTGACAATTTACTTCTAAAGGCTTGAAGTGGTCAGATCGGTGAGACATGTGGTCAGTCTTGTTGATGAAAGTTGTTGGTATGACTTGAGTTATCGATGTGAGTTCTCTAACTCATATTGATGATTGAAGTTTGGTTGATAAATTCTGTCAGGGAGAGTCTTACTAATCTCAGTGGCATCGGGGTAACATTGGCCTTTGGTTGGACCTGAGAATGTTATACTAATTTTGGTGGTTTTTCCAATGGCCATTGAATGTCGATGTAACCTAAAGATGTTTAGTGAGACATGTGGTTGGTCTTGTTGATGGCAGTTGTCGGTGTGACCTGAATTACCAATGTCAGTTTCCTAACTCATGTCGATGCAAGAAGTCTGGCCGAGAAGTTCCGTAGGGAGAGTCTTACCGATCTTAGTGGCATCGGGGTAATGTTGGCCTTCAGTTGGGCCTGAGAATATTATACCAATTTTGGTGGTTTTTCTGATGGTTATTGAACGTCGGTGTAACCTGAAGATGTTACACCGATAGATAGTTCAATTTGCATATCGATCTTATAGATCATTTTGATGTAACCTAACTGTAGTTATGCCGATGAGTGTTCTATCAGTGTGACTTAGATTGTTGGAATGGTCTCTATTTTCTGCACCAATGAAGGAAGTTATCCCAATGAGTTTTGTATTGGTGGTGCTATCCCAATGAGGGTCATATTGGTGTAACTTATCAAGTCAGAAGAACATGGAAATACTATGCCGAAGAAGGGATCTATGTTGATGGGTTTTCATATCGGTGGAGCTATGCCGATGGGTGTATTGAGGCCACAAATGTTCGAATGGGTTCCAATGCAAGCTCAGGTTCAATCGGTGTGGATTTCAATGCATGCTCAGGTTCAATCAGCTTAGGCTCCAAATCATGGATGCTTCCTCTTGAAAGAGAAAAATCGGTGCGACACTTGGGATGTCTTTCTGATCGATAGTTTATCTCTAAAGGCTTGAAGTGGTTAGATCAGTGAGACATGTTTCTGGTCTTGCCGATGGTAGATTGTAAAGGGTTTGTATTTTGGTCATGTAATGGGGCTATCTTTTGACAAGGTAAAGGGTTACTTAAGGGGATTTGATACTCAAATGGTGATGGGGCTGTATTTTGGAAATGTTAGGGGGGCTGCTTTTATAAAATGTAAAAGGGGTATGTCATCTATCAATGTAAAGAGGTTGATATTAGGGAAGAGTTAGTCATGGAATATAATTAAGAATCTTATGTACTTACTTGAGCTATAACCGAGGGTTTTCTTCTTGGTTCTTTCCCATTAGTATGCTCGCCTGAACCAAGGTTTTGTAATATCTATATTTTAATATTAATATAATTATAGTGGCTTGCCACTTTTGTTTAAAAAAAATTAAAAATCTACAATTTTGATTCAATACAATTCAACACTATACAATTTTGCTAGAAAAAAATAATCGAAAGTAGCAAGAGAATTGGAAAACAAGTTGTTATGCCTTGCATAACCACCCCATCTTTTGCCTTGGTCAAAAGGGGTCCCCCTTTTTGTTCTTTATCCTTAGTTGTTTTTTTTTAACAAAGTTTGGGGTCTTGTTTTGCCAACACTTTGTTTTTCTTAAATTTCTTTGTCGGAAGCGGAACCAGAACTGAAATCGGGTTCTGAAAGTTCTGTTGAAACTTGTTTTGGTTCCCATCCTGATGGTCTCTGTCTTTTTAATCCTTTTTGTTTATCTTTGTCGGACCCGGAGCTGAAGTGGGTGTTAAGTTAATCTTTATCGAAAATTGCAAAACCATAATCGATTCTGTGCCCGCCTCTGTTGTTTCAACTTTTGGTTTTAGTTTGGGTCCTTGTGTTAAGTTTTATGATATGAGTCTTTTGTTTTACTTTATGTGTTTGGTTTCATTTTGTGTTTAGTTGGTGGACCCAGAACCAGAATGGGAATAAAGTTAGGAAATTTCTTAAAGTTACTGAATCAGTTTCCATTCTGATTCCGCCCCCGCAACTTTTCGCTCGTTGAATTTTTGACTGAAGTCGCACTGTAGTGAAGTGTTGGTTCTCTTTCAGTTCTGACTCTGCTTTAAACTACATTCAATGCATTAATGACAACTGCTTGTGTAGGTAGACATCCTCATTTTTACCTTCTTTAAGGATTAAATGAATCATTATTATCATTGTTAAGAGATTAAAGAGCAAGACAGAGCAGCGATGAAGTTCATCTGAGCGAATCGATTGAAGGAGGAGAAGATTATTGCTTGCGAATCGATTTAGAAGGTTAGCTGGGTTCTATTGTGTTTGAGGTAGGGTTTCTTATCGTTGTTGGTTTTCTTTATTTATTGTTGCGTTTTTTTTTTTTTTTATGTTTGCCTGTGCTTGGAATCATGTCATTTTTAATGAATTCGTGGTTCTTGGCATGCTTGTTTGAGTGGGTTCTTGCTTTATTTTATTTATCTGGTTATTTTATTTGTTGCTTTTTATTTTGTTTTTAGATCTTTTTGTTTTCGGGCATGGTCGCTTTCACGTTTTAGTCGTAATCGCATTGCGTTGTTCTAATTTACAGTAGGATTAAATTTAAATTAGGGATTTAGAGTGAGGTAGATTAAACTCATATTTTTACAGTAAGTTAGGGTTAGTTGAATCTTATTTTTCTTTAGAGTTTTGTCATGCATTCAATCTGGTAAAATGGCAAGGGTTAAAATCCGTGCCCTAGTTTTATCATGTTTTTTTTAGATTAGGGTTTTCGTGTGTTTCTGTGATCACATTTTAATGATTAAAATATGATGCCCTAAAATACAGTCGTTCCCCATGGTCAGATGAGTATAGTCTTATTAAAGCCTCTTTTCATTTAATATGACCTTGGTTTTAATCATGAAGTTGTGTGTTAAATCAATAAAATCTTTGATGACATCATGGTCAACCCAGGTGGAGACGGGATCAGAATCAATCTTGAACTTGAAAATTCTATTTTGCAAAAGGTATATATTCTATTTCCATCCCATCTCCTGCTCCACGTATAATGAGAAGTCTTCTTTCAAAATAATGATAACCTGGACGGAAGCAGAAGTGGAATGGAAAAAGAATATGAATATATAAAAATCTGAAGAAAAACCAAATCCATTTTTCATTCTGGTCTCGGTTCCGGTCACGTTTCCATTTCCAACTCCGATCTTGACAGTGTGTTAGAAGAGACTGTTTAGAATATTTTTCTGCCTAGTTCCGCCTCTAATATTGAAAGGTATAGTTTTAAAACATGTTTTATGATAATGTTGAAAGATCTAATTAGAGGTTTTTGTGGCAGGAAAGCTAGAAAATGTCAGGAATATCAAGAGAAGTTGCTCAAAGGAATCGGCCTGCAGGAACATCAAAGGCAACACCTAAACCAAAGAAGATCAAGCCTAAACAATTGCCTTATACCTTGAGGTATAATCACAAGAGTTCGGTTGTGAAGGTGAGCAAGGTGGAATCTGACTGGTCAGACATCACCGATACAAACTTGGGCCAGTACAACTTTGAGGAGCTACATGCAGAAATCTTTGCAAAATGGGAAAATCTAATAGAAAGGACACAAAGAATTCTTGATTCTGGCCTGGCACATATCACTATATTTCCTTTGTCAATCCAGTTCCCGGAGTTGATCTTAATAGCAACTAGTGCCTACAATCCTGCTACAAGGCTATGCATGGATTCACAAAACAATGTGATCATTGATGTTACTCCTCAAGCATTTCAAGATATATTTAATGTCCCAAATCCTAAGAGCTTAGTGTAGTTGGGTGAGGTAGAGGCCTTGGAGAAATATAGTTAGTATAAGTACTCCAATAAGTCTCATCTAAACAAAAAGTGGTTGAAGACAAAGAAGAAATCTTTAAGCAAGCTTGCAGACCAGCCAAAGAGGGCAGATTTCTATAAGGAGGTATCAGATTTAATCATGATGCTATCTAGGGCCTTTGGGAAGAGAGATACATTTCAGTTCAAGGAGTGGATGTTTCCTTTCATCCAGACTATCTTAAACAGAGCCTAGCAGTTTGATTGGCCGATGATTGTGTCAAATACTATTCATGATTAACTGACTAGTGTCAGGCAGACTAAAAGCTTCTTTATGAATTCTTACATTGTGTATGCAACAACAAGGTTGGGTATTTTCCCAGGATTGAATAGAGTGGGTATAATCGGAGCCTTGGATGGACAGAAGAAAGTGTGGGAGCATTATGATTAGTTGTCTCTTTAGGTTGCTGAGACTCATTTCAGAAGAGTCAATGATGCATTTATATATGTGGTCATCAATCAATTGAATGGGGATGCAGGGTATCGGTTAAGTCAAGAAGCCATGGCATTCATTACTGAATGGGGGTGTTGGTACATTCAATACCCCAAGTTCACATATTTTAGGTTAGCTGGTTTTGAAGGCCATCCACATTTGCTTCCAAGGTGCTGCAATAACAGGATAGTGCTAATGGAGTTTGTATATCAGGCTCTTGGAGTTAATGCTCGATTTGGAATAAAGCATAAGACAGGATGCCACAAGTTCCCCATGAAGTTGGGTGAGTATAGTTGTCAACACTTGGTAGGAGCAAAGGTGGTTTGTAATGAGCTGATACAATTGAAATTGGGTTTATACACAACTTGTAAGTATTTTGATTTGAAGGGTAAGATGTATGCCTTGTTGCCTTTGGTGTTTACCAGACATTTCAATTTGCTAGAAGACTTCTGGAGTGATCGGCAAGATGAGCATGATCTAAGAAAGAAGAATTATGAAAGGCTATTTGTCTCACTCATGTCAGAGCTTGGTGTTAGAAAAAAATTCCTGACACATTGGTAGATGATGCAATTGTATTGGATCCATCCTATGAAGCTTTGAACATTGGCACCAAGAGTTTGGATCCAATTGACTGGGACAGTGAAGAAACCATTGAGATTAAGCGGATCGGAAGGACAGTGTTGGATAGGAGTGTGCAATGGTTAGTGCTAAGGACTCAGACTCCTCAAGGACCAGCCCCTAAAAATGGTAAGGGATACAAAAGGATTAAAAGGAAGACACCTCCTAAAGAGCCTTTGGAGTTCTTTCCCCTAGATATTGATAAGATAGAACTTGAAGCAGTAGGGGATGAAGAGGAAACACAAGAAGGGGATGTTCCAATAGGATCTACTATTTCAACACCTACATTAGGTGAGTCTTCCACAAAAATCCCACTTAAAAAATAGTAGAGAGAAATCCAAGAGGGAGCTCTTGATAGCATGGCTGAAACTGCCAAGGGAAAAGAAGTAGAGAGGGAGATTCATGAGGTTGGAATAGATTCAGATGAAACTGAGTCAGAGAAAGATATGCAAGAAAACATGCCTCTAGAGGAGGATATTGAGCAGATTTTGAGCAGAGAAACAAAAGGAAATTGATGCTAAGGTACAAGTTGATGCTGTACTTCACGAGCAACAATTAAAAGCTAGACAAAGTAAAGCTAAGGTAGCAACTGATGAAGTAGAGAGACAAAGAAGGAAACAAGAGCATGAACTCAAGGAAAAAGAAGGGAATGACAAGTTGGAACTAATACAGAAGATTCATGAGCTTGAGGAAGAGAAGGCAAGGAACCAGAGAGAAAAAGAAGTCTTGATCGCCAAGTTAAAACTTGCAGAGGAGGCTCGCCAAAAAGGAGCAGAAAAGTTAAGGAAAAGGAGGCCGAAGAGCTGGTTAAGAAACAAGAAGAAGAAGAAGTAAAGGTAGAAAAAATTAAGGCTTTAGAGGCGAAAAGATTAGAAAAGGAAAGACTAGAGTCTTTAGAGAAAGAGCAATTGGAAAGAGAAGCTCTAGAAAGAGAAAGAATAGAGAAGGAAAAATTAGAAAAGGAAAGGTTGGAAAAGGAAAAAGTGGAGAGAGATCGGTTGGAGGAAGAGAGGTTGAAGAAAGAAGAGGAAAATATGAAAATACAAGAATAGAAAGATAGGGAAGAGGCTAAAAGGCTTGTACAGATGCATATAGTGCAAGAACAACAAGGGAAATCGAGGGTTGACTCTCAACCCCAAGTGAATATGCAACCACCTTCTACCATTATTTCCTCTTCCTCTATGATGACTACTGCTCCAAGTGCTCCCACTTGGTTAAAATGAGACCTATAGAAGGAGGCAGTAACACCTTCACAGCCTCTTAATTGGGAGGATATGATGAAGGATATTGAACAAGAGAGGCCTAAGAAGAAGGCCAAAATTCTACATTCTACTAGACTGATAGATAAATGAGAGATTGTTGTTGAATGTGCCATGCCAATGACAGAAAAGGAGGTAGGGGGCATGTAGCTAACAGATTATCAGTTGCATACTGTCAACTTGGGAAGGCCCACTAGAAATCAACAGATGAACCTAATTGATGTGGTGGCTTCAAAAACCAAGTCGAGATTGATAAAGGATAAACAAAAGAAGGATGAGCTTAAGGCTCAGTTGGATCAGTTACATTCATTTTTGAGAAGTGTCTCCTCTCTGAGATCACAACAGGTAACAACTATTGAGACTCCTATTTTGTTAAGCAAGAAGGAAGTAGATGATCTAGTGTAGGTAAGAAGTAAAGCGAAGATGGTAGACAGATGGATAGACAAGTTGAATCGAGAAGTAGGTCAAGTTTTGGTTGAGGGTTTTGAAGTCTACAAAGGCACTGAACAATTGATAAGAGAAATGCAACAATACATTGAAGTATCAGAGAAACAAGAAGAGGAGTGTAAAGAGTATAGTCAGAAATTGGAAAAGGTTAATACATTACCTTTGACTACTCTTCTTGAACAGTCAATACTTGAGGAGGAGAATAGAGATTTTGTTGGGAAAACCTCTCATATACTCTGATTTAGAGCAGATTTCTTGTGTAAACATAGGAATGAGGTTCAAGAAGCTGTTAATAATCCGACTGAGTAGTTTGAGGAGCTGGAAGTAGTCATTGCTATTATTGTGGATGTAAATGTGTTGAAAAATTAAGGCATGCCTTTGGACCAAATAAAAGAGAAATGGGATGAGAGATTTAGAGGACTCATACAAAAAGAAGATGATGGAGAAGATTTGATAATCGATCAACTAATGAATGTTAAGGAAGAAATAAAAGCTACTAGAAGAGAGTTGATAAAGATGAAGGGTATGAGGGAGTTTTCTATAGCAGAATTGGATCAAATTAAATTTGAAGATAGTTGGATTGATGGGCCGGAATTAGATACATTACAGCAAGTCTTCACCAGTTATGCTGAGTTCATTGCAGATCCAGCTTCACATGCATAAATCTGCAGCATGCATGTTTTCTTTCTTCTTTGCATGTTGCATGTAGTACTGCCAGTTTTTGAGGTGCATGCCATGTTTTTCTCCTATCTTTCTATTCTCCAGGTTAACTAAAGTCTAATGTAAGAACTCAAGATCAAATTGATCTGAGTTTCCAAGAAATTTTTGTTCTTGAAAGGGTGGATGGCTTAAAATAGAAGGGGAGTTCGAATTTTGTATACCTATAAATACCCTGTGGGTATCATATTAAAAAGGAGGGCTAATTGAGAATAGAATTGGCTTACCTAATGTTAGGAGATAGAATTTTGTAGTGATTACTGAAATACATTGTTACTAGATGCTTTACAGTTAATAAAAATTATAGGTTTTCTCGAAATATGGTGTTAGAATTAAGAAATTGTTTTGTGTGGTAAGGTTGATAAGTTATAATCTATCTGTATGCAGTGATTGTGCTGAAACATAAAAGTTTCTTGAGTGATGAAATTCATTTGAAGGAATCATATGTAAGGATTATCTTGTTAGATTATCATTGAATTGAAGTTATTAAATTCTGTTGATCTATGACCTTGGCAATGAATGGATGTGTGTGTGTTCTTTTGAAATATTGGAAATAAGTGTGATATGCGAATAGTGGAGTTAAATTAAGCACCTTAGATGGATGCAATGGTACAGTTTATTCTGTAAGTTGTGTCATGCTTTGGTTTTGTGATTTGTTGAGAATATTCATTGTTGAAATTATTTGTCTGGATGTTAGATAAATTTGATTTATACCTACTGGTTTTACCCTTTGATCTATCTTTTTCTTTTGTTTGAAACCCCTTTATTTACAAGAACGGTTTGGTAAAATGAGTCATTGCTTGAATCTTTTGTTACTAGAACAGGTCCCTTGAACATTATAGTTGCATGAACTGATTAAGTGACACCAGACAGTTGAAAACCAACTACCAGGACTTTGGGAGTTAGGCTACTATATGTTGTCTTTCTTTTTCAGGAGAAATAGAGTAGACATATTATGTTTTAACGTTGTTTGTGTTATTTTCACCATCAATAGAAAATTGGCGCTAGAAGGAGGGCCTGAAAGAACAAGCTGGATCGCATAGGGTCATTCTCACCAGACAAATACAAAAGGATTCTCAAATATTCTACTGATCAAGAACCTTTACAAGAATTGCAAACTCCGGTTAGACCAAGACCTCATGCTTGTAGGGTTTTGATACCTACACTAGCACCACCACTTACTCCACCTGGATTTCCTCCAAATCCACCTACACCACCACCAGTTCGACCTACATCACCACCTCTAATTAGGCCTGTATCACCACCAATTCGGCCTATATCACCACTTGCCCAACCAATCCCACCGATGGCTTACTTTGTGAATAATCCCTCCCCATTAGGGACTAGTTCTGGGGGATTCCATGATTTACCAAAGAACCTAGAGAGGTTTTGTCTGAAATACATGTATGGAGAATCGAGAAGTGCTAAGGAACATATACAAGCATTCAATGATGCTTGCACATGAGCTCAAGTTGCTCATCAAGATGTGGTATGCAGATTATTTCCTTACTGTTTAGGAGATATGACATATAATTGGTATCTAAATCTGCCCCAGGGGTCTATTCTGGGTTGGACAGATTTAGAAAATGCTTTTATTAATCAATTCAGGGTTTATGTAGACCCTACAATATTATATCACCAGTTTTCCACCATAAGAAAGGAACATCATGAACCATTGCCCTTGTTCAACACTAGGTTCTAAAGGATGTATCGTAGGCTACAAGAGCCTTACTTAGTGCCAGAGGGTATGGCCATACAGGCGTATTTGAGAGTTGTTGATCCTTTGATTGGCCTGTTCTTGCAAAGAACTTATCAACCTGCTGAGATTGACTCACTGTCTAAAATTTATCATTTGGCTATCAAATTGCAACAATAGATAAGTTTGCAATCTAGAGGTTTGGGTGCAACTCTGCCTCCCATGAATTATCAGATGCCTAATCCATCGTTATACAACACTATCCTAGGGATGTCTTATTCCCAATATGGATCTATATCTGAGTTGCAAGCTCCACCCACTGTGCCCTTCTTTGGAAATGGAATACAAGATTCCTCCCATCAACCTCAAAATCAACCACAACAAGGGGGAGGATCAACCCATTTCCATTCCCCAACCATAGTCCAAAATGTGTAGAATGAACAAAATTTTCAACTCATGAGTTAGTTAGAGACCCTTAAGAAGAATTTCTCTTAGATGTCAAATGACATGGCACGGCTCAGGCAAAACCCTCCCTATAATCAAAATCAGAATTACAACAACTAGGGAGGTTATAACAATCACGGCAATTACTCTAATCAGAACCAAAATCAGAACACCAATAGGAACTTCCAGGGTCAGAACTCCTCAAACTAAAATTATCAAAATCAAAATAGAGGATATAATTAAAGGTTCAATAACAACAACAATAATAGGCAATGAAATACTAGACATAACAATGGGAGAGTCCCCATAATCATCAAATAGGTGAGGAAAGACCACATATTGCTAATGTTGCTGATTTGAATTTTATGACCAATTGGTGTAGGCTGCATGATACAACAACACATTCTGAGGTCAATTGCACAGGCTGATACCCATCCTCCAGCAAGAAATTCCAATCAGGATAATGGGCTTGTCAACATTGCCATGACTTATGAAACCATTGAAGAAAAATATCAATTCCCTATGCAAGGAGATAATGAGCCAGAGGAAGATGTCTATGATGCTAAAGCTTTCCAATCTAAGGGTGGTCACTTTCTAAGAAATTAGAATAAGGGGCCATTCGCTACATCTGCACCCCTGAACAATATAATTCCACCAAATCAAAATGCAGATAACAATCCACCTCCACCAAAGGGACCTTTTGATTCTCAAAATAGAGGTAATCCGCCTCCTTTTCCTAAATATCAAGTTAGGAATGATTTCGAGTTTGATTTTGTTGCAGAATTACAAAGGCAGAAGACATCACTATCTTTCTTTGATATCATAAAGTGGCGCCCAACTCAACGGGAGGTGGTATTAAAATATTTGGAAGAGGCAGATCACCTAAAAGGGAAAGGTAAGGTGACTCCAGCAAAGGAAACAAATGCAACTATGTATAAAGGTAAGACCAATACCCCACCTTTTCTGTTAAGTTTAAGAATCTTTGGAAAGAATTTGCACAATTGTTTATTGGATTTTGGAGCATCAAGAAATGTCATGCCTTTTTCCATATGCAAAAAGTTAGGATTAAGTCCTATCCCAACCAATAAAAAGGTGATTCAGTTGGATAAAATTGAAGTCAATGTGGTAGGTGAGTTGAAGAACATGCATGTATAGGTTGGATCAGATCCAAGGATCCAGACCTATATAGATATCCAAGTAGCTAATATCCTAGAAACTTATGGTATGCTCCTAAGTTGAGAGCTAATGAAAAGTATAGGGGGATATCTATCCTTGGATTTTTCACATGTGGTTACCATGGAAAGGAGTTGCAACCTAGATAAGAATTGAAAGTGAACCTAGGCTCAAACACATGATCACGGAATATGATGCTTCAAATGAAGTAGCATTCTTTGAGATTGAGATAGGTGTTTACAAACAAGAGGAAGTTCTTACTTTCTCTATAGTTAGTCCTGATGATACATTACCCTTAGATCATAGTGACCCGATGATTCACGTCAACCAACAGGTTCTAATAAGGAAATTGCAACAAGATAGGCTGGTTTTAGGAACATAAATTGATTTGAGTAGTTTGTTGCTTCCTAATTGGTGTAGGATTCACTATCATAATCATTCAGAGTTAACATGTCAGTCATGCCTAGATATTCTAGGTCATATAGATTAGCCACAACAAAAATTCTAGGAGGAATGCGAGACTCCCATAAATGAGTTCTCCTTCAAAGTTAAGGATGCTACCATTCTTACTCGGGTTAACCTTTCTTAGAAGGAAAACTCCTCATCAGTAGAGAAAAATTTGGTTTTATGTTCTGAAATTCAAGAAGAGATTAAGGTAACACAGTGCCTTTTCAATGCACCTGCTCCGGATGCTTTACCAATGCCAAAGGTGTTGTTGAAAGATGAATTACATGGTAATTTGACCCACGAAGGTGTTCAGGAAGTAATTCCTGGGCAGGCTGAAAATATGGGAAAATCCTCAACTCAACTTTGTTTCGAGTTACATTCTAACAAACAACTAAAGTTCAAGCCACCACATGTCTCAGGTAATTTATCCCTCGTTATCCCTAAGAAGAAAGAACTTCCAGCCAAAGACCAGTTGTGGACTCTTAAATTTGATGGTTCCAAATCTAAAGCAGGAAGTGGGTCAAGGATTGAGCTAACTAACCCAAAAGGGAAGACTTACTTTGCTTCTTATAGGTTGCAGTTTGGTTGTACTAATAATGTGGCAGGGTATGAATCACTAGCTCATGGGCTTATGTTTGCTCATAAGAAGAAGGTAACTGCTCTTACAGTGATGAGAGATTATGAGGTGATTGTGAAATAGGTACGTAGCCAATACACATGCCATAACAGAAGATTGGCTGCATATAGAAATAGGATTTGGAATTTAATTGAATATTTTGATGCCTTTAGGATTACTCTCATCCCAAGGGAAGTTAATCAAATTGTAGATGCTCTTGTTGTTGCTGTTAGTACATTAGAGCCTATGCAAGACTAAAATCTTAAGAGGTTTTCAGTTGAGTTGATTTTAGTACCAGCTGTTCCTGATAATGTCAGACACTTTCAGGTATTTAATGATGATCAACACATTTTAGCCTTTTTGGAGAGTTCTGATGTATTTCAGGGACATATAATTGATGAATCTGACAGAGATCAGGGAGATTGGGATTTGGAAAATAATAGTCCAGAAGGGATATTGGATTTAAAGAGCAATAACATCCCAAAAGGGATGATAGCATTAGAAAGAATATTTGATTAGGATACACAAGCCTATCAAAGAGTTCCTACAAAGAGTGAGGGAGGTAAGTATGAATCTGTTAATTTGGCTCACTCAGGCCCAGAAAGGAACATTCTTATAGGGAAGACTTGTCCTTAGGAAATTAAGGACAAAATGATCAAAGTCTTGAAGCAGAATATTGAAGCTATTGCTTGGAGCTATGATGACTTGAAATTTTTTGATACATCTGTGATCACACATACAATTCCTCTCAAGCCAAAAGCTAAGCCGTTTTGCCAAAAGTAACGCCCGATCAATGCATTAATTGAGCCTCTAATTCAGAAAGAAGTGTAGAAACTTTTGGTTGCAAGAATAATCTTTCCAGTTAGACATTCTACTTGGGTGGCTAATCTAGTTCTTGTAAGGAAGAAGAATGGTGAAATAAGGTTATGTGTGGATTTCAGGAATTTAAACAAAGCCTCTGAGAAGGACAACTATCCATTACCTTCCCTTGATGAAGTATTGCAAAAGGTTAATGGATCTCAAATGATGTCTTTCTTGGATGGGCATTCATGATACAATCAGGGCCTTGTAAGTCATGAGGATAGGATGAAGACTGCTTTCACTACAAAATAGGGCATATTTTCCTACAGAAGAATGCCTTTTGATCTCATCAATGCTGGTGCTACTTTTCAAAGGGCGATGGATGTAGCTTTCAAAGATATGATAGGGAAATGTATAATTATCTATGTTGATGATTTGACCATCTTCTCTAAGAATAGAGAAGATCATGCTGCTGACTTGGAAAAGGTGCTAAAGAAATGTATAAGTTATGGTGTCTCTCTTAACCCAAAAAAGTGTGTGTTTGGAGTTTCTGAAGGAAAAATTTTGGGTCACATTATTTTAGAGGAAGGAATATCCATAGATCCTGACTGAGTGGATGCCATCTTGAAATTGACAAAGCTAAGAAGTAAGAAGGAAATGAGGTCTTTCTTTGGGAGGATCAATTTTGTTAGGAAATTTATAACAGGGTTTGTAGAGATTGTCAAACCCCTCAATCAAATGATGAAAAAAGATGCAAAGATTGAATGGAGTGAAGAGGCTAAGTTTGCCTTCCGGTAGATTAAAAAATCTATATCTAAGACACCTATTTTGACAAGTCTAGATTATCTAAAACCCTTCTACATTTATTCATTTTCTTCTGAACATTCATGTGCAACAATGTTAACACAGAGAAGAGAAGAGAATGAGGAGAGACCTATCGCTTTTATGATCTCGCCATTTAAGAATGCAGAAGTAAGAAATTCATCATTAGAAAAACAATCCTTTGCATTGGTATGAGCAATAAAGAAGTTTAGGCAGTACATAATCCGAAGTCGAGTTATGGCCATAGTTCCAGATCCAGCTGTGAAGTCTCTTCTGATGCAAAGTGAATTGGGAGAAAGAAGAGGGAAATGGATGGCCATATTGCAAGAATTTGACTTGGAGGTTCACCCAATGAAACTTGTTCGAGGCCAAGGTTTGTTAAAGGCAATGGAAGAAGTAGACAAAAGTATAACTTGTCAACAATACACGGTCCAATCATTCACAAAGGATCCCTGGTATATAGATTTAGTTTTCTTCCTCCTTAATAACAAATGTCTAGAAGGAATGAATGCTACTCAAAGGAGAGCATTGAGGATGAAGAGCGCCCATTATATGCTCAAAGGGGGATCAATCTACATGAAGAATTTTCAAGGGATTTATCTACGTTTTTTGGATCAGCAAGAAGCCAAGCATGCCATAAGTGAATTTCATGGAAGGCACAGAACAGGACATAGATTTGCTGATGCTTTGGCTCATCATATTTTAAGATCAGGCTATTATTGGCCTTATGTGTTTAGAGATGCACATCAACACTGCAAGACTTGTCATGTTTGTCAAACCTCCGCACCTAGAGAAAGAAATCCTGCAATGCCCCTACAACTAGTATATGAGTTAAGGCCATTTGCTCAATGGGAATTTGATCTGGTAGGTGTAATTAATTCAAATTCTTTTGCAAGGCATAAATTTATCTTGACTGCAACTGACTACTGCACATGCTGGACTGAGGCACAACCTTGCAAGAATAGTACTACGGAGGTGGTCATCAAGTTTCTAATTGAGAACATCACAACTAGGTTTGGAGTTCCATTTTCTCTAGTATGTGATAATGGCCCTGCTTTTTCGTCTGCTGAGTTCATTTCACGGGCCTATGAACATAAGATTGTGTTAAAATATTCTTCCAATTATTACCCTCAAGGGAATGGGATGGTTGTGTCCACAAATAAGAAATTGTTGGAAGTTATAAGAAAGTTGTTAGAAAGTAACCCTAGGGACCGGTACACCTAGTTGAGATTTGCCTTATGGGAAGATTGAACCAGAATCAAAGCAGCCCTAGGGAATTCACCTTTTAATTTAGTCTATGGCCAAGATCCAATCTTCCCCATTCATTTACAAATACCTGTTCTAAAGTTTATGCAGGAATTTTACAACAAGGATGATAGGATTGAGGTTAGACTGCTTAATTTATTAAACATGGAAGAACAAAGAGATGCTACTTTGCAGCAATTCTCTAAACATCAGGCTATTGTCAAACGTTGGTTTGACAAAAGAGCCAAGATAAAAGCCTTTAGAATATCAGATCTTGTGTTATTATGGGATAAGACTAGAGAAAAGAAGGGAGATCACGAGAAGTTTGATAGACTTTGATTAGGTCCTTATCAAGTGGTTGAAATATTAGGCGAGAATGCTTTTCGTTTGAGTACCTTAACGGGAGAGCCTGTTCCATTACCAGTTAATGGTTAGTTTCTCAAGCACTATTTTGGTGCATATAAGGTCTGATGTTTTGAAAAAGGATGTACTATACTATATCATATGTAATTAATTCTTTGTTTTAGTTAGGTTTTCTTACTGTTGTTGTTTTGTTTTTGTTTTCTTTGTTTTCTTTATATTGTTTTTTTTTGTTTTGTTGTGTTTTGTTTCGTTGGGGATTTTCTTTTTTTTTTCGTCCATTTCAAGACTTGGGTTGTGATTCAAAGTATATTATTGGTACTAGGAGAGAAAGTGGTTTAGGTATTTTCATCATCATCATTGAAAAGGATGTCATTCTGAAACTTATGTCCTATGATCATTCTAGTTTGGGTTTGAGAAGTTATTTAAAGATGAAAAGATACATTGTGAATATTTCATGAATTGTCATAAAAAATCTATCACCAAATTAGATGAAACATCTGCATGAGTAGGCGCCTATATGTTTTAGAATGACTCTACCTTTTATTCAAGTGAAAAATCCGATTCCAAGACTATCATGAAATCCATTGTAGTTCTCAACCCACATTTTAGATTCATTGAATCTGAGTATTGAGAAAGATGCATAAAAAAATTTCCACAAGTGAAAAAAAAAGGAGAAGGAAAAGAAAGAAAGAAAAGGCAAGCTCAATATCAAGTGGGTAATCAAGTATCTCTATTGGGGCTATGGATGCTTGGCTGGTAGTAGAGCAATGCTTTGTGAGAACTAGAGGTATCTCCATCGGGGCTATGGACGCCTGTCTGATAGTGGAGCAATACCCAGGATTTTACTGCACGATAGTTAAAAGATTCAACTCATGTATCTTGAATTTTAGGTATGGTGGTTCAAAGAGTAGAGAAAGTATCTATGAAGAATGATGCACAATATAAGCACACACGCAGATTCATAAATAACTCATGAGAACATACGTCTGAGATTCCAGCTCAAACTTATCTTATGTATAACTGATCTTATTTAAGTTAAAGTGTTTATAAGCCAAGAAGTTTTTTGGGTGACTGAAATTTTCTTTGGGTATCTTGAAAATGGGTAAACCATTTTCCCAGCCGAGTCTCCATTTGTTATGCCTTGCATAACCACCCCATCTTTTTCCTTGGTCAAAAGGGGTCCCCCTTGTTGTTCTTTATCCTTAGTTGTTTTTTTTAAACAAAGTTTGGGGTCTTGTTTTTCCAACACTTTGTTCTTCTTAAATTTCTCTGTCGGAAGCGGAACCAAAACTGAAATCAGGTTCTGGAAGTTCTGTTGAAAATTGTTTTGGTTCCCATCTTGATGGTCTTTGTCTTTTCAACCCTTTTTGTTTATCTTTGTCAAACCTTGAGCCGGAGTGGGTGTTAAGTTAATCTTTATCGAAAATTGCAAAATCATAATCGATTCCGTGCCCGCCTCCACTGTTTCAACTTTTGGTTTTAGTCTGGGTCCTTGTGTTAAGTTTTATGATGTCGGTCTTTTGTTTTACTTTATGTGTGTGGTTTTGTTTTGTGTTTAGTTGGCGGAGCTGGAACCAGATTGGGAACAAAGTTAGGAAATTTCTTAAAGTTACTGAATCAGTTTCCATTCTGATTCTGCCCCCGCAGCTTTTGGGTCGTTGACTTTTTGATTGAAGTCACACTGTAGTGAAGTGTTGGTTCTCTTTCAGTTTTGACTCTGCTTTAAAATGCATTCAACGCATTAATGACAACTGCTCGTGTAGGTAGAAATCCTCATTTTTACCTTCTTTAAGGATTAAATGAATCATTATTATCATTGTTAAGAGATTAAAGAGCAAGAAAGAGCAGCGGTGGAGTTCATTTGAGCGAATCGATTGAAGGAGAAGAAGATTATTGCTTGCGAATTAGTTCAGAAGGTTAGTTGGGTTCTGTTGTGTTCGAGGTAGGGTTTCTTATCGTTGTTGTTTTTCATTTATTTACTGTTGCATTTTTTTAATGTTTGCCCGTGCTTGGAATCATGTTGTTTTTAACGAATTCATGGTTCTTGGCGTGCATATTTGAGTGGGTTCTTGCTTTATTTTGTTTGTATGGTTGTTTTGTTTGTTGCTTTTGCTTTTGTTTTTAGATCTTTGTGTTTTCAGGCACGGTCGCTTTCACGTTTTAGTCGTAATCGCGCCGCGCTATTTTAATTTGCAGTAGGATTAAATTTAAATTAGGGATTTACAGTGAGGTAGATTAGATTCATATTTTTACAGTAAGTTAGGGTTAGTTGAATCTCATTTTTATTTAGGGTTTTTTCACACATTCAATCTAGTAAAATGGAAAGGGTTAAAATTCATGCCCTAGTTTTATCGTGTTTTTTATAGATTAGGGTTTTTGTGTGTTTCTGTGATCACATTTTAATGATTAAAATATGATGCCCTAAAATACAGTCGTTCCCCATGGTCATATGAGTATAGTATTATTAAAGCTGCTTTTCATTTAATATGACCTTGGTTTTAATCATGAAGTTGTGTGTTAAATCAATAAAATCTTTGATGACATCATGGTCAACCCAGGTGGAGATGGGATCAGAATCAATCTTGAACTTGAAAATTCTATTTTGCAAAAGGTATATATTCTATTTCCATCCCGTCTCTGGCTCCACGTATAATGAGAAGTCTTCTTTTGAAATAATGATAACCTAGACAGAAGCGAAGCCAGAATGGAAAAAGAATATGAATATATAAAAATCTGAAGAAAAACCAAATCCATTTTTCATTCCGATCCCGGTTCTGATCACGTTTCCATTTCCAACTCTGATCCCGACAGTGTGTTAGAAGATACTATTTAGAATATGTTTCTGCCTGGTTCCGCCTCTAATATTGAAAGGTATAGTTTTAAAACATGTTTTATGATAATGTTGAAAGATCTAATTAAAGGTTTTTATGGCAAGAAAGCTAGAAAATGTCAAGAATATCAGGAGAAGCTGCTTAAAGGAATCGACCTGCAGGAACATCAAAGGCAACACCTAAACCAAAGAAGATCAAGCCTAAATAATTGCCTTATACCTTGAGGTATAATCACAGGAGTCCAGTTGTGAAGGTGAGCAAGGTGGAATCCGACTGGTTAGACATCACCGATACAAACTTGGGCCAATACAACTTTGAGGAGCTACATGTAGAAATCTTTGCAGAACGGGAAAGTCTAACAGGAAGGACACAAAGAATTCTTGATTCCGGCCTGACATATATCACTATATTTCCTTTGTCAATCCAGTGCCCGGAGTTGATCTTAACAACAACTAGTGCCTCCAATCCTGCTACAAGGCTATGCATGGATTCACAAAACAATGTGATCATTGATCTTACTCCTCAAGCATTTCAAGATATATTTAATGTTCCAGATCCTAAGAGATTGGTGCAGTTGGGTGAGGCAGAGGCCTTGGAGAAATATAGTCAGTATAAGGACTCCAATAATTCTCATCTAAACAAAAAGTGGTTGAAGACAAAGAAGAAATCTTTAAGCAAACTTGTAGACTAGCCAAAGAGCGCAAATTTCTATAAGGAGGTATCAGATTTAATCATGATGCTATATAGGGCCTTTGGGAAGAGAGATACATTTCAGTACAAGGAGTGGATGTTTCCTTTCATCCAGACTATCTTAAACGAAGCCCAACAGTTTGATTGGCCAATGATTGTGTCAAATGCTATTCATGATCAACTGACTATGATGAAGGATATTGAACAAGAGAGGCCTAAGAAGAAGGCCAAAATTCTACATTCTACTAGACTGATGGATAAAGGAGAGATTGTTGCTGAATGTGCCATGCCAATGATAGAAAAGGAGGTAGGGGACATGCATCTAAAAGATTATTAGTTGAGTACTGTCAACTTGGGAAGGCCCACTATAAATCAGCAGATGAACCTAATTGATGTGGTGGCTTCAACAACCAAGTCGAGAATGATAAAGGATAAACAAAAGAAGGATGAGCTTAAGGCTCAGTTGTTTCAATTACATTTATTTTTTAGAAGTGTCTCCTCTCTGAGATCGCAATAGGTAACAACTATTGAGACTCCTATTTTGTTAAGCAAGAAAGAAGTAGATGATCTAGTGCAGGTAAGAAGTAAAGCAGAGATGGTAGACAGATGGATAGACAAGTTGAATCGGGAAGTAGGTCAAGTTTTGGTTGAGGGTTTTGAAGTCTACAAAAGCACTTAAGAGTTGATAAGGGAAATGCAACAATACATTGAAGCATCGGAGAAACAAGAAGAGGAGTATAAAGAGTATAGTCAGAAATTGGAAAAGGTTAATACATTACCTTTGACTACTCTTCTTGAACAGTCAATACTTGAGGAGGAGAATAAAGATTTTGTTGGGAAAACCTCTCATATACTCCGATTTAGAGAAAATTTCTTGTGTAAACATAGGAATGAGGTTCAAGAAGCTATTAATAATCTGACTGAGCAATTTGAGGAGTTGGAAGCAATCATTGCTATTATTGTGGATGCAAATGTGTTGAAAAATGAAGGCATGCCTTTGGACTAGATAAAAGAGAAAGGGGATGAGAGATTTAGAGGACTCATGCATAAAGAAGATGATGGAGAAGATTTGATAATAGATTGACTAATGGATGTTAAGGAAGAAATAAAAGCTGCTAGAAGAGAGTTGATAAAGATGAAGGGTATGAGGGAGTTTGCTGTAGCAAAATTGGATCAAATTAAATTTGAAGATAGTTGGATTGATGGGCCGGAATTAGATACATTACAACAAGTCTTCACCAGTTATGATGAGTTCATTGCAGATCCAGCTTCACATGCATAAATCTGCAACATGCATGTTTTCTTTCTTCTTTGCATGTTGCATGCAGTACTGCCAAATTTTGAGGCGCATGGCATGTTTTTCTCCTATCTTTCTATTCTCCAGTTTAACTAAAGTCTAATATAAGAACTCAAGATCAAATTGATTTGAGTTTCCAAGAAAGTTCTGTTCTTGAAAGGGTGGATGGCTTAAAATAGAAGGGGAGTTCGAATTTTGTATATCTATAAATACCCTATGGGTATCATATTAAAAAGGGGGGCTAATTGAGAATAGAATTGGCTTACCTAATGTTAGGAGATAGAATTTTGTAGTGATTACTGAAATACATTGTTACTAGATGCTTTACAGTTAATAAAAATTATAGGTTTTCTCGAAATATGGTGTTAGAATTAAGAAATTGTTTTGTGTGGTAAGGCTGATAAGTTATAATCTATTTGTATGTAGTGATTGTGCTGAAACATAAAAGTTTCTTGAGTGATGAAAGTCATTTGAAGGAATCATATTTAAGGATTATCTTGTTAGATTATCATTGAATTGAAGTTATTAAATTATGTTGATCTATGACCTTGGCAATGAATGGATGTGTGTGTGTTCTTTTGAAATCTTGGAAATAAGTGTGATATACGAATAGTGGAGTTAAATTAAGTACCTTAGATGCATGCAATGGTACAATTTATTTTGTAAGTTGTGTCATGCTTTGGTTTTGTGATCTGTTGAAAACATTCATTGTTGAAAGTATATATCTGGATGTTAGATAAATTTGATTCATACCTACTGGTTTTACCCTTTGATCTATCTTTTTATTTTGTTTGAAACCCCTTTATTTACAAAAACGGTTTGGTAAAATGAGTCATTGCTTGAATCTTTTGTTACCAGCACAGGCCCCTTGAACATTACAGTTGCATGAACTGATTGAGTGACACCAGACAGTTGAGAACCAACTACCAGGACTTTGGGAGTTAGGCTACTATATGTTGTCTTTCTTTTTCAAGAGAAATAGAGTAGAAATATTCTGTTTTAACGTTGTTTGTGTCATTTTCACCATCAACACAAGTACCAAAAAAACAAGAATATACAACCAAAAGGTAATCACCACACACTAATTATATTTACACTGTACTGATCCGATTTTACAATCCTAAAGAAATTATATTAAATTTTGTATAGATCAAAAATTAAAATCAATTCCATATCGATTGAAGATCTCAATGCCCGGAAAGCTAGAAATATTTTTGAAGGTGACATAATTGTTATAAACAAAGCCAACCTAGATAAAGTAAACAAATCGTTTGAAGTGTTCTGGGATGACTTGACAGATGCTAGAGCTGAAATGACAATCACTTTAAATGTTACTAAGAATCTTGTGCAAAAACATGAAAAAAAGATAATTCCAAGATCAACAATATGCATATCAAATTTCCAAATTTCTCACAATATAAATTATGATCATGGAGATTGAGACTACATAATCATTTTGCAGGAATCAAGCACAGTTGTAGTAATAACCCACCTTTTTAAATAAAATAACTTCATACCAAACATGGCAATCAAACAACTACTTACAAGTACAAATAACTATCCCATTGGAACAATAGGTGCAATGCACAAAAAAAATGAATTCTCAATATTTGATTGACATCAAAGATGGAGATCTAGACATGGAAATAGCATAGGTTTAAATATGTCTAAAAGTCTTCTCCTAAAATACTTAAAATATTTTTTTCTTATTTGTATGATTACCATTCAAAATATAAAACTAATTTTATCACCATTAACCAATAGATACAACTACTTGAAAGCGTTAGATAAGACACCCTTATGTCAAACCCCCTTGGATCACTGACTCATTTGACTGTAAAATACGATGAATTTTTTTGACGACAGTTGTTCAATTAGATGAATCATTGCGTACATGTGTACTATTTTTTTTTTTTTAAATTCTGCCTGACGTTTGTTGAAATTTTGACAAAACTCACTGTTCATGGAAATTGTGACGAATAGTGAGTTTAACAAGTGGGTTCGTCAAAATTTTGACGAACAGTGAGTTTCGTCAAAATTTTGACGAATGTCGAGCACAATTTTTAATAAATACAAGTTAGTTCAACATTTTATTCATACTTGTGACAATGTTTGTAAATTTTCCCTACTTACAAATTTGCGATACTTGTGAGTGACAGTTTGTAGAGGTTATAGGCCGATTTTTTTTAATTTGGTGCAAAATATTATTAGATTTTGTTACTTGTCTATGATTAAAAAATATTGGAGTGTGAGTTTAATATTTTTTGAAGACCTAAATATTCAAGCTTGGTATAGAAAATGTTAGATAATATTAGTGCATAATAAAATGAAATGTGGGCTAGATTTAAAAGAAAGGGTGATGGGAAATTTTATCGTCCTTGCAATAATTGCAAGGGCTTAAAGACAAGAAGAATTTTAATCACAACAACTAAGAAAAATTGAAGGAAACATGGTCACTCTGAAGGGGGGCATGATTATCGTCCATTGGTAAGTTGTTCATTATATGTCTTTATGTTGATTGAATTTGTAAATGTTTATATTGTTTTAACATTTTAAATATATATTAAAAATCACTTGATCATGATAATGGTTTATTTGTGTTGATCATTTTTATAAAGGTGGGGCGCCCTAGGGCACATGATATGGATTATCACGTCCCGAAGAATGTAGTTTTGCAAGTGAAGGAACATGGAGCTATGAATATCGAAGATGAAGTTAATGATCCTATGGAAGAAGATGATCATGCACTAGAAAATATAGTTGACGTTGATGGTACAAATACATCCATGACACATTTAGTGGAGCAATTGATCATGATGATCAAGATGACTTTGATGATGTTCATGATTTAATTGTACTTGAGAAGGCATACATGCCCCTTTATGAAGGGTCCCAAACAAATCTTCTCTTTGTTGTATTGTTGCTGGTGAACTTGAAGGTTATGAATGGTTTATCCAACATAGCAATCTCACGGATGTTAAGATATGTCATATATATCATCTTTTTTCATCTATTTTAATTATTGTTAGTTCATCACTAGTAAATAAAGGATGAAATATGTACCATTAATATTCTTTATATTAAAAAAATATTTTTTGTTGTAGATTGATAGGTGAATTTTTGTTACCACCATCAAATATTTTACCTTGCTCATATTGAGATTTACCTGCCATTATGAAATATATTGGAATTGAGTATCAAGCAATAGATGCATGTCCCAATGATCATATTATATATCACAAACAACATGAATTTGCAACAAAATACCCAAAATTTCATATCAGTAGATATCGAATAGATCAACTAACAAAAACTGTGCCTTGCAAGGTTCTTTATTATATTCCCGTTATTCCACACATGTAATGATTATTTAGGCATGAAAGCTTAGCACAATTTATGGATTACCATGCATGAAATAGAAGTGGAGATGAAATTATTTGAATTCCTATGGATGGTTATGCATTTAGGGACATGGAGGAAAAATGGCCACACTTTAAAGAAGAACCTCGTAATCTCATGCTTTCATTGGTAGCGGATGGTGTCAATCCATTTGGAGAGGTGAGATCTATTTACTCGGTGTGGCCTATTTTTGTTATCAACAATAACATTCCTCCATGGATGTCAATAAAAAGGGAGCACATAATGGTGGCAATGATTGTTCTAGGTATTTTTTTACATCAATTTTCTTTAACGTAGTAGCATCTCATTTGTCTTATTTGTTGCATAATGACATATTTTTTTCATTTAATAGTCATGTACATAAATTTATATATATTGCAGTAAAATGTTTATAATAATTATGTTCATTCAACTAGATAAGTACCAAGTTAAATATATGAATAGTTATATTGAGCCTCTTATCGATGAGTTACTAAAGTTATGGAATGGCGTCACTATGTATGACGTCTCTAGACCAATAGGACAAAGACAATTTAAATTCCATGCAATGCTTGTATGGAAAATTCATGATGCCCCAGGGCTAACACATTTTTGTGGTATGTTATAACGTTTGACTGCACTTTAACGATATTTAATTTTATGAAGTAGATATCATGCATGTTTTTAAAATAATGTATTAATTATATATAATTATAAAAATTGACATATTTAATCCAATTATATATGATCTTGTAGGTCTTCAAACAAAGGGAAAATTTGCATGTCCAGTTTATGGTCCAAAGATGAAATCTCATCATGCAAAAAGTTTAGGAAAGCAGGCATTTGATGAGTATAGGCACTTTCTCCATAGAAATCATAAGTATCAAACTACTAAAAAATATCTTTTCAATGGGAAAGAAGAGACTACATGAAAACCACGAAGAATGAAACCTCGCCTATGAAAGTTGGAATATAATAGAATTAATCATCAAGGTTATACATCAGATCAATTTTTTTATCTATCATATATGATATTTTGGAATTTATATTTTTATATTGTGTTTTGTTTACTCATGTTGTAATTGAAAATTATTTTCATTGTTAATTTGTTTAATTTATTTGCTTCATGAAGGTCATCAAGAAATTAATGGCCAACTTCCATAGGGATTGAAAAGTTATCCCAGATAATTTAGTAGGTTGCCCTGTTGAGCTTCTCTTTTAGTATTTGTCCTTGGTGATAATATTGTGTTTCAGATTGACATCTTTGTGGTTGATTATCGGTTGCACTATTTATATTTTGTGTTGGCATACTTACTTCAACATTTTGATATTGGTTTTGATGGCACTGATCTCTTGAATCCACGTGTAGATTACAAGGAATCTTGTTTACAAGATAATGTTTCCATGTTCAGGCAGTATAATTCTAGTTTGACATTTTGTGCTACTGGACTACATTGATCTACGAGTTTATGTGGTATTGGCATGTTCAAATTTATAAAATTCTGACATTGATAATGTTTTTTTAACTACTTCAGAGTTGTATTTTTATTTGCATCCTCATTTAGGTAAATGCTTACAGTTAACTTGGCTTTTGGAATCGTCAATGGATTTGGTTTTTAATTTTAAGAGAACCCTATTGGGTTTCCTTAAACAATTGATATTATCATGGGTATTAGACTTCATTAAATTTCAAAAGGCATTGAATATATCGGGCTTTATGACATGGCAAATGGCTTTGAATAAAGGTCAATAAATTGAACCTCACATTAGCATGAAATCAGGTATTATGTTTGATATTTCATTAGGCCTAAATTTGATGATGTAATTTCCACACCTTCCACCTTTCACTGTCCACTTGGCAACTCGTTTGTGTGTGAGTGGAGGAATTTTTATGGAGGATGCTAGCATGATGCATAGAGATCCACATGATGCACTTTCATCCTGACAAGATTCCTACCCCTAGAATTTAAAGAAAACCCTATCGGGTTTCCTTAAACAATTGATATTATCATGGGTATTAGACTTCATTACATTTCAAAAGGCATTGAATATATCAGGCTTTATGACATGGAAAATGGCTTTGAATAAAGGTCAATAAATTGAACCTCACATTAGCATGAAATCGGGTCTTATGTTTGATATTTCATTAAGCCTTAAGGCCGACAACATGTATGAGGTAATATGTGTCAAGTCACTTGGAAAGTGACTGACATCGACTCTTGCAATAATGCCTAGATGTCTAAGGTATTCAACATGATGGTAAGATAAGGAAATCACATTGTAATGTTTTAATTATGGTGTTGGTTTATTGCATGGATGATGTTGATCGATGGTTTATATGCATTCCAGAGGTAATGAGATTGTCAGCATGCATTGCATTGGCTTGTTCATGGAATTCTGAATGCATTATGAGTTTTCTACTTATGACTTTAGTCCTTTCAGACTTCAAACTTTATCAATTATTGGAAATGGCATCGATTGATTTGCTAAGGAAATTAGGGCAATCACATTGTTCTTCACAAGCTTGAGGGTTTGGTACCCTAGATTTTTTTGCCTCCATAGAGATTAGCTCACTATTGTTACTCAATCAATTTTTTGTCTTACTAATACTCATTGACAACTATGAAGCTCTCTGCAAGATCCTTGCCATGGTTGGTGTCTTTGTCAGTCGCTTGTCGTTGGGTGAAGGCTTGAACCTAGAAGAAGTTTTGTTGCTTTGTTATTCTACTAGTTTGGTAAATATCTCCATGACAAATTCTCTTTAGTTTTCTTTAGGTATTCACCTTACCATTCAAATTTTGAGGGACCGTTACTTATCTTGGCTCAAAAATAGATGATAGTTGTTTACTCTTCTATGAAATATGATCAAATGGGTTTATTTTTTGTGGTCATAAATGTTGCATTTTAGTTTCTCATAATCTGAAATATATACCTAGATATTTTATCATATAATGTTTTGGTTCTAATTTTGGGGTTGATGTTTTCATTGGTGGGTAATCATGCTTTCTGAAAAATACTTCAGTCTTTCTCTTGGATTCAGTGGTAGTTGTTCTTGGGTTCACAATAATGGGTTTTTCAGTTACATTTTCTGTTGTAGTAGTATTCGAGGGTATTTTGTGCATGGTATATATTGTTTAATTCTTTTTTAGACAACATTGCTTGTGTAGGCTCCTTGTGTGCACAAGGTTCAATATTATTTCTAAAAATGCATTTTCCTTGACCATTCTATCAGAAGAAATTCACCATGCTGAACATTTCTCTGAATCATTGCAATACCTGGCAACATGATTCGACAAAAGTTGGGTACATGAAAAATTACATCTGTTTTGTTTAAAATGAAATGAGATAAGTTACTATGTTGTAATTTCTTGAAAAGAAAAATAAAGACATGTTTCTAAGAAGAAAAATTGAGAGAGTTTTAAAAGTTTTATAACTATGAGAAAAGACTGTGAAAACTAGTGAGAAAAAAATAGCTACTATATTTGTCTACACAAGTAGGAATGCTTTGTTTTTGAGATTGGAAATCTAGAATATATTTTCAATATCAAGTTGTCTTAAGACTTGATAATGGATCGAATTCTGAAGGTTCATTCTTAAACTTTGAGGATTTTAGGTATTGTTCGTCAAGAGGAACTTGAGAGAAAAGAGAGAAATAGAGAGATCCTCTGTATCATTGCATGTCTTACTGAAAACAAAAAATGGGTTGGTGCTCCTTGAAATTGGTGTTTCAAAAAGTGGGGTTGGTGCTCCTTGAGTTGGTGCTCAAAAATCAGCCTATAAGGCATTGTCAAAAGTGGTTTTTAATATAAGCCTAGAAAGGCAACAATTTAGGAGTGTTTTTTCTAGCCCAGAAGGGTTTTCCACTCGTCATATCTTGTGTCATATTGTTTATCTGTGTTTCACTGATTCATTGTGTGAATGCTTTGTTATGCTAAGTTTCACTGTCATACTTCTCATTACAGTTTTATGTGATTGCATTCAATATATGGATGAGTTGATCATTGATAAATGAGAGAATAAATCTGCTTTGTTTCAGTTTATGTAAAATTTATTAAATCAGTTTATGCCACTAATTCACCCCCCCTTCTTAGTGTCTTTTTCACTCCAACAATTGGTATCAGAGCATAGGGTCATCTGATAGTTCTATCCAACCTAGGATTGATTGTGGCCTTGGAGTCTATTCAAAATGTCTCAAGCTCATGAAGGCACATCCATGACTAGAGCTCCATTATTTGATGGAACTGATTATGTATTTTGGAAAATTAGAAAGGAGACTTATCTAACTTCTATTGACCTCGATGTGTGGAGCATAGTGTTAACTGGGTACATTATACCAACTACATTGCCCACAACTTCTGATGAAAATAAAAGATATGCAAATAATTCAAGAGAAAAACATGCTCTCTTGTGTGCTTTGACTAAAGATGTTTTTATCAAAGTCATGCACTGCAGCTCTGCTAGGGATATCTGGATTAAACTTGAAACCATCTATCAAGGAAATGAAAAAGTAAAACAGTTAAAAGCCCTTACTCTAAAACATCAGTTTGAAGAAATAAAAATGAGGGACAATGAAAAAATAGTTGATTACTTCTTGAGAGTTGATGAAATTATCAATGCTATGAAAAGTTTGGGAAAAGAAGTAAAAGAATTCTATGTTGTAACTAAGGTCATCAAAACCTTACCAACTAAATTTGAAGCTAAGGTCTCTACTCTAGAAGAGAAGAAACACTTTGACCAACTTACCCTAGACAGCCTACAAGGCACTCTAACTGCCTATGAAATGAGAATCAGTAAAAAAAATTCCTCTGCAAAAGAAACTACCTTTAATACTGAAAGGAAAGAAAAAGATTAGGCTACTAGATCAAAATTTTTTGATTCCAAAGAATCCCACTTTGTTAGAAAGCTCAAAAAGGGGTCTGGAAAATATAAGGGAAAACTTCCCTTCAAATGTTTTAACTGTGGAAAAATAGGCCACTTTGCTGCAAAGTGCCCCTATGGTGATCTGAATAGTGACAATGATAAATATGAAAAATTGCCTAAGAAAAAGGCCTATAGACCTAAAAAAAATTCAACTTTAAAAAGAAGGAGAGTCTGTTCAACAAAAATGAAACAGACATTGAATCTGAAGATTCTTTAGATGAAGAAGATGAAAACCTATTCATGGTTGAAATCATTTAGCATGAAGATTCTAACAACAATGATGTTGAAGATGGTGAAGTTGACCTAGAAGGTGAACTAAAATGTGCATTAAAAGAGCTAAGAAAACTCAAAAAACAAATGCATGCTCAAGAACAAAATTCTGCTCAAGATCTTGCACAAGGGCAACTCACAAATCAAGAAATAGTCTCCTTGAAGAATAAACTTGAAGAGGCCAAGAGATTTGAGGATTGTCTTCATATTGGCTTAAATCATAAAGATCAAGAAATTCAAAAACTTGAACATGAAATTGTTGATCTTAGGAAGACCATTGAGAAGTATGAGAGTACTCTAAAACTGAATGACATGCTCAGTAAGCAAAAATTGAACAAGGACCAAACATGCATTGGGTTCGTGAAGGGTGAATGCTAAAATGATAGTGCAAAGAAAAATGATACTGCTACAAACATATGTTTTGAATCTAATCATGTGTATTCTTTTAGGAATAACATAACATTATATAATCTCAACCCTTTGTTTTATGGGTACTGTTATTTCTGCAAAAGATTTGGCCACAAAGTGATCTCTTGCAGATTTATGAATCCTAGAACACCTAGATTTGGTCATAAGAAACACCCTAGTTTTGCTAGACATATCAGATGATTTAAATGCAATACTGTGGGTCATTCTGCTAAGCAGTATAAAGCTGATCTACAATTTAAACAACAGAAAACCAGAAAGGTTTGGAAACCAAAAAAAATCAAAAACATAGAGAAAACTATGTTAGTCCAAACAAATTTTCATTCAAAGAAAACATACTTATGGGTCTTGGATAGTGGTTGTTCAAACCACATGACTGGTGACAAAGAAAAATTCACAAATCTTGAAGATTTTGTAGGTGGATATGTGAAGTTTGGAAATAATTCTGGTATAAAAATCAAAGGTAGAGGTTCACTTCTTTTGAATGAGGACACTCTTATCTATAATGTGTATTACGTAGAAGGTCTAAAGCACAATCTTCTAAGTGTCAGTTAGATCTTTGACAATGGCTATCATGTTTTGTTCACTTCACAAGGATGTGAGATTAAAAATAAGCTTGGAAAGCCTATTGCTGCTGGAAGAATGAATAAGGGAAACATTTATAATCTTCTTGACACATATAGTAATGAAAATAATCAAGGAATTTTTTTAATGAGACAAGTTGAATAAATTTGGTTGTGGCACAAGAGACTAGGTCCTTAACTTTGAGAATATGGTTAGGATAAAAAAAAACCAAAATTGAAGAGGTCTTCTTGTCTTAAGAAAACTTGAAAATGTTGTTTGTAAAGAATGTCTCAAAGGCAAGCAAGCAAAGGTAAGCTTTAAATCTAAAGAACATCTTCTACTAGGCCTCTGTAACTTTTTCATATAGATTTATCTGGTCCTACAAGGATTGGATCTATCAATGGTGAGAAATATTTCATGTTATTTGTTGATGATTACTCTTGTATGGTATGGGTTACTTTTCTCAAGCATAAATCTGAAGATGTTGAACGTTTTAAAGTCTTTAGAAAAATGGTTGAAAGGGAGTCAGAAATAAAATTGAAATGTCTGAGATCTGAAAAAGGAGGTGAATTCACCTCATAAGAACTCATTGACTATTGTGAAAGGAATTGCATAAAAAGATAATATGATGCTGCCATAACACCTCAACAAAATGTGGTTGTTGAGAGAAAGAAAAAAAATATAAAAGAGATGGCAAGGACTATGCTGGATGAAGCAAAACTACCAAACATGTACTGGAAAGAAGTTGTTCATATAGCCATTTACATCTTGAACAAAGTACAAATCAGAGTGAAATCCAATTTCACTCCATATAAATTATGGTATGGTAAATCTGCCTCAATCAAATATTTCAAAATATTTGGTTGTAGGTGTTTTATCAAGAGAGATGATGATAATTTAGGCAGCTTTCAATCTAAGTCTAATGAAGGTATCTTTTCAGGATACTCTACTCATAGAAAAGCCTATAAATGCTTTATTAATAGGCTGAATAAGATTATTGAATCTGTTAATGTAAAGTTGGATGAAAATATTCTTTTAGATGCTGAACCTATGTAGGATGACGAGGAAGAAGAATTTGAACTTGAAATAAATTAGAAAGGATTTGAAATAACAAAGCCTGAAGTAGAATCAACAAGTCCTAAACTAGATGAAAATTCTAAAAATGCTGAAACAAGTCCTGAAAAATGTGTAACAAAAACACTTTCAAAATCTCTTGCTAGAAACCATCCTAAAGATCTGATTATTGGAGATAAATCTACAGGAGTTCAAACAAGAAGAAGAACTATTAACTTTGATGAAAAATCTCACATAGCTGAGCTTAGTGCTTTCTATTTAATTACATAATTTGAGCCCAATTTTTTTGATGAAGCCCTAACTGATGAATGCTGGCTTAATGCAATGTAGGAAGAAATTGATCAAATTGAGAAAAATCATACTTGGGAGTTAGTCCCAAGACCAGATAACAAAATGTCATAGGGGGAAATGGATATTCAGAAACAAACATGATGAAAATGGCCATGTTGTTCACAACAAGGCTAGGAATGTCTGCAAAGGATATACTTAGCAAGAAGGTATTGAATTTGGTGAAACCTTTGCACCTATAGCTAGACTTGAATCTATTAGAATATTCTTGGCTTATTCTATTTTCAAGAACTTTACTGTATATCAAATGGATGTCAAAGTTGTCTTTTTGAATGGTTATTTGGATGAAGAAGTTTATATAGAACAACCTGAAGGGTTTATTTGCAAAAACAAGCCCAATCATGTTTACAGGCTAAAAAAGGCTCTATATGGCCTAAAAAAATCTCCTAGAGCCTGATACTCTAGACTGGATATTCATTTAATTTCAAAAGGTTTTAGTAGAGGAGGTGTAGACAACAATATTTATGTTAAGATTGAAGGTTTCGATATTTTGGATCATACTATATTTGGCTGAAAAAATACTGCTTTGAGTAAAAAATTCTCTCAGATTATGGAATCTAAGTTTGAAATGTCAATGTTGGGAGAACTAACCTTCTTCTTAGGTCTTCAAATCTCTCAACTTGAAACTGGTATTTTTCTCTCTCAAACAAATTATGCAAGAGAGATGCTAAAGAAATTTCAAATGGATGAATGTCATCCAGTTAGCACTCCAATGGTTACTAGCTGCTAACTCAACAAGGTTGATGATTATCCTGCTATAAATCCAACTTAATATAGGTCAATGATAGGCAACTTGTTATATCTAACAACCTCTAGACCTGACATAATACAAGAAGTTTGCATGGTTGCAAGATTTCAGTCATCTCCTAAGGAATCCCATCTTAATGTTGTTAGATGGATTCTTAAATATGTTTAGGGCACTCTTGATTATGGACTCTGATATCCTATAAGCAATGATTTTTCATTAATTGCATATACTAATGCTCATTGGGCTGGTTGTCTAGATGATAGGAAAAACACCAGTGGTGCTGCTTTCTTTCTTGGTGATCATATAGTGACATGGCACAACAAAAAACAAGAATATGTTTCACTCTCCACTGCTAAAGCAGAATATATAGCTACCACCTCTTGTTGTACTCAAGTAATCTAGATGTCACAAACTTTATCCAACATGGGTATTGAAGTTCCTAGACCTGTTTCTATTCTATGTGATAATACTAGTGTGATTAATATCTCCAAAAATCCTATTATGCACTCTTGCACTAAACACATTGCTATTAAATTTCACTTTCTTCGTGAAAAGGTGTTGGCTAATGAGGTTAATGTGCAATATGTTCCTACACAAGCACAGGCAGCTGACATCTTCACTAAGCCTTTGGATAAAGAGGTATTTGAAAGACTTAAGTCTAGATTGGGAGTTGTCTCTCAATATTTCCTATCTTAATAATCTATCTTGGTGATAGGGGGAGCTGGTCAGCTCTCTTTGCAACTCATACTTTTATGATCCATTGTTGCATCTGTAGCTTCTTGGCATTTCACTATTGTCTTCCTTTTATCCTTGTGACAAAAGGGGGAGAATTATGAGCTCTTGGTTCTAGTTTAGTATTTCGGTTTGGTGGTTTAGTTTTTTCCATCAAGGAAAAAGGGGGAGTTTGTTGAGCTTCTCTTTTGGTATTTGTCCTTGATGGAAATATTGTGTTTCAGATTGACATCTTTGTGGTTGATTATTAGTTGCACTGTTTATATTCTATGTTGGCATACTTACTTCGACATTTTGATGTTGGTTTTGATGGAACTGATCTCTTGACTCCATGTGCAAATTACAAGGAATCTTTTTTACAGGATAATCTTTCCATGTTTAGGAGGTATAATTCTGGTTTGACATTTTGTGCTACTGGGCTACATTGATCTACGAGTTTATGTGGTATTGGCATGTTTAGATTTCTAACATTCTGACATTGATAATTTTTTTTTAACTACTTTAGAGTTGTATTTTTATTTTCAGCCTCATTCAGGTAAATGCTTACAATTAACTTGGCTTTTGGAATCATCATTGGAGATGGTTTTTAGTTTTAAGAAAACCCTATCAGGTTTCCTTAAACAATTGATATTATCATGGGTATTAGACTTCATTACATTTCAAAAGGCATTGAATATATCAAGCTTTATGACATGGCAAATGGCTTTGAATAAAGGTCAATAAATTGAACCTCACATTAGCATGAAATTGGGTCTTGTGTTTGATATTTCATTAGGCCTTAAGGCCAACAACAAGTATGAGGTAATATGTGTCAAATCACTTGGAAATTGAATGGCATTGACTCTTGCAGTAATGCCTATATGTCTAAGGTATTCAACATGTTGGTAAGACAAGGAAATCATATTGTAATGTTTTAATTATGGTGTCGGTTTATTGCATGGATGATGTTGATCGACGGTTTGTATGCATTCCAGAGGTAATGAGATTGTCGGCATGCATTGCATTGGATCGTCCGTGGAATTCAAAATGCATTATGAGTTTTCTACTTATGACTTCAGTCCTTTTAGACTTCAAGCTTTATCAATTCTTGGAAATGGCATCGATTGATTTGATAACGAAATTAGGGAAATCACATCGTTCTTCAAAAGCTTGAGGGTTTGGTACCCTAGCTTTGCCGCTTCCTTAGAGATTAGCTCACTGTCGTTACTCAGTCAGTTTTTTGTCTTACTACTACTCATTGACAACTATGGAGCTCTCTACAAGATCCTTGCCATGGTCGGTGTCTTCGTCAGTCGCTTGTCATTGGGTGAAGGCTCGAACCTGGAAGAAGTTTTGTTGCTTTTCAATTCTGCCGGTCTGGTAAATATCTCCATTATAGATTCTCTATCCTTTTCTTCAGGTATTCACCTTATAGTTCAAATTTTGAGGGATCGTTACTTATCTTGGCACAAAAATAGATGAAAGTTGTTTACTCTTCTCTAAAATATGATCAAATGGGTTTATTTTCTGTGGTAAAAAATGTTGCATTTCAGTTTCTTATAATCTGAAATAGATACCTAGATATTTAATCATATCATTTTTTGGTCTTGCTTTTGGGGATGATGTTTTCGTTGGTGGGTAATCATTCTTTCTGCAAAATACTTTAGTCTTTCTCTTGGATTCAGTGGTAGTTGTTCTTGGGTGCACAATAATGGTTTTTTCGGTTACATTTTCTATTGCAACAGTATTCGATGGTATTTTGTGCATTGTATATATTGTTTAATTCTTTTTCAGTTAGCATTGCCCGTGCAGGCTCCTTATGTGGACATGGTTCAATCTTCTTTCTAAAAATGCATTTTCCTTGACCATTATGTCAGAAGAAATCTACCATGCTAAACATTTCTCTAAATCATTGCAATACCTGGCAACATGATTCGACAAAAGTTGGGTACTTGAAAAATTACCTCTGTTTTGTTTAAAATGAAATGAGATAAGTTACTGTGTTGTAATTTATTAAAAAGAAAAATGAAGATATATTTCTAAGAAGAAAAATTGAGAGAGTGTTAACAGTTTTAGTATTATGAGAAAAGACTATGAAAACCAGTGAGAAAAAAATAGCTATTGTATTTTTCTACACAAGTAGAAATGCTTTGTTTTTGGGATTGAAAATATGGAATATATGTTCAATATCAAGTTGTCTTAAGACTTAATAATGGCTAGAATTCTGAAGGTTCATTCTTTGAACTTTGAGGATTTTAGGTATTGTTCGTCAAGAGGCACTTGAGAGAAAAGAGAGAAATAGAGAGATCCTTTGTATCATTGTATGTCTCACTGAAAAAAAAAAAGGGGTTGGTGCTCCTTGAAATTGGTGTTTCAAAATGAGGGGTTGGTGCTCCTTGAATTGGCACTCAAAAATCAGCCTATAAGGCATTGCCAAAAGTGGTTTTTAATATAAGCCTAGAAAGGCAACAATTTAGGAGTGGTTTTTCTACCCCAGGAGGGTTTTCCACTCAACATATCTTGTGTCATATTGTTTATCTATGTTTTACTGATTCATTGTGTGAATTCTTTGTTATGCTAAGTTTCACTATCATACTTCTCATTACAGTTTTATGTGATTGCAGTCAATATATGGACGAGTTAATCATTGATAAATTAGAGAATAAATATTCTTTGTTTCAGTTTATGACACTTATTCACCCCCCCTCTCAATGTATTTTTCACTCCAACATGCTCTACTATGAGAAGAAACAAATTTTGCATTTATTTGATACAATGCATATTAGAAAGAATATAAAATAAACGTTATGAAATTTTTTGGATGGAAGGCATGACAAAGAAAAAATTGTCAAAAATTGTATTGATATTCAGGAAGCCAATCATGCAATGAAAAATTTCATTCAATTAAATATATATGGAGAACAAATTAATATAAGTGCCCTTCCTTGGTTATTAATGGAGCAACAAAGCAATTCTATAAAATAAGTCATACAAAAAATTTGATTTCCCACAGGATTTGCTGCAAATATAAACAATATCATAACAAAGAAAGGTGAATTTGGGCCAGGGATGAAAATGCATGATTGGCATACCTTCATTAAGGTAATTATTCTGGTATATTATATATATTTGTATACTGCATGTACTTTTTAGTGTATTTTTACTTACTACTTTTGGAAAAATAATGAAAAGATCATTTTATAATTGTTGCAGTACGTTCTACCTCTATCTCTCCAAGACAACTTCGACAACAATGTCAAGAAAGTTATATATGATCTTGGAAAATACATGAGGTAAGTAGCGATATTTGTTCAATCTGTTGTATAGATCTTATATTTTCCATTTATTTTACTTGTTATGTAATATATTCTATATTTTTGTTAAATCTCATTAATATATTTGTGCCTTGAATCACTTTTAGATGGTTGTCATCTAAAGAAATCTATAAAGAAGATATAAAATATTGGAAGAGAAAAATTTCTCGTCTAATGTGTGAAATGTAAAATTTTCTACCTTCGACATTTTTCAATGCATAAGAACACTACCTCATACACCAAGTTGAGGAGATTGAATTGTGTGGACCTGTGCACACAAGGTCAATGTGGATGGTTGAGAGGCACTTAAAATTTTTGAAGGATTTTTTTAGAAAAAGAGCACATCCCGAGGGTTCTATGGTGGAGGGATATATGGTATACCAGACCATGGTGTACATTACTGAATATCTTCCTAAGTTTGTAGAAAATATCCATGTAGATCGCGTTTGGGATCCCAACTCCATTAAAAAATTCGAAAGGGAGTAGCTGATGGGGAAAGATAGATTGAGGAAAGTGAGAGGTAATTATAATATGGTCATGGATTAATATTTAATAGACATCAATTATAAATTAAGGTCGTATACTGTGGTAATTAACTAATTATACATCATTTGTGAATTTCATTTTTTTTTGATATAGTTGGTCAAGAGTGGGATGCACTACATTTGTATGTCATAAAATATCTTGATTGGATGAAATTATGGATTGAACGATGTCACAATTTGGTCGTGCATTAACATGGGAAGGTTTGGCTTCATTGGTTAAAGAAGCTCATCGTAATGGAGATTCCAATGTTACACCAAGGGAAATTGATTTAGCATATGGTTTAAGAGATAAATAGGTATGTATAAATATATTAATCACCCATATTATTTAATTATTTTCAATTATATTGATGTATATATATGTCGAGTTTTTTTTCTTTGCATATATTCAGCCAAGAATAAATATGTTTATCAACTGACGATGCAATAATTTTTACATGTTTGACATATTGTAGGTGAAACACCACAAGGCTATGTGGTGCAATGGTCGTAAATTTTGAATCAAAAATTTAGATGACACGAAGAAAACTTGTGATTCTGGGATAATTGTAGTCTTTCAGGTGATTAATGTTTCATCTAGAAGCAACATACATCCAAAAGTCTCAGAAAATCGATACTATGGGATTTTGGATGATATACTTGAGTGTGACTTTAAGTCCTTAAAATCAGTTATGTTCATCGTCCAATGGTATAGGCTACGATTGAATGAAAATGATCTCAAGAGAACTATTATTGAACATGATAGTGAATTTACCATGGTTAATACAAGGTCGATCGAGCTAGCTGGAAATGAGCCCTATGTTCTTCCAAGTCAATGTGAGCAGGTATTTTACTTAGAGGTTCCAAGTAAACCGGGTTGGTCATTTGATGTTAGACATGATCCAAGAGGAATTTCGGTAAAGTATAATGTGGTGGAAGAAGAAGATACCAAAGAACTAGAAGATGATGGAGATGATGATCAAGATCAACCGTTAGTTGATGATGTGCCTGATGAAGATGTTAAAGAAGAGGAACTAGATCATGATGATGTAGGAGTTAATGTTCATGAAGATGATATCCATATGGACGATGACATTATCAAAACTGATATCAATGATGATGATGATGATATAACCAATCCTTACAATGTCAAATCTGGATCAGATGATACATGCAGAGAGTTGGATGAAGAAGAAGATCAACGACATTGAAATGTATGAGTAATGCGATTATATTATCTATTTTATATTGATTTCTTGATAGAATTATATTTGACTTATATAGTTACATAATTAATTCACGATGTTTTTAATTTTTATGCCATTACATAATTAATTCATGATGTACATGTGACATTGTATGCATATATTCCTTTTATTTTTTTATATTTGAAGACATAAATAATTACAAGGATAATATAAAGAATATATATCTATATATGTATCATTTATGAGTTTCTTAAATATTTTACTTCCATGTCAACCACTTTCTTTACTTCAATTGAGAAAAATAATACCTCTATAATCTTGCAGTTACCAAGTGTCAATAAAATAAAATTCAAGTACTTAGCTATCAATTTTCTCTTGATTGATCTAGTAATAATATACTAGCCAACTAATACTTATCCAATTATATCATCTTGCATTGATTTGTGTTATAAGGTTTATCTTTTAGGTTAGTAGAAATCTTAGGAACAAAGAGAAAATCATTGATGCAACCATCTACCAACTATATATTTCTTGATCGTAAAACTAGAACTTGTGGAGATTTTAAGAAGTGTTACTATTAGAAAGTGAAGAAATAAGAGGATTCATATTATGTGAAGCACCTAAATCAAGTATCTAGCTAGAAAATGGTTTATGTGAAGACCAAGCAGAAAGGGAATACCCTTTATAAGTGGAAGAAGGTTTCGAGATAAAAATATTTTTCTACTACATGACTTACTCTAATGTCTCTACCCTCTTCCACAATAATTTCACATGTCACTTGACTTCTTCCTTGTCTTGGAGCGAGACTCACTAGTCTTAAAAGTGGGAGGTGTGGATTATTTATTTGAATTACATATATTTTTGGATGGAGAGTTACAACATAAAGTAGTTTTAAAAAAATATTTTACCTATTTTTACCTTTTCTATTGGAATATTGATCCATTAATGCTTGACTTACAACTAGGAAGAGCACGCAATTATCTAAGTTTGGAATGCTTCCTATTAAGGTTCTCATAGAAAATATCTAGGGTGGGAATCTTAAAGTTAGTTCATATTCCATTCATGGTGAGTCAAAGGTAAATGAGAACACCTAAAACGGGCCCTTTACCTTAGAAAAATTCAAGAAGATACATTCCTTATTGATTTTTTGTTTTAAACTACCCTTCAATTCAATAACAATAACTTGAAATTTTTAAATAAATCCCAATCAAGCAATGAACATCATGAGAAATATATATCAAATTTTCTTATAATTGTAATGCATAAAACTTATTAATGCTACCAAATAGATCATGAAAATCATCATTTACCTTTTGAGGTGTTGTGCACTCCACAATATAAAAAAGGGTTACCTAAATCATGCAATCCGGTCAAACCCATGGCGTCACCATTTTTTTTTTAAATAGTTTTTTAAAACTCGTTAATACTTATAAGTGGTTTGATAGCTAACATTTACCATAGAACCTTAGGATTTTTTCAATCTTTAATTTTTGTATGATAGCTATGTAGGGATAGCATCTCAATAGCCCTAGATTCATCTATTAGGACAAAAAATACCAAGAGAGAGAAAAGGGCAATGGGCACTTAAATTTTTCCTTTTAGCCCCTCAAACGAATTAATACACATGGTAAATTTTAACAATGGAAAATAAAAAATAAACCATTAATAACATAATATTTTTTATAATTTATAGGAAAATAGGCTTGTCAAACAAAAAATGGAGGTTACAAGTAGATTCCTTGTATTTTCTAATCAATTTAAATAAGTTAGAAAATTTTGACTCATGGATGAAGGTTATGAGAATCACAAAAAAAATCAATAAGATGGTTCAAATAAAAATTACTATTACCTAGATTAATAAAAGTAGTAAAAATATGTGGATCATACTTTAGAGCTCAAAAATATCTTTTTAATAAAAGTATAAAATATGACATCATAGGAAAAATTTGTGTGATTTTGAAAGAAATAGCCTCAAAGGAATGAAAAAGGGCCCCTATGGTATATAAGGATGATGCTTTTAGGTGGCCTTGGTCACTAGTGGAGTGAAAAAATGGTTGAGATACCTTGTAGAGTAGAGATGACTAAGGATTTCCAATGTTGGTGGTAGTACCGAGTGGTGTTCAAGAAATATTTAGTTCTTATGTGCTAGGCACTAAATATTATGACTACATGGGATTATATCATCAGGACTATAAAATAAGATCTACCACATAAGATAATAACACTAATAATTTTAAGTAAACCTACTCGTAGTGTGGCATACCCTACAACTACAAATATTCCAAAAAAATTGTGAAGTACCTATGGTTACGGAAAGGGAATATAGGGGGTCTTATGCCCAATGGGGAACCCTATTTACACCTAAGATAAGTATGGTGCTATATGGATCATTTCATACCCTATATAAAAGATATTAAATAAAACCTAAAAAAATGAAAATCCCTTCTCTGTACACCATATATGTGTTTTTTGTAGGAGTTGAGAAAATACAACTTCACAAACCCCGAAGATCACCTGCATGCAAATAACCTATCACAAAATAAGAGATGGAGACAAACAAGCAAGGGTTCTCTAAAAACTGAAAATGTATATATCAGAGAGAATGAGAGAATGAATTGATATGAAATACAATGGGATCAATCCTTATAAAAAGGAGATCATGCAAACCCTAATAAAACCCTAATAGGAAAACCCTAATAGAAGCCCTAATAGGATAACATTTAATAATTAATATAATTATTAAATGTCACTTTATGAAAACTAATGTGAAATCTTAAGAAGTGAATAAAGGTAACTTAATCAACATAATTAAGTTAAGACCTTTACTCTAACACCCCCCCTTAAGATGAGCAACAGTGCAACTACAAACAAATGCAGAAAAGCAAAGGTAACTACAATGCAAGAAGGCAACATGGGTCTCGACAACTAGGCTAGATCAGGTACCCAAATACAACCAAATATTTGTAAAATGGAGAAATAGAGAAAACCTCATGGGAAAAAGCTCTACTCCAAAAAGAGATGCAGAAAGCCAAGAAGAGCATCACTGAAGCAGAAGAAGCTGCAAACAACTGTCGAAAGATGACTGCTATGGTGCTGAAGAACCTCCGTTGAAGATAGGATGATCAGGAACAAGAAGACAATAATCTACATAAGTGCCCATACGACACTACTCGAATCAGATGACAAACAAAGGCAAACACCTAGAACGAAGATACAAATGGCACAAGAACCTATAGTCTGAAACACTGATCAACTAAGAATGGAAGATTCCTTCCAAGGCAAAACCAAGGAAGAATTAGCACGAACAATATAATAACCCCCCCATATTGCTGAACTGGGAGAGCTAGATAGATCCACTGAAATGATGTGAAACACCCTGTAGTGCATGAAGGAGAAGAAACATCCGAAAGTGCGCAAGGTAGCACTTGCAACTGAAAAAGTGGTGTGCAAAATAAAGCACACATGCATGAGGCTGGAATCATATGGATCCATAGTCATTGTGGAGGGACACTCACTGGACAAAGGTGTGATGGCAAACAAAGGAAAACTACACAACCCCCTATGGTATGGATTCACTATCGTCGTGGAGGGATACTCACTAGATAAAGATGTGATGGCAAAATAAAGGAAAACTACACAACCCCTCATGGCACTTTATAATAACAGTGCGAGTACAAAATATGGCACAACCTTATGTGCAAAATCCCTAAAAGATGTAGGTACAATAGTGTGGCACTTTATCTCAATGCGTTTACATAAAATATAGCTTACAAATGATGCTCAAAATGCCCTCAAAGGACAAAATGCTAGAAATACATGAAGAACAGCCAAAAATGAAGCATCCCATGCAAACAAAAAGTTTCCAAGAGCAAATATGTCCAGGTAATCCACCAGAGTGTGAAAACACAAATAACTGAATAAAATATACCTAGATTGAAATCTGGAAAAATGGCATGGATGAAACTAAAGAGCTCTAAAATATGGTTCCAACGCTGTTGAGATTGTGAAAAATGGAAAAATTGATCAAAAGATATGAGCTTGAGACTGAAAATAGCCCCTTTGTCTTCAACTAGCTATAATGCACCAATGGAAAAAATAAGTGATGAGACCCACACCACTGGAAAGATGAGAAAACCGACAATACCTCGTTTGCCAAAAAACGATATCGTATGCCCAAGTTACGGCCTCCAGAATAAATCAGCTCCAAAGAGGGATAAAACCAGTGCTGGGTTAAATTTGACGATCATACAACTGTCACAACAAAAACATTAGGTTAAATTTGACGGCCAAACGACCGTCACCATAAAAGTGCGATTGGGCTTATTTTTGAAAAAAATTGTTTTAAAAAAAAAACAATAAAAAAAGTGTTAAAAAAATTAAATTTTATTTTTTTGGCATGGGCGGGGGCCGCCACTGTATTGCCGTCGGTGATACTGTCTACCACTGGTTGGCACTAAGGCCATTGGCAGTTGGCAGTACGCCGACTGGTAGGAAAGAGGGCCCGTAGGCTTGCAAGCGTAGGTACCTACGAGTACCGGGTTGGCAAGCCCTAAAACTACGAAAAAAATAAAATATTTTTTTCTTTGTTTTTTTAAATTTTTTTAATAAAAAACAAAAAATTTACAATGACAAAAAATATTCACAGAAATATTTTTTTTTTGACGAAAAAAAATTTCGGAAAAAATTACTAGGTAGGGGATGGCCGTACGGCCATATTGCAAAACATTTTTGCCTCAAATTTCGACTTTGTCCAAAATGGACAAATGAAAAGTCAATTTAGGGGTTTTGGACCACTGCAGACGCAATGGCAATATCTGTTTGAGCTAAAATGCTTCAAAATTGCAGGTATGCCCTAGATCAAGGAAAAACAAACCCCAAACCCTTGAAGCTCCAAAAATCTTCAAAACAAGATCAGGAAGCAGTAGGTGTGGAGCTCTGATACCATGTAAGAGTTGAGAAAATACTTCACAAACCTCGAAGATCACCTGCATGCAAATAACCTATCACAAAAGAAGAGATGGAGACAAACAAGCAAGGGTTCTCTGAAAACTGAAAATGTATATATCAGAGAGAATGAGAGAATGAATTGATATGAAATACAATGGGATCAATCCTTATAAAAAGGAGATCATGCAAACCCCAATAAAACTCTAATAGGAAAAACCCTAATAGAAGCCCTAATAGGATAACATTTAATAATTAATATAATTATTAAATGTCACTTTATGAAAACTAACGTGAAATCTTAAGAAGTGAATAAAGGTAACTTAATCAACATAATTAAGTTAAGATCTTTACTCTAACATTTTTGTCACATCTACGTCCAAAGAAATATGCGAGTGACACAAAAGGATGCAAAAATGGTACAACATCAACATAGATGTACAAAAATACATACACCATATGGAATAGGAAGCAAAAAAGGTATCCATTCTTGAAATAGATCTAAACCCTATGAATATTACAATTTGATTTTGGAAAATTTGAGCCTTTTGGACTCAACACTGATTTGAAATTTAGGCTAGGAATATACACCCAAAAAATATCATGGAAAAATATCCTAAAAAAGAGAGAGGGACTTGTAATTTCCTAGATTTGATACCATGTTGAATTTTGTAAAATAACTTCATTTGAGAAAGAATACTTCCACAAGAGAGATAAGTAAAAAAAATGATATATTTCCAATATTGATGTGATAAAAATGTACATAGAGATGATTTTGTATGTAGTCAACGATGAGACAAGAAGGTATTTGGAGTAGGTGAGAATCACACATGTGAATGTGACAAGTGTCCTAATAAGTTTCATATGCACATGAGAGGCTCTCATCTACCCTAGCTTATCTCACCCTTTCCTATATTATATATAAGGGCCCCTATGTATATGCACATGAATTCAGACAACTAAAGGTTTCCCTCAATATAATTAACTAACTAGGTGTGATTAAGACATAAAATTAAAATATTATTGTAAAATACATGTTCACGCTAACAATGATAACTAAATTTTTGGGCCTTGCTAACAAAAACTACATATATTGTGAGATTTGAGCTTAAAAACAATCTCATGCCTAGAAACCACTATTGTGTCATTGGAAAACAAGTTTCAACTACCATTTAATGGTAACCCAGTTGTAGTGTAATGGTAAAATCCTCTGAAATATTAGGTAAAAGCCTATATATACTATTATATAATAATAAATATAATATAATTATATATAATTTAATCTAATATTACTATTATATTAAAAATATATATTATATTAATTATATTTTGTATTATATAAAAATATACTTATTATTAATTATTAATTTTAATATAATAGTATAAAATAATTTATAATGTATATTTAAAGAATATAATATATAATTATAATAAATAGAATAATTATATTATTTATTAAGTAAAATATAGCTAATATATACTTAACTATGTATAATATGCAAACCTAAATGGCATGCCCATAATTTTCATCTTAATTAACATACTCTAAAACCTTCGTTGAAACCTTATTTTCAGGTTGCAGTAGCTTGCGCGTCAAATTGGAGAAGTGAAAGGTCAATACCAGCGATCAGGAAGAGTTTGGAGGAGTGAAAATGTTGCATATCAATACATGCGTGAAAGAGACACACAACTTAGTGTGCAGTAGGGTAGGAGGAAAGAAGAGCGATGAGGTTGAGGGCACTCAGGGAAAATCGACGACCAAGGGTCAATGAGTACTGTAAGTGATATTTGGCACCCCCATTCTCTTTAACCTGCAATTTTCATTAAAACTTAGCTACTTACCTGCCCACTTAGAGCTGCAGATGCCTCTACCATTGAAGTTAGATTCCATTTGCAAATTATTAGTAGGGTTAGCTATATCAAGTTAGCTTCCATTTGCAAATTATTACTAGGGTTTGGATTTTGCAAATAAATGACAATGAGCATGCTAGTTTGAAGCTATAAGAATTGTGTAAACTTTGTCATTCTTTGTTAACCCAATGTGTTATGAATCCCTAAGATTTTTCACTAGTTTCATGTTAACATTAGTTGCAATTGGACCTTCAAAACCTCTAACAAGAAAATAGAACATTATTTTGCACTTAAACCTAAGATAAGAAACAATGTAATATTCCTACAAGTGTATCCACTTAACAATTCATACACGTGCGAGAGAGAAACACATAACCATGATAACCATGATAATTAAAATATTTATTAGTTTCAACTTGCATAAGATATGACACAATTTACAGTGTTTGATCATGTGGATGTATCAAAACTTAACAACTCATATGCTAATAATATAGATTTTTAAACTAATTTATTTTAGCCTTTCACCAATTGTACTAGTACCTATGCCATTGGAAAATTGTGTAAACATTGAGAAGGGGAAGAGAATAGGCTTGAAAACCATCAACATAACTAACTTGAATATGTATATACAAATAAAAATAGAAGACAAATACAACTAAACATTCTTGTATTATCCCTTTTAAAACAACAACAATCCACAAGTAATAAGAAAAGACTATTTTGAAATAGTTTGCAATGCATTAGAATGTTATCATGCATTAATGTACCTCTTGCTACATTGGGCAAGAAAATGTGGCAATAGAGAATCGGTCATTGGGGTCAAAGGTTCCCTTGGAAATTTTTAAACATTCGTAGAGACATTCAATTACAAAAGACTCGCTTGTTGATTGATCCTTCCCATGATTTATAGAACATGTTTTAGACCCATAGAAAGCTTGACATTCATGACATTAATTTTTAGAAAATTCAACCAAAGTCCATAACTTATGTAGAGATGAAGGGAAGGAAAACAACCAGCCATAAATGGAAAAGAAACTTCTTACAATGCTTCTCTCAAATACTCTTATGAGGAGTCATCAAATCCACTATTCCTTCAAGGATGAAACCCAACACACCTAGGGTTCTCAAACTCCAAAAACCAAGAGGGTTTGTATCCAATTGGAACATGTTCAACAGGACTAAACCAAACCATAACACTCAAATTTTCACTTAGGAAACTCCTAATTTTCATCGCTCTAACCACTAGGCCTCTTTAATCCTACAAGGCTTGTAACCCTACCCAAGAGGAAAGTCAAAATAAAATAGAAATATGAACTTGTAATAGGCCCAAAACACTGGAATTATATAGGTATGACATGCCCCTACAAGTCCCCAAAGTATCCCTTTATGACAGTGAGTGGAAAAGGTACAATGGCCCAAAACAACACTGCTCCAAGAGGCCTAATTGGTTGGCTACAATAGGATAATTGACTATCTAGGCTCTCCCCTTCACCCAAAATCCTTAAATCAGACTCATATAGGTTATTCACATGTATTTCCATCATTCCTAAGTGTATTCGCTACCAAAATCATCCTAGTTAAGCGAAAATCCACTTTTTGCTTCACAATCTAGGCTTGTCACATGAGGATGCTAGGCCTAGAACATTGCAAAAATTCCTCCACATAGCCTTCCATTCTCCAAGACCATAAAAGCATGAAAATACACACCAATATCTTCCATCCCACCAAGTTTGGACAATATTACAACTTGGGAATGGAAGAAATGACCATTTTTTACTCAAAACCCTTGTTTTGAGGGCTTTCAAACCACCCGATATGAAAATTCAGATATCTCCCTTGTCCCTTGATGAAAACTATCCAATATAATGCAAAAATGAATCTAATTCAACCCTCTTTAAAAAAATTATAGCCTTTAAGTGTGAAAGTAAATCTACAGGCCGTACTAAGTACGAGATCAACAATTTTTGCACAAAAACTCAGGAAAACAATAATTTCTTTATTGAAAACTTCTTACTTTCTCCATCAACAACATCACCCTAACAAGAGAGGAATATTTAAGGTCTCAAAACCTCCCTCCAATGTCCACTAACTTAATTTTGAAAAGAAGGACATTGGAAACCAACTAACTCATGTTTTGACCTCTAATTGCCTAGTTAAGGCAATTTGTGCAACTTTCACCAACTCGACCACAAAGAGCCTTCAAGATGTGTCAAAGGAATCTAAAACCCCTCCAATTATCAAGGTAAATCCCCCTAGATTCCTGGTTGCATCATGCAAATCTTATTCCTTAATTTTCCAAGGTGCACCAAGCTTACAAAATGAGGATGGAGACCATGTATCCTAACAACCTCCTTAAAGAAGAGACCTGCTATATGAGATGCATCATTGGTAAATTTACAAGGAAGAAAATGACCCATCTTGATAAACCTATCAAACACCACAAAAACACTATCAAAACCTCTTTGGGTTCTAGGCACACCCAAAAAAAATCCATACTTACACTCTCCCAAGGCCTATTGGGAATGGGGAGTGGTTGATAGAGCCCTGCATTTGATGAAGTTCCCTTTTCTCTTTGGCATATTTTGCATCCTTCTATAGACATGTAAAATATACATGCACCTAATTCTAATCCTACTAACATCGTTTCATCTTGAATCATACTCTCAGCTTATCAACACCTTTCATCCCTTAATTAAATAAATCATTATTTATTTAATTAGGTCTTTCTCCTTTGGTGATTAAATTAATCAATTTAATTTAATTAATCATCTTTCTCTGTTCATTTAAATTATTCATTTTATTTAAATTAAATCTCTAAATTCCTCTTATTAAATCGAATAAATTAAAGCATTATTTAATTTAATCTAACATATTCCTCCTTAGTTAAATAAATCAAATCATTTATTTAATAAATCATTTCCTCTCAATTCTGATTTAAATTAATTCATCTATTTAAGTCTAAATTGTCACATCACCTAATTCTTCATTAAATTAATCAAAACATTGATTAAGTTAATCCTTCTCACTAAAATCCTCTAGAGAATGCAACTTGCACAGCAAATCAAATACTTTGATTTATTAATTCATCTATTTTCCCTCACAAAGCATTAGAAAGGGAATATTCCTCTTTTGAATTCAAAAAGGCCAAGTGGACTTCGTCCTTCCAACAAGACATTCAATGCCTCTTACATGTCCTTGTGCATTGAGCCGAGTGACATTAACTCCATTTCTCTTTCCCTCTCGCATGTCACATTCAAAATTCAAATTTGAATCCAATGGCATTTATCATGCACATTGACCAAAATGTGCTCATTCCTCCTCCAATCACATGTGGACAAGTGGCCTCTTCTCATTGGTTGGTCTTTTATCCCACATTCATCCAAATCCCTCATTCTTCCAATTTGAGAATTTATAAATGAGAGACTCTTCCTCCCATTCAATCATCCACAATTTGAGTAAACTTACTATACTCAACTTCTTTCTCAAGCATATCTAGTTTCATCCATTTCTTCACATTCTTAGCTAGGTTATGCAGATTTTTATCATGAAGCTTGATTGAATCTTCATCAAGGTGGATCACTCATCAAATCATCAAAATTTGCAACTAAGGAGTTGGGAAAGGGCTAATTGCAACATCTCATTGGCACCAACTCCCCCACGGGATCAAGAGTTTGCTTTGTTTAAATTAGGATTTCATTTATCTTTCATGTTGTTCTTCATATTTTCCTATTTTGAGCATTGTAAATGGATTTCATGGGGAATCCTTGTCTTAACTTGCATATTGAATGTAATTATGTGTTTGTTTCTCATGTTTATGCAGGTATAAGGATTGGGGTTCACATTTTGGTGCTAGAAGGAGGGCCTGTTCACATTTGACATGTTTTTCTTTCAAAATTCTACGGTTTTTTCACGTTTTTTGTTCATATACAAGAAACTGCATCGCAGACTAGGCACGTGGCGTTGTATTGCACCGTGGACTCATATGTGGCATTGTATTGCACTGCACCTCTTGAAGCCCGGAGCACCATATAGCACTGCAATTGCTTCCCGCGCTTCAAATTTGAAAATTTGCCGAACATTGGCACTTCCAAACTCCACCGTGTGTAAAAATCCATCGCACCCGCGGTCTCTATTTCTGCGGAGCACCGCATATAGTCGACTGCGCGACGCTGTATAGCATCGCTTGTGTTTCTAAGTAGCACCACACTTGCTAAAATCTGCTGCGGGATCAGTTTGGTTTTCTAAAATTTGAATAATTTTTTTTTTAGTATTAACCTGGTTTGCTGTATTTCTTTTTTTTTACTCTCTATTTTTCTGTTATTTTGCAGGATGGAGGCAAAAGGAGAAGTTCACCATGATGTTATCGTCACAAACTCAAAGTGTTTCTAAACACTAAAAGTGTTCTTTAACACTTCTTGAGAAAATTTGTTAAAATCTTTGGCCTTAGGAAAACTAATTTTACTTTGGGCTTTAAAAAAACATTTAAACTTTCTTTTATATCATGTTCATTTTGTGCAAAGTGTTTCTAAACACTTAAGTGTTCTTCAACACTTTTTAAGGAACTTGTTAAAATCTTTGACCTTAGAATACTAAATTTTCTTTTGGATTTAAAAAGAACAAACAAACTTTGTTTTTTAAAGTTGCCAAGGGGCTAAAAAGAATTTTAGGCAAATACACTTGAGTTGGTTTGAAAGGTAATAATTCAACAAGGAAACTTCACACTTCATTTGGTGCTTTTAAAAAGAATTCATCATTGCTTTGAAGGTTAAAATGAACAAGTGTCTTTTATGTTTTGCAAGCTTTTTCACAAATTAACATCACTAAAATGCGTATGCGCTTCTCTTGCGCTTTATAGCAATCTTGAGAATCAAAAGCATTTTAGTGATATTAGCTTTTAAAAATATTGCCTCCACATTTTGATTTGGGCACTTAAAATTGAACAAAACATGCAAGTGTGAATAGACTTATTGCGAGTGTTCTCCTTTTGTTTTTAAACAAAAGTCAATCGAACTACGAATAATGTTTGTTCGCTATTGTTTATCTTAGAGGGCCTACCTTGTGGGAAAAAGTACTCACCCAAGGGAACAACCCAATCGGGAACATGCTAAAGCCAAGCGACTTCCACCCAGGATATAAGTGTGGATATTGGAGCAAAGGCCAATATCACAAGGATTATTTCGACGAGATGGATAGCAATGGACTCTCACCAATGTTGGATAATCCCCCACGAACGGAATGCCCGAATTAGAACCCCTTGTTTAGAAAAAGGCCAAAACCTTGTCTATCTTGTTGGTGCAAAAGGTTATTTCCTATGAAGCCACCCCACGTAACATGCGGTCTTGTTGTGGAAATGGAAAGTATTCCATGGGAGATTCATGGGTACTAATGCTTGGCTGACCCGAATAAGTGAGTGTCATGGAGGGGAGCCAGTATGGTCAAGCATTTAGCCATTCGCACAAGATATGTGTAGCTGAATTTATCCAAGTGGGAACCCAACAAGGTATTGCCTCATCAACCTAGGAGTGTAAAAAGTGCTTGGAAAAAACACATTGCTTGATCTTGAAAACATTTTGAAAAAATGAACATACACAAAAACCTTCAAATTTCAAACCCCTTTGAGGAGACAAATACCTTTGACAAATTTAAGCACTCTTGATTTCCCTAGGGATTCTATCCCTAGAGGTTTCTAAGTGCTTGGATTCTATCATTATTTTTTTTTGATAAGGTTAAACATTAGGTAACCTTTGCCTTGATTTCCACATAATGCACTTTGTGGGATGAAAGAAAATTAGGATATTGGACATTTAGTTTGAAAAGAATAAATCAAGAAAGTGTTTGTGGCAAAAAGGACCAAATCTAAGCAAGATAAAATACAATTGAACCACACATGTGCTTGGTCCCTTTTGATTCATTTGGTTTCCATACAACCGTTGGTATTTTGGTTTGAATTACTCCTAGGGAAAAGCATGTTCTTCATCACCTTGGTCTTGTAAGTAAGTCCTCATAGGGTCATCTAGGATCAAAATCATCACTTCACCCATCTCTCAAACATCAATCAAATTTCCATCTCGCCAACAACTTTTGGAACTTTGAAAACATCTTATGCTAGCCTTTTGGAAAATCAAAATCACCTTGTTTGACTTAATGCACCTAGTGAAATTATCAATCTTCTTGAACAAATTTTCCTCTAGGATAACACAACTTCCTGAGGTCTACTAGTTCATGATTAATTTAATTTGGCTTAACACACTTAGCCAATTCATTCTCTTGTGCAAGTTTTCCTTAGGATAACACAACTTCCTAGGGTTTACAAGTTTACCATCATCTTGTTTGACTTAATGCACTTAGTCAAACTATCAACCAATCAAAATCAATTCCTAAAGTCTAGCATTGATCCAAAAGTTCCTAAACATTCAAACACCCATATCACTCACCCTTTCATCCTCCATCTCATCATTGGTCCTAAACACCTTAGAGGTTCACTCTCGCAACAAGGTCAAAACACAAGAAGAACATGGAATTTAAACTTGATTCATCCATCATGAGCAATCCAAATCATCCAAACCATCCAAGTCTCACAATTGATTATCGAAACTCACATTTATTCAATTCAAACATGGCATCATTATCGCCTCCAAACCTCAATAGTACAACGAATGTGAGTATTCCCAATTTGAAGTTTGGAACACCTTTCCTAATGATAGATTTAAATCCAAGTCGAAATCTGCAAATCTATCAACCAAATGCTCAATGCATGAGTTTTCCAAACAACATTATCCCATCAAATCCATACATGCCAAGTGCAAATTTACCAAACATGACCATTTCAAATCCATACTTGGTGAATTTTGGGATAGACATAATTCAAAATAAAACTAATGTTGTTCAAAATCCTAGCCATATATTGGCAACTCCATATGTTGATGCAAGTCAAGGTAACATCATGCAAAATCAAAGTTACCTAAATCAAGGCAATATGATTCTCAACCAGAAAAATGTTCAAATTCAACCTATAATGCCGAGTCAAAACATCATACCAAATCATTCCATTTTTCCATCGGTGTCGCAACAAAAGGTGGCAACCATCCAAGCAATCCCAACAATCAACATCATCCCCAACCCACCACCACCACTGCCGCCACCAAAACACAACATGACAAATTCATTCTCCATCATGTTGCAAGTTGCCCACCAAAAGACACTCCAAAAACAACAAGCTCAAGCCCAAGCACAAGCTCAAGCCCAAGCGCAAGCACAAGCACAAGCACAAGAGCAAACACAATTCAGGGCATTATTGCAAGCAATCCATCAACAAGCAGCTCAACAACAAGCTTAACAACAAGCATTGTTGGCACAACAACAACAAGACTAATTGGCTCAATAGAAAATGCAGGCCTTACTACCACAACAAAGCTTGCAACTGATTCCCACCACAATCATTCAAAATGATGATCAAGATCCTTCAACTAGTGATAATGTTAAAAATGTCTCTACATCACCTAATGAGTCAGAGGACATATCTCAAGAATTCACTCCAAAGCATGATGAACATCTTTCACCAAGGTCTAGCAATGATCCTTTCCAAAACATATGGACATCTTTTGACCTCATAACATTTGAGAAACTTCCTATGCCTACTCAAGATATCCAAGAAAGCAATCCATTCTTTGAAATTGACCCATGTCAAGAACTTGATCCAAAGCGTGTCGAAAGCAATTCTGAAATCATTCAAGATCAAGAATTTGCATCTCCAAGCTACTACAATGATATAATGGACACTCTCCTATCCATACTATTAGTGTTTCTTAGATCAGATTAGACAATAAAGAACTCAATAGAATTGCAACATATAAGACAATGAACACAACAAGATACCCTGGGAAAACCCTCCTCTTGAGGGAGAAAAACCCAACAAATGATCTCTTCTATAATGTAGAACAACTAGTAGAAATCTCCTTACAACTCAGGCCTAGCAATGGCCAATAAAGAATGTAATGAGGTCGCACCTCTCCTAGATACACAAGATACAAATGAATATCTTCTTCCTTGAAATCGAACTGCTGCTGCAAGTGCGAATTCTACTCTTAATGATAAATGCAAACTTGCTTGAGATGGAATATGAGTAATGACATAAATGACCTTGCCTTTATACAAGTGAGGCATCTCTTCACTTAGGTCAGCTCATATACAAAATAAATAATAAATACATAAAGTCGGCTCAAGCCAAGACTAAGATATGCGAACCAAGAAGGGTCGGCCCTTTAGCATTTACATTTATTGTTTGGTATAAATTAAATAGCCGAGAGGCTATGCATTTAATTTATCTTTTCTTCTTGGGATTCGTGTGATGAAGTGCAGACCGTAGCTGCTATAACATCAACACTCCCTCTCAGCTAGGGATGAACTTCCATCTACACAAGACACATCATATTAGAATGAAAACAAAATAGAATATCACCTCAATGTGATATTAACCATTATGGCTACTTCCATAGATGGTATAAATAAAATCATCACGGATTCCCTCACGTGATGCTGTCATGGAGTCACACACATGACATCCACCATAGCTCTCCCAGAGGGTGGAAACAAGGGCTTTCACCTCAAATCTCTCTCAGTAGAGAATTGCATTATCAAGGGCTTACACCTCAACTCTCTCTCAACAGAGAATTGCATTATCAAGGGCTTACACCTCAATTCTCTCTCAACAGAGAATTGCATTATCAAGGGCTTACACCTCAACTCTCTCTCAACAGAGAATTGCATTATCAAGGGCTTGCACCTCAACTCTCTCTCAATAGAGAATTGCATTATCAAGGGCTTACACCTCAATTCTCTCTCAACATAGAATTGCATTATCAAGGGCTTGCACCTCAACTCTCTCTCAATAGAGAATTGCATTATCAAGGGCTTGCACCTCAACTCTCTCTCAACAGAGAATTACATTATCAAGGGCTTGCACCTCAACTCTCTCTCAACAGAGAATTGCATTATCAAGGGATTTCACCTCGAACTTCTCTCAAAGAAGAAATCATTAAAAAAAGGAACATTGATACTGAGACTCCCTCTCGATCCTGGCTTCAGAGATTGCAAAGAAGACTTTTGGAGATGTACTCCCTCTAGCCATCAACTCAGTCCCTCTAGTGTTTACTCCCTCTTGATCAGTTCTTTGGTTGACATGACTTCTTCACAAGATGCCTCAAGCTTTTCATCACTAAGTAACCTCTTATCATCTTCTTCCCCCTAAACCTATCCAGGAAGCATTTTAGATAGAGATTACTAACAGTCCATAATTATCCAAAGAAATATCAAGATTAGATTCTTGAATGAAATTTTTCCAAAGATCTTATGCTAGTGAACACAACATAATTCAAGAGAATCTACTATCTCTCTTAATTACAAGATCCAAAGAATAAATAAATGATATAACTCAGCAACCAATGAATACTTATCTTTTTAACTATTCTGATAGGTCCAAATGTTGGACAGAGTGAGATACGTTGTACTTGAGCTCAGATCAATCCGTACCCTTCACAGTTTGAACACAATGACGACCTGAAAGGTACATTGAATTCAAGAGATATCTCCAGTCATCAATATAATCCAATGATTGCAAGCTATGACTCCAAGCTTGATCATTTCTTCATTCGGTATGACTTCGATATCCAATCTTTCCAGATGCAGATTGCTTGATGCTCAGGTTATGTCAATGTTAGAGCATGAATTAATAACTACAAAACAATTCATGACATTATTCAACCATGCAATACTTATCTCATGGATTTCAAAAATCTCCTGAGTAATAGATAATTAATTCATCAATCATGACATGTCTTTCTTTCAATTTCTCAGAAGAGCTAATCTCAGCAAAACCAAAAGACAATTAACATGATCCTACTTACAATGATCACTATTTACTGGTCACACATAATCCTAAGTAAATAATGTCAGAAATGCATAAATCAACAAATTTGAATTTTAGCCTAGAATAGTAATTACAATCAAAAAACAAAGAGTACTTATCTCTTAAATATTCTAAAGGGTGGACACCATATGATATGTTGCTCTCGCACTTAGTACACAACCTTCACAGCTTTGAACATAGGCCCATGACTAGAGTAGAAATTCACTAGAATCATTTTGGGGAGAGATCTCAATCACATCCACAAATGAAGCATGTTGATTAGGCATGGTAGGACAATCCCTCGCATAGTGACCAAATTTGTCACATTTAAAGCATTGAACATGAGAGAGGTCCCACTTCTTCTTGAATGTAGGAGCACCATCTGACCCATTATCTCGATTCCTTTTAAAGAATCCTTTCTTCCAAGCTTTTCCTTTCTTCGATGAATGAGAGGTGAGAACATGTAAATCTTCATTCTTTGAACTTTGACCAATGCCCCTTGCAGTTAGTCTCGACTCCTCTTGAATGCAGTCAATCCTCAATCGATCACACTTGGGAAGTTTAGATCTTGCACTGATTCCTTGAATAAACGACTCCCATGAAAGCAGAAGACCATTGAGAGCAATCATGGTCAAATCCTTGTCATCAACAATATGACCAATGGTAGAGAGTTTATCTCTCAATTCAGAAATCTTCATGAAGTAGGTGATGACAAACTCTTCTTCCGCCATCTTAATGTGAAGTAGTTGTTGCTTCAAGGTTAGGGCACGACTGGTGTTGTTGATTTCGTACATCTCTTCCAATGTTTTGAACATCTCCCTTGTAGTATCCAACTTGAAGACAATCGGAACAATATGATCTTTGATGGAATCAACCAACACTTTCTTTGCCCTAGTATCTTTCTTCCTCCACTGCAACTTCTCTTCTTCCTCCTCAGGTTCGAGAACTTTTGTTTTCACAAACTCAGCCAAATCATTCTCTTCCAATGTGAGCATGATCCTGAACCTCCATGATGTGTAGTTCGATACTCCTTCGAGTCTATCCTCGATTTTCAGACCGTTCACCATCTTGAAATTTGAAATAGGAGATAGACTGAAAAAGATTAGAGTGAGTGCTGCAAACTAAATCTGATCATGATCTTTTTCAAACCCGCTCTGATACCATGTTAGTGTTTCTTAGATCAGATTAGACAATAAAGAAATCAATATAATTGCAACATATAAGACAATGAACACAACAAGATACCCTGGGAAAACCCTCCTCTTGAGGGAGAAAAACCCAACAAATGATCTCTTCTATAATGTAGAACAACTAGCAGAAATTTGCTTACAACTCAGGCCCAGCAATGGCCAATAAAGAATGTAATGAGGTCGCACCTCTCCTAGATACACAAGATACAAATGCATATCTTCTTCCTTGAAATCAGATTGCTGCTGCAAGTGCGAATTCTACTCTTAATGATAAATGCAAACTTGCTTGAGATGGAATATGAGTAATGACATAAATGACCTTGCCTTTATACAAGTGAGGCATCTCTTCACTTAGGTCGGCTCATATACAAAATAAATAATAAATACATAAAGTCGGCTCAAGCCAAGACTAAGATATGCGAACCAAGAAGGGTCGGCCCTTTAGCATTTACATTTATTGTTTGGTATAAATTAAATAGCCTAGAGGCTATGCATTTAATTTATCTTTTCTTCTTGGGATTCGTGTGATGAAGTGCAGACCGTAGCTGCTATAACATCAACACATACAAGATGACCATATAGGACATAATCCTCCATCTACCCATGAGATGCTTTCTTTGGATGGACACATAGATGATCTTCATTCAAAACAAGAGTCTCATACTCTTGGTATCATTACCAAGGAACAAAAGTCTCCTACTCTTAATATTTGTACACATGATGAAGATATAGAGAAATCTAGAGACATATCAGAAACAAATCATGAAGAAGGCTTCTACATAAGTCGTGAATCAGAAACATCCTGTGAAGTGAGTCATGAGGAAGAATTTTGTGTGGATAGTGAAGCATCAACACTTCTTGAAGAAGCATTAAAATTTGATATTTCCCAAGATCAAGCCAAAGGTATCAATCAGGAATTCATCCCACATATGGAGGATCCTCTCACTTATAAACTTGGATCACTCACCTTTGTAAGGGACAATCATCTTATCAATGACTCCACCCACTTCATGTTCCTATGATTGAGTTTGTCCCGTGCATTCAAGAAACTCAGAGCATGATTATCAATATAAAAAACAAATTCTTTAGGTAACAAGTAGTGCCTCCACTTTTCCAAGGTGCACCAAGGTTACAAAATGAGGATGGAGACCTTGTATTACATAGAAACCATTGAAACAAACCTAAAAAAACTATTACAAACATTTGAAATGGTCCTTAGGACCTTATTTCATCATAAAGACAAAAACCAAAACATACTAGGTCCATTAGACCCATAGGTGCTCCTGCACCAATAACGGACTTACAAACACTTAACAACCCACTATTTTGAAAAATTGCAATTTTGACAACTTTTAATGTCAACAATTGTAACTTTTTAAATTATCAACTAGATGACTTCCAAGCAACCTAAACACATTGAAAATGGTCTTGTTGAACCTTTATAACCTTGAATACATGACTCCCTGCAAGAAAACCTATTCTACCTACATTGACAATATTTTACCATCATTGACAATTTATTCACATATTTGATCTTGTTTACAATATGGATCAATGAAACAATAAGTGGTCTTTTAGACCTTATTAAAAAGTCAAACAATTTTGAAAACCTCCCTAGACACTTCTATGATCAACCTCTAATGCTCCAGTTGTGAACATAAGGTGTAGGTACTCCTGCACCAGAGACTCCCCAATGAACTATGCATGTAACGCATGGAGTCATCTTCCATTGATTGTAGAACATATTATTGACCCCCATTCACCAAAAAATAATATGGTTTCTTGGGCACAAAAGTGGAGCAACTCAAAGATAGGGTCTTAGCAACATTTAAAATTTAAAATTTCATTCTTCCTTTCTTATCATGCAAACTTGTGATTCAACAAAACAAGTATGCAAGGCCAACAACTTCAAAGCTAAGAATGGCAGATTGCTAAATGTTTAACCTTTTTCCTTTGCAATGGGATGGGAATACAATATGATAGAAGTGGGATGATAAATGCATCATTTGAAGCATCAAACCAATATGCAAAGATGAAAGAAAGTGCTAACCCCTTAAACTGAAAAAGTTTCTTTTAACTTAAATTTTGTTGGGTAGCCAATTCTTTTAAGTTATCAAATCCTACCATCATACATAATCAAAATGTTGTTTCAAATGACTATGAGCACTAAATTTCACTATTTGAAGATGTTGAAAACTTGTCATAGAGAACTAGAACATTGATGCAACCACTGATCCCACCTTAAAACATACCAAAAGCCTCCTAGCAATTAGACATAGGAAGATTTAATATAAAAAATAATCTTTGTTGCCTAAGCATAAACTTATGATGAATTAACCAAGCCTAGTACACACTCCCTCCCTATTAACAACTTAGACATATGGAGTTTATCACTAGTTGACTGCTGAACCACCTGACACGTGCACCTGAATTATGTCTATTAGTGTTCTAATTCGTATTTTTCAAGACAACTTAAACCACTTGGTGGTGTTTCCCTTCAAGTTGATTTACTTGAATGAAGAGATAAAGTCCTTTGATTAAACATTTGGACGGTAGTAACAATAAATTGCAATCTATCAAGACTTGATTACCTTATAACCTGTCAAATTCTAGTGATGAAACAATAGATTAATCATAATGTCACCTTGGGATCACATCACCATGAAAGAACTTCATCCAACATCCTTATGAGTGAAAGTACCACCAAATAGGTATTTTTTAGATCTATCTTCCTCGAGTGAGGGAAATTCAGGAAGAGAAGAGGAAAGAAAGACATGTAGTAGCTCTAAAAGAGGGAGATCAACTGGAGGTCAAAAGATTAGAAGAAAATTTCATACAAACATGGAATTTTTTCATGCTAAAGGGGGTCATTTTCTTATGATGATGAGAGCATAGGCGACATTGAGGTGCCCTTGAGGTACAAAAATCTACAAAAATAATGGGTACCCAAGAAACTTCCTCCAATAAAAACTAATTTTTGTGTCAATGAGAGGATATATTGCATAGCACCATTGTCATTACATGGTTTGGGCCCATTTTGCATGGACGACATAAAGGTTTGTTACGAAAAAGTTACTAAATTGATGGAGTTTTTAGACCTTTTTATAGTTACAAAGATTGGATGCAGTTGGTTTGATATACACGAAGTATGCATAGGTATGCACTGTCAGCAAATTATATATAGATAAAAGATAAGGATCAAAATAAAGGAGTGGCTATGTACATTGATATTAGGCCAAAAGAATTAGGGAATATTGCAAGGTTTATAAATAGTACATGACCCAGGTCAACAAATAAGCAACCCAATTGCATATTCGAGGCGCGCGAGGGAAACCATGTATTCATATGTGCGATAAAATCAACAACTTCAGGGGAAGAGTTGCTAATCGATTACAATTTGAATAAAATAGATACAAACACGGTTACTATGGGGGTGATACATACTATATACCATTTTACCCAACTTCCATTAATTAATGACTCCAATATACCATTTTATTATTATGTTTTTTTTCGTAAGTCTATTGGTTTCATTTTAGTAGTGTTTTTTTATATTTAATTTTTGTCATAGTGGGACATTGATCCTATGAGGAAGGCTCCGACCCAGAGCACAAACCACAATGCATCTTAAGGCACTTCTACCCAAAAGATTTACCTCATTGTAATTGCACAAATTATATGTGAGATTTTTTTTTTATTATTATGTTTTTTTCATAAGTTTATTGGGTTAATTTTGATAATATTTTTAATATTCTTCTCGTAGTTGGCTGATTGGGGAAAGGCACCGGCACTAGTAGAGGAGAGAATCCATAGGGAGGTGCAATCACTATTATGCAATGATGACATCGCATATTCTGCAAACCCTATGGATATGATGAGGAAGACCCAAAAAAAATGCAATGAAGAAGTCCTTAAGTTGATATTCATAGTGCCTCAAATAGATGAGATAAGAAAAAGGGTTAAAATATTGATTGAGAGAGCACAAAACTTGCAAGTAAGTTGTCATGAGATCTTTAATTATAACATAAGTTCATTCATGGTTTTATATTTTGTACTCTTTTATGTCATGAACTAAAATATGTGTTATTTTTATAGGATTATTTGCGTCCTCATGATGTTTTTGGCCATGATCAGGGTACTGCAAGTGTTGCCCAAGGAGCAGGGGTTGGTACAAGTGGTGATATTGATCTTCCTATGAATACATCACATCATTCGGCCCCATCATCTGTGCCTATATTGTCAACTGAAATGTCAGAAATACATACCATGCAGACATCAGGTAGTCCACCCTCTGGCAGTGAACAAATGCCAAAATATGCACCAAAATATGTACCTGAGGATGTAGAGGCCACTAGTACTAGTGATGTTTTAGCAGCATTTCCTAGATCTTCCCATATTACTAGTACGGGAACATTTCTAGTCACATTTGTGGTGACCGAGGATCTCCTTCCCATAAAGATAGAGAAGGTCCCAAGTACTTTAAAATGTTTTAATTATTATAGTATATAATCCAATTGAAATTTACTTATTGATCACTCTTTTTAGACTAATGATCCCATGATAATTTTGCAAGAAATGATGTTTTTTATAAACATCTAAATGATATTAAATTTGAGATCTTCAGGCCCACCATATGTACGCAGTGGAATGCCCAAAATGAAGATTTAAAAGATGAGCTCATTAACCATTTAGTTGTGCTATTTGGTAATACCACATTCAACTGAACCAAGGCCTTAAGAAAGATGGTACCTATCAAAAGTATGTGAGGGACCAATATAGGTCACATTAAGAGAAGAACAAAAAGTACGAGCATCCCCCCATGATTCTAGAGAGGGAGTGGAAGGACCTGGTGTCAGATGGAAAGGAGAATTTTGAAAAGAAAAAAGGAAAGACACCACCAAGCCAAGGAAGGTATGTGATACTATCAACAATGTAATTATCTACTGATTACTCTTTATTTTTACATAATCTAACATATTTCAAAATTTTCATAGGTTGCCCGACACATCAAAGGCAACAAAGGCAAGAGTAGAAAAACATGGGCAACACAAACTTGGCTTTGGTGGTTATATTAAATTAGCCACACGAATTTTAAGTATCAATAAATGAAATATATCCAAATAATAAATTAATTTGTTTTTGGTTTTATCATCTTATGCAAAACTGCAAGGTTCTTAATTCAACAGAGTGCCCACAGAAGAGGACATGAAGATTTCCTTCCAGCAAGGCTATGGAGCCTTGGCTGAACGCCTAAGACTCTTGACTGGGAAAACACAAGCTTCCACTACATCCGATAGGTAGGTAAATAAACTCAATTAAGTTTATTTAAAATTGAATACTTGTGCAATCTATTCAATATTAATTTCCACCATAAATTAATTATGTTTCTATTTGTTTTAAATAGGCAAGCAATAATAATGCTGTACATGACATTGGAATGCAGCCTGGTGAGGGTGGAGCACAACCTGTAGATGAAGTTCATGATGCGTATCCTGGTACTGGATGTATTCATGTGCTATACAAAACATAGTATGGATTAATACAATTAAACATCTTTAATTGCAATTGGTGTATTAATTAATGTAACCTTTCGTGTTTCAACTTTAGAGCATGTAGAGCATGATCAAGCTAGACAAGATCAAGAACATGATGTGGCCCCATTAGGTAAAGAGGACCACTCTAATGTTATTTTAAACATATCTAATTGTAATTGGTGTATTAATTAATGTAACCTTTTGTGTTTCAACTCCAAATCAAGATTTAGAGGGTGTTCAACATGTTGAACATGAGGCTATAAGACAAGACCAGGAACATGATGTGGCCCCATTAGGTAAAGAGAACCACTCTAATGTTATTTTAACTAATTAAATACTTGTAACAATAATAATAAAACATGTCAATTTAACATTTCTTTGCTATTGCAGCAGAACCCCCCATGTAGCAACGTCCACGTCATGTGTACAAGACTAGGCATACATTAAGATCATGAGTAGAGGGCAGAAAAAATCAAGGGGGGGAAAATGATTTAGAAAACGATACTCCACTTCAACTTTTTTTAGCTTCAAAAAAGAAACAAAAAAAAAGTGATTGTAATGTTATTATGACAACCATATTTTTGATAATATGTAAAAAATGAAAGAATGAATGTTATATGTTATTAATGGATGAATGAATGAATGTAATATGTTAATGAATGAATGTTATATGCTATTAATGTAGGATGAATGAATGAATGTTATAAGTTATTAATGAATGAATGAATGATTAATGTTATATGATTGGGTATGGGGAATTGAAAGTGATATGAGGGGGGGGCGGGCAGAGGGGGCGAGGGGCCAAATGAGCTTCCACCTTCACATGGTTGGCCCTATTAAGTAGATAATATTAAACTATTCTCGAAACAAAGAGAAGCTCAATAAGGTAATACACTTTTCAATATAATAAATGCATTGTTTGAAGCATCAAACCAATATGCAAAGATGAGTTTTATCCCAAATTCTTTGTTAGCTATTCTAAATTCTTGTATACTTTGGTTATTCATCAAATTTAATATAATTTCTCCATCTCTCTGTGTCTTTTGGTTCAATAAATACTTCTCTCTTTCTTATCTGTGTTTTCTCTTGTTGGCCTAAGTGAGATGTAGAATGCTTGAATTGAAAATTTTCTGTCACAAACACCCACATATATGATTCATGCCATATTCACTCCGTGGGGACACGTTTGCTTAAGAATTTTTTATTTTGTATACATATCAAGGTGAAACTGAAGGTTTAGAAGCTTTAGGGAACTCGGTTATGATGGTCTCTTTCTTATTATTTTCTTCTGTTCATATTTTTGTACTGATTTTTTCAAGAGCTTGAAGAAGAGGGGAAGTGCCCACCTAACCTCCCAAACCTTAAGAGGAGAATAAAAGAGGGTAATGTTTTAATTTTTATTTTTGCTGCATTATTTTCAAGATTACAAGGCATCACTTGTTTCATCTATTTGGAATATGTTTGATAGTGTTCATTACTGATACATATCAGTCCTTTCTCTATCATTTGTTAGAATTTTGTCCAATTTCAAAGCTTTAAGGAAAAAAGGGTCTAGTCGAAAGGACTATACTAAGCGGCTTGTTACAAATTTGTTTGTATATTATGGCTACAATGAATATTTGATCCAGACCTTCCTCGAGCTTGAAGCCTAAATTTTTGAATTTTGTTGTTACTATTTGCAACGAATATTGGTATGTAATGAATACTAATAGTTTTCATAGTGATACAAAGGTATGAGAAGTTTGATAAACTCCTTATGATAGTCATAAGGCTATGAATGTCCTTTATATATTGCTACCCTTTGCTCACCAAAACCTTGTTCTTGAAAGACTTGTCAATAGAAAATAACTTATTATCCTTTTGTATCTAATCACCATCTTTAAATTTTTATAGGGTTTCTAAGAGATCCATATGCCCATGGTTGTCCTCTCATGATGAAATAAGGGTTTTAACTAGGGTTTTGAACTACTATATTGTTCATGATCACAATGCCTATCACTGTCATGCTACACTCTATTCATTGCTACCTTACTATCATGATGGCTCATCAAATGTTCATGTCCTCAAACTCTTTCATTTGTTCATATGAATCTTTCTTTCATGAAGTTTTTGTCCCGATTGCAATTTTTACCAAGGTCTGCAACTTTATAAACTACCTTTTGCATCATCTCTTTTTTATAGGGTTCATCTCAAGCATGCTATTATCTCCTTCTAGCTCACTTTATTTGTGACCTTTTTCCTTTATTTATTGCATCACCCTTGCTTATTTAACCTTTGGTTTCCCTTTTAAGCTTCATTAATGTCCATGAAAAAATGGTCTTGTTTGGTCTATCCTTTGTCTTAACCCTTATTTAAGGTCTACCATCTTATAAGTATAAGGATTGTCATATCCTTTTTTTAATGCCATTCATATCTAAACTTGTCTTTTTCATGTTTTGTGCATTAGAAAAACTTGAATTTCACCTTGATGATCTTTTAATCCATCCTTGACAATCTCTAGTGCCTTGGGGGGTATCATCTACTACTATCATATCCTTTTGTCTTAATTGCCTTAAGTTTTTCCATGCATAAGGATAGATATACTCTTACTTTAAACATCTTAACATGACTGCCCCCTTTTAACTTAATTAATGACCTACCAAGTTCATGGTGAAAAGATGACCATATTATATAAAGCACTTATTTCATGCATTTATTCTCAAGTATGTGATGTGATGTCTCCACTTGAATATAATTTTCTCGGCTAAGACTACCCATCACCAAGGTCATTAGAATATCCAATATAAGAGTATACCTATCACAATATCTTCTAATGATGCTCTATTATCTATATCTCTATGCATTGTTTAGTATCATCATGCTCTTTTAACTTATTTATATTTCCCTTTTATTCATGTGTAGTCCTCACTTCTTGTACACAATTCATGAATTTCATTTATAATATTGTATGTGCCATGGTGCAGTGTGCTATGTGATAATCACTCACTCCATTTGCAGGATAAATATACCCTTGTGATCATTCATTTATTATGGACATCTCCTTTAATCTTAAGACATATCTATATTGATGCATTGCAAACCCACCAATTTTGAGTGGAGATGAGGCTTTATGAATTTTTATGTGCAAATTTTAGTATCATTCCATTTACATGGAATTGAGATGGTGTGAAAAAAGTGTGAAGGTATTTCAATTACCTAGGTTTAAGATTAAAATGGGAAAAAAATTACAAAAATTGGGTACCTTTAAAATGGGGCAATACTAGTAAATCTAGAAAAAGTAATGATTTTGCAATTTCATGTCAAGTAGAGGTAAAACTAAATATAATATACAATAAAATGGAAATAAAAAAATTGTGCAGGGTTTTAAAAAAATATCTTACATTTGTATTAGAGAGTATGTAAAAAATATATGGCTGGACCTAAAATACTAGTTCATGCTATTGTGGACCACATGCTACTCATACAGGAGAAACCTTGTGACCAAATTTGAGTGCCTGTCTAAATTTGACCCTTTTCTTTGGTGAAATATATATACATTCCTCCTCATGTGCTTGGGGTGCAACAAGCTGGTCTTCAATTACCTCCTTCAAATATAGTTGAGGAACCTATCTATGTAAATGCAAAGCAATATAATGGAATCTTGCAATAACGACAATCTCGGGAAAAAACAGAGTCAGAGAATAAGATGATTAAAAGAAAAAAGGTAATAGTTGTAGTTTTCTTATGTTAAACTTATTCTTTTGGAAGAATAGAAGATATTTGATGATTTAATTGTTGCCTAAATTTTTTTAGACGGTGAAATATAGGATATGGAATAATTATAAAGTTCTAGCCTATTGCGTTTTGTTTCCTTTTTCCCAAGAAGATTTCCTTTTAATAGATAAGTGATTTGAATCTTGTATGTAATTTCTTTATTTTGTTGATAACATAATTTGCGCACCATGGTTAAGTAGGAGTTTTGAAGCTACAGAGAGAGAATCTATACTTAGAGGAGTTGGAAAATTTATAGCTATTTGATGATATGTTTACTTTTGATTCATGCTAAATTCTTGCACTAAAGATAAATTTGCATGTAGAGATAACAAATTTGTGTGAAGTTTGCTATCTTTATTGAAATAACATTACACTACAATTGCATAGTAGTTTTGGACATTGGAAAAAAATTCTCATCCACTCGAGGATTTTGTGAAAGAGCATGCTTTCTCTATATATTAATGCTTGGAATATTTTTTCCCTTAACTTATATTACATTTTTAGTTGCTTTAGATGTAGTAACACAAATTTGAAACTTACACAATTTTTTTAAGAAATACTACTTTTATTTGGTAAAGTTCATCATCAATTTATTATCTTTCTTTTAGGATCTTAAGTTTTGCAATGTTTATTAATCTTCTTCCTTTATCCTTTTGTCCACTTTGTATGATATTAAACATCCTGTTGGTAGCTATGCTTTTACCTTGTCCAAAATTTGAGGTAAAGGATAGTTTGACTATATTATTTTGGTTTATAATAGGAGGATATTGCCCAATGATGCTAGTGAAAGTGGAGAGGCTAATCAGGAGGCTTGTTTTCTCACCATAATTTCATGTGACCTGTAGAAACTTTGCTTCTTGTCGATCTCAAGTGCAGTAATATAGGTTTGGATGAATTTGTTTTAGTGGATAATGGATGATTCAAAGAAAGATTAATTATTTTATAGGAAAATGACTTCTTATACAAAATTAAAAAGGATTTGAAGGCTTATTTTGGATCTTGTTAAGTGTGGTAGAATGATTCAATTTCAAATTGTGGTCATTTCCAAGAGAGCTTGTGTTTTAGGAATGTTTATGACCATGAATAGTTTTTTGTAGTGCTCAAATTCAACATTATCCACATAAAATTAACATAGAGGTAGAGATAGTTCTTCATGTATTTTAGTGCATGACCTAATATTAATAGCATAAATTGTTTCCATTTTTACAGAAATATTGTACTTGGACAATGTTTGCATCATACAAGGCTCTCCCAATACCTACTATACTATTCCAAGAGATGTAGCTGCCTCATTAGAGGATATTATATGGGTACATGCCTATGGAGAAAACCTTATTCCACTACCTATGCTTTATTATATATTCAAATATTTTTTTTGCATAACCATAATTCTATTTATTCATTACTTTGCTGATTCACTTCAATGCACTTGGTGAGGATTTTCAAGCTATATTTGACTGAGTGACTAATAAATATTGCAACATTTGCATTTCATAAAAATTGGAGTTCTTTTCACAATAAACTATTTGTAACATTCTATTGTTGGCCACTTGCATTTGTAAAATTAGGTGAGAAGACAACTCTCATCTCTCAAGACGTATTGATCCAACTATTTGAAAAAAATTGTAAGTTTTAATATGAATGAAATAAGTTTTAGATTTAAATTAAAATGGAATCTCTCTCTATTTAACCTTGTGACTTGTATGTTTGTGGATTTGGGTGATTTTCTCTTGCATCAGTGGTGGATACTACAAATCTTGATTAATAGGAACATGGTATGTTATAGTGTAGAGGATGATTTGAGGTCACTAGATAGACCATTTTAGAGTAGTAACATCCCTTAGAGATAGATGGATTTGAACATGGGTGTACATGTGGGCATGGTGGAAGAGTTTCCCTAAGTGATTGTAGCCCTTTTCAATTTCATATTGCTTTCTAACAAAAGGGTATGCAATTTTCTAGTTGGGATGGAAAGTGTATGCACACAAATGAAAGAGAGTTGCATAAATTTAGTGTGGGGGATTTTTGTATTGACCTAGGTATGTAGGGACATGTACATGTTAGTTTACAAAGAGGAGTGGAGTCTAGGAGGTGGCATGGAATGCTAAAAATATGGGCATGGAAGGACATTTCAATTTTGAAGCATGTGGGTCAAATGATGAAGATGCCATAGGATCTATTTATTTTTCCTAAGATAGATGTCCGTAGTATATGGAGTTGGTGGAATTGGTGTATTGGCACCAAGTCATGGATGATATTTTTAAGGTATACTAGAGGCCTTGGAAGGCTTGCAAGGAGTGGGTGGATGATAGCATGTATCTATAGTATGTCTTTATATTGCACTACATCATCAAATAATATAAGTACTTTACTGTGAGGTATAAACTAGACAAATTTTGTAATGGTATTTTTTATTGGGATAAGGTGTGATAGTGAAGGGGGCATATTTTTGCATAGGTCACATGGGAGGAGGGAGTATGGGGAGCATTGATAAAGCTAAGGATAGCATATAGATTTAATGGATCAAAACACATTTAGTGTTATGGGTGTTGCAACTAGATTTGGAGGATGTAGGAGTTACTATATATTATACAACTTGGTGGTGGCCATTGAGACTAGTGTTACTATCATATCCACATCATAAGGAGTCACAAGAGTATATTCAAGTAGATATTGGTGAGGTGGAGAGGATGAGGGTTGAGGAATAGTAGGGAGAAAAAGAGGCTAGGGGACATGATGGAGATCAACCTTAGGTGTAGGAACAACCATATTAGTCATAGACACAAGATTGGGGTGGGCCAGTTCCCATGGATACAAATACACAAGAGGAGTAAGGAGGTAGAGAGAATGAGGATACATAATTGCAGTTAGAAAACTTGATGTCAAAGTGGGATGCTAGGAAGGTAGAGTGGGATAAGGAAACGAAAGATTGGGACCAACCCCATGGAGAGTGGGAGATATTGAGGGTAGAGTAATATAGGCTATAGGTAGAGATGGATAGTTTTAGGGAGGATCAAGATGCTTGGATACTAGAGAGGAATTATCTTTAGGTGTAGTTATAAAATTCCTAGTAATATGTCCAAAGACTATGGGCAGAGAGATTTGGCATTTGGATTGCTTGGTCCATAGTAGGGATTGAATAAAGCTTTCATAGAGGTAGAGTGAGCAAGAGAGAGAGGAAAAAGTGGGTAGTGTGGGAGTTCTAGTATTATAGGTGTTTATGTAAGTAGGTGGTGCTTTCTAGATAGAGGGGAACCTACATATACAAAGACATTAGGGATAGGGGACAATAAATCAAAGAGATTAGGTAGATTAGTCAAATATATATTTTTTTAAAATTCAAAGTTTCGTCAAAATTTTGACGAAATGTACCGACGAGGTTGCTATACCTCCAGTGAAAGTTTCATCGAAAATTCAACCTATGTTCGTCAGAATACCGACGAACAATTGTTGTTTTTTTGGTTGCTTTTTGATTGACAACTGATAATTTTTTTTTGATTTCTCATTGATAAATAGACAAAGTTTCATCAATTTTGCGACGAACCCAACCAACATTTTTTTTCGTGTTGACCGACACTTCTGGCTTGTTGTTTCAATGCAAAAAAGTTGGTCAATAAATCAACGAAAAATAAAAACAGTGTTTCGTCAGAATTTTGACAACAGTTTGTCAAAATTTTGATGAATATTCATCGGAAAACCTATTCAAATATAGTAGTGGATAGAACCCCTCTAGTCCTAAAACATATCCACATTGGATTCTCCTTTGTACCTATCAAAATGTTGGCAAAAAACACTTTTTTTTTTAACCTTTTGAGGGATTAAATAAAGCCATTTATAAATTATGTTTTGTAAGTATGTATCTCTTATTATAAGCTTTTCAAAAAGTATAATTTTAAATATTTTAAATTTATTATTATATTTATATTTTATTTCTTGTGAATTTTATTTTTCACTAAACATTAAGGTGTTTATTTCACATGTGTGAAAAATAGAAAAATAGAGAAGAAATGATAAAAATATGTGTGCACTAGGTATTGATTTTCTTTTTTCATCAAAATAATAATAATAATTTCAATACATAAAAAACAAGTTATGTGTGACAAGATACACCTATGTCCTAATTATAATTAATTTGAATTCAAAAATTAATTAAAAAATCTATGCAATAAAAATTTATGAAAAAATATCCATGCACTAGATATTGATATTAAAAATTTATATTTTAAAAGTTATAATTTATCCTATTCATAAAAAAATTATGTGTGATGACATAAAAATCACTTTTTAAAAATGTTGTTTACTATAAAAAAATAAGTTATTAAAAGTTACGTAAAAAAAACACAATTTATTTCTATTTTTTAAATATAATTAGAATCTACACACAAATCTTCACAAGTCACTAGCTCACATCATTACCAAATTATTAATGGTTTAGTTGGAAAATTATTTCAAGATGGAAGACATGGATGAGGATGATCCTAGACAAGTGTGAATCGTAGTGTCCAAATTGAACTCAATTGCAACTCTATGGTGCATAAATGCATAGAGTTTGAAGAAGACAACGAAAGGAAAAAAATAGACTATGGCCTAAGATGTTGAAACATCTAACAACTTAATTCTTTCCTTTTGACTACTGATATGAATTATGTAAATAATTTTATTACTTACAAACAAAGAGATTAGTTATTGTAGGCTTATATTGAGCAATTGTGGTTATTCGTAATATAATTTTAAAATTAAGATATTCTATAATGTGATTATTATTATATTATATAATATAAATTAATTTACATATAGTATAGATATATAACATAGACTAACAACAATAAAGTATTATATATTATATTATTATATTGTTACTATAATATATTAATATATTAAACAACCCTAAACCCAATCCAAGAATAAATCTAGAATGAGTTCACCTTTAAAGTCTAAAATATCAATTTTTACCTTGGATCCTTGTTTGGTCATGGCTTCAATGAACCTCTCCATAGGGTCTAATGCCCTAGCATTTTCTAGGTTGTCTTGTTCTTCTTCAAACTCATCTATATGTAATGTAGCCTCCAATGATTTCCAATAGCCTAAACCATTCATCAATATTTATTTGAGGGTCTACATTCCTCCAACCTTTTCTTCCTCAATTCACATGGATTCTCCTCTAGGCCATCACATACTAGACTAATGAAAACAAAAATTATTACTAGATTGCAACTGCATACTCATTTTGTAGGAATCAAGCACAGTTGAAGTAATACCCCACCTTTGTGAACACTATAAATTCATACAAAACATAAAAATCAAACAACTGCTTACAAGTATAGATAAACATCCCATTGGAATAATAGGTGCAATGGTAATCTCCACAAAAATAATGCCATCAATATTTGATTGACATAAAATATGGAGATTCAGACATGGATAGAGCACATGTACAAATATGTCGAAAACTCTTCTCCTAAACTACTTAAAATCTATTGTTTTCTTATTTGTATGATTACCATTCCAAAAATAAAACTAATTTTCTCACCATTAACAAACAGATACAACTACATGAGAGTTTGACACAACAGTTCTTAGCAATAGAAAATGAGATGCGAGAAAATTAGTTTCCAGCAATGTTAATAAAAAATATTGTAAGACAAAATGAAGCAAACAAAAAATTCCACACTCGTCAATCTACATATATTTGCAAACTAAATTACAAAAGAACAATGGAAAGACTAAAAAGATTCCTCCAATCAACATTTGAGGCAACCATTTGAAAATTATCACATTTCTAAATTTACAAATATATATTTTTCCTACATAACAATATTGTTTTAATATATATTGCAGATAGATGAAATTTTTTAAGTGGCCGACCCGTTGTCAAATACCTTCCATGCATTTTGTGCAAAGTGCAATTACAAGTTCAAAAATTATGGAATACTAGAAGAACAAGTTGTTTTTTATGCTAGATGTAATGATGATGTGACCTATATCTACCCCCTTATTTAAAAACCATCTTAATAGTTGACAAAAAACAAACAATAATTTATCTACTAATAAATCCATTGTTCAATTGTGATGGCTGCCTTATTTAAACACAAACAAATAGCAAGATTCAAAGATAAAAGGTTGCGATAGTACCAATATGAAATGTTTGATGATAAAGGTTGCAACAACTGCTTAAACTTAGAGAAGTTTACCTACAAAATTTCGTATCAAAGCAATTGGACTGATACCCAAGACAAGGGCACCAAAATATTCAAAAAACTATGTAATATTTAAAGAACTAGGAAAAATAAATTGAGCGACCGTGATAAAATAGAGTCTCAACATTAAAAATTTATCTCTTTACTCCAATATATAGGAGTCCAAGTTTGCAAAAATCACATAAAGGAATACAAAAGATCCAAAATTTATATTTATTAAGACTATTCCCAAATAACCAATCACCATGATGGTCAATCCATAGCCAAAATCCATCGATCCTTTCTCTATGATTTTATCTTATGCATTGTCTCTGCCTCTCTAGCAACCCATCAACCCCTTCTACTTAAGCTGAAACCTTCCACTGGCTCAACTTCTTTCCATTAATCATTCCCCCAAAATGATGATTGATCATGGAATGTTTTTTCTCACAAAACCATCGATCTTTGACTTATTTCTTTTGCATAGTTAAACCCTCCCTCCTTACATTGGTAGAAAATCAAACCCAAAAATGGCTATCACTTTAGTCCAATTGATCAGTTCTTCTTAAACCAACCACCAAAAACTTTGACCTTTGGCCGAATCTCTCTACTAATCTTATTGATCCCTCTTGGAATAATAATAATAAAATGATCTCTCATTTGGCCAAATCTTCTAAAAATCAACTAGTGAATTCACTCTATTACTCCTCTAGAAACTGTTGCCACTTTTTTCTTGGCATAACCTTCAAAAGATGCCAGCCACTTGTGCAAAGTATTATTATTATTTTTTTCTCTAAAAATTAATGTATAACTGCCATCCTCCATCTTCTTTCCAATGAGGAAAGGAAACAAATATTCTTCACTTCATATAAAGTATGCCACATGTCACAAGGAAAACATAAAAACAAGAATTGACATCCAAACTACAAAAACAATACTGAAATGAATTTTAAACCAAAACCAAAAGGATTGATGCCCCTACATCAAATTGTTATTTCTTAATCCACACAACACTACATATGAAGAGTGCATTGAAGATAAATTTACTATCATCTTAATGCTACATGATTTCTTAGCAAGAGTTTGCTTCACATTGAAGCACACCAATGCCATCATCCATGTAATTTATATTCATCAATAATCAACACATCCTATGAAAAGGTAAGAATAATATTTTCCAAAAAATTATTACTATATCCATGCTTCTATTCATTGAATATTCTTATATAATACAATAATGATTTTATAGAAAGTCTCTCAATACAATATTTGCAAGCAATAAATGAGATACAAAAGGGGACATTGTTGCACTTCTACCATCTGGACAACCACTATCTTCTGTGCTCAAACATGTCTGATGCAAATCTATTAGTTGTTTTCAAAAATTTCTCATGACAACAACTATAAATTTTAGTTGCATAATTATTTATGATAATATGTGTCAATTTCTACATACACAATTATTTGTTTAGAATTTCGTGTTATATGATACCTATGATACAATGATAATACTATGAATATATATTTCTATTCATAAACATTTGTAAAGAATAAAATTAAAATTATGTTTCCTATTATAATAAATAAGGCTTTAGCTCACATCAAAGATTTACAATAGAAAGATAAAATGAAAACTCCATTTCTACTATTCATTTATTTTAAAACAACACAAATTGAAATTAGACCCAAAGATGCTTTTGTTACAAAACACATCCACATTACACTTGCATATACTTTTGTTAACTAAATGCTTCAAACAACCAAACACAACCCACAATCAATAGGAACCTAACACAACCATGTCTCTTGTTAATTTATGTTATTTTCTCATTTACTTGTTTACTATGTTGTATACACTATGATGGAGTCTCAAATAATATTAACCTCTAAAAAAGGAAAAGGTGAAAGAAATAAGGTATGATAAAAGGACAACACAATAAATGGGAACTAAACTAGGGGTAAATGAGATAAAATATGATAAAGGATTGTTAAATTAGGGGAATATGTAGGATAAATTTGTGATAAAGTTAGTAACACAACAATACACTAACAAGAAAACATAATTATAAATTAAAATTACATAAATAAAAGAGGTAGAGTTGAAGATGCTTCCATGGGTTGACCTATAGATACATTAAAGTCCCTCTTTGGCTTTGTATTTTTTGGATAGGTAGTTGTTATTGAAGTCAAGGTATATAGGAGAAAACAAGCCATAACTAGGGACATTATATATTTATCATAAATTGAAGGTGAAACTCATATTCTCAATTCTTAAAAGGCCTTTGTGAGAAATTGTGGCTTCATTTGATTAAGTAATCCTTTCTAAAGGTAGATCCAAGCATAAAAAGAGAATACCATGAATTTCTCCATTTAGAGATGGAAAAAATAAATCTGTGCATTGGGATTCAATTCTAAAAAGCAACTTCCAAAATAACCAATGTCATTTGATCAATTGGTGATGCTGACTAGATTACGAATACAAAAGAAACATTGTCAACTTCATGGATGATAAGGAGACAAATAAAATATGATAAACTAGGATGATGATGTTCAAGATAGATGATATTTGTAAGAGAGAAAATCTAACCCAAAAACTTTCCCTTGAGAGTCATTTATGCCTTTAATGCCTCATGTACCTCTTGGTACCACTTATTTATTTGGAGATGAGTAAGAATACACACCCTTAAGTTTTTTATAGGAGTCATCACCATGAAATCATGTTGTGAAACTAGAATCTTTGCAATCATATTCTCCTTACCTTTGATGTAGTATAAATCAAAGTCATAATCACACAAGAAATCCATCCAATGTAATTTCCAAGAATTTAGGTTAGACTATGTGAAGATGTGCTATAGATTTCAATGCTAATTCTTGAGCAAAAAATTGGTTCCTAGGAGGAAAATTTCTCCAAAAAACAATAACATGAATGACCAATGCAAGCTCTAGGTTGTGAGGGGTGATTGAGCTCATGATTTGTAAGTGTCCATGACTCATATGCAAGCATATGGTTCTCTTACATGAAGATTGCTTCCGAACCCCCCGTAGAAGCATCTTTGAACATTAAAAAATGTGTGTAAATTCAATTCTAAAAGGATTGGTGCACTCATGAGGCACTCCTTAAGGGTTTCAAAGATACTTTTTTTTATGAAATAAAATTTTTTCATTTTCTTTGAAGAGAATTTATAAGATGCACATCCTTGAGAAATATTGTACAAACCTATTATAGTACCTTACCAATCCCATGAAACTCCTCACTTGTGTGAAATTTTTAGGTGTTGACCACTCCTTAATAGCTTGAATCTAAGGTAATATGCCCCAAATACAACATTGCTACTTAACAAGAGACACATTTTGTTAGATTACTATATAATTGGTTCTAAAAAAATGAAAATCTTGACACAAGTGCTCCTCATGCTATTTAGATCTTGAAAAGATAAGTATACCATCTAGAAACAACAAAAAATGTAGTCTAAGAGAGTAGATAAATTTTTCATGAGACTCATGAGCATGGCAAGAGTTTTTGTCAACCCAAAGAAAACCATTGTGAACTTGTAGTGTTCATATCATGTTTGAAAGGAAATATTATGAATATCCACCTCTAAAATCCTTAGATGATGACACTCTTAACTTCAATTTGATCTTATAGGACACTCTAGCTCTCCAAATTTTATCAAATAGATCACTAATCCTTGACAAAGGATAAAATTTATTCACCATCACCTTGCTCAATTGTTAGACTTAGTGATTGTTATTGAGTTTAAAATGATGCTTAAGAAGACAATGTATCCAAAAAATAAGCACACAAAAGATCTTTGCAAGATCTATGTTGGAAATATTGTCATTGATGTCAAAGGCGAATCAATGTCTAGTGTCTTGTTGGAGGGGTGTTAAATAAAACAAAAAATAATAACAAAATTGGGATGATCCCCTCTTGGTGTTGTCATAAAATTGGGGTTATGTAATTATAATAAACATTTCTGAGGTCCTCTCAAAGTGGGACAACCCCTAGAGTGGTATGCCAACATTGGAAAATTAAATTAAAACAAAACTAAAATAAATTATTATTAAATAATTTTGGGCCAACCCCTTTGGAGAGTCACTCCTCTTAGGTGAAGAGCCATGAAGGTTGTATAAATAAAAGTTTGAAGGAAAGAAAAATTCAATCAATTAAAAGAATATTATTCATATGAAGAGCATAAACAAAAATCTATTTGAGCAGATTTATAAGATTAATTTTGTGAGAAGAAAAGAAAAATAAAATTAAGATCATGAAATTTTTATGAGAATAATTATTGAAGACTATATTGTAGATTTATGAGTGTTGTGTGGCAGATTTGTGAGCAATTGAGAGGGTAGATATAAGAAGTTTCAAATAAAATTATTATGTTGTTCTTCTGGGGGTTGGAGCCTCCTATTTGAGGAGATCAAGAGGTTGGAGCCTCTTATTGGAAGAGATTGGTGTCTCTTTCTAGGTTGGTGCTCAGTGGTGGGGATTGGAGTCTCTAGTGGGTTGGTGCCTAAAAAAATTGTAAGAAGATTAATACAATAAATTTTTTTTGTGATTTTCTTTTGTAAGGGTTTCTATGTAAAACCATGTGCCTCTCATGTGTGTGCTTAATTGATAGATATTTCATTTATGGTATTTCTATTGATGATTGCATTTTGAAGTAATACTACTATTATTATTTAAGTTGTGAAAAGTAAATTTTTGATCTATATTAATACCCCCTCTCAGTATAAGTGTGACTTTCATCAATTGGTATCAGAGTGGATTCCTTCAAAGTTAGCTTAATTGCTTGAAGGTAGATCTTAGAAGAACATGTGGCAAAAGGATTTGGGTTTTCCTCAAATAGGGCACTACTATTTGATGGATCAAATTATACCTTTGGAGCATAAGGATGGAGACTTTTTTGAATTCCCTAGGATATGGCATTTGGTGATTTATTGAAGTTAGTTATACTCCTACAATCCCAATAACAAACCAACCAAAAAGAAGGCAAGTGAGAACAATGCCAAAGCCAAAAATGCAATCTTGTGTGGATTATTCAAATCAGAGTTTGTTAAAGTTATGAACTGAAAATTAGCTAAGGAAATGTGGGATAAGTTGAAAAATATATATGAAGGAGATGAAAAGGTTAAGAAGGCCAAGCTACAAACTTGCATGAGTCAATTTGAGAGTTTGAAGATGAAGGATGAAGAGAATATCACTGCCTATCTACTTCGTGTGGATGAAATTGTCAACACTATCCATGGTCTTGGAGATGAGGTTGAGGATGTAATAATTAGATCTCTCCCCATGAGATTTGATGCAAAATTTTCAACCATTGAGGAAATGAAGGATCTAGACACTATGAAGATGGATGAGTTGCATGGGATCCTCATGGTGTGCAAAATGAGGACAAAGAAGGATAAGAAATAAAAACATAAAGTTGTCTTCAAATAATCCAAGAAGATGAAGAAAAATGATATTTATCGAACGAAATTTCAAGTGATGAAGAATCACACTTTTTAAGAAAGAACAAGAAAGGATTCAACAAATATAAAGATAATTCTACTCTTAAAAATGTTTCAATTATGGTAGAATGGGTCATTTGGATTCTAAATGTCCACTAGTTGAGAGTGAAAGTAGTGAAGAGGAAGAAGAATACTAAAAAATGGAAGGAAGGGAATATTATCATAACAAGAAAAAGAGTGCTCAAGGGAAGAAGGAAAAAGGAACTTCTGAAGACATAAGAGTCTCTACATTCAAGAAACAAGTATCAAACCCAAAGAAAGTAGTGAAAGCTTCTTTGATAGAGATAGAGAGGAGATACTCTTTATGGTGATGGAGGTAAAGGATGATGAAGAAAAAAGAAAGAAGATAGAGATTTGAAAGAACATACTTAAGATGATGAAGAAGAGGATCTTGAGAAGGAACTCCAATTTTCTTATAATAAGATTGAGAAGCTCAAGAAAAATATTTCAAGACTAAAATCATGACTTCAAGAGGATAGTGAAACTAAAGTGAAATCATCTCAAAGTCTTGAAGAATTAAAAATAATGATCGTTGATCTAAAGATTCAAATTGATGAAGAAAAATGAATTGAAGAAGTTGTAAGAGATCAACTGAAGGAAAAGGAATTAGAGTGTGAGAAATCAAAGCTTGAAGTTGTTTCCTTAAGGAAAGAGTTGGAAAAATTGAACAATCAATTAAATCGAAGCAAGAAGTTTGAAAAGAGCTCCAAAATTTTGGAATATATTATAAACTCCCAAATATTTCCTTTTATTAAGAAAAATCTTGGTTTTGAAGAAAAATGAAAGACAATCAAAGAATGTTCAAGATCTAAGGCTACAAATTTATCAACGAAGACAAATGAAGAAAAAACCAAAAGCTATAAAATATGCTCAAAGGCTCCATTAATGCTAATAAGAAGAGAGAGTAATATTACTTAGAAAATCAACATTCGTCACAAAGTCAACAATGAAGGTTTCAAGAGACCATTCTCTCAAAGGCAAGCGCAATATGTTTCAACATTAATTTTATTGTTATTGTTTCTTTTTCAATAAGTTTGGTGATAAGGAAATAGATTGTAGAGCTCATACAAGGAGGGATTTGGGTTTCCTAACAAGAAATTATTGACGCCTAAAATTGCTAGGAAAACAACCTTATGAGAAACTCAATAAATGGGGGACCAATTTCACTAAACTAATTAACATCTAGGTTTTTAAAGAAGCCAGATCTTCCTATAATTGGGGGGTTTAGAATGGGAAAAGGGAGCAAATATAAAAATAAATTCTAACCTAAGGTGATGCACCAAGATTTAGTGTTTTAGGCACAAGAAATCTTCCTTTTGGATAAAAATCTACTATATCTTAGGATAACCAAAACATAGATGAAAATCCTAAGCAATTTAACCAACATAAATAATATAATTTCCATACACATTTACATAATAAGAAGAGTCCAAGACATGATCCCAACAACAAATCTCTATTGAAATTATAAAAGATTTACAGATAAACTACTCAGTACAATAAATAGCACAATATAATGTCTTATATTATTCAAAAAATAATTTTTTGAACAAATGGCATAGTATATGAGTCTTAATAATAATAAATAACAATACAGAGGCCTAGAGTTTTTTAGTCTTTTCTTTCTGTCATTTTCAAACCCTTTCATAGAGCACTGCAACAATATATATAGAATTTTCCCACCGGGCCTCGAAGCAACCACCTAAAGGATTCCTCAGGCATGCATCATCCTCACCTTGGATGAATCAAAGACAAATCACAACAAAAAGATATTCAATTTACTGCATAGAACATAAAGGAGAAAGAATAAAACATGAAATTCCACAACACAAGAACACTAGATATTTTATGTGGAAAACCCAATGAGGGAAAAACCATGGTGAGGGTTAGCTCACAATATATAGTTGTATCAATACTGGTTAAAAAAGAGGATCACTGCCAGATGAAAAATCTCATTGCTTACAAGGACTCACTGTCTAGACATGGAGGCTCACTGCCTACAAAAATTATGTAAACAAAAATGGCTAACGACCAGAGTTGAACTGATGAAGTTACACCACAAGTGCAAGTTTAGTTCCTTTGATACTCAGAGTATTTGCTCGCATGATAGAAAATAAGATTTTTTCATTCTATTCACACACTTCTCTTATCCTACACATTCACATTCACACTTCTTCATTCGATTCTCATTCATATTCAAACCATCTTGTATATATACCTAATATATTCACACACATCAATTAGGTCGACCTAATTAGATGCAATTCATATTTTCAAAAAGAATAACTTATCGGCTTCCAAAATTAATTCAACCGTGTCATGCAATATCATGCCGGCTAGGACCAAATCTAGGTCGCACATATAACTACAATTTATTTTGATCTATAAACTAATTATTAGGTTGACCATGATTGACCTAATAATGAAGTGCAATCTCAAAAACCGATGCCAAAACTTCATCCAATCATATGAACATCTGGAAATACGTATGTACACATTTCTAGAGATCATAAGCCTTTTCCCAAAACCTTAAACCACACAGATTACCAAAGAGAATATGCAGACCAAAATATTGGATCAAATACTAGATGTTCTACACACCAGTTCAGATTATTAGACCAACATCATGACATCAATGACCGTTAGTGTAGGTTTTTATTTCCTAGTTGGGATATTTATTTTTCCTTTATTACTAGTTTTTTCCTACACCTTTTTAATCTTGCTTAGGTTAATAAAGCATGTTTAATTAGGTGAGACGATTATGATGTGTCACCTTCCTACATGTGAGCATCCATTTTCTATCTTGGGAAGATACCTTGCTATCTTTAGTTCGATAGATGGTTGCTCCTCATTGGTCGGTGTTGCCACCTACACCCCTCTCTCTTGCCTATATAAACACGCTACCTAGCTTGTATTTTCAATCAATATGGAATGCATTGTGTTGTTACTCTGACATTCTCTTGCTTTGAGCTCTTAAGGCAATTTTTTCTCTTTGAATTTTGCATGTCTCTCGGAATCGTTGGTTTGTTTTCATTTGCATTTCAATTTATGTAGCTTAGATCTCTCTTTCAGATTCTTGTTTTTAATCTTATTCAAGATTTCTAACATGGTATCAGAGCTATAGTTTGAGAGTTTTAGGTTCATTTGATTCCTGATTGAGAGATTGAGTTCTGTAAGATCTTGTCAATCCCGTATGTTCTTCTTTTGCGTTTTATAACGATCTGGAGAATCAGAAAGGATATAACAAGACCCATTAACTCCTTTCTTTTGCATGCAATTTTTTGTGAGATCCGGGTGATTGCAGCATTTCTGGTTGTTCCAATGTGTCTAGGAGGCTCGAGAAATTCAGAAATTGCTTTCATTTCATCTGATTTGGAGATCATGTGAGAAAGTTGCAAATGGGGGTTTGAAGCTCATATTTTATAAAGCATCTTTCAAACGGGGTATTTTTAGGCCAAAAGAATATTTCTATTGTGTTTGGAAGGCCCCAAAACCCCCATTTTGATATAAGGGTCATGTAGATCGGACATCAGAAGCTTTGCATGTCGTTTTTCCCTTCTTGAAGACATTTTTTTACACTACGCCTACATTCTATGGAAGTGATAAATAAAAATGCCTATATGGGTTTTGTTTGTTGCATCGAAAAACCATCTGGGTATCAATTAGTTTTTTCATGCAGGCAACTAATCGTGTGGCAATTACATCAGAAAGCTTCAGCTGGACCCCTCACCATTGCAATTTTCATTTTTCCACCTGATTTTCAAATGGCTCGTTCTCAGCCATACGAAGGTAATTTTTAGTGAATTTTTTTTTGAAAAGGGGTGGAATCGCATGCTCTTTACAGTGGTATAATCTTTTTTTTTCAAGTGACCTCATTTTTCCAGAATTTATGTTTTCTCATCAGATCTGAAGAACAGTTCTCGATTTTTGAACTTCAAACCGCTATAACTTTCTCATATGATCTCGGATTGAGGTCATTCGTGTTTTGAAAATAGATATTTTTCCAAGCACTACACATTGGTGTAGGTTTGAAGTCGTTATTCAGAGATAATTTTTTTTACTTCAATATTTGGGTCCATTTTTGGACATTTGTATAACTCTGGAAAATAACTCCAGCATTGTAAACACACTGATCTATAAAGTGCCAAACAAATTTTTCTGGGGGGGGTTCTTTGATTGAGTAAAAAGGGGGGTTCATTGTGTTGACTCTTCTTAGCACATATTCTCTTTTAGAAACATGATTTTATGCATCATAGTTCATTATGGGGTTCTCATTTCATCCTGCTTTGATCATGTTGAAATGGGGAAACTACACACAATGGAGAAATGGTATCATCACACATCTCCGATGGCTTCATTTGTTGCCAAATTTGTATAATATTGTTCCCCCTTCTGGTTTGGAGGAAATTTTTGAGGGGATATCACTCCTCTATTCATATCATACTTTGGAGAGTTTTCTAGAGTCTCCTCATCTTTGTGTCTCAACCTTGCTTGGAGATCTTGAGACTATCTTGGAGGCCCTTTCTTTCTCTTCAGAGATTTCATAAATGAGACTTCCTCCATCTTCATCGGAGTTTCTTCTGCATCTACCATTAGATTGGCTTCAGTCTTCTTTCAATGGTTTTGAGGACACTTCATTATGGGGGCAATCAAGTCTCCATCTATTCCTTCGATGGAAGGAACATCACAATGCAATCTTTAGATTTTGTTCAGCATCTGTTTTCGCATCGTCTTGATTTGTCACCTTCTACATTGATTGGGTATGTACCTGGGTGGGTTGTGGCATCTTCATCTTCATTAGGCAAGGAGACACAATGAGTAGCTTTCAGAGATATCATCAGCATTCATATACATCCATCCTTCCCTCAATTCCTATCCGGAATGGGAAGCATCTCTGCACTTGCAACTAGTTTTGTTTCTTCCAAAAGGGAGACAAGTTGTTTGTCGACATTGGATCATCTTTTGTCTACATACACTTACCTTTTTTTTGCAGGTGATCACATATTTTGGGGGGGCTATATTGTCTCCCTATTTCCCTCTTATGAGGGGGGCATTGATTGTATTGTATCCATGTGATGATTGTTGTACTTGGGGGGATGATGTTGAGTCCTCCAATCATCACCTTTCTGCATTTCATCTCCTTTTTTTCGGAGAGGGGTTTTCTTCCCACTGGGTTTTCCCCTTTTTTCTCCATTTAGTGGGAGATTAGTTGCATTTTCATCCTATGTACATGGATACCTAATATGGCCATCAGCCGGGACCCTTCTTTATACCCACCTAAGTAGCGCTTAAGGGGGGGTGTTAGTGTAGGTTTTTATTTCCTAGTTGGGATATTTATTTTTCCTTTATTACTAGTTTTTTCCTACACCTTTTTAATCTTGCTTAGGTTAATAAAGCATGTTTAATTAGGTGAGAGGATTATGAGGTGTCACCTTCCTACATGTGAGCATCCATTTTCTATCTTGGGAAGATACCTTGCTATCTTTAGTCCGATAGATGGTTGCTCCTCATTGGTCAGTGTTGCCACCTACACCCCTCTCTCTTGCCTATATAAACACACTACCTAGCTTGTATTTTCAATCAATATGGAATGCATTGTGTTGTTACTCTACCATTCTCTTGCTTTGAGCTCTTAATGCAATTTTGTCTCTTCGACTTTTGCATGTCTCTCAAAATCGCTGGTTTGCTTTCATTTGCATTTTAGTTTATGTAGCTTAGATCTCTCTTTCAGATTCTTGTTTTTAATCTTATTCAAGATTTCTAACAATGACAAAATAAGACTAATCTTCTACATACTTCCAACAATCTCCCCCTTTGGAATTGATGGCAAGATGTGCAAAAATTCCGATTCGAAACTCTCCTCTAATCTCTCCAAATCTCTCCCCAACTTTCTCCAAATCTCGCCCCCTTTGACATCAATGGCAAAGGATGCCAATTTTTTTTTGTAAACATGGTGACATCCAAATTTGCAAAAAATTCAATTCATTCAAAAACTTCCAGAGTCTTCTAGCCATCAAAAATTCAAAACTTTCAGAAATTCAATCTTTAAAAGTTCCTTCAAATAAGAATGACAATTTTCACCTAAAATACAATCTTGTACTTTTTTTTGATAATTGGATATAATTTCTTCCATTCAAGTACTACATAATCCATTCTTGTACATATAATTTCTAATAGATCCAACAGTGTGAAAGAAGATGACCAATATGTAGATGAGTATTATCTTTCACAATCTTCTGCATTAGAGAGTATTCCAAACAAATGGTCTAACTGGACCTCAACAATCTCCTTAAGTAGCTAGAAGGGTTTTAATACATCATCTCTTTGTCTTTGTACAATGATTACCCGATCTTTTAATTCACCAAATCTCAGTCTTTTCTTTCCCTCTTTGTCCTCAAAAATATCAAATTTCTTTCCAATGTTGTTTACCTCAGATTCAATTGCTTCAATCCTACTTATGAAATTATCAACTGCAATAGGTTACCAGAGGAAATATTTGTAGATATCTGATATTTATTTTATGCATTTCTTCATCTCCATGATCAGTTCAAATAACCTTTGCTTGGCTTTAGAACATGATCTATTTTCAACAAAGGCTTCCAGCTTGCATCCTTCTAAACCTTCAAGCAACATTCTTTCTTCAACTACTTAAACTAAGTTTTTTGGAAAGGAATAAAAAATAATTGATACATCAATACCTTTTTGAAGTAGATACTCAACTAGTGCATCATCAATTTTGAGTCTGTCAATAGGAGAGGCTGTATTCCACAATTCACCAATTTTATTCATTTTCCCTTTCACTAACATAGATTGAATGTCATATGGATCGAAAGATTTTAATCCAGACAAAGATTCTTCTTCTTCTTCCTTCTCTTCAGGAATAACAATGATGTTTTCAGTGACAAATTTTCTTTTCTTCAATTCTGGAGGGGAATCACTAGTGACCACTTCCAACTCTTTTGTTTCGAAGGAAGAACCTTCCTCAAGCCGACTAGACATAACTTCATAGGAGCTCATAATTTTTTGCAATGATAAGAATTTTTTTTACACGCATTTAATTTATCTTCCAAGCCTTCCAAGTATCTATATATTTGTCTTGCAACGAGAATTCCAGATTCTCACTTAACACCTTCCTTTCTCAATAATGAGTCCAAAAAATAGAGTACCAAACATGCGAGTAAGGAACCAAAATGGAAAGGGTATCCTTCTACCACTGACATTCATATGTTTTTGGAGATATTTTCAAGAATTAATCCACATAGATCAAATTTATTATTCTCTTTTACCATTTTATGTGCTAGATACACAACAATGGCTGAAGTAGAGCCATTTCTATTTCTGAAGTAAACTTTATAGGAAATTCCATATGCAACATACCTAATCGAGGAATCGCCAATAGTATCAATCAATAGTGCTCAAGGATCTTTGTCAACTCCCATCATCTCTTCTACTTCCTTGTATTTTATGGTCTTCCATCTAGGAAGATCTCCAACACTGCATAACCCAATGACAACCTTGATTGCTTCCTTTGTAACAGGATAAGATTTATCCAATACAATGTTGTCATTCTTTAATTTTCTCAAAAGGAACAAGATAAATTCTCTGTTTGCAATCAAAGGGAATTCTCCCCACAAATCCAAACCTAGGGTTTGTAAGTTTCGTAACTCACCCAATTCCAATCCTAATTCCATATTCTTTATTTTGTGATGATTGAATTCATCTAGCTTGACTCCTTTTAACCTCAGTGGGATATTTCCACTCGATCCTCTATTAGAGATTTCCATTATGGTACTTTAACTTCTTCAAATTTAGCAAAAAGTTCTTCTTTTACCTTCCTCTGCAACTGCAAGGGGGAAACTTTTGCCGCTTGCTTTTGAATGTCCACAAAGATCTCTTTAAACACTTAAGAATTGATCCAAGAAGGTTCCAAGTCACTCTAAAAATCATTCGAATGCTTCAAATAATCAAAATTAATTTAAAATTATGCTTTATACGACATCATTTTTCCCTAAATTATATTAATTGCAAAAAGCTGAAATTTTTTTCCTTCCACTCTACTAAGAAACCCTAATTCACTCCACAAAAGAACATGCTCTCTCTTTTTCTTTTGGTTTCTTTTCCATCACTTTTGTCTAGTCATTCCTTACAACATATCCATGTGCCAACATTTGACACACTATATTTCTAGGGGTTTAATTGATTTTTTGATAAGGCTCTCCCTAAGAATATGCCAGGTCTAATTACCAGAGGAATCATCTACACCGGATAAGGGTACAGACACATCAATAGTCTCTTATTCTTCTTTATTTTTTTATATCTTTCTCATTTCCTACTTAACCTCTTCCTTGTCAATATTTTCATCGGTTCATCATCTTCCACTGGAGTAGACTACTTTCCCTTTCTACTTCTGCATACTTTTGAAATATGTCCCAATTTTTTGCAATTGTAGCAAACAACATTTCTCTTTCTTGTTTGATTTCCATCAATCCCTATTTTGCATTGATTCTCTTTATGTCCAAAAATGTTATAGGTATAGCAATAGCCATCAAAATATTGATTCATCATTCTTCCATTGAACATATTCATCATCACCTGACTAATCATCCTTACCGAAGATCTACACTCAGTAGCTTTATGTCCAATCTTCTTGGATGTATAATATTGTCCGAAGAAGGAACCAAAAAACTAATTCATCCTACTCCTACACTCAGTTTCCTTATGATCAAATTTATTACATGAAAAAAAAACACCATTGAATGATGAGTACCTTTGTGCATTTGGTTTTCTAATAGGTGATCTCCTTCAAGATTTTCTTTTTTGCTTCCCTTTATCTCGAGTCTTCTGATTGTTCATTGGATTTGAGTTTTGTATCTTTTCACCAGCTTCATTACCCAAGCCACCTTTATCTTTAGAAGGTTTCTATCCTGCTATTAATTCATCAAGCTTGGTGGAGCTTGTCTTGAAATCATCTTCACAAAGTTTTTCTTTTTCTAATTTTTCTTTTAGATTCATAACTTCCTTTTCAATCCTAGACCAAACATCAAATTCACTTTGTATCACTATTTTCAAACATTCCTCAACTCTCTTCTTTTCATCCAATTTCATCCTTAGTTCGGTATTCCCTTCATTTGCTTGTTTTAGTTGCTCACTCACATCTCTATGTATTTATTTGAATTTCTTTAACTGCTTTTCAATTTATGGATACATTCATTTACTTCATCAATATTTTCTTTCAGATCTTTGTTTTCAATTTCACCCTTGTCAAGATCTTCAAGGGAACTCCAAAGCTCTTATTTATCCATTTGTTCAATCTACATGATTTCCCTCAAGCTGTTAGACTTCTCCAAAGGAACTAAAGCTCTGATACCAATTGTTGAATATTCAAGATACTAAGAGGGGGGGTGAATCAATATCTTCTTTAACTTGTTGAACAAATACCTTTAATTACTTTACAACATAGAATAGACAAGAGCAAGAGTAAAACATGAAATTCCACAACACAAAAACACCAATTTTTTTACGTGGAAAACCCAATGAGGGAAAAACCACGGTGAGTATTAGCTCACAATACATAGTTGTATCAATACTGGTTACAAAAGAGGCTCACTACCAGATACAAAAGCTCATTGCTTACAAGGACTCACTGTCCAAACATGGAGGCTCACTACCTATAGAAATTATATATAAAAAAATGGCTAACCACCAGAGTTGAATTGATGAAGTTACACAAGTGTAGGTTCAATTCCTTTGATGCTCAGAGTATTCACTCGCATGACAAAAAACAAGAGCTTTGAACTTCTATTCACACACTTCTCTTATCCTACACATTCACATTCACACTTCTTCATTCACTTCTCATTCATCTTCAAACCATCTTGTATATATACCTGATATATCCACACGCATCAATTAGGTCGGCCTAATTGGATGCAATTCATATTTTCAAAAAGGATAACTTTTCAGCTTCCAAAAGTTCAACTGTGTCATGCAATATCATGTCGGCTAGGACCAAAGCTAGGTCACACATATAACCATAATTTATGTTGAGCTATAAAATGATTAGTAGGTCAACCATGATTAACCTAATAACGAAGTGCAATCTCAAAAATAAATTCCAACACTTCATCCAATCATATGAACATTTGGAAATACACATGTACACGCTTCTAGAGATCATAAGCCTTTTCCCAAAACCTTAAACCACATAGATTACCAGAGAGAATATGCAAACCAAAATACTAGATCAAATACCATATGTTCTGCACACTGGTTCAGGTTACCAAATCAATATGGTGACATTAATGAAAACATAAGACTAATATTTTGCATACTTCCAACATGTCTAACCACTTAAAGAGTTGGATAGGACACGTGGTGAAGCGACAAAGCCTTCTCTTCATTCTTTTCTCTCTTGCAATCAAAAATTCCACCAAGGTGATACATGGAGAAGTGGAGGGGTTTTATATCCATCCTTCATTTCTTTGGGATGCAATCCCCATGAGGATGATATGTGGCATGTTGTCAACCTGAGCTCCCATAAGTGGGGCCCTCCAAAAAGGCACTTGAGGAGTTTGTGCAACATTTCACATGGGTGGGGTTTAGATAGGAAACAATGGGAGAAGCATTTCAAAATCTTGTGTTGTTGACACGTGGTGAATTGGATGAAAGTGTGACCAAAAAGGAGCTTGGGGTGTTTTAAGAAATAAAACACGCATGGCCAAGGATTTTACAAAGAAGAATACAAATTAAACCGAAGGGAGCTTCATGGATTATTTAATCCACAAATTTTTATGACTATCAGGGGCACTTCACATGTGGAATGATGACCCAAAATCTTGTTTCATAGGCCAAAGCCTTATCCTTTGAGAAAATATTTAGAGCTTAGAAAGGGTGGTTTATAGAGGTAGACAACCGACCTTGGATGGTGTAGATAAGCCACATAGATTCTCTTGCACCTCATGCAGATCGATGTTCTCTTTGAAAGGTAGCTCCATGGAAGTCCAGTCCTAGACTCAAGCTGGAAAAGAAGCCGCACAACTGAATGAATAAAACATTCAATTTCTGCTAGTGTGGGAGGATGGTTAAATGATTGGAAAGTAGATAGATCCTGCTGCTTCTCCTCGATTATTGATGTGATATTATCTTTCATGGCTAGCAAATTATTAGAGAGGAATGAAGAAGGCAAACCCAACTGAGTCAAATGCAAAAATTGTACCTACAAATTATTCATCATGAGACTCAAGGACGCCAAACAATTTTTGGCCTATAGGATCACTGCATGGTAATAGATGAATTATTTTTCCTTCTTGGCAAATGACCATCGGTCCTCAATCCCCGCTCTTGTTAATTATGCATCAGTTACTTTGTACAATTTTCCCAACAATCGCTCGGCCTCAAGAACCCTCTCAGCAATGAACTATAAAATTTTCTCCATTCCACACACTTCCTTGCTTAAAATTTGTACATCTGCCATGAATTGGCGCACTAGCTGTAGAGCCAAGTAGGAGGACTTGACCTTCTCCCCATAGGAGACATATAGCTGCTGAGCCACTAAAAGGGAATCTGATTGAGGAAAATGGGGTTGCGATGGATTTTTTAAAAGGATTATCTCAACTTTTTTTGACCTGATTTCCTCCGTCAGCTCATCAACCTTCTTATTTGATGCATTGATCCATTCTTGTAGAGTTGTTAGTTCTATGCCCTTTCTCCTCAACAACTCCTTTGTTTGACCTCGGGAACCTGATTCCATTGCCAGTGACACCTTCAACTTTTCAATATCTTTTTCAAATTGACCTTGCTAGTTGTGAAACTCCTGATTCTTTTCCTATGTTTCCCTTTCCATTTGAGATAGACATTCTTGAAGCCCTTGGTTCTTCTATTGTAAATTGGATACCAGGATGGGATCTTGGGATTGGAACTTCACAAGTTCCTCTTTGAGTTTTTGTGCATGTTGAGAGAGGCGTGAAAACTAGGCCTCTCTGCTCTTCTCCTTCTTCTAAAGAATATCCACCTGTTCCTTGACATTTTTGAGCTCCTCCTCTCTTTTCTTCAGCTACCGAATATGCTTCAAAAAGTCATTCATCACAACTCTCTAGGTCTCCTCCATCAACTCATTCATGTCATGTGGTCGAGTTGTGTTCAGATCGAGCCCTATAGCATGGATCGTATAGTCTTCAGGTTGCATCTCCCCTTGATTTTTGATGACATTGGGTGCCATAGTTGCGAATGTTAGTGACCCTTGGTGCTCATTGTAAAGGGTTTGCACACATGGCTCAAAAAGTTTTGCAACATCTATTTCTTTCCTTTTCTAAATTATTATGGCCCATGTTGCCTTAGTCATGGTATTTTATGCAAAAAAATCTATTGGTGATCTAATTTGTCTGCTAGAAAAGGGTGCATTGGGAGGAAGAGAAAAAGGGAATGAGACCATGGAAGACTCAGATGAAATTTTATTTGGAAGAGTCATCGTTAATGGAGAGAAAGGGAGAATATTATGCCAAGTTCTAGTTCTGGGAGTGATGGAAGGCCTCATAGGATATATAGAGGTATTGGGGACTCATAAGTTACCATTTTTTTATCAGAGTGAGTAGGTTGAGTAGGGGCCGACGTGGCAGAAGAAAAAGGATTTTCAATAGTGGATGTAGATTAGGCCTTGGAAAAATGGTGGTAAAGTCTATGGCAAAGTAAAAGTCACCCGCTTGCTTGTAGAGAAGGGAGCTTTGTGGGAACTCCCTGTAGACACAGAAGCAAAAAATGAAGGATGACACTTGAGGCAATCAAAGGGGTGGATGCAACAAGAAGGACCAAAGACTAAGATGAGAGAGAGGAAGGAGATAATTGTACCCGAGTTATCGAATAATTCGACCTATGGCTCATTGCAACACTCACTTGTGAGCTATCTCCTTGGATGACGTCGATGTCATTCCTCTTTTGAGGTGGAGAATGGTCTAAGTCTATGATTTCTTTAGACTGGTGAGGCATTTTGGATATCTTAATAACCCATGATCATGGAAATTTGACCTTCACACAAGATGTAGTTGCCTGTATATTTGGGGAACCTTCGACGTGTTGTTCCCTAGCTTCGTCACCCTTAGTTTTCTCTTCCTCTCTAGCTTCCTTAACACTATCATCACTATCATCGTGACCCCTATTCCAAAGATCATCAAATTTGTCATCCATATTGGGCTCCTAGAATGGGGCATTGAGACATCTTGTCTCCTGATGATAGACCCAAAAGGTGACGATCTTCTCTTAACTCCAATTGTAATTTTTGGACAATTCATTAAACAGGGTGGCTGATATTTTGTACTTGTCGTTGGCCCTGGCCAAAGGAAAATAGAAGGAATGTCATGTCAGCCTTTGGTCTTTAGTGGGAATATAGGCTAGTTCTAAAAGGACCTTCAGGTTATCTGACTACAGATTCTAACATTCCTCCTAGTAGGGTTAGGGGTTGTGTTTCACTTTATCCTTTATGCTCGCTAAATCATTGCCAGGATTGTAATCCCATTTGTCCTCAATCAACACTAGTCCCAAATGAGAAAGATTTGCTAATAGAAGACCATGTGTCTTATTTATTTGCTTTATAACCATGCCAAAGCTTAAGGAGAATTTGAAGAAGCCTTTCTTATTATTTCCTCCACATAACATTTATCAATAAGCACCAACTGTCTAAATACCTCAATAGCGAACACCTTGTTCGTGACACAAAATGACAACTGACAGTGCTCCTTAGTGAAATAATTTAACCTGAAAAATGAAAACTCCTCACTGAGGAACCAGTCACAAGGAGGAATTTTTTTTTGCATCCATCCTACCTGCTCAACAGAAAAATGATAACACCTGAAATCTTCATCCACATCAAAATATTTCAATATTGGAAACAAGAAGGACTCAAAAAATGCATAATAGTTATAGGTTGCGGAAAGGAGAGGGGTCCACATAGAAACTAGCCTATGAGCCCCAATTTCATCAAAGACAGATAAATTTATATGTCTTTGAAATAAATCATGGTTTTGGTGTAAGAACATATGATCAAGAAAAGAAGAGAATCTGAACCTACCCTGCATTTGATATTCCCTAAATTGATCCAACATCTCTAGACAAATGATCTTCGTGAAGTCATACTAGAATAGGGAATGTTGTTTCCTTAACTAGAAGCCCAAACCCATTTTAAATTCGTGTACCTCTTGGGCACTATTCATGCTACAAATGAAAGTCACCATAGAAAAGACGTCTTGCAATTCTTGGTTGAAGGCATTGAGAGTGGCCGAAAATTGTAGTGTGTGCTTATCGTCTTTGTGCCTTTTTGTTTCTATGTTAAAAAATTGTAGGGCTTGGTTCTTGCTTCTCTAGAATTTATCCATGTAATCCATAGTGTGCTTCTCGTATGCTTCCACTCGTTGCAAAGTAGGGATACACAACATATCCTTAATAACATCAACTCTAATTACTACCCTTAGGTTTCGATCAGCTATGATGCTGATATCTGGGTCAAAATTTTGTGCGTACTGATAAATCAACTCCAGGAAATGGTGCACCAATGGGACTATATATTGTGGGAGACCAAAAAACCATAGCCTGTATACCAGAGAGCCTTTTTTCCCATCGTCTTTGGCCTTTTTCATTCTTTCATAGGCTGCCTCCCTAAGATTCTTAGGGTTTATTTTGAGGTCAGCTTCATAAATATTATCCCACTCCTTTATTTACTGGATTTTGTTTGTATGGGCTATCTTCTCTATGGTCCATGTATGGGGCCATCTTGGCTTCACTGGAATCCCTAGTATGGCGCAAGAGATGCCACAAAAAATATTTACCCATGACATCATCTTCATGGCATCAGACAAGCTTACAACCAGGCCTTCCTATGCTGTTGTTCTAGGATTCTGTGCCATTCTTTAACAATGCAATTTGTCTTGACCCAATAACATCCTTGCTGCTTTGCAAAATTAACCTTCTTCGAAACAAACTAGTTTTGAATGAATGGGATCCAAAAAAAATACCAATACAAGGCTTTGCAATGATTGCAGATTCAGATGGATTCTTGCTCTTTGTTTGGGTTTGACTCATTCAAGCACAATGCATCTTTATCAATTATTTCTCTGAACCCGACTTATTATATTCTTCTCACATCACACTTACCTTTTTCTCAACAAGCTGTGTATTTATTTCTTACTCTTAGTGTTTTTCCTTTGTTTGCATGTTTCTTTTTCTAAAATAAAAGTTAGAAACAACGGTTGCCTTTAGCAATAAATTTGGCATGTATTTTCCAACTCATTTGTTCATATGAAATGAATTCCTATCTCTTGAAAAGACAAATTCATAATGACAATTTAGGCACTATGTCCTACAGTTCCATCTCCTGGGAAATTGAGCTGGGAATAAAAAGAGACATGAAATTTTTTGCATGCTTTTGCACTTAATAACCTTAGCCAAATGATTTAGCTAAAAGGTTTAATAATTACACAAAGAGATTTGAAATGATCCTTGGAGGTTGAGAAATGTTTAACTGGACACCTGGTTCTTGACCATGCAGATTGCTACTTGCACCTACCACAAGTTTTAGTTGATTGATTATCTTACTTTAATTCACACGTAGCAATCCTTTGGATGGGAATTTCGAGTAATCTCGATCAACCTCATTCTTTTTCGTACACAACAAATACAACCTAGCAAGAACACTGAGCTTGCAACTCTGGTGGGTTTTTTGAGTTTACAACTTGATCAATCATTATGTTTATCACACGCATTCTACCCCAGCTACCTTTATAAATAGACCTAGTTAACCACATAAATCATACTTGTTAATTGGGTTTTTTGATAACAACCTTGGATACTCCCATTAGGCTTACTAGCAATAAGTCTTAGGTAGATTTTCTAGGTGAGATTTCTAGCTGACGTTTAAAGAAAATGACATGTAATAAACATTCTCTAGCCATTATTACAATAAAGTGGGTGATGGGTAGGGATTTCCTAGAATATGAAGATAAGTGTAGAGTTAACACTAATGTCTTCTCTCATTTTGTTGCTTCCTTGCTCAATATTCAGGTGCCAAAGGAGATGATACTGCAACTTACCAAGATATTTTTTCCCAAGCATTATCTCGGTGGGCTTGGGTCAGTTGTGACAAACATCATGTATGGCCTTAGGCTTCCAACGGCTAGTGACCTTTGTCAACATGTTGAGGAGGATGTAGTGGTGCCATGGGTACCATTCTTGAGTGGATTTTGAAAGATGAGTATTGATGAAAAATACTAGAGGTTGTCTCGTACAAGTGACTTTCTGATGAGGTGCTATATCATAGAGCTCTTCTATGATGTGGGGTGGTATACAAACTTCAGGAACTTGGTGTACCCACCACCTCTTACCATTGTTGTTGATGCTCCTATTGATGCTGCTAATTTCATTGATCTTGCTGATAATGAAGTTCCTCTTAAATGAATGAAACTTTTCCTCCTCTTTTTTTGTATATATATCTCAAAATGTTTATAATATATATACTCAAAAATCCTGGCTCAAAAGCCATTTTGGATTGTAAATTCTGGAGTACATAATACCATAAATAATGAATGTATAAATTTTTTTAAGCTTTCATCTCCATTTCTTTCTCTTTCCTTTTTTTGTTTCATGGGTTCCACTTAAAAGCTCAGTCGAACAAGACACAAAAAGGGAATAATTACATAATCACATATTTACACATTTCAAAGAGTTAATAAAGCTAATTGAACAATTTTAAGTGAATTCTATTGACAGGAATTCCTAATGCTTCCTTTTCCATATTTTCTAGTTTGAATGCATTGTGTTTCTTACATTCGATGATGTAGAAGGGTCCTTCCCATAGAATTTCAAACTTACCATGTTGGCCAAGTTTCATGGCTCTCATTAAATTTGAGTATCAAATCTCCGCGCTTAAGACCCTGGTCAAAGGTCTTCTTGTAGAACCATTTCTTAACCACATGTTGAAAGTTGTTCATGGCTGTCAGAGATTTTCTTCTTTTTTCTTGGACTTCTAATAGTTCAGATAACCGAATCTTGATAGCTCCATTTTTTTCTACTTCTAGATAAATTAGCAAATGTGGCATGTGAATCTTCATAGAGAAAGGCAACAGTTCTGCCTTCCCATATACCAGCTCGTATAGTGAAGTCCTTAAGACCTTATTTGGGGTTATGCAGTCTCCTCATAGTGATGCTTTTGAGATTCAAATTTCATTCTCTCTGATGCTCTGACCTAATCCTTTTGATGAGTCAGACTAAATTTTTATTAGTCAACTCAGCTAGACCATTCCCTTGTGGATAATATTTTGAAGAGGTTTTTAAGAATATTCCATGCTTGAGTACAAATTGATATACCTTAAAACCTAGGAAGGCTTTTGCATTGTCGAAGATGATGGTCTTGGGCAGGTCAAACCTCGTTACTAGCTCTTCTAGGAAATTTAGAATTTTCACTTTAGTTGAATTCTTCAAGGGAATGACCTCGGTCCACCTGGTAAAATAATTTGTAACCAGGAGAATCTATTTATATCTAGAGCTGGAAGTGGGATTAATCATTCTGATAAAATCCAGACCCCATTGTGCAAAGGGCTCTTCAACCACTATCGGGTTTAGCGGCATGGAAAAATTTTTCCTTCTTCCTATGAAGAATTGGCATTCTTTGTAGGATTTGACTAAGGCATATGAGTCATTAAATAGTGTGGGCCAAAAATATCCCACCCACATGATTTTAATGGAGGTAGTTTTTGCAGAGAAATGTTCGCCTACTGGACTACTATGGAATTGATTTAGAATTTTTTGCAACTACTCTCGGTTCACACACCATAGAATAATACCATTGAAGTTCCTTTTGAAGAGAACTCCTTCAATCAACACATAATCGATGTTATGTAATCTATAAAATATCCTCTTTTGAGAAGGGAGGTTCACCGGATATTTACCAGTCTACATGAATCTCATTCTGTTTGCTACCCAGTCGCCTTCAGACTCAGGTTCATTTAGAAAAATTAGTTTGGGTTCTTCCTCTTCCATTGGTACTTCATTGTCTTGCACCAAATATTTGCATAACCCTCTTCCTCCCATGGTTTTTGTGGGCCTAACATCGATGTCATATTTCAGGATCTATTTTATCCAGTCGACCCTTTTTTCTGTGATTTCTCCTTCCATTATGTACTCACACACACTGGAATGCGCTACAAATACAACCACCTTACTGCAATATATAAGGTGTCAATTTTTTTAAGGCCTTTGACGATGAAAAATACTTGTCTCTTGATGAAATTGTATTTTGTTTCATAATATTTTAAGGTTTGGCAGTGGAAAGCTATTAGGTGTTCTCCTTTCCCTTTATTATCCTTTTAAGGTAGAACAATAGTGATGCTAGATCAACTACTAAACACATACATTATGAATCCTTTGATAAGTCTAGGTTTACCAGCATAGGGGTTGAAACAATAGCCTCTTTGACTTTCTCAAAGGATTCTCTAGCTTCTTTTGTCCATTTGAATAACCGATCCTTCTTGAGAATTAGGGTGATTAGCCTAATTAATCCTGAAAAATCCAAAATGAATTTTCTTACAAAATTTACCTTTTGTAGGAAGGATTGAACTCCCTTTTGGTTCACTAGAAGGGTCAATTCCTTGATTTCCTTCACTTGATCTGAATCAATAGCAACACCGTCTTTGGACACTACATGTCCCAAAAATTTGATTTAAAGAACTCCGAAGACACATTTTTTTGGGTTCAGGGATACCCTGAACTCCTGGGATTTTTGAAAAACCATTTCAAGATGATCAAAATGGTCATCTTTTGATCTAAAGAATATTGTAAGATCATCCAAGTAGATCAAGATGATTTTTACATTGAATGTTTCTAGCTTAGATTGTGTTTTTAGTTTTTGCATCAATGTTTCAGATCACACTCTATGATCCATCATTAGGATATCAAAGAGAAAAAAAGAGTAAAATGAGTAATTGCAGACCAAGAATTGAATAAAAAGGAAGAGATAGGGGGAACAGAGAGGAAGGAACTATAACCAAGGAAATGAGAGAAAATAATTACACAAAAAAATAACACACAAGAACAAGAAAATGAAAGAAAAATTAAATAAAATAAGAAAGCAAGAAAAAATATAACAAACAAACAAATAAATGACTTAAAGTTATAAAGCAAGCAACAACCAAAATATATAATATATATATAAATATATTATAAAGTAGGCCATATATATATATTATCATAAAGCAAGTAATATATATATACAACAAGAAAACACATAAATGGCCTAAAAATATAAAACAAGCAAGCAATTAAATGACAAAAATATAAGGACAAGAAACAAGTAATATAATATATATACAATTTAATATATATATATATATATATATATATATAACAAGAAAGCAACAAAATGACCTAAAAATATAAAAAAATAAGCAAGTAATTAAATGACATAAAATATAAGGACAAACAAAAAATAATAAATAATATTGTATATATATATGAAAAACTATATTATATATTACATATATAATATATATATTATATTATATATTACATATATAATATATATATTATATTATATATAGAGAATATAGAATATATTATGTATATATAATATACAATATAATTTATTATTGATCAGCTCTCTAAAGGCAATGTCCATTGCTCACTGGAAGGTAGCTCCTGCATTTGAGAGGTTGAAAGGCATTTTTGAATAGGTGAACGTTCCCCACCAACTAGACAAACCAAACTGCATAGTCACATACTGGTGAAAATATATTGCATTGTACAACAATCAAGAAGCCCAAATTTCTAGCTATAGAAACCATCAATAACCATGATCAATATATTAGGAACACACCATCATAATAACACATCCCAGAGTAAAACCTAGAGCACACACATAATATCTGCACACTTTCTCTATTACAATTTTCTCAGTATCCTTGAAATATACAACCAATAACCAACTTCCATGACATTAGTGACAACAACAATCAGTTGACAACCAATTGACCATTTGAGATCAATGACAACACCTTCATTCGTGCAAAAATATCCTTCTTTTTCATTTATGGAAACACATGATGTGAAAAACCATCAAAGACAACACAACAACTCTGAACCATCAATTTCTAGAAATTCCTTCTCCCCCTTAATTTTTTTTTTCACATGATACTTTCTCCCCCTTTGACATAAATGGAAAAGGAAAAAGATATTTTACATTTTTTTCCTCCTTTGACATCACCAATACTCAATACTCTTCATTAGTAGTACACCCAACCAATTCTTCAATGACAACACACAACACTACTTGCTCCACCTAAGAGGTATCCACCAAACATTAGTCTAGAAGAAAGATAGATCCATAGATCCACTGGAATGATGCATCTCCATATGCATCTAGTTCAAGAAAGGAGGGGCAACGACCCCTAACTTCTCCCAGAGATACTCAAAAGTATCTTTAGTAAGAGCCTTAGTAAATTTGTCAACGATACGATCCTTTGTCAGTATATACTCAAGCTTTACTTCATTCTCCATGACCTTCTCTCTCAAAAAGTGATACCTTATTGATATATGTTTTTTCCTTGAGTGCATCACTGAATTCTTTGAAATATTAATTGCACTTTTATTATCACAAAAAATAGAAATAGGATCATCATACATTACTCTGATATCCTTCAATATTTGTTTCATCCAAAAAAACTTGTGTGCAATATGATGCTGCAACAATATACTCAACCTCTGTAGTGGATAAGGAAACTGGATCTTTCTTTTTGCTTAACCATGACACCAATCTACAACCAAGAAGGAATGCACCACCACTTGTACTTTTTTTCATCAACACAACCTGCCCAATCTGCATTTGTGTAAGCACTTAGTGTAAATTGGTATCCCTAGGATACCACAAACCATAATCTGGAGTGCCATTCAAATATTTGAATATCCTTTTAATAGCAACAACATTTGTTTCTTTAGGGTCTTAATTGCATGCATGATATTCAGTCTAGTAGTAGTTAAATATAGTAGACCTCCAATCATTGATTTGTATTTGCTCTGATCAGCCTTAGGTGAATCATCATTTTTACTCAATTTGCAGCCAATCACTATAGGAGTGCATACTGGTTTGGAACCATCCATACCAAACTTCTTCAACATTTATTTTACATATTTTGACTATGAAATAAAAATCCCTTTCTCTGTTTGATTGATTTGAACCCTAAGAAATAAATTCATCTCAGCAAACATAGACATCTCAAACTTTTTTTACATATTTTCAACAAACATCTTGCACATTATTTCATTTCCTCCAAAGATAATATCATCAACATATAGAAACACTATCAAGATTTTATCATTTTCACTTTTTAAATAAAGATTATTATCTATCATACCTTTATTAAAACCTTGTTGAATCAAATATATGTCTAACCTTGCATATAAAGCTCTAGGATCTTGCTTCAATCCATATAAATCTTACTTTAATCTACAAACCATATCTAGTTGATCTGACAACTGAAATCCTTCTGGTTTTTCTATGTAGAATTCTTCTTCCAATTCACCATTCACAAATGAAAAATTTACACCCATCTGATAAAATTTAAAATATTTACAAGCATAAAAAGATAAAAACATTCTAATAGCTTCCATCCTAACCATCAGAGAAAAATTATTTTGAAAATCTATACCTTCTACTTGTGAGTAACCCTTACACATGAGCCTTGCTTTATTTCTGACCACTTCTCTATTCTCATTCAACTTATTTCTGCATACCCATTTGATCCAATTATATTTTTATCTTTCGGTCTAGGGACCAATTCCTAGGTTTCATTCTTTTGAATATGCATAAGTTCGTCTTTCATTTCTCTCATCCAATGCTCATCTTTACATGCTTCACTTACTATCTTAGGTTCAACTTGAGAAAGTAAACATAGATTTATTTCAGCATTAACAACAACTCTACTTCTTGTCAAGACTCCTTTTCTCTTGTATCCAATGATTTGATCTATTGAATGATTCATTTTCACATATTTAGGTGTCTCTGGGGACACCACCAAATCTACTTCATTTTTCTTTTCCTGTTCTTCCACAACAACTTATACTTCTCTATAATCAAGTTCATCTGACACATAGACATCAACTTCAATTGAATTCTTTAATTCTTCATCCACCTTGACATTCGTGCTTTCTATAATCTTTATTATCCTTTTATTGAAACATTTGTAAGCTTTTCTTCTAGTAGAGTATTCAAGGAAGACACCCTCATCACATCTAGCATCAAACTTCCCTAAGTTTTCTTCATCCCTTATGGTATAAAATTTCTTCCAAATACCTTGAAATACTTGACAATAGGAATTATTCCACACTATAGCTCATAGGGGGTCTTAGTGTTGTTGGATTTTTCTTGAACTTGATTGAACACATAAAAAATAGTGTGAATAGTTTCTCTCCAGTAAACTTCTAGTAGACCTACCTTTGTTATCATTGATCTAGCAACTTCTTGAATCGTTCTGTTCTTTCTTTCAAAAAATCCATTCTGATGAGGAGTTCTAGCGGAAGACAATTGACTCTCTATTCTGTGAAATTCATAGAACATGTTAAATTCACTGGAGGTGAATTCACCACCTCCATAAGACCTCAAAAAATTTATTTTAAAATTTGCTTCATTCTCAACCATAGCCTTAAATTCCTTGAATCTATCTAATACATCAAATTTATTTCTAAGAAAAGTAGCCCATGTATATCTAGAGTAATCATCAATAAAAATCATAAAGTACCTATCACCTTGTAGACTTCTCACTCTTGTAGGACCACACAGATTTATATAATCAAATCCATTAGTCCAGTAGTATTATGGTTTCCATCAAAACTGGCTGAACTTATCTCACAAATCTTAGCACCAGTATCATCTCCAAACTTAACCAAGCATCCATAATATTTTTCAAGTTTAAAAAAATTATTTTTATCACTGACCATGTGATGTGAACAACCACTATCAACAACCTAGTAGTTCTTTTCTTGTTTAGCATGAAGGGAAAAGATCTCAATATCTTCAACTTTCTCCAAAGCACTTTCTTTCACCTATCTCTCAGTATTAGAAGAAGTAGAGTCATATTTTATAGCCAAGAAAAATAATTCACTATCATCAAAATCTCCATAATTAGACTCTTCATTATAAATACCAACATATTCATTTACATAATATAATCTCTTAATCATATTCCCTTTGTTCTCTTTGCTTATTCTATATTTATTCTTCTTATCTCTTTCTAGACATCTCGAAACACAATGACCTATTCCTCCATAAGTAAAGAATTTAAAGGGTAACTTAACTTCATACTTACCAGAGCCCTTTTTCATCCTTCTTACAAAGTTAGCTTCCACTTCATCGAAGTTCTCTTCATTTGGATCTTCAACATTTGCAGCTCTAAAAGTAGTTTATGGCTTTGATCCATTTATCAAGCTAGGATTTCTCATTTCAAATGATGTTAGAGTACCCAATAACTAATCTTTAGTATGTCTTATAATCTAAAAATTCCTTAATAGCAGATACCTTTTCACTATATGCATCAGGGAGAATTTTGAGAATTTTCTTTACTATCCTAGATTCATCCACTATTGCATCAAGTCCTTGCATTCCACCTACCAGCTCATCCACTCTCTACACATAGGATTTAATGTTCTCATCTTCAAACATATGCAATATCTTGAATTGTGCCTCCAAGTAATGAAAATTTGCTTCTTTGACCTTTTCATCTCCTTCATGAATCTTTTCCAGTGTATCCCAGACCTCTTTAGCAGTCTTCAAATTTGCAACTTTAATTAATTTGGAATGTGAAAGATTATTCTTCAGAATGAACTTTGCTTTATTGTTTTCTTCATGCACCTTGATTTCATCAATTGTACTCAGACCATTAGTAGGAGCACTTTATGTAGTTTGATGAGATTTCTCAACATCATATCTATAGTATTCTAGATATCCTTCCATATTTGTCTTCTAGAAGGCATAGTCAGTCCCATCAAACCTAGGACACTCAATAGTGATATTGCTTGCCATCCTAGACCTTAAGCAATTAAGATCTTCTCCAAGGAACCAATCTCTAATACCAATTGCTGAATAAGATAACTGAGAGGGCGGTGAATCAGTTGTAGAAATTTTAACCTTTAAAACTTCCACCAGAGGTTAGAACAATTATCATTCAAAAATCCTTTACTCTGCTAAAGTAATTAATCATTAACTATAAATGCAAAAATTGAAAGAAGTAAAACCATACACACAATAAAACCAAATTTACATGGAAAAACCAATAAGGGAAAAACCATAGTGAGTATTAGATCATAATATAAAGAATATCAAATTGAATACATAGGCTCACTGCTAGAAAAGATCACTGACAAAACAAGACTTACTACCTAGAACATGACTGACTCTCCAATAAGGGTTAGCCACCCAAAGGGCTCACTACCATAGAATTATAAAGAATATAGACGAGAATAGTTGCAGAGAGAAAAATATCTCAATCAACTGAGATTTCCACCACAATTTTCTCACTCACTTATAGACACACACAAAATACGTCGGATGCCTTTAGCTCACTGCCTTAGAACCCTAACAATTTTTTTGAACCGATTTGCTTAAAATCACATTACACACACAATTCCACATCCATCTTGTATCTATCTTTCTTGAATTTATCTTTCACCAACATATCAACTTGTACTTATACCTTCTTCAACCTTGAAACTCATCCAAGGTCGGCCATACATCATTTATAAATTAAAATTAAAATTAGGTCAGCACCAAAACATTCTACGGTGGAATTAGAATGAGGGTGACCCAAACACACACTTACTGAGGACATAAATAAGTCCCAACACACTTTTTCACATTTCATGGACTTCATAAGTAGTGCTTAACACAAGGTCGACCAATACCCACATGTAAAACACATAGAACAATTAAGCACACACAACCTTAACACAATCCAATCTGTCTGGATAATAAAATTAACTTGAACATGATCATATCAGCTTATCTTCAGAACCACAAGTCCTGAAGCCACAATTCAAAGAAATTTGAAGCAACTACATTTCTCCCAGACCACAGCCAGACACACCAAATTGCACAGTCACATACTAGTAAAAATATCTCAGACTATACAACAATCTAGAAGCCCAAATTATGGATATAGAAACCATCAACAACCATGATCAATATATTAGGAATGCACTAGCATATGAACACATCTCGGAGAAAAATCTGGATTACACACAAATTATCTACACACTTTCTCTATTACAATTTTCTCAATATCCTTGACATATACAACTAATAACAAACTTCGATGACATTAGTGACAACAAAAACCCGTTGAAAACTAGTTAACTAGTTGACATCAATGAAAACACCTTCATACTTGCAACAAGATGTTCTTGACAAGTTAAAAGAGAAATCTACAAAAAAATTGAAGAAGGAGCTTGAAATGAAGGAAAAATCCATACTAGTACAAATAGCCCTCCATATGCAAAATGAAAAAAATCAATGGTATAGTGATAGTGGTTGCTCAAGACACATGGCAAGGACTAAAAACAAGTTCCTCACTTTGAAGGAAATAATATGAGGCACTATAAATTTTGGAGACAATGATACAAGGATAAAAGGATAAAAGGAAAAGGAACTCTTAGTTTTAACAATGGAAAGACAAAGACCAAAAATGTATTATATGTCGAAGGGTTGAAGCACAATATTCGAAGTGTGAATCAATTTTGTGATCAAGGGAACACTCTCAAATTTATTCCAAGGGGTTGTGAAATAAAAAAAATTAGAACATGGGACCTTGTTGTAGATTCTAATAGATCTGCAAACAATCTTTATACTCTTTGTGAAGTCAAAGGAGAAAAGTGTTGCATGACACAAGAAGATGAGAGATGGTTATGACACAAAAGAATGGGACATTTAAACTTCAATACCATTGTGAATATTAGCCATAAGAAAGATGTAAGGGACATTCCAAAGATAGCGAAGACGTTTAATACAATTTAAAAACAGTGCTAGTGTGGAAAGAAAACAAGGTCAAGTTTCAAGTCAGATGAGTATTGTACATCAAAGCCTTTGGAACTCATACGTATTGAATTATGTGGGTCAACAAGGACAAAAATATTACAAGGTGAGAGCTACTTCATGTTATTAATATATGATTATTCTAGGATGACTTGGATTGCCTTCCTAAAATAAAAATTGAAAGCTCTTGAAAAGTTTCAAACATTTAAAGCTTTAGTAAAGAATGAGTCTAGGTTAATAATAAAATATCCAAGATCTGATAGAGGGGGAGAATTCACATTAAATGAATTTGAAATTTTTTGTGAACATGAAATAAGAAGATAATATTCAGCTGCAAGAACTCCAGAACAAAATGGAGTTGTCGAGAGGAAAAATAAAACAGTGCAAGGAATGACAAGAGCCATGCTAAATGAGTCCAAGCTCATTGACACCTTATGGAGAGAAGTGGTGCATACAATAGTCTACGTCTTGAACCGAGCACAAATCAAGATGAACAATAGTAAAAAACCATATGAACTTTGGAAGGGAAGGCCTACATTAGTAAAGTACTTCAAAGTATTCGAAAGGGCTGATGCAAGAAGTTGGGTCCACAAAAAGGTCGAAAAGTGGAAGTGTTTTTCCTATTTTTTAGAATTTTTCACAGTTGGATTAAAAATTTGAAGCACTTACACATTAAATCTTTAAAAAGTTTAGTAATATAAAATTTAGTATTTTGAGTATAGTTTTCAAATATGTAATTTATTCTAATACTCAGATGATAGAAATTAATTTTTAATAGACATGTATAGAAACCACTTTTTAAAAGTCACTTTTGAGTACTTGCCATGGGGAAATACTATTGCAATGAGTTCTATTTTTTCTTGGTTAACTAGTTTTTAATAAATTGTTTATGAACCAATTAGAAACATTTTTTTTTTCTCAAAATAAAAATAAATCTCTCTAAAGAACATATAAAATATTGAACTTTAAAAATTATTTTTGTTGAACATGATTAGCTAAAAAATTTTATGTTATGGGTGGATTTTTAGGAAGTATAAATATGAACTATTATTTTACCATTTTTTAAGGAAAGGATTTTACCTTGCTTCCATATACATTATCTTTTATGAATTAAGCTATAGTTTTTTCATTTTTTAAGGAATGGATTTTACCTTATTCCATAATATTAATAAACGTTTTAGTTAAAATAATGGTTGAAAAGGTTTGACCAAAATTTATTAATTTAACTTAGTTTAAAAAAATAATAATTTAAACTTATATCTTGTATGAGCAATCTTATTGCATATTTTTGTTCTAGTTTTTTATAATATTGTCACATAAGTTAGAATATAGACATGCAACCATTTTTTCCTATCAAACTAGAATATACACATGCAATCATTTTGTTCATAAGCTAGAATATAGGCATGCAATTTTTTTTCATTAAATGTAATATCTTAAAATTTATATTATAATGATTAATATATTATTTGCATAAGTTTAATTATTATAAATATTAATATGTCGAATGAGTATCCTAAATTTGTATTAATATATTAATATTTACAAAATAAATTTAAATTTTATCTTATAAGTTTAGTATTTTTTAATTAATTAATTATTATTATTATTGTATACACCTAAAATTGGTCTGGAGAATCCAATTAATTAAATATAATTTATTTGATTAATTACCCTTAATTCCTCTACTATTAAAATAAATAGAAATATTTATTTATATAGTTCATCTTAAATTCTTCAATCTTTATTCTTTTCTTTTTTTTGTCTTAATTAAATGAACAAATTTTAGTTTGTTTTATTTAATTATCATAATTAAATTCATTTACTTCTAAATAAATAGAAATATTTATTTAAGCATTTCACATTCTAAATCTTATATTCTTCAATTTTAATTAAATATGCAACTTCAATAGTTAGTATTATTTAATTATCACATCATTCAATATTAATTAATTAAACAAAGTTAAATACTTTGTTGTTTAATTATCGTATTTCTTCTATTTTAATTTAATAAACAACTCCTATAGTTTGTTTTATTAAATTATTAACTCCCTCTTTTTCTAATTTAAATAAATTAAAATATTTAAGTAAAGGCATAAATCAATTTTCCTCTATTCACTCACCTACCAAATTAGATATCATATGTCTAATTTATGTCTAAAATTAATTCAACTAGTATTCATGGGAAAGCTTTGGAGACAAATTACAAGAAAATCCTTCATCCTCTTCCATCAATTCTTCCTATCATCTTGCCTGGTGTTTTCATGGGTAGGAACCAGTCCCAAAATCTTCTCCAACTTCTTCATCTTTGACCATTCAATCCTTCAGATTGAATCCATGCCTCTGTTTGCTTCCCTGTGCAAATGTGTTGCAGAAATCTATAAATAGAACCCCATACAACAAAGAATAGATCTAAACTTTACACAAAATTACTCTATAGGAAAGCATCAAGCATCAATCAATCAAGTATTAAACATCAAGCAGTTTAGCAATAGCAGTAGATTTCATGTCATGGCTGCATATTGTAGCTTTCATCATAGTTTCATGTCAATTTAGATTACAGTAGCTTCTTTTTATCAAATAGATATCATCAATCATCACATCATTACATTTAGCATCATTCCAGTATCTAGATTGGCATTTTAACAGTCACAAGTGCTTACCAAATCTGAGAGCCCTCTGTGATTTAATAAATCTTTGGAGATAGGAAACAATGAGAGGCTTTCAAGTTTCTACTCTTTTTATTAGTTAATTATTGGAGAATCTTGATATACTGTTTCATTAAGAAGTATATTTAAATTTTTACTTATTCACACTTACAATTTAGTGCCCACTATGGGGCATAACCCCATATTTCACAATTTTTCTTGGAAAAGTGTCGTACAGGATTCTAGCGTGTTTATTTTAGGGCGAATGAGAGTTTTTCTGGCACTTTCGATGAAAACTATAGCACTTCTGAGGCAAATTTCAATGCTTCCAAACTTTGTTTCAGCGCTTCAACATAAATTATAGTGCTTCTAAAAGGGAAACTATAGTGCTTCCATGGCCTGTTTTGACACATCAACCATAATTTCATGACACAATTGGTCTCTATTATCCAAATTTCTATAGCGCTTTGGGAAAATTTTATGGTGCTTCTGAAAATTTTTGTAGTGCTTTTGATCTAAACTATAGTGCTTCTAATTTTTGTTTCAAGACTTTTGTATTTTTATTTTTTCTTTGCATTCGACGCGACTGCGACCAAAATGTTATGATTTTGGACTAAAAAGAATCAATCCTAGGGTAGACACTTAATTCAAATATACCAATCCTAGGATAGTCATCATGTTTTGTTGTTTTAGTTAAATAAAATAGCCTAATTTTGTGAAGCAACATCTTCACTTAGATTAGCACATTGTTCTTTGGGCTTAAAATAAATCAATATTTGTTGTGCTTGTGGTGAATAGGCTTATGCTCTCCCCTTAACTAGGTGATCAAAATGCCAGACTCATCCTTTATTTTCATGCAATTTACTCTTTTTAAATCCTTTAGAAGGCCTGCCGTAGTGGGAAAAAGTACTCACCCTATGCGAACGACCTAAGCGGGAACAACCAAAGCCAAGTTTTCTACCCCACTATAAAAGTAAAAGTGAATCTAGGGAAACCCACTTTTTTCCAGAGTTTTGCAAAGATAACCATCCCCAAAATCTTTGTTCTAAAGATTGGGAGGTCTCCTAAGAGATTTTATCTATTGCCTCTCTGAACGGAAACCCTATCTAAGAACCATAATGTAGTATCCAACTAAGTCAGTAACCAGACATTGTAATACTCACAGTGCAAGTGGAGGGAAGAATCTGCCCCCAAGACACTCACATATAATTTCCAAGGACCATTTTCTCAAAGGATGAGAAATCCAACTTTGAGTACACACCTGGAAAAGACAAAAACATGGGTGCCCTCTATGGTGTGACACGACTATGTGAGTCAATGCAATTTTAAGATGTGGGTTGTTGAGTATAATGATGACCTTTTTGACCTTAAGAGTGAGTCTGTCTGAAGTGTATCTTTGTTAAAAAAAACCAGTGGAAATCAATAGGGACCATTTGTGGTTCTTGGATATACACTATTTGTTTAGATTCTAGGATTAAAAAACAACTATTCTACAATTGCTTGTCATGTTCTCAAATCATTTAACTCAGGTAAAGATCATCTGGAAAAACATCAAAAAGAGTCAAACAAAATTTCCTAGAAAAATTCATGATTAGATTTTGGGAATCCAAAAAGTTTGTCAAGAAATCCATAAAAAATCAAGAAACCGAAGAAACCATTTAGTTACCAAAATATTTTGAGAAGAAGACGTTTCTTGTATCAGAGTAGAAAACTTTTGCTTCATCATAGAACTTTCATACATAGGTATCACGATTTCGCTAGGGGTTATATTGGTGATTACGCCTTAGAGCCTCTTTATTCACAAGCCTTTTTTCAAAGAAGAGCTCTTACACAATATCATAATCATATTCAACCCATTCGTTAGTCCTCCATCCCACAACCAATTATAGAATACTCCACTAGGCCCAATCAATTTTTGCAATAAAGAAACTCAAAATATTTTAGCTTATCATCCAACATCAGAAAATTACTAGTGGAGATATCTTGTCAAAGTCAAAATTCCCGAAAAAAATCTCTTCATGAGTAGAAAAAAATTAGACAAAATCATTGAAACCCAAAGTAGTGTTTCCACATTCTATCTTAACGCTTCTACGGTATGTTTTAGCACTTCCACAAAATAGCTCTTCGAAAAACTGTCATAGCGCTTCCACACTCTATTTTAGCACTTCCACAAAATAGTTCTTTTGTGCTATGTTTTAGCGCTTCCGCAAAATAGCGATTCTGCATTCTATTTTAGCATTTCTAAACTTTGTTTTAGCACTTTCAAAAACTAAAAGAAATAGAGAGCTTCTAAACATACTAGTCAGACTTGTTGACATCTAAAGCTCATAATTTTATTAGACAAAAAAATCTTCTCAGTCTAGACAGTGTCTTAGACCTGAAACAAAATAGGTTCTTACAAGTCAAAATTCTTTCAACTAAAACCATATCTTGTAAACTACAAATTGTCCAATTATCAAAACACAAATTTGGACTATTGAGTTAAGTTTCCTCATCAGGATTTTGACATCCTACAATCACGAAATGAAACACAATATCAGATTTTTAACTTGGTCTCATCAATATAATATATCATTCTATTTGACTTTATTAAAATCTAATTGACACTAATCCAAACACAGAAGATCAAAGTTTAGTGAAAGTAACAAACACTTGTATGCCAATTTTGACGAGATCACAAAGGCAAAATTTAAAGAAAAAGAAACTGAAACATCAAACATTATGGCTGAATAAAATCTTTGGAGTGGACTTCATCAAAATGAAACAAATGAATTAACAACAGAGGACATACAAGCAGCGTAACAGGACCCAAAATTCCATAAATTTATGGAAAAGATCTTAGAGCAAGACATGGAGAAATATATCCTAATGCTAGCTGAATCAGGTGCCAAACTTCTCAAAATTTTTGATGTCAATCAATTAAAAGAAGCACCTAGAACAAATGAAATGGAAATACCACAACATACGCCAAACATAGATCAAGTTGTGGCCCTAACACAACAAATTCAAAATTTGCAACAAAAAATTCAAGATATGCAAAAGGAAAACACGAAAGGGTATACATTATAGGACATTTGTCCTTGTCCTTTTGACCCAACTGTGGATATGATACAATTCCCTAGACACTAAAAATTCCCAAAATATGACAAATATAATGGTAAGATAGACCCAATCGACCATGTATAGGAATTCAAAACCATGAGCTTAGAGTTTGCACAGGAATAATCTTACCTAATGAGGTTATTCCCAAGAAGCTTAGGAGGTTAGTGTATGGAGTGGTTTTCCAAACTACAACTAGGAATACACACTTTTGAAGAGCTCATCAATAGGTTCATATCACAATATTCTTTTAACATCCAACATGACGTCACGATAAAGGATCTCTACAACATGAAGCAAGAAAAAGGTGAGACATTCCTATTCTTTTTACAGCAATGGTGAAGACTATTTGCTAGGTATCCTTGCTCCATACCTGAGGAATAAAAATGGAGTTATTCATTGATAACCTAGCTGATGAAATGAGCTATAGGCTCGAATTACAATGTCCTCCAACATTCAAAAAAGTGATTGAAAATTGCCTTAAAATCGAAGAATCCTTAGTCAAACGAGGGGTGGTCAAACACTACAATGAAAAATAAAACAACACCAAATCCTCAAACCAACATACCAACAATGACAAACCTAAATTATGGAAAAAGAATAGAAATACCGAGATCAATGAAACTACAAATGACTTACAAAATGCAAAGCCAATTTTTAATTTGACAACCTCTACTGCAAAGAAAAACCAAAATAGTGATCAAAACATCAAGTCAAATATCAATCAAAACAATAATCTAAACAATGGAGAATCAAAACCACAAACGTATCAAAAATATCAAACTGGCATCGATTCACACCATTAGGGCAAACTCTAGAATCAACAATGAGGGAAATTGTTGCAAGTGGTCTTATCACTACACGAGAAGCATAATTTTGGGATCCAAAAGTCAAACCGCTATGGTAGAATGATACAGATTATTGTAACTTCCATAACAATAAGGGACATAAGACAAATGATTGCATGGAATTAAAACATATAGTCCAAGATCTGATTGACAACAAAAAGGTATACGTAGAGGGACATAAAAATAGCAATGATCATACAACCTTTAAATTATGATAAGGGAGAGTCATCTTCTACAAACACTGAAGGAAAAAAATTTAATCACATTTACGATAGAACGATATTTTGTTTATCCAAAGTAGAAAGTGATATTGCGACCAATAATCACATGGACAAAAAAAATAGTGACATTGTCCCCCTAGATCTAATCCCACACATACAAATATCCAACAATTAGATAAATGTTTTAAAAATCAGGGAAAGACAAGACTATCAACTGGTTAAGGTAATGATAAGGGGGAAATCCAAGGTAATTTTGAAGGGAGCTGCATCTAAAAACACCACTCCACATACAATTCAATACAACATTGTCGACCAAATTCATAAAATACCAGTGCAAATATCAATACTTGAACTCCTTAAACTATCACCATCCCATAAGGAGATTTTAGAAGAAGCACTTGTTGCCACCACTGTACCCAAAAACCTAGATGTTTTTCAATTCTAGGCTATGGTGGGACATTTGACCACACCACACCATCTATCATTTTCTAAGAAGGATGATGTGTTGCTTAATCATCCACATAACACTGCCCTCCATATTGAATTTTTGATCCACAAACATTAGGTTAAAAGAGTCCTAATAGATGGGGGAGCTGGTTTAAATATTTGTACTTTAAAGTTAATCCATGCACTAGGATATTTTGATAATGCTATTGATGCCTGGAGAAAAATGACAATAAAGGCTTATGATGAAGAAGAGATATCTTCTAAAGGACTGATTGTGTTGCCCATTCAAGTGGGACCAATGGTGAAAAATATAGCGTGTCAGGTACTAGAAAAAGAGTTAAACTACAATATACTCTTAGGACGTCCATGGATTCACGAAATGCAAGAAGTACCTTTGACCTATCACCAATGTTTGAAATTTCTAGTTAATGGACAAGAGTGACTATATCAATAGATTATAACAATCCCCAACATTGTAACACACTCATAACTTCTCAAGACACCTTTGTGCCTCACAATAGGGAAACATGCACTTCAAATTCATTAGATGGTGAAAAACCTTTAACATTATATCCAAGTGGGTGGAGAAAAAGGATAAATCACAAGATACAAGTGTTGTTGAATCTACATTAACAGACAAAAAGGATCCTCTAAATTCTCTATCACAGAAATTCCAAGAATAGGTCCAACTAACAAAAAAAGGCATGGGACAATATTCTATTGAGCAGTCTCTTAATCTTTGACAATTGATGCCATCTCTAAAGTCATATGGACAACCATCAATGATAAAACAAAAAACATCACAACCTGCCATGATTCTAGATGAAATATATGTGAAATTCGATACTATAGAGGATGAATCAAAAAACAAAGCTATCCTCGATTGGTTGTACAAAGATGAAGAAATATCGACATCAACAAACATCAAAATCAAGACAGATAAGTATGGCAAAGGAAAGGCTATTTTAGAAAAAATGGTTTATGAAGGATAGGGACCTATTGGAAAAAGGAAAGAAGGCATTGTGGAACCAATTCAATATCTTACTCTTTATTCAAAGGATAAGATAGGATTGGGTTACTCAGAAGAAGAAAAAAAAGAAATTACTTAGAAGGCAATTGAAAGAATCCTTCAAGTAAGAGATAGCTCTGAAACAAATTCCAATGAATATGAATGGGATCTATATTCTGATATATCTTACACATATGTCCAAATTGATGTCATAAAACAATATGCACCTACATGTGAGGAGGGACAAAGCTTAGGATCTAGATCACTTGTATTAGAATCACAACATATCAATGACTCAAGTGAGGATGAACATACATCGACTGAACTAGATAATATCGAGGAGAGTAACATCATTGAACTCGGCATCTCTAATAACAAATCTAATGACATAAATATCTGAACCCTTATTGTCATCGACCTAAGTCAATCTGATGACTTCCTACCCTTAGTGCATCCTGAACTTATCGACTGGGAACCCATTGAACCTCTAAATGTACCCATGTATGCAAATGATGATGCTATCATAAATTTCCTTTTTTATGATGAACCTGATACAAGTTCTATCCATAAATCTCATAACAACGCGGATCAACTGAAGGGTGTCAAATTTTCAAGTTGCAAAAATTAAAAAAAGAATAATGGATCCAATGGTGAAAACCATTTTATGGCAGTATTAGATCTTGAAAAGAGAAAAATAAAGAATGCATCGAACGGTGAAAACCTCTTTGAGGAACTGAAAGATGGGAGATTTGACACCCTTCTGGAGCATTATCATGAAAGGTCATCAGTGCTAGTGGAGCCTACACAATCTGTAAACATTGATACAAAAGAAAGAGAAAAGATTTTACATCTAGCACATTCAATGACAAAACAAGAAAGACTTGAATTTATCAATTTCTTTGAATAAAAAATCATAATTTTTTCTTGGTCACACTCTGATATGTTGGGTTTAGACCCAAATCTTTTAATGCATCATTTATCTTTTCCTACTAGAATCAAACCTGTAAAAACAAATTTAAGAAAGATGCATCCACATATCTCATTGATGATAAAAGTTGACCTGAAGAAGTTATTGGATGCAGGATTCATCAGGTCTATTGATTATGCCAAATGGATATCAAATATTGTGCTTGTATCAAAGCCAGATAATAGTATCAAGATATGTACAGATTTCAGGGATCTAAATAAGGCATGCCCCAAGGATGATTTCCCCTTGCCTAATATTGATATCATCGTAGACTTAACAGTCAGGCATGCCATGTTATCAATAATGGATGGTTTCTTCGGTTACAACCAAATCAAGATAACATTGGAAGATCAAGAGAAAAATGCATTCACATGTCCATGGGGAACTTTTTTCTGGAATGTCATGCCCTTCGAGTTGAAAAATGTAGGGGCAACTTATCAAAGAGAAATGACCACTATTTTCCATGATATGATGCATACCTTTATGGAAGATTACATGGATGATATTCTAGCTAAATATCATTCCAGAGAAGGACATCTGGATATCCTAGGCAAAATTCTCACAAGGCTAGAAAAATTCAATGTCAGACTAAACCCTAAGAAATGTGTCTTTGGGGTTACATCGGCAAAACTCTTAGGAGAAATAGTCTCAAAAAAGGTATTGAAGTAGGTCTATCAAAGGTAAAGGCAATAATGGAAATACCACCACCCAAAAAAAATAGTCAACTAAGGTCACTACAAGGAAGGCTACAATCAATAAAGAGATTTATCTCCCAGTTAGTAGACAAAAGTCACCCATTTAATCATCTATTTATAAGAATGTTGTGTTCAAATGGGATCAAGGGTGTGAAAAAAATTTCAACCAAATAAATCAATATTTGATGTCACCACCTATTCTCATGCCACCTACAAAAGGAAGAACCTTAATACTATACATTACAACAACAAATATTTCTTTAGGAGAACTGTTGGAACAAGAAGATTATTGTTGATGGTGTTTTATGCACAACAACAACTCAGAAAGAATGTGATATCCCATCTCTCTTGAAAGTTAAATCTCTAAGAGGAAAGAGATAACCCCAAGGTCTATAATGTTAGGTCTTGACAATGCAACAAAACAACTCAGTGATAATGTGAAAATGTTGCTAATCACAATGGGACCTTACTATGAGCAAACACTGGACTTCGAATTTATTAGATCTAAATGATGAATTGATACTTGGAATATTGATTTGAACCTTGATAATAAAGAAACAAAAAAAGATAAAGGTTTCAAAGATGATTCTAAGACTACTTCTAACCCTAAGATTGAAAATGCCAAAAGATAAAATGCTCAAAATGGACCAATCTCTCATAAACTACTCTCTGTTTAACCTAGATGAATCTACAATTTCACAGAAATAGTGCAATCTTCTAAGGTATTTAAATATTTTCAAATCACAAACATTCATTCAGTCAATTCTATTGCAATTGAGATGAACAAACCCTTATAGCTAAACTAAGCACAATTTTAAGCCTAGGCTAACTTTGCAAAGCAGCTAACAATCAGCTAACTGCAAAAACTATGGACTAGAGATCGCTGCAAACATTCCAAACATGAAACCCTAAGCATTACCAAACCATTTAACTATAAAATTATAAGAAATTTCAAAGATAGAAAAACAAGAACCATGCTAGATGAAATTCCACAAGATAGATACCAAACACAATATCTCTCTTATATTAAATCATCCAAAATAGCAACAACTCTAGTTTTTTGTTACAACACTTGCTTGAGAATAAACCCTAATTCACTCTAATATCACTTATCTATTTTCTCTCTATCTCTATCCTTTTATATGCCTATCTATTATCCTATATGTATCTTCTCAAATGAGGCAACATGCTTGCTTTATAGAGAATTCCTAAGATAGGTCGGCTCAAAAGATAATTTACAATGAAACATAACCTACAAGAGGTTGGCTTCAAAGATATTCGAACATAAAATGAAATGTGCCATTGGCACCAATTTCATCCAAAATGGTCAAGATACCCAAAAGTTCGGTCCAATACATGTGAATAATGGGAAACACAAATCTCGATGTAACCCTATATAGCTACTCCCCATCCTTGTCCTTAGCTCGATCTTCTTCACCATGTATGGCCAACAAGACTCTATCCAACTCAACAACAAGTGGCACATGAAAAACCCTAATCCTTCTCTCAAGAGACTTGATGTAATCTCTTGCCTACCTAACTGTACCATCCCAATCAGCCCTACTAGTCAAGTATCTGTCCATGACTACAATATAAGTTGCAGTATCATCCAACTAATGCCTAGTAATTGTTCCTCCATTGACTGGAGAATATACATCTCTCCACCATTTCTTAAGCTGCTCCAGATTAAGATGTTTTAGAGCAAACTTCTTCCTTCTAGTCATTGTGTATGTTAGAATGTGCAAATCAAAATGAATCTAAACTAATACACCAATGAAACATTAGATTAAAGAAACTAATTTAAAGAAAGCAAAATGCAAACTCTAAACACAAGAAGCTCCTTCAAATTCATCCCATTGTCCTCTATCTCCAAGGATTTGTTTCAAGATGCTTGCTCTCAGTTGTTTAAAACAACAACTTGTAGAATGGCAGCTTGAGAGAATGAGATTGATGAAAATGCATGTGCATTGCTAAAAGATTTAAGCTATGAAATTGAATTGCTATAAATGCTAAAATGCGACTATAATAACTACGCATGAAAATATAAGATTCAATGTCCTTTTCCACTCACAAGAGGGCTATATTTATAGATTTTTGAAGGCAAGAATTCAATTGGCCAAGATCAACGGTTGAGTTCAAACCTATTAAAATGAATGGCAAGAGATTGAGAATTCGAAAAGATGATGGAATTTTAAAAGATGGATGGAGAATGAAGAGACAATTGAAAGGTGTCTCTCATAATTTAAATAAATAAATATTTAATTATGTGTGAGAAATGAAAAGGTTTTAATTAAATATTGAAAATAATTAATTATGTGAGAAGAGAAAAAGCTTTTTAATTAAATATTTGAAAATATTTAATTCTTGAGAAGAGTGAAGAATTTAGAAAGTGTTTTAATTAAATATTGAAAATATTTAATTAAAATGTGAAATGAAGAATATCATTTAAATTTGGAATTTAAATTTGTGATAATTAATGTAAATAAATTGTGAAATCTATTTAATTAATTAAGAGGAAGATAGCATTAATTAAATAAACTTATTTATTTAATTAAACTAGAAGAATTGGAAAATGAACAATGTAAATAAATAATTAAATTTATTTATATGTAGATGACTTAAGAATATTAATTAAATAATTCATATTTAATTAATTACAAGTTTGATTAACCGTGACCATTTTTATATGTGTATAGTCATGACCTCAAAGAAGGAGATACACTTGTCATGGATACCAATCAAAGTGTCATCAATCTGCCTTTCCTACTTATGAATATTTCTTAAGGCCTTCTACCTCATTTGTAGGATTTCAAACCATTCCCAAGGTTTAGAAACCCTTAGAAAATGAAGAATCCCACACTCTACCAGTTTATCTTCTATGAACCCCATGATTGTTGTGGTTTTTTGTAGTAGGAGATCAGTATCCTCCTTATCTTGAGCCAATATAGCCTTTAACCAATCAATCAACCTCATAGCATCCCCTCCAATTGAAAAAATGTCCTTAATAACATCATCTCCTTTGGTTTGGAAACCCTGCAACCAAGCAACTACAACATGTGTGGTGCCTTTCATCTTCTCAAGCTCAAAGATTGTCTTCTGAGGCAAGAAACCTGCAACAGAAGAGGAAGAACTAATAGCTTGCAAATGTTTCATCAATTCTCGCAAGTACCTCTTCAGTTTATCATTTTCCCTCTCTAGCTCATGCCTAGTTTGCACAACCTTCTTCAACCTGCCCACAATCACAACATTGGAGCCTTCATATTCCTCAATATCCTACTCCACATAAGCATGCCCCAAGTCAACAATTTGCACATGATAATCCTAGGCAGTCACATTGTCTCTATCTTTATTTGGAGCAGGGGTAGCAATATGGGCTACCCTGTTTCCTGACCCATCTCTTTCAATTCGAGACACAACCCTAGCTTTCTTCTTAGTTTTTTCCTTTTCCACATTAGCCATAAGAACATCCCAATTAGGAGGAGCATCCTCCACTATCACCATTTTTATCTTCAACTCTTTCTCCAACCAATCTGGAATAGTAGACCCGCCAGGCACTGTATTTTGCCCATCTTGCTCCTGTTCATGTTGACCCTCAGTTGCATCCTTTTCAACACTTGATACTTTAGGGATATCCATGACCGGATTCTCCTTATCTTGTAACTGTTCTTCCACAACAACCTGTACCAGTGAAGAGGCCCTAACTAGTATTTCCTCCCTCTGTGGAGACTTGTTTGATTGATCCTTCATAGGTGAATTTTTATGTGCCACCAAAGGGGACTGAATCACCTAGTCAATTTCTACCTCTACATTACAGAGGTCTCCCTCCTGAAATTCCTCTTCACCCAAACCTTTAGGATATTCATCCTTCTTTGGTTAACCTGTGTGCTTCCAGCACCCTAAGAAATGAAGATATCTACCTCTTCAACAATAGGAACACTTACTAAAACATCCTCCTTTGTTGCAGTATCCCTTGGGGAAGGAGTCCTTGACCTCCTCATGTACACTTGTGTCTTTTCCCTTGAGCTTTCCACCTCTACCACTGGTGGTTCAATCTCCTTATCAATTTTAGGAGCCTCCTCCACTACCTATGATAAATTTGTAATCCTTCTTCTCTTTGTCAATGGAGGAACAATTTATGCCTCCTCCTCTTCCTTGTTCTTTTCAACTTCTTTCCTCGAGGAATGTCTCCTCTAATTAGCAACAGGCTTCCTCTATTTACTCACCTCTGCAACCTTATCAACCTGAACGTCTCTAACTTGGATTCTGAAAGGAGAATTCAACTTTTCCTTGCCCTTAGGATCTGGTTCAAGTGACTCCTCAGAAGCAAAGTGAGACTCTAAGTCTCCCATCAGATCATAGGTACATGGGATACCCTCACTCTCCAATTCTAGGATCTTGTGCTTCAACCACATTTTGGTGTTCTTAATCACCGAGGTCATGACTTGATCCAACTCTATTTTTTCTTCCTCTAACCAGTCAACTTCTCCAACCGGCTTATCTTTCACTACCTCATAAACATGACCTTGGATTAGGTTTCCACCCTCTTCTACTTGATCAGGGATGAACCTCACATTGTACAACCTTATCAAATCCACTGGAAGTCTGGAGAACTTCCTCTTTCTTACCTGAAACTCATCTGCAAGGTTAATCCAATAATCTTCAATACTGACCTTATGGCTATATTCCTTGCTAGCCTTCTTTTGTGCTTCACTGGTGATGTCAAACCTCGCTCTCTTGGAACGGAAAGAGAGACCAAAAGTACTCATCTCCTCCTCAAAATCATGAGCAGACTGAATAGAAGGAAAAACCTCGCCCATTCCTATCTTTAAGGGAAAATCATTCCCAAAACCTGTCTTGTGCATTTCTGCCTTCACAACATTGTCAAAGTCACAAATTTGTCTAGTGACTTCCAACAATATGATATGATCAGTAGGGTATATAGGAATTCTGTAGGGATCCCTTTGAAAACCATCAATTCTAATGTAAGAGAAAGTGGGGAACTAGATAAACCATGCCCCATATCTCCTTATCAATTCTTTAGCCCTATTAGAAATTTTCATATGCTCTGCACCTTGGAGCAATCTGGTGATGTACATTGTGAAAGCATCATTGGATCTCTTGTAGCTTCTTGCAGTTAGGCGTAGCTATGGATATACTTCATATATAGCATCCTTTCCAAAGGTACCCCTAGTGCTCAACCCCTTGTATGGGTAAAGTCTTGCCAATGAATACACTAGGTAAGAGGTCATAGTAAAAGTCTTGGTTTGCAAGACATTGCATAAATTATCATGGATCACTGCACTAATGAAACCTACCCAGTGATAATCAATTCTTTGCTCCATTCTAGAAATTACATTGAAAATCTAAGTCTTGAACACACCTACACTCTTCAAACCTACTAGCTTACTGAGAAGAGTGATGGCATTGTAGTACTCTCTCTTAAACTTGAGCCTGAATAGTTGCTTAGGAAACTTAGAGAAAGGGGACTTAGGCTTCTCCAACCAAGAGTTGATCACCTGTTGGGACTTAACTACATTCTCTTCATAGTACTTCCTGGCACCATCTATATCAAAAGCCACCACATGTGATTTGTCAGTCATATCAAAGGTTGCAACAATGGACACAGGGCTGAAGCCTACCAGAACCCTTCCCTGCGGATCGATTATCCTTTGTGTACCCTTATCATAGTTCCTAGCACACTCAAGTACCAATTCATAACACTACATCATGGAGGGAAAACCTGCCACATGAGCCAATCTGAAGTCCACAATTATCCTAGCCAACAAAGGAGGGCTCGGTGCTGACATCTCAGCCTTAAATTCCTCATAGTCCCACATACCTACATTAGTATATGTGATTCTTGACCAACTTGAGGTCACCATACTCTCAGGAATCCGACTCTTTATGTCCAATTTCACTTTCTCTGCATCTAAGATGGCCGAAGTCTCTGCACTTGGATTTGATGCCTTCCCTTTGCCTCGATCAACGACATCCTATCCTAATCCTACCTGCAAACACATAAAGATGACCACAATTAGATCCATAAGAAACAATAATTGCAAGAAATCAATATCTTAAAGTTCAGGATTTAGCCCCCCTCGCGGATTCCACACTGGTGAGAACTTTCAGGAAAATCTGGACCAGGTAGATTCCAGTGAACCAAGCATGCAAAGACCCATAACATCATTTTAATCCATCAATTAACAAAGGAATAACATTAGAAACACTTAGCATAAGTTCATTTAATCTATCAAATTCGTCATCAATAAACAAGTCCCTCGTAATCATCAAATTCAATATCTTGCCAGAAAACCCAGAAGAATCCACCAGGGACGGATTTTGGCGAAAACAACAACAATTATAACTAACCCGAGAAAATGGAGGAGACACGAAACATCTAGGAAAATCTAGAGGGAATGGATTTTGTGAGAACTAGATAAAACATCACCCAAGCATGAAATCGAAAAATCGACCGGACTGCGGACATCGGGAAAATCCGGAGGAAGTAGATTTTGGCGAGACAAATGAAATCCAGGAAAAGGTGGTAAAAGAGAAAGAATAGGGAAATCCGAGGAAAGTGGAATTCTGTGAGGACCTCGAAAACCTGAACCCGTCCACATCTTTCTTACTTTCACCAAAATGATTTGAATAACTCCGGATCTAAGGCCTGTACCCTAACAACAACCTAGCCTAGATCCCCAATGGATCATATATGAACTTAGAACACTCCTCATAACAATTTGAGGAGGATGGCTAGGCCCTAGGTTAGGAACCCTAAAATTTCCGCCATGAAAGCACAAAGAATAAGACCAAAAGTTTAAGACCAATGCAAGCAATCATCCAAAAGAAATAATACTAGATCAAGAATAAACATTCAATGACCAATGCAACAGACTGGTACAACAATGAAAACCCCCAAAATGCTCGATGACGACATGCATACCCATGGAAATTAGGAAACCACGAAGGACCAAAAAGAAAATGAAGTGAAGAAATTCAAAATCAACAGAGAATAAGATCATATCAACATACCATGAGAGCAAAAAGACTAGAACTGGTGACACCAACAGATAACCATTGAACGCAAGAAGGATACAATCCACGAACATGAAACTCAAATGCACAATCAAAACGGCTTTGAAAATCACAATCCAAAAAGACACCAAAAGCTCCGAGACTCAAGCTCAAATGATAAGCAAATGAAAAAACTCAAATGATCAATTACTTCCAAAAATCCAATATATCAAAGCCCCCAAACATCCACACAAGTGCAATTAATGCGATCGACAAGACAACCACAACCACAAAAATATGGGGATTGGACAAGGCGACGGAGTTCAAGGAAATCCAGACCATACGGAATTTCCCAAAAAAGGGGCCAAAAAGCAGTAACCTCCAGAAATTGAAAGAGAACCGGGAGAATCTAGCCCAGGTGGATTTTATCGAAAGCAGTGAAAATTCTGGAATGTAGTCAAAACTCAAGGTGTTCAAAAAAATTCATAAGTGTGCCAGTTCAACTGGAAAGATGGAAATCAAAGAATGTGCCAAAAGCAAGCTAAAAACCCCTAGAAAAGAAGGGCCAAGACACCAAAAGGCAAAGAAAGAGGGTCCCCACTTTCAGTGGGGCGTGTGTGCAAAAACTACACAACAATTATGAAGGAAGTGAATAAGCCATTTACTACATCAACAAAACTTTGAATGACTATGAAATAAATTATATCTTCACTTGGTAGTGGTATTTTCTACCTAGCAGTTGCGGCATTACATGTTGACTCACACAATCACACTCATAGAAAAATTTGACTCATTAAAGTATCTACTCAGTAAGGCCACTTTAATAGGTAGAATGGCCAAATGGGTCATGCTTCTAAGTGAGTTTGATATTCAGTATGTGGAAAGAAGAGACATCAAAGGTCAAGTGATCACTGAAAAATTAGCCAAAGCTCCTTTAATTGATGATCATCCTATGACAATGGAGTTTCCCAATGTAGACATTCTTACAGTTACAACACAACAATAGATACTTTACTTTGATGGATCATATACACAAAGAGGATCTAGTGCAAGAATTTTGTTCATCACACCCCAAGGACACACCATCCCAAAATCTTATAGACTAATTTTTCCATGTACCAATAATGTGGCATAGTATGAGGCATTAATCATTGGCATCAAAGTAGCAATTGAATGGAAAATCACAGAGTTACAAGTATATGGGAATTCTCAACTTGTCATTTATCAAGTAAATGACGAATATCAGATGAAAGATGAGAAGTTGATGCCCTATAAGCAGTTGATAGAATATCAAACAATACTTTGTCAATATCAAATTTGAACAAATTCCAAGGGTAGAAAACAAAGTGGCAGATGCTATGCCGATAATTTTTTCTATTTTACAATTATTGGAGAAACGTGGTCATTATGAGTTTATGGTAGAACAAGTATCTAATCCTTCTTATAATAGTTTGGAAACCCAAACCATATACCATTTAGATGCCATTGAATCCTCCATCTATGAAAATACCTATGCATACCTAAAAGACAACATCCTTCCTCCCGATCTTTCCAGAAATAAAAAATGCAACTTCATCCACCAATCCACCTGACATACTTTAATCACTGACATAATTTATTGTCGAGGTCTAGATGGTACTCTTCTCCGATATTTAGAACATAACGAATTTGAGACAAACTTACGTGAGGTTCATGAAGGTATTTTTGGAACTCATTCAAGTGGAATAAATCTAGCAAAGAAACTCCTCTGTTTAGGGTATTACTGGCCAAGTATGGAGAAGGAGTCTTACCAGTTTTTCAAGAAGTGCCAAAAGTGTCAAATTCATAGTAATCTAATCCATGCATCTGCTCAAGAATTGCACCCATTCAAATCAACATGGCCCTTTTTCAATGGGGACTGGATTTGGTAGGAAAGATAAATCCATCTTCATCCAATGGACACAAGTTCATAATCACAATGACATAATACTTTACAAAATGGATAGAAGCAGTTCCTCTCACAACTATCACTAGAAAAAAAATCTCATCTTTCATATTGAACTACATAATTTATCGGTATGGCATACCTCAGTCCATTATCACTGATAATGGACAACCATTTAAAAACTAGGATGTCCAAGAATTGTGTGAAAAATTTCATATCCAACATCATTTCTCAACACCGTATTATCCTCAAAGAAATGGCCAAGCAAAGGCCTCTAACAAGAAAATTTTGAAGATACTCAAGAAAATGGCTAATGATGTTGGATGTGATTGACATGTTTAGCTCAATCCTACATTATGGGCCTACAAAACTAGCATCAAAACACCAATAGGAGCTACACCATATGCCTTGGTATATGGATCAAAAGCCATACTGCCCATTGAGGTAGAGATTCCATCACTCCAGGTATCACTAAAGGGAATCATCTCAGATGAAGATTATAGAGTATCTAGGCTTCAAGAACTGGAACTGTTGGATGAATGTCATCAACAAGTTGTCAATTATCTAACTACATATCAACAGAGAATTTCTCAGAGCTACAATCACAAGGTAAAACCTCAAATGTTTCAGGTTGGGATTTTCTCCCAAAGGCAAACCCTCGAAATCAGCAAGACAGGGAAAAGAAAGGGAAATTTGAACCCAACTGGCTAGGACCCTTTGTCATCATATCAATTTATGGATCAAGAGCCTATCAACTATCAACATTAGAAGGGGATTTGTTTGATGAACCTATCAACAATATCCATCTCATAAATTTCTCCACCTAAATCACCTAGTGCACGATTTGAAAATCCTAAAAATGGTTGCCTTGATAAAAACTTGGCAAACAGGCATCTTGGTAATAGAAAAATACAAAATACAAAAAAAAAAATGAGAAAAGAGAATATACAAAACAAAAGTGCAATTAAAACATATGGTGAAAACCTATAAATAGGCACTATATGTGATTTTAACCAGCCTTTCCATCTATTTTGATACATATCATGGTCGTTAATCTCACCATCATTTTATATCCATTATCATATCATTTCAAATGGTCATGTCTCACTCTAGCTTGGGGCCAACATCTCAATCTCACTGGGGGAAATAAAACATCAAGTTTAAAAAAATGGACAAACATCAAGAATACAAAAACAATTATTGAAACACAACCCAACTTGGAGCATCAAGTCACCATCAGAAACATATTAGCCATCCATATCATATCAAAATCCCCAAGAAAAATAGGTCAAAAATCACTCAAAAAGTCAAAAAAATAGAGTCATCCAATCAAGCTACATGGTCTCTGCGTGCATAACATTGGCAAGGCTAATATTTGATCAGCCCCCAAGGCCCGTAGGGTAGGTCTTTAGGTTTGGTTTGATCCGAAATCTTAGAAAATCACAAAAACATCATAAAAATCAGGATGGATGATTTAAATTTGAATAATGGCTAAAATAATTTAAGCAAAGGTTGGATATGTTATACTTTAATCATTATTATCATTTCTTTGAAACAACTCGATGATCTATTGAACTAGAGAAGCTAGGAAGAACAATGGTATTTTTAATTGTCTATTGTTTGTGAATTAATCATGATTACTGTGTGAATTGTCGCGGGAAGTGCTCTACAAAGTATCATGAATGACATTCCAATTCGCATAGGAAAGTGATTGATCCCTGTTTGTTTATGCAAGAAATGCTCATGTCATCTTGATTTAATTATATCTAGATATTTGTGTTCACTTGTAATATCAAAAGTCATGGAAGTAGTATTTAGGTCATCATGGTCTAAATTATACCATTGATGCTTGTACTCACTTTCAACATTTTTAAATCTCTATGATGATACAAAGCATAAAAGTACTATTAAAATGCCAATAGTTTTCATATAGTTTTGCATGATAAAATTAGATTGCATTCACAAATGATTTATACATCTGCAGAGTGTTTGTTATAAAAAGGATTCAAATTGATGATTATCTTTTATATTGATAAGATTGAGTATATCTAACATAAAACAAAAACATCATCGTAACCATGTAGTTGAATCAACATTTTTCACATTAGAAGGCATTTTCTATTGATCATTCATAAATTTTAAATCTAATCATCTTGCATTCATATTTCTCCATATCATATAAAAGGTCTAAGAGAAAATTTCAAAACTAAATCATATCATTGCATTTTTCATCCATCCACTAATTATTTCTCCCATATCAAGTCGTCACATTATCCATTCACATTTTATTGTCAATACATTACTGACATACATTAAAATACATCATACATCCATTCATCATTTTATTATTACATCATATTATTTCATTTCCATCAATTCATAATCTATATCATACATCATCTATTTTCACATTTATATCAACATAGGAACATACATCCCATTTGCATCACATCATTACATCCACATTCATGTATAAAGACAATCATCATATAAAAAGAAAATAATCATGCATCTATACATCAACAAAATACATCCATGCATCATTCATTAAATAAACCATCATAAACCATAACATATCACATGACCATACAAAATCAGGTAAATCATCACATGGCATGTAGAACATGGAAAATGAATGCATCCATCAATAGAATCATAATAGAACCCATCAAAGATCAATAATAGTTTGTTGCATATCATATAAATCATATACAACATCAATGTCAAGTATACAATGAAATCTGAAATAAGGGAGGTATATCATCAAAACTGGTTGGATCGAAGTATGCATCATGTCTCAAAAACAACACAAAATCATAACAACATCTAGGATTTTCTACTACCAGAATGTGTAGGCATCATAGGACCAGTACCTCCACCACCACCACATGGACTAGGATCTCCTAGATCTCTATGAGGAGGCTGGGTCACACCCTCACTGACAGTCCTGGTATGTGTCCTACCTGATCGTGAAGGAGCATAACTCACTCTCCACTCAGCAAGGACTACATCATGATAACGACCCCTATAAAACTCTACTTCTCGATCGACATGGAGAACCTCCCTCATATAATCACCAACACTAGTACCATCAACAATCCGATGTAAAGTATTTGCAGTTTCCTATTCTCGCTCTGTGATCTTCCTGGCACTATCCCTCTTTGATGTCAGTGTGGAAATATGTGTATGTGCAGCTGCCAATTGTCCCTGTACCTGTGTCAAGGCCTACACGTGAGCCTATGCCTAGGTTTGTAGCTGCGTCTGTGTCTGCACAAGTAAACCCTATGCCTAAACAAGTTGCCCATGTAGAGTCTGAATCTGTACCTGGAGGGAGGCAATCTATGTCTGATGATCCGAAGAAGATGTCTCCACTGCTTGCCTCTTATGAGGCTCACTAGTGGATGGACCTGTACTGCATGCCACAATACCTCTACCACCATCCGTACCATCATCTTCATCATCGCTACTACTCTCACCACTGCTGCTCCCCTCACTATCCTCACTACCTCTAACATCATGCTCACTACTACCCTCCACATCCTCACTATCAACATCCTCCTCTCCACCCATATCCTCTGCCTCAACATCCACATCCTGCCCCTCGACCACATCCTCCACTCATCTCCATTGCTGACCACATGCAACTGCAACATCTACCTCCACAGGTAATGGCGTTGGCTTATCAGGAATAGTGATCTGAGGTCATGGATGTAATGCAAGAAAAGATGCATACTCCTCTATCACTGGTGCCTCTGTAATATCATGACGTATGTCCCAAGATGAAGGGTGTAAGGCATGGTATCCCTCTACTAAAGTATCAGATGATAAATGAGGCCACCAATTTGCTACATCACTCTGCCATTGGGCATAATGTGCAACACCTTGGGGCATGCACTGCACAATACCATACTACCTATAGACCCTCTATAGTAAGAATCTCTCTAACATAAAGTGGGTCCGGCCAATCAAATACATAGAGTCACAAAGGTAACCCATCTCCACATCATCCTCATCCCAATGCTCACAATCCATATATGGGCGCCATGTCATGACCTCTAAATAATAAAAAATGCACCTCCAATTCTCCAACTTACCCATCCTGGCCTGGGTAACTTGACCTTTATATCAGAAAAAATATGGCCCAGTAGCAGGCCTATCTTGAACTGTCCGCATGACAAAAATATGCTCCCATGCCCAAACCTAAAGCAAGGTAGCTCCTGATGATAAACTGTACCCCCTCAAATAAACTGCTGAATGCAAATCATGATACAAGTGGATTAGCATGCACATCCCCCAAGCATAGTGGGTCCCATGTATAACCATACTCTCAAGAACTCGGCCCCATCCCACAAATAGTCCCTTTGACCTACGATCAAGACAAAGGAACCCTCCAATAAATCTTACCAAAACTGAAGGAAGGGTGGCATATATGTCCACAATCTCTCGCCATGGAATCCACATCCCAATAATATCCTTATCCTGAAAGACTCTACGAAGAACATATGTCCCGCCCACCTCCTGTGAATCATACACGACAATATCTCTAATGAATGGAATCCGTAAAATACGCTAGACATCCTCTGGAGTAACTATCATCTCACTAGTGGGTAAGTGGAATGTGTTATGATCACAATTCCACCACTTAGATAAAGCTGTGAGAAGACCTCGATTAATCCTAATTTGGGGCATGTCAAGAAGAGAAGCTAGTCCATATCGAACAATAATCTGTGTCTCATCTGGTGTTAGCTATGGAATCAAGTCAAAGGTCCATGTAAAATGCTCTTGAATCTAGAGATTATCCAAATGCTCCTATCATCATGAAATGTTTTAAATTAGTACACTATGTCAAATATCACATTTCATTGTCCTATCAAATCTAATCAAACCTCATTTATCATGAGGTCATCATTATCAAATCTAAATTTTACTTCACCTACATGAGGTCAATTTATTTAGAATCAACCTCGCCTATCATGAGGTTCATCAAAATTGATTTTGTTCCTCACCTATCATGAGGATAATCAAAATCTATCAATCATCTAAATCATTCGTCATGAGGTTGAAAATATTCAAGGTTTTTAGATCATCAAATCATATCAAACTGAAGGGTTAACATGATCAGACTAAACACAATCAAGCTTTTAAATTTGACAAATTTTGCAAATCTGACTTGGATGCACTAGAACAAACATTCAAAGCACTAAAATATCAGAAGTGCTATTTCATCAGTCATAAGCACTAGAACAGTTTATAAAAGCACTATATCCAAAATTCAAAGCACCAAAACAACAGTTTGAAGTGCTAATCTAATCTACCATTGCGCTAATATTCTAAAAGCACTAATTTAAATACTTGAAGCACTACAAAATCCTACCAAAGTGCTAAGCTAGCCTGCTGAAGTGCTACAATATCACATTGAAGTGCTAATTCGCCGAAGTGCTAAAACATAACCTAAAAGCACTAAATCAGAGTTTAAAAGTCCTATAGCACAATCTTGAAGCGTTAAAACTATGAAAATTTGAAAATGCAGAAAAATGCAAGAAAAACAAAATTGCACGAAATACAAGGAGGATTGTGGGTACATACAGGAGGTCCATAAGCGATTGGGCACATATAACGTCGCACACACTCAAACTGGTGGCTATGGTAAGGAATTGACATCCTGCTCCAAGTGGCTCAAATATGTCTCTCTCACAAAGTTTTCAAAATTCAAATGCATAAATGAGTATGAAAATGACCTTTCTGACCTTTTATTAGGTTCTTAAAAGTGGAATTTTTGTAGGATTTTTAACATTTTAATTAATTTTATTGGGAAATTAATTGAAATTCATCTAAGGGGAGAAATTTATTCATCATTATTGGGAGATAAATTATTTTCACCATCAAATCATTATAGAATCATTAGAAAATCATTAAAAATTTGAAAATTAAAAAAAAAAAAAATCATTTTTTTTTTCTATCTCTCGAGGGGGCATATTATCATCAATCACCTAAAAACCAATGTTTGGGGCATGTCTGGGGCATACTGAATTTATTTTTTGTCAATACCAACAACAACAACAAAATTTACTTTGAACCAATGTGTAAACACATCACTTCAAAGAAGGGCAAAATGTATACACCTAAAATTGGTCTGGAGAATCCAATTAATTAAATATAATTTATTTGATTAATTACCCTTAATTCCTCTACTATTAAAATAAATAGAAATATTTATTTAAATAGTTCATCTTAAATTCTTCAATCTTTATTCTTTTATTTTTTTCATCTTAATTAAATGAACAAATTTTAGTTTGTTTTATTTAATTATCATAATTAAATTCATTTACTTTTAAATAAATAGAAATATTTATTTAAGTATTTCACATTCTAAATCTTATATTCTTCAATTTTAATTAAATATGCAACTTCAATAGTTTGTATTATTTAATTATTACATCACTCAATCTTAATTAATTAAACAAAGTTAAATACTTTGTTATTTAATTATCATATTTCTTCTATTTTAATTTAATAAACTCCTATAGTTTGTTTTATTAAATTATTAATTCTCTCTTTTGCTAATTTAAATAAATCAAAATATTTAAATAAAGGCATAAATCAATTTTCCTCTATTCACTCACCTACCAAATTAGATATCATATATCTAATTTATGTCTAAAATCAATTCAACTTGTATTCACGGGAAAGCTTTGGAGACAAATTATAGACAACTCCTTTATCCTCTTCCATCAATTCTTCCTATCATCTTTCTTAGTGTTTTCATGGGTAGGAACCAGTCCCAAAATCTTCTCTAGCTTCTTCATCTCTCACCATTCAATCCTCCAGATTGAATCCAGGCCTATGTTTGTTGCCCCTGTGAAAATGTGCTCCGGGAAATCTATAAATACAACCTCATACAACAAAGAATAGATCCCAAATTTATGCAAACTTACTATGCAGGAAAGCATCAAGCATCAATCATTTTAGCAATAACAATAGATTTTATGTCATGGCTGCATACTGTAGCTTTCATCATAGTTTCATGTCAATTTAGATTACAGTAGCTTCTTTTTATCAAATAGATATCATCACATCATTACATTTAACATCATTCCATTCTCTAGATTGGCATTTTAACAGTCACAAGTGCTTATCAAATTTGAGAGCCCTTTGTGATTTAATAAATCTTTGGAGATAGGAAACAATGAAACAATTTCAAGTTTCTGCTCTTTTTATTAGTTAATTATTTTAGAATCTTGATATAATGTTTCATTAAGAAGTGTATTTACATTTTTACTTATTCACACTTAAATTATTTATATTAAAATAACTTTAATGCTATCAAGGTATAATGTAAGAATGCAACTATTTTTTTCATTAAATGCAATATCCTAAAATTTATATTATAATAATTAATATATTATTTACATAATTTACATAATTATTAATATTAATATGTTATATTTTATACAATGATTATGTAAAAATTCTAATATGTTTAATTTTTAATTTGTGTTTTTATTTTTTATATCTTTAGGAAGTATTTATGTTTTTATAAATATTATTAATGTAAAAATAAAAAAATTATTAAAAATTATAATTTATAATACAATTATTTTAGTTATAATTCATAAATTTATTTAAAAAAAATATTTATTAATATATTTTAAATAATATTATTTTATAAATATTTAATATACAATTATAAAATCAATATAATTTATATTTATAATAATATTCTAATATTTATTTTACTATAAAATTATTTTTTATTAATTTACATTTTCATTTCTTTATTTATTTTATTTTATTGGAATTTTGATAAATAAAATAATAAATTATGTAGTTCACTAAAAAAAAGTATAGTAAAATTGACATTTATTGATAGTTTTTATAAGTTAAATCATAAAAATTAATTATAATTACATTTTTATGTTTTAACTTGTTATAATACATTAAATAATTAATTATAAAAAATGTGATCATGTAGTATCCTACAATATAGACATGCAAAGAACTAATTAACAAAATTAAAATACTAAATTAACAAAACTTGCATTTAATTTAATTCATATTAATAAAACTTGCATTTATTTTTTTCCAACTCTACAAAACAAATAATACTATAAAAGATAACTACTCACCACTACGTGACACTTGTTTTCACATGTACAAAAATCACAATTTGACCTAAATAAAAGTATTTTTCTAATTCCTTTAGGGGAAAGATATGTAATAACCTAAAGATTGATGGGGATGTTCTTTTATATATTTTTTTTGAATAAGAATTGTTTGAAGATTGATGTCATATTTCTAAAAAAAAATTATAGATTAAAAGTTATTAAAAACAAAGAAGCTTGATATTTCAAGCTTATGGACCAAATTGCTTAGAAATTAATTAAAAAATAGAAAACATAATCCTAATGTTGGATCACTGAGTGTGATCTGAAACGTTGATCCAAAAAATTAATACACAGTTAAATCCAGAAAACTACAAATAATGACATGGACTGTGGAAATCTAATGTCTTTGATAAAAAATAGAAAACATAATCCAATCATAAAAAAATTATATATTTCAAAACTAGACATTGCGGTCTATAATGGGTTTTAATTTCATAAATTAATTATGAAAAAATCATAAGCTATATTGCCAAAGTTAAACATTTCTCTTAACATTGCCTTATTTTTTTAGTTGTAGGTCAAAGGCTAAGGGTCAGGTTACCAAACCTTTCCCGAGCCTAAAACCCAAGCAAAAATTGGCTTGGGGATTTTACCTTTACAGAATGGGTACCCATTTCAAAATGGGTAATCGTTCTTAATTTTCCCATTTGAAATTAGGAACATGTACCCATTTCTATTATATCCATATTTTCCAAATTTGGAAAAAACTGACTCACCGCCTTTTTTCTGCAACATTCCTTTTTTGTAGTATGAACCGACAACACCATTTTCTGCTATTTTTTATTCAATTTTGTCTTGTGCAATCTCTTAATAGGTCATATTCTATTCAATTTTTTGAAGGACACAATCACAAATTGAATATTTTGAAGTGGAATCAAGTACAAGGAATTTTCTCAAGAGATTGAATAAAGAGGGTTTTTGGTATATTCATATTTAGTTGTACTTCAGATTTTATAGAACAAAGGGTCTCCATATATAGTTTTATTTTAAAATTTTAAAGAGGTAGCAATTTGAAAATAGATTAAAAATCATTTGTTTTTTATTAAGAGGGTTTATTAATCATGGGATCAAAGAAAAGACAAAGAAGAAAGGTAGGAAGTTAATGATACCTGAAGAAATTGAAGCAAATAGAGAGATGGAGGCAAAAGACAAAGAGATAGAAGAACAAGGATTCATGAAATGAAAAACATTGAAGCATCTAGTTTCATGAATCTTGAAGAGGAGACCATGAAGGATGGGATGAAGGTAGATGATGTAAATGTGGAAATTGTGACTATGGAAGAAAATGTGATTATAGAAACAAACCTAATTATGTCTTCAAATTCAACTTTGAATGATATGAAAATAGTGACTATGCAAACAAATTTGGGTATGTCTTCAAATCCACATTTCAATGGTATGGAAAATACAACTACTTAAGCAAATCTAGGTATGTCTTCAAACCCACATTTTTATGATATTAATATTGATTGTTTAAATGAAACTGGATATACCAATAATGATATCAATTATACCAGTGAAACAATGAAAAAATAAAATAAGAATGAAATATTTTGTATGAATGAAAATGAGAATTAAATCCCTTATAATATGGTTTAAAATGAAAATTAAATCCCTTGCATGAATGAAAATGAAAATATTTTTGTTACAATTGAAAGAGATGTCTTAGATAACCTTCCTGGTAAAATTTCTTGGAGATAAATGAGAACTCATGAAAATTTAGATTATATAGATTTTTTTTTTAATAGACAAAACTAGGATTTCAATGTCAACTCAAGATACAATTGATGAAAATGTGGAAAATGCAAAAGTGATGAAAAAATTAGACATTTTTTTAAAACCAAAAAAGAAATACGATTAAGTAAAACTAGTTATATCTAGTATTGCTAATATGATTCTATAGGAAAAAAATGATCTAAAGATAAGAATGCAACATGTCGTGCAATAACAATTGCTTTAGTTAATAAATCAACTTCAAATAAAATAATGTTAAGTAAGATTAGTAAATATATAAATTTAAATCCTAAAAATTTGATAAGAGCGGCTAAGAGAAGAGAAAGTATTGAAAATGATCCAATTAATCAATGTTGGAGATTTAGTGGTAGACTCCCAAGGTCGGACATGAAATTAACTAATGAAATCAAATCTTTAATTGAAAAAAATTGGCATGATAATACAAGAGTATCACCTAATATTAAAGATGTTTTAAAATTAAGGGTGAGATAAAAAAAACTATGACCCTCATCCAAAACATCTATTAGATATAATACAAATTGAATTTTATAATTTTTTTAGATGATTCAATCATACCAAATATTAGTATAACTCAAATATTATTTAAAAAATTTAAAGCTTGGTATGTCAAAATTCATAAACAATGAATCTCTTGTTGTCAAAATCATGTACAATTTGGGACTTTTTTTCAACTAATGGCTCGCTCTGCTCCGAAAATCCCCAGAACCCCTCCTACAAATGTCCATGACAAACCTTATCCTCACGACGCACCTTTGTTTGGGGCTTCCAACGTCTCTAAGGCCAACACTTCTGATTAGGCAGCTTCTCCTTCCACTCCTCAGCTTGATGTCGAGGTAGCTTGGGTGTTCATGTTGCGAAGGCAGACCTGCCTGGTTCTTGCTCATCGCCAAATGAAAAATGACTGTGATCGCTCCCCCCTCTGCCCTTAGGCCCTTCTACCTCCCTTTCGTCATTCTGCTGCAATACCCAAGATTTTCCTGGACAACACTACCTTTGACAGGGAATCATACCTATAGGAGCATGCCCTAATTTGTAAATTCATGCATAGTTGGCTGAAATTGCGTGATTTGCACTTCTGGATAAGCGAAAAATTGGAAAGCACACATGGAAGAAGAAATATATATCTATCCCTGCGCCAGGGGTTTTTTTATTCTAGAAATTGAATCTTTGGCTGATAAGGAACTGATTCTTAACACCAGCCCATGGTTCTATCAAGGTGACTTCCTTTGCATCAAGCCTTGGCATCCCTCCTTCGATCCTCGGTTGGAGACGTTTTCCTTTGCTTTTCTCTGGGTAAGATTGCCCTATTTACCTCTACAATTTTGGGAAATAGGGAGCTTGAAAGCAATAGCTAATGGTCTTGGAAAATACCACTGCATTTCCAAAGAAACAATCAATTCTGAAAGCTCTACATACGCTTGTCTATGTGTCAAATTTGACCTTTCCAAAGGTTTACTGACTAAAATCTCTCTGAAGATTGGGAACATAAGTTGGTGTCAACCTATAGATTATGAAAAGATCCCATTCAGGTGTAGAAAATGTTTTTCAACCGCTCATTGCACTTCACAGTGCAACAAGAAGCAGTCTTATTGGCATGGTAATGATGCCCTCAATCAACCCACTTGGTGGATTGGGGCTGAATCTAGCCACTATGTTGTTGATCCAAATGAGAAAGCTGATTTACCTACCTCGAAAGACTCTAATGAGTCTATCTCGTGTTCCCATGCCCCCGCTCAAGGGTGTATGCCGGTTTTGAGCTCTAAGGAAGGTGGTGACACTCCTCCCCCCCTCGTGAAATTAGTTCTAGTATCAAAAGACTTCTCCTCACTGGCCTTTGGTCCTAAAGTGGTCCCTCCTATTCCATTGCTTGGTGGCTTGCCAATGACAGTAAATTGCATCAAACAAAATAACAAATCTGTGCTTGAACAACATTGGATAGAGGTAAAGAGGAAAAAATCTGCCTATCCCAAATTTGACAAGCGTGGTGAGAAAAGTTGATGCTAAGTATCATGCTACACATCCTTTCCTGGGCAGTTGTTGGTTTTGGAGTTTATAAGGTCTTATGTCTGGTTTTTCAAGTAGGATATTTGGCCAGTGCTGGCATGATGCAGCCCTTGGTTTGTTAAGTAGGATATTTGGCTAGTGCTGACTTGGTGCAACCCTTGTGCCAAGGGTATGCTTTCATTTGTTCTTTTGATCATATAAAATGGGAGCTACCCCCTTGGTAGCACTTACATATAAAAAATAAAATAAAATAAAAAAATCATGTACAATTTAATTATTATTATGATATTTTTGATATATATTTTGTACTTTGCATACTAATAAAATTATGTAGGAATGTGGTATTTATATGCCACCTGAAACAATCAAGGATTTTATAGCAGGTTTATTTTGTGAACCATCTAATGGATACTTATTTTATTTAAATTCATGTATTTTTGGACAATACAATATATGTTTCAACCTTTCATTGTTAGGATAATGTATGCATGAAAGTATTTTACACGAATTTGGACAACAATTAGTGGATGTTAAAAAATTCAAAAATGTTCAATATTCTTTAAAGGATGGAAAAATTAGAAAATGTTGTGAGCTAATGATATAAAAAAATAGTGTGCATGCATTCATTAGAGAATTTAAAGATAAAATTGTACCCAAATATGTCAAACACTCTCAATATGTTTGATGGCTTGATGGTCAATTTCGTACATGTAAAAACACATTTCAAATTGGAACTATATTATCAATTGTTGATTTTGTAGAAAACTATACTCTTGCTCCATAAGCAAAAATCTAATTTCAATATTATATTTCAGTGTAGGTGGCCATATTTGTTCATATTGTATATAGACACACATATGATAGTATATAATTTTATTTTTTTGAGAGAGTGCCATTTTTATGTGAGTGATAATCGATTACACTCATCAACATTTGTTCAATATTGTTTTAATATATTTTATAAAAAATTAAGAGAAAGAGAAATTCAAATGAGAGAACATCTCATATAGCTAGATAATTGTATGAGAAAATTCAAGAATGCTAGAATATATTATTGGTTATGTAGAGCTCACAAGGAAAATAACATCCAACACATGAGTTTTTTTGAAACTATACATGGTAAAGGAGAACATGATGGAGCAGGTGCATGTGTGAAAAAGGCTCTTGCTAAAGAGAAACTAAAATTCAAGGATGCAACAAAATTCAAAGATACACATGGAATTGTATATTGGTGTAGTACAAAATTACCTATAGTCCTTGACAAGTGAGAACTCAATAATTTGATGCTTCTTTTGGTTAGTTGAAGAAGAGAATATTCTTAGTTGACAAGATTGTGAAATTATTAATGGATCAAAAAAATTATATTTGTTTAAGAGTTCAAATGCAAACATGTGGACAATATGGACAAGGGAGCTTGCATGATTTTGTCAATTTTTTATTGCAATTGATTGGGAGGCATGTGAAAATGAAAAATTGGTTGAAGAATGGCAACAAAGAGCCTTAACACTTACATCAACACATGATCAACATGGAACAAAAATTGAAGAAGAAAATCGAGTGTTTGCATTAGATGATTATGATCATGTTGTAGACCTTGTACAAGAAGGTATTAAATTGAATTCATTTTTTATTAAATTATTTTGTAATATATAATTTTATATGTATACATTTTTATATGTGCATTATATGTAACTCTTTATTGAATTGAATTTTTTTTGTAGGACATGTGTATGTTGTTTCACCTAAGGGGAATGGAGAGGAAATAGAGTATTCGTTGGCTAGATGTATTGATAGAAAACATAAGTTGGTACATCCTAGAGTGGATGATGATAATTATGAGTATCCAACTGGTTATGTGGTTGTTGTTGGCACTTGGCTACAAAATATCTAATAATAAAGAATAGTTTTCCTATATTTGAAGACTATGAAAGACACACAAAGATTATTCATTACTCACATTTGATTGTGTCAACCAATATAAAAATAGTTATATATCAAGAGAGACTTTCTAATAAAAAGTATTATGGACACTTTCAATGGATGAGCATGAGACAATCATAGATGCATTACAAAAAATAGAGGATACAGATGGTACGAAAAAATAGATAAATACATGTAATTATATATAGTTGTATATATTTAATTGATAGTATATTACATATAGTTAAAAATTTATCACATAATTTAGAGTCAAGGCTCATGTTCATCCCCCCTTAATCCATATTATTATGTTATTCTTAAGTCATTTCATAATTATGGTTAATCGTTTTAGTTTTAGATCTCCCAGAAGTAGATGTATTATAAAAAAGTGAGGATACAAATGTTACAATAGAATTTGAATAAATATAGATAACTATATAGTTCTATGCATTTAATTCATAGTCAAAATATAAAGTTAATTAATTCATTTTCATTTTATAAAAAGTTTAAAAATTGATTGCATATCCCCTTAAGTCATATCCTCTTAGGTCTCCTCAATTCATCCTTGATTATGTACCCTTTTAATCCATCTCGTAATTATAGAACTAATTTTATTGCATGACACATAATTTGATTCAAGACTCTTGTATCTTCCCTTAATCCATCCTCTTAGGACCCCTTAATTCATTGTATTAGCTACCCTAAATCCATCCTCTTGCATCCCCTTAAGTCGTTCTCTTAACTTCCCTTTATCCATCATCTTAGGACCCCTTAAGTAATCATCTTAGCACCCTAAATCCATCCTCTTGCATCCCCTTAAGTCATTCTCTTAACTCTCCTTAATCCATCCTCTTAGGACCCCTTAAGTCATCATCTTAGCTACCCTAAATCCATCCTCTTGTATCCTCTTAAGTCATACTCTTAACTTCCCTATTAATTATTTTGTCTCTATCATCCTAAGGTTTAGCCTTTTGTGCTCTTGGTAAGCTGCATGTGTTTTTATGTGGATTTCCCAAACTTTGTTAGCATTTTCAAGCACCTTTTCAAATATTCTCTTTATTAATTCTAAGATCATTTTTAATTTTACAGACTATTTCCCTCTCTAATTTATCATTCTTCTTTTAAATTATCTCACTCATATTTTTCTAGTAAGTGGTTTCAACAGTGGCCTCCAATACCCTATTATTGGGGCCTATGTAACAAATATATCCACCTTTTATAACTCGTTCTTAGGTTGTGATATTCATTCAAGAGGTCCCTAATTTTGAATGTCATATCAATACTAGTGTCTAATTGGAATACCATAGAAATATGGTTCTTGGTAACAGGCATGGAAAAATATCCATCTGGAAATTCAATCATGCAAGTTTGAGGGTTGTATCTATTGGCAAGTACTTTGATCAACTCAATATTGACAAACATATTGGGCACTACCAGTTTCCCTATTGAGCTTCCATAGGTTGTACACGTGCTTGTGTCTATGCATTTTCCTATAGTGGTATATAAAAAAATCATAACCCCTTGTCGGAGTCCATGTATCACCCACCTATTTGTTTATGTCTTCTAATTGTTCAGTGTGAGGGTTCGATTGTGCATGTCTTCTTGACCTTTTCCTAGAGCCTAGACATTGATCAATTAAGTCCCAATTTAGATGATTTTCTTCTAACTTTTGCCTTTTTATTTTTAGGGTTTTCAGAAATGGATCCCATCATATGAATTTGTAGAAAATAAAACCCTACTTCAGTGCTTCATTAATTTGAACCAATTTACAAATATTTTAGAACTTTCATCTCATGCTTCTGGGTACTTGGATAACACTTCTAGTTTAGGTGCTATCATCCATTGTAATACTCCGCTTCTTCATGTTTTGGTTGCTCAATGATTTCCAAATGTGTTCAAAATTTGATTTTTAATGTTCTCAACTTTGATTCAGTAATGGTAATTTTGTGTCATCAAGTGAGTAATTAATTGTTTTAAATATCAATCGTTGATCTTTCATCACTTCTGTAAAATTTTCCCTTCATCATGCCTCAGTCTTGTCAACACTTTCATTTCATCGGGATGAAACATTTATGATCTCAATGATATTTCATTGTGTCTCTGATATCCCTTTTATTAGCATGCCCTCTTTATTTTCTTTGATATTTCAAAGAGACTTCATATGGCTTTATACTAATATCACAATTTCCTCTTGACGCCTTTTTGTTAAGTAGTCTCTTTGATACCCTCTTATCACTTCAATCTGTTCACCAGTTTATCCCACCGAGGTTACAAATGTTATTGTTTAATCAAGGGGACTAGTATTGTTGTTCTTCTGACATGAATCCTTCCCTTTGACTGAGTCCTTTACTTTATTTATTCACTTAATTGTTTTAGGGCTGTTAGAGGGATCGATGTTTGGGTTTCACTATTATAGATCCCCCTCCTTGATAATTTTTTAATTGATGTTTCCCTTTTCCTTTTCGAGGGGACTATGGATCACCTTACTTTAATAATATGTCATCCTTTCAAAAAACTTCTCGACATCCTTTGTTACCTTTTGTGATGAATTTCATCACTTTATCGAAGAGACAAGTTTCCTCATCTCGTCGATGTATATTTTTCTCTTTGATGAGTTTCACTACTTTTGTGATATCAAAGGGACTCATAAGACACTCATCCTGATACCCCATATTCTCCTCGATTCTTTAGATATGTATTGTCTCCTCAAAATTTCATTGTCACTTTGATGCATTAATGAGTCATGTTCGAGAGATGATTTTATGTTTCTTGAGTGCTGAAGTGTACCCTTCCTGAAAGTCATGCCAAGAATATTTATGCCCTTTAGTGGTCTAGTCCTCGAATTATCGAAGAGACCTCAAAATATCTTCCTCTGATACACTAATGTGTCTTTGGCATGGCTTTAGTTGGATCATCGAAGGGACACTTTGATAAGTTCCTTCGATATGATATTCTTTCCTTGATAACATTTACACTGTCTTGCTTTGTTCTTCCTTCGAAGGGACTTTAGAATGGAATCTGTTGATATAATGAAGTATCATCGACATGGATACTTTCTCACACGAGTAGGATGACGAATGCGAATGTGTTAGGGTAATGAATTATATGTTTGTTAGATGATGTATTTTGAATATTAAGGTTTTTAAAATGGCATGTCCGGTGACAGGATTTTGGCAAATAAATGGAATTTTGTGGGAAAATGGGGTAGATATTTCTAGTCCTAATAGAAGCATTGAAGGAACTTTCATTTCATGAATCCATGGTCTACCCAAGAGAATATTATATGAAATATCATGGGTTATGACATGGATGGGAGTTTGCAATGTAACCTTACCAGCTTTAATAGGTAACACCATCACACCAAGCGATTACATTTCCATGTTATCAAAACCTTTGGTTGAAAAAACAACAGGTTGAATTAAAGTTTTTTCTTATCCAATTCTATCTAAAATATTTACACTACAAAAATGAATCCTTGAACCATTTTCAATAAGGGTACATCTAGTCCAAGTCTTGTTAATACTAGCCATTATCAAGGCATCATTTTATTTTTACATTTCCAAAGGAGGTAATTCACCGATGAAAGATAATGACCATACTAGGTGAATTAATATTCTAAATTAAAGCTATCATATCATTTGGTTTTGTACTATGAGGGACATCAAATTTATGTAAATCATTTTGAAGCATTTCATGATAAACAGGTGACATTTGAATCAAATACCATAAGGATATTTTAGCAAGAGTGTTACAAAGTTGTTCAAAAATATCATATTATTTACCACTATGTTGAAAAATGTTAGGTGTAGGTGGAACATATGGTTGAAGAAATAGAATGCATTTTGGATTTTATTTTGGTTTCTTATTGTTTCTAGTGTTATATGTGTGAGCTACAATATGATAACTTGGTTGATACAACACATGATTACTACTAAGTTGTTTTGCAAAGGTTAGGATATGACCATGAGGTTTAGGAGGTCCTATAATAAGAGGTGCCTTAGGAGGTCAAATAATTAGAGGACCTTTAGGAGGTCCAAAAGGAGTTTTAGGAGGTCTAGTAATAAAAGGAGACCTAATAGTCAATTATGTGTTCATAACCTCAACATATTTAACTTCTTGTTAATGATATTATATCGAGGAGGAATCTAATGTTACCTTAGCATATTCATCTATGAAATACATAAATCTATCAATGATTTCATCCTCTTTTCCAACAATATCTTCCCAAGTAGGAGAGGTATTGGGAGAGAAGAAAACAAGATTCTCATGATACTCAATGATGAGATCTTCTAACACCAAGATACCTTATTCTCAAGTAGGCGAGGTATCAAGAGAAGAATAAACATGATCATCATGATTGCCAAATATTGTATTATATTTCTCCAGGGTAACCTCACACATAAGAGAGATAGTGGGATATGGATCAATGAAAACAACAAAAGAGGGGAAACAAACTCATTATGACATGCTTGTAACAAAAAATATTTGAAATTCTTAACAATATCTGACAATAGAACATGAATTATGATAAGAATTTTGCAATGAGAACATGATGTAAAATGAAATGAAACAAATTTCCCAAATTTTGTAACAAATTAAGAAAAATGACACCTTTCTTACACATGCAATTACACTTTCAGAATTTCAAATAAAAAATCAATAGGCATAAAAAAACTAAAAAACGTAGAGATAAAGATCTATGCAATTTTAGTAGCAAGACAAAGGCACCCAAGGGCATCTGAGTCCTAGAGAGGGTGTCTGAATTTTTTTTTTTTGACTATTTAAGGTACAACTAAAGGATTCTTGTTCTTCTTGCAAATAGGTTTAACAGTGAATATTTTTCTATAATTTTTTTAATTTATGCCAATGTGATTCAACATGCAAGTGTGCAACAATACTAAAAATGTTTTGACAAATTTGAATGCAATTTCTAGATCTAGAATGCAATAATTGGCTGATTCAAAGATGCCACAACCTGAAAATGATGATTTTGATGTAATTTTGAAATCAAACAATGCAATAATTTTCACTTTTTGAACTATATGAAAGATTCCTAAATACATGAAATTAAAAATTCCAAATAAAAGATCTACAAGCACAAACAAATTGAATACACAAAGGCACAAATGTGTGAAGTTTTTTGTTAATGCAAGTGTACAAGGATAGAGGCACCCAAGGGCATCTGAATCCTTGATAGGAATTCTAATTTTTTTAAAGTTGAATATTTATTATACTATCTAAATGTTCCACTTTTGTGTGCAAACAAGTCTTCAAATGAATATGTTTTCAAAATTTCCTTAATTTAGGACAATGTGATTCAAATACAAATATGCAACAACAAAAGACAATTTTGAATGTAGATCTTACCTAAATGATTGAAACTAATCCTAATGCAACCTATGATGCAAGATGTGATGTAGGAGAGATGGATCTGTGCATCGGCTGGGTGCGAGCTAGGGCCCGCGTGCCCTAGCTCTTCTTTGTTGCATTCTGCCTGTGCGTGACTGTTGTGGCTGTGGTGTATTTCCAAAGGGGGGGTGTTGGCGTATGCTCAGGGGTGTGTGGGTCGGACAGGGGGTTCGACCATTGTTTGGCTGGTGGGGGGACATTTTCCTATGTTTTTTGCTATGCTTGGCGTTCCTTGGTGGGTGATGTATAGCGATCTGAGACTGTGGGTCTCTTGTTCCGTCTCTCTCTTTTTTGGGTGGGGTTGTGTGATCCGGCCCATGGAGAATCGAGGTTTTTTCTTGTCCCAAGTTTCCTCTGGGGATTTGGAGATGGTAGAGCCATCTTCTTCGATGCATGCAAGTATTATGGAGCAGATGGGTAAATCCCAATATGGGGATGGGGTATCCTCATCAAAAGGGATATTTTGAATTAAGAAGATAAACAAATGTTTGGAGAGATCTGAGGATCGACTAGTTTTGGTTATTCAACCTGAGCAAGTTTCAGAGGATGTTGAATATTGGTCAAATCATGCCCTCATTTGCAAATTTTTGGGCCTTTGTCTTTCTCTTCCTATGTTGGATTCCTGGGCATGTCAGGTTTGGAACCCAGAAGGTGATATGGAGATTATTTTGGTAGCTAATAACTATTTTTTGGTTATCTTTTCAAGCATGTCAGATAGGAATAGGGCTTTTGAAGGAGGCCCTTACTTCTTTAACCTAGTGGGGCTCTTCATCAAGCCTTGGCACATGGGCTTCAACTCTTCTGAAGAGATCCCCTCGTGGGTTTCGGTGTGGGTTCGTCTACCGAGGCTTCCCTTGGAATTTTGGAGGGAAGATATTCTTCACTCAATCTCATTGCTTCTCAGAAAACCTATGGGATCGGCTACACAAACTCAAGATCGTAAGGTAATTTCTTTTGCTTGTATTTGCGTAGAAGTTGATTTAAATAATCCATTACCAAATTCTATGGAAATTCACATGGGATCATCTTCTTGGATCCAATAGCTCGATTACGAGACCCTACCTTTTAGATGCAGAATTTGCCATGAATATGGTCATTTACACCGCAAATGTCCCAGAAATAAATCCTCCCCATTGTCTACCTCTGGACCTTCTAGGGGGGACAAGGGGAAGGCTCCTTTGTCTAACGAACCTATAGATAATAAGGGTTTTATTCTAGTTAGTTCTCGTAACAAAGGCAAGGGCAAGAAGAGAACCTGGTTGGATAGACAGAATGATGGCACTTTTAATAGGTTTGATGTTCTTGAGAATTTGGCCCAAGAGGAAGGTATTCCAGTTGAGCTCTCTTCTCGAGCTAAGGTTCTGCTTGAAGTTCAGGATGAGGTTGTAGAGAAAGTGGATCAGGTTGTATCTCCAGGGGACGATCAGGTTGTATCTCTAGGGGACCATCAGGTTGAACAGGTGGCTATGGATTTGTCGTCTCAGGTTCAGGATATCAGGGACCTCCAAGGGTCACAGGCTCTGAAGGGCTTTGGTGAGGTGGCTCCTGACCCCCCTGCTCCTAAGGGAGCCTCAAATTCTGGGAAGGGTAACAAAGCTCCTCCTATTTTAGCTTTATAGTAGAAATCCTTTAAAAAGGGTCCTCTTGATAAACCATCAAGGAGTGGAAGGAAGACTGATCAAGAGAAGGTCAAGATTATGGGTGATACTTTGGTTGAGTCTGGGTCTATGAAACCCATTGATTCCAATTTCTCTCACCCCCATAAATGATTGTTTTATCATAGAATGTAAGGGGGCTGAACAACATCCCTAGACAAAAGGTTGTTCGCAGACTAATTGAATCTCAGTCTCCTGATGTGGTCTTTATTCAGGAAACTAAGCTTACAGTGGATGGTTTGGCTAATTCTGCTCCTCGGATATGGCCTCAGGGCAATTGGCAGGGGGTGGGTGCTTTGAATAGTTCAAGGGGGGTGGCTTGCTTCTGGAACCCGAGAAAATTTTTCCCCTTATGGTGGATTTCTAGTCGGTCTTCCATTTCTCTAGTTGCTTCTAGTTTAGAAACTGGGGAAAGGTGTCTTTTATCCAACATTTATGCTCCTATTGATCTTTCTGGTAAGTCAAATCTTTGGGCTCACATCAGTTTCATCTGGGCCCTAGACCCGTTTCTCCCTTGGATTATGGCTGGTGATTTTAATGTTGTTACTTGCTTGGATGAAAAATGAGGTGGGTTAGCCAAGCTGGACCCTTCTATAAATCTGCTCAGGGGTATGATTGGTTCCTTGAGTCTCATTGATGTGAAGCCAACCAATGGTGTCTTTATGTGGAATAATAGGAGATGTGGTGTTGAGGCTATCTCAGAAAGGTTGGATAGATTTCTAGTTTCCTGCTATTGGATGAAAAGTAGGTTGATCACAAGTTCTAAAATTCTTGATTGGAGGGGCTCAGATCATTGGCCTATCAAGCTCTCTGTCACCGCTTATGGAGTCACTAAAAATCCTTCTTTTAAATTTTAGTTGATGTGGTTAAGAGATCAATCCTTGCATGATCTTATGTTGGATTGGTGGTATGAGGGTAAGCCTGCCCATGGGACGGCCATGTTTACTTTTGGTAAGAGGCTTCAGCATGTGAAGTACAAGCTTAAGATTTGGAATAAATAATGTTTTGGGAACCTGCATGCTCAAAAGTTGGCTGCTCAGTCCAAGTTGGATAACATCACTCGTCAAGTTCGGGACCAAGGGTTGACCTCTGCTCTAAGTAAAGTTGAGTCCATGGCTCTTAAGGATCTAGAAGAGTGGGAGCTTCGGGAGGAGATCTTTTGGAAGCAGAAATCTCATGTTGATTGGCTTCAGGAGGGGGATAGGAACACTACATTCTTTCATAACTTAGTTAAGGCTCAGAGACAGGGGAATTCTATCTCCTCCCTTGTTTCGCTTGAAGGGGCTCAACTCTCTTTCCATGTTGATATTTCTAGGGAAGCGGTCAATTATTTTTCAAATCTATTTTCTAGGGAGGATCTTGTAGCTAGGGCTAAGGAGAGGTCCATCTTGGATTGTATTCCACACCTGGTCTTTGCTGAGATGAATGGGGCTCTCTTATGTCCTATCTTGTTACCTGAATTAGAGAAAGTGGTGTTTAATATGAAAAAAGGTAAGGCTCCTAGCCCGGATGGGTTTCCGATTGAGTTCTTTCAGGAGTTCTGGGAAATAATTAAGCATGACCTCCTCGAGGTGGTTCAGGAATGACATAGGAACAAATAGATGCTCAATTCCATGAATTCTACTTTCTTGACTCTCATACCAAAGAAGGAGGGAGCTAATCAGCTGGTTCAATTCAGGCCTATTGCGTTATGTAATGTTGTTTACAAGATCATCACCAAATTGATTGTTGAGAGACTCAAACCACTCCTTGGTACACTGATCTCTACTGAGTAGGGTGGTTTTATTGAAGGAAGATAAATTCTAGATGGAGTTGTGATAGCAATGGAAGCTATTCATTCTATGGCTAACTCTAAGGAGAAGGCTATGTTTATTAAGCTTGACATGGCTAAAGCTTATGACTGGGTGAGCTGGGAGTTCCTATAGAAAATTCTCTTGGCTTTTGGCTTTGATGAGGAGTGGGTGAATTGGGTTCTTAGTTGTGTGACCTCGTCCTCCTTCTCTGTTCTCATTAATGGGGAACCTTTGGATTTGTTTAGTGCTTCTCGGGGACTCCGACAAGGGGACCCTTTATCTCCTTATTTATTCATTATCATGGCAGATGGTCTTGGAAGATTTATTAAATCTCAAGTGAGGCAGGGTCTTATCCAAGGTTGGAGATGGAATAATCATCTTCCTGCCTACTCTCATCTTCAGTTTGTGGATGATACTGGGTTGATGGGCATGGCTAGAATCAGTGAGGTTGTGAACTTCAGGAGAGCCTTAGACACCTATTTGAAGGCTTCTGGTCAGTGTATTAATGAGGATAAATCCTCCATTTACTTCTTTAACACCCCTCGGCTTATTCAGAGTAGGATTGCTAGGATCCTTAGATTTTAGATTGGTTCTCTTCCTTTGATGTACCTTGGGATCCCTTTGGCTTTGGGATCTCAGCGTAGAGGTTACTGGCAGGGGATTTTGGATAAATTCCGGAGTAAGGTTAGTCATTGGACTTACAAATGGTTATCTTCTGTCGAGAGAGTGGTTCTTCTAAAGACTATGGTGCAGTCTCTCCCCATTTATAGGTGTTGTGTGCAAGTTCCCCCCTCCACCTTTGTGAGGGAATTTGATGCTTTGTCTCGGAAATTTCTTTGGTCTGGCAACCTTCTTTCCTCGAAGTGGAGTTTAGTCAAGTGGGAGTCTTTCTGTAGGCCAAAGCATGCTGGGGGCCCTGGTCTTAGGTCTATGGCTTTTGTTGTCATGACCTTGGCTGCCAAGCTGTACTGGAGGTGGTGCAACAATCAGGATCAAGATTGGGCCAAGATTCTCGCCCACAAGTATCTTCCTGGTGCTGATAGCCTTGATGTGTCGTGACTGGCTTTCCTGGGTAAAGGTTCTTGCATTAGGGATACCCTTAAGAAGGGAGCTCAGCTGATTAAGGAGGGTCTCTTCTGGATTTGTAATAGAGGCTCTGATGCTCTATTTTGGTAGGACTCTTGGGATGGCCACCCCCCCATTCTTTCTAGCTTCCCTCAACTTCTGCCTCTCTGCCATATTTTTTCTGAAGTTGGTTGGATTAAGGTTGAGCATTTTAAAATAGTCAAGCGTATTGGTTAGGCAGTGGTGGCTTGCTAGAAGGACCCACAGGAGTGGCCCATGGGTGGTTCCAATGAGGATCGTGCCTCTCTTTCTAGAGTTTTGGAGGGCAGGCTCTGTAGTTCCCTCAATGAGAGGGACATTTTGGCTTGGAGCCCTAGTCCAAAAGGTAAATTTACTGTGGCTCAAGGCTATGCTATGCTTGACAGGAAGTTAGATGGTTTGACTGAGGTGCACTAGTGGAAGAAGGTTTGGGACAAATTTTCTTGGCCCAAATGCAATTTCTTCTTATGGTTGGTTGCTCAGAAGAAGTGCCTCACTTGGGAGAATATTCGCAAGCAAGGCTTTCAGGGACCTTCTATTTGCTTCCTTTGTTTGCACAGTGAGGAATGTACCTCCCACTTGTTCTTTCTCTTCCCTTTTTCTAGAGAAATATGGCATAGATGGTGGGAGGCTTGGAATGATGGTTGTATTCATGCTACCTCCCTAATTGAGTTTTGGGAGAGTTTAGGCAGGCCTCCAACGAAGACTTCTTTCCTGCAGGTGGCCTAGTCTATTGGGCCTATGTTCCTTCTCTAGAACCTTTGGCTGGAGAGGAACCGTAGAGCTTTTTGTGAATCCAAATTGGGAAGTTTCCAATTGTGGAAGTTGATTATTAGTAGGCTTCATGAGACTATTTCTGCTAAGTGTGATATGTCTGAAAATACTGATCCTGGGGATCTAGATATTCTGTAGAATTTGAGCCTGGGGGATAGTAGAAGGGGAAGCATTGCTGGTAGAAGACCCCATCATGTCAGGAAACGGGTCTGTCGGGATGGGAGGTGGACACCTCCCCCAGTGGGGGTCCTAAACATTAATACTGGTGGGTCTTCCCGTGGGAACCCTGGTCATGTTGGTGTTGGGGGCATTGGTAGAGGTAATGATGGTGGTGCAGTTTTTATCTTCTCTATTTACAAAGGTCAGCACTCTAATAATCTAATGGAGGCCCTTGCTATTAAGATTGCAGTTGAGCATGGCTGCTCTTTAGGTTGAAGGAGGATCATTTGTGAGTCTGATTCTTAGATTGTTGTGGATATGTTGAACAACTAGAGTTTGGATGATGTTAGTTAGCAATTAGCCTCTGTGGTCAGACAAATTTTGAGTCTATGCAGTTCCTTGGTTTCTGTCTCCTTTTGTTATATCCCTAGAGAATGGAACAGAGTGGCTGATTGATTGGCGAAGTGGGCCTCTGAGAATGTGGATGGCTGGGATATTAGTGGTAGGGAGGAGTTACCTTCTGATTATCTTGGGACCCTTGAGAGGTTATTAGTGGAAGACAAGAATATGTAATGATGGTAGTGGTTGTTCTAGTGGTTGTCTTGGTCTGGTGGACCTCTGGCCTTTGCTTTGTACTTTGGTTCTGTTTGAATAAAAATTTTACCCCTTCTTTAAAAAAAAAAAAGATGTGATGCAAATCCTTTGAATTTTCATTCTTTTATGATGCAAAAATGAAACCCTAAATGCATAATGTAATGCAAAACTTAGATCTAGGGTTTGAAAGATTTCCAATTTTAGAAGGTTTATGATGTCAAAAAGTTAGGTTCACCAAAATGAAACACAAAAAAAGGTGATCCTAAGTCCTAAGTGTTTAGAACAATAGGATTCAAGGCCCTTTCCTAGGGTTTCATTGAGATGGAGATCAACAAGGTGTATAGATTGATTTTCAACAATGAAGGTGAGCCAATTAGACTTGGATCTCCATCAATTTGGGGATTGGAAATGGATTGGAATGATTTGGAATTGATTTGACATGATTAACCTAATTATACTATGTGCCCTAATAAAAAAATGCAAAAATTTGACAACTGATAAACTAAAATAGTGAATTATGAGTGTAGACACTGAAAAATGTCTCGAGCCTGCAAGCAAAATTTTATCACTAATTCACCTTCTTCCATGCATAATTTTAATTATTTCCTAATGCAATTTTTTTTCTATTAATTGAATTATTGAATTAATTCATTTTATCCTTATTCCTCTTTTGATTAATTTAAATAAATATCAATTTTATTTAAATTATGTCACTAATTATATTTTTCTATCCTTAAATTAAATTTTATTTATTTATTTCCATTTTCCTCTATAATTAAATAATTATTTTAATTAATTAATTATTCATTAGCCTCTTCTCTCCATAATTAAATAAATTCTTATTTATTTAATTATTTATCATTTCCCTCCACCTTTTATTAAGTAATAATTTTTAATTATTTAATTATTCATTTTCGCTCCTTTAAATTAAATAATTTCTATCATTATTTAATTTAAATTTATTCTTAGCCAAACCCTGAATCTCAACTAACTTCTTGAGTTTTGGTCCATCCTTCCCATCCCTATCTCTTTTCTTCTCAATTAATGTCATCCATTGATCATGCTACCTCATCATTCAATCCTAACCCTTCATTTGAATTGGGATTTTTATAAAAGCAAGCCATCATACTCATTTCAAGGTTAACCACAATCTTCAATATTTTTCTTTCAATCATTCATCTTGAGAAACAACGATATCCAATATTTTTCTTCTCATATCATTCATCTTGAACAACCACAATCTTCAATATTTTGCTATCATATCACTATCAAGCTTATCATACATCTTGCATACTACAAATTTGAGAACAAACAAAGAAAAATGGAGAAGAGCAATGGAGATGAATCAATTTTGACATAGGAATTGAGGCTTTATTGCTTTATTATTTGGATTTCTATTTTCATTTGTGCTTCATTGTTGGATTAGGGTCTTCATAGCTTGAATTAGATAGTTTTGTGGTTGCTATTATTGATTCATACTTATTCCCCGAACTCTAACCCTGATCTATAGTAGGAAAATCTGGAAAGGGAAGAGTGATGTGTACCTATCCAAAAAAATTGGTTTCAACCATTATAGGAGGACATAGATGCCCTAGGACATATGGTTCCTTGTAGGGGTGTCCTGCACAACTTTTGCAGTCCTATGATGACAGATCTGAGCTTCTAATTCTTGGTTGCAAAGTTGTCATAACACTGTCGGATAATTTTGTAGGTGAGTTTATGTGAGTTGACAAGGTGTAGGGCTTAAAATACAATAATGAACAATTTTTCTTCAAGCTTCCTTTAATCCTCTTCAAACTTGAAACTTGCACATTCAAAAAGAGGGAAAGGGTTGTGTCATTTAAAGGATTTCCTTAGTCAAACCTTGTGCTAGTTTTTCCACTTCCACAATGGAAATGCCAATTATAGAATAGTAATGGATAGGAAGGAATGATAAAATCACAAAATGTTTTAACTCACCACCCTTTAATGGCTTCCTTAATGGATTGAAGTCATATGAATCACCTCAAGGTATTGGATCTTTCTTTCTTGAATGATTGAAATTTATTTAATACCTACAAAAGGGGTTAGCCTTCACAAAACAATGATAAAATGAACACATAAACTCACATAGGATTTGACATGATGTTAGGATCTTGAATTACTGCAATAAATCTCTAAAATTCTACTCTTGACTTTCTTGATAGTTCTCTTGATAATAGTTGCTCATAAATTCTCCTTAGTGCTTGTTCCCTTTCAAATGATGCAATAACTAGGTATTTATAGGCATTTATCTAATTTCTCAAAAAATATATCTCGATAGTTGAAATTTGTAATTTGAATTTTGAATGTTAAAATATTGACACTGAAATATCCAAAATTGGTCCCTAGAAAAATAGGGGAACTACGCCCTAGGGTGAATGGGTCTTGGCCCTATTTTCTAGGACATTAAGTGTCAGGGGAAAAATATTAATTAGATGCATTTGTTAAATTCTTGCAATTTCTTGGAAAGTGGTATACGTGGGCTATAAAATGCATAATTTAGGAAATTAGGGACCCAATTAGACTCAATAATTTAGGGGGAGAAAAACATAGTATGAAATTATCAAGGGTGATAATTTTTGATGCTATAGAAAGTAGGGAAGTACCTATCCTCCCTTCTACATTCAATGCAATGCCATCCATAGTTTAATTTTCTACCTTGGGTTTATTGGCTAGATTTTAGAGACTTTAAAGGGTTTAACTTTCCCAAACAATCACTGCTACATCAATTTTATCAAAGGACAAATTTGGAACTTAGGTTGTTGATAAAATAATATGACCTTACAAGGTAATACCTATTCATAGTAAATGATTGAAAAATAGGGGACAATGTATGTAATGTTTAACACAAAAAAACTTGTAGAAGGTTTTAGGATTGATAATAGAAATTAAAATTAACAAGGGTTTAGATATGAGTTTATCACAAGGGTTCTCAATGTTGATAGTAACAAGGTTTTTTTATTAGGTTTGGGAAATGATTTTGACATCACATAGGTTTAACATTACATAATTTCATGACATTAGGTGCCATGTAGAGTTCTAAAAATGACACAAGCTCCTTAAAATTCCTAAGGAAACCTATTTATGATTTCTTGACATTCACCTTATGACCCTGACAATTTATGTCTTCATCACTTGACCTTATGCATTTTGTGACTATTTTCACATCTCTTAAAACCCTAACATAATGATCATATTGTGAACATGATTATTAACTTGATCGAATACAATTTAATTATTCAATTAAATAATTAATTGAATAAATCAAATCACATTCCCAATGAAATCTTTGAAATGAATTAACTAGAAGCCATGAAACATGAAATAAACTCAAAGTTGATAAAAGAAACTAATTAACCAATGCAAACCTGATCCCATTGGGGGATTGGTGCTGAATTGATGTGGAATGTTATCCCTTTCGGAATCCCATTGATTGAAACAAGTTTTTGATGATGCTCCAGTAGAGAAAATGCCTAAAAATGAATGCTAAATTGATAAATTCTCTAAAATTAGCTATATTCTAATTGCATTGAATGAATGTGGATGAATTGCTCATAAGATGGAGGCTATTTATATGAATTTTGAGTAGATCAATGGTCAAGATCAATTTTATTAATCAATGGATGCAAATTGATGAGAAGAATTGGCATGGATCAAGGATTCCAATCCATGGAGGAGATTGAATAATCACATGGATTGATGCAATTAATCAAGGCTGGAAATTTATTTGAAGAAACACAAATCATAAAATTTTGGAGGAATGTGCAAGATATTTCCATATTGGAGGGAAATTGTTTGAATTTGAATTGTAAGAATATTCCTTTGCAAGTGGGAGAAATTGGAGGGATTAAAGATATTAGTCAATTAAATAATTAGAATATTATTAAATTATGCAAGATGAGGGAATTTAATGATTTAATTAAATAATTAGCTCATTTAATTAAAAAGAGGGAATTAATGACATTTAATTAAATAATTAAAATTATTTAATCAAATGAGAAGACTTAGGGAATTTAATTAAATAATTCACATTATTTAATTAAATAGGATGAAAATTAATGGGAAAGAGGTTCAATAACCTAATAATGTTGATTATTCGATTGATAGAAGAAAATTATGAATTTAATTAAACAATTAGGATTATTTAATTAAATAATTGAAAAGGGTTAAATTAGGATGAGAATAGTGTTAGTAATTGAGTTAAGATGTGTGATATCAATTAGGACAAATTTAAGTGTCTACACATACCAAACAAGGGCTCTATGCAATGTTTATTATTTTACTAGGTATTTCTTGAATTATACAAGGTTTTCTATGGAGTGATGGAATTTTGTGTCTTCTTGAACCCTCAAATAAAATTTGAATTGAACACCTACTATCTTCTATCTCTACACAAACTTGAGAGGAAACCTTGTTGACAATGAAAAATATATCTAGCCCCAATTTCATCTTATAGACCTCATGAAAACCCCCATAGGTATTCCTCTAAAAATATAAGGTAATATCACCACTCCCAAGGTATTATATAGAGTGGCTATAAGGATTTATTCATGACAATGAAAGGGATTCAATAAAGAACAAACTTGTTCATGCTACCTTTTGCTTTGAGTTCCATGTGCATGTTCTTATATGGGTACATAATAATGACCTTTAGGAGATACACAAGAATTTCTGCATTTCTCTCCCATTTCATGGATGCATTCTCACATCCAACTACTCTAAAACAAACCTTCATGATGTTGAAACTTAAAAAATAGTAAAGATAAAGTATTGCATGCATCCTTCATGGCTACAATTCAATAGTAGAATTTGACAAATAAATGAGTACATGACTAGAAATTTTAGTCACGACAACTAAAAATGACTAAATTCTACTCATTTTTTTTCAACACAACTATAAATGATGAAATAAATGACTAATTTGATCATCGGATAAAATCACAACTATAAATGACTATTTTTTTGCATCAAACTTTGGTTTTTGAGAGAAAATATTCCTAGACATCAATTTAGGCTTTAGCTAACATTTATTCATACAAATTTATATACACATATTTTATAAATGTGTAACAAAAATTAAATGATATAATTAAGACCACCATTTTCCCATGGTTTTTAACTACTGCTTAGTTAGAGGAAATAGTTTGGGAAAACAAATAGAGGTTGAAGGATTTTGAAGATGGAGATATTGATCAATAATCAAAGGGATTTCTCAGTGGAGGAATCTCCTGACATAAGTGATTAAAAGTACGGGTCTAGAATGTGGCCAAATCTATCCTTCTATCAGATAACCCCCCACTTAGAAGTATGTCTTGAGGATTTTGAACTTTTGCTATGGATCGTCTCAAAGGTAAGAAAACCATTCTTAATTTTTTTTTAAAGTTGGATGTATATGTTATGCATGTTGGGTATTTGAAAAATTTGATGTTGGGTGTTTTTTTGTGAAGTACTATTTGGCTATTTTGTTATCGAATCTGGGTATGTTTAAAAACTGATGCTTGGTATTTTTTTTATTGGCTATTTGGGTATTTCGATGTTGGGTTTTCACTAGAGATGGGTTATTAAAAAAATGGTATTGGATAGTTTTTTGCTATTGAGCTACTATTTTTTTTGAGAAACAAATGAGGTCTCAACCTTTTATGGTATTACACACAGTTTTTTGAATTTTGATTTTGTTATCATTTTTCCCGAGCATTACAAAATTTAATGTTTGGTGAACTCTTTGTTATTGACTATCTTGGTATTTAGAAAGAGGATGTTGGGCATTTTTCTTTATATGGGTATTTGAAAAAACTAGTATTGGGTATTTTTTCGTTGTTGAGTTAAAATTATTCTGTCAAATGGATAATGTCTCAATCTTTTTGGTATTTCAACCTCACTAATCTGCTAGAGTTATGTTTATGTTTCTATAGAGGCCTAGTATTTGTACCCTAGTCATGCTCTTACCAATTCTTTTGTTGGTATTAAAAACAACCTTAAATCTTGGGTCAAAAATTAGTTGTCTTAATAGGGTGTGGTATGATCTTGGTTTGTATCCTAGAGTGTGTGTGAAGTGTAGTGCCACTCAGTTTTCTTTCTGCTTCTGACAGTTACTTGGATTGTATTTGGACCTTATGATACTGTTGATGACACTTGGATATTGTGATACTTTGATGCTTAGTTATGATGATATTTGTTGAAATTGTTATATCTGGTGTTTTATGATTATACCATGCTTAGTAGATCGATTTAGATTATGTGAGTTATCATTGATATGAGTATTATCTGATTGTTAGATGTTTGTTCTCATCATGACTCGATAGTTTCATATTGTGTGTCTCTGTATTGGTGAAGGGGAACCGAGTCGCATCACTTGCTTGCGAGTGCCCTACGACGTTGTGATTTTTACTTCATGGTGTGTTCGCTTGTTTGTCTTTATACACATTCGACTGTGTGGTTTGCTGCAAGTTGCGGGTACCAAGAATTGACTCCACCTGAATTGCCAGGTTTGAGTGTGTCTCATACCCAATGGAGGTAGTTGATTTGGAGATAGCATTGGGTTGCCCATGTTGAGCCATCATCCTTGACGAGGATGAGTGTCAATTGTCATTTCCTATATGTGTGGTCAATTTGAGTCAGTTGTCAATGTTATGGTCATTTGCCTTTGGTTTCGCCTTGTGGATAGGTATTGTTGGGTATACAATCCATTTGTGCTATTTTCTTGATTGATGCTTTGATGGATTTCATTTTAAATGAAAGAGTAAATATTGGAAAGGTATTCGACAATTTTAAATAAATGAGTATTTTAATATAATTTTTAATTTTAATAATTATTAGTAATGTCTTGTTTAATTTAAATAAATTAAAACTTATAATTTAATAAAGAGATAATTGAATAAATATGTTAATTATTTTGTTGTGTAAGCAATTTAAATGAAGAAATTAAATTAATAAATTAAATATTTAATATTTGAATAAATTTTATGTGCAAACTCTAAGACAAGGTGAAAATTATAAAAATAATAACATAATAGAATTTGTGAATAGTAGGTAAAATAAAAGAAAATAATTTAAATTATTTTTAGAGTGGACGCAGTTAAAGATAAAGGAGCTTTTTGTTATTTTTGGTGAAACTAATCTTGATCTAGCTGGAGCGTGAACATTTTTCTCTGGTTTTCTTTTTAATTTTCTACGAAGCTTGGAAACTTTGGAGATTGGAGATTTTTGCAGTGTTGTGGAGAAATCAGAAGACGTTGGAGCTGGAATCGTAGTAACCGGCTGGTATTGTGAGCTCTGCATCAAATTATTTCTCTAACAAGCTTTTAAACCAGGTTCCATTATTAATCCTCCATTTTAACGTTAAATTGGAAACATATAATGCAAGATTGCGATGTCTGACAAAAATAAATGTTTGAATTCGAGCTTTGCGTATTCCATAAGCTTCATGCAATCTTGGGGATTCCTTTCTTTCGCAGTGTTCTATTGTTTTGTTTATTACTCTGTATTTTTTTTCCCAAATTTGATTGCTAAAATTCTGTTATCTTAGTCCTAACTCAAGTCATGGATTTCGTGCCTGTGACTGTATGCAAATAAAATTGGGGAACTTATGATAGTTGCGGATTATCTCCCTTAGGCACTTGATATTATTTTTTTAAATCTTAAATTTATCAGCAGTATAGAATGGATGTTGCCCCTCTTTCAAGTCATTTACTCTTTCCTTAGCCATTATTGGGTGTATGATATCTTCATCCATATTACTCCTCTCAGAAGTGGACTCGGTTGGGATGATGCTCTCCATATGTATCTTCTAAAATTCGATATTGGCTATGTTTATTCCTTATTATCTTATGTTGGCCATGCATACCAGTAAATTTTAGATAGTTACCATGCATTTCAAGATTGGTATTATCTTGCAATGCAAGTACCCTATTAGTTAACAAGCTAGGTATAATAGTAGATATCCTGTATAATTCTTCACTGCACAAGATATTCAGATATATATACTTTCATTTCGATCGGTTAAGAATTCATAGGTCGATTGGCTTGTACACTTATCTCTTGCTTATTGATCTCTTTTGTAGAATGCGTCGGCCCAGATGATTGGCATGTAATCCTTAGTTAACACCAGTTGGATGTGATAAACCAAACTGTAACTCTAGATTGTATAGTTGGTAACATGCGTGTATAGTCATAGTTGTCGGTGACATCTCATGCGCCAGAGAGCTTCACACTCTTATATCGTTCGTCGAATGTTAAGACATATTGAAACTAGTAAATGAGGAAACAAATGAAATCAACCAATGTCAACATATATAAAAATTTATCAATGGAAAAACATAAGGAAATCAACCAATATTGAATATCGACATAAATATATATATAATAGTAGACATGTAATGATATTCTGTTATAAGTTGTTTTGATTAAGTCTAGAGTATTATAAATATACATCCATCGATAAACAGATAAGATGGTTCGATACAAATGCTTATTTACTCATTAATGTATTTTAATTTATCACTTGAGTAATGGTATTCGATTAGTAATTGTGTGTATATATACACACACGTGTGTGTAAGCATGCATATATGTATACATTAATGTTTAGCACATTTTTGTGCAAAAGAACATTGTTGTATTGTTCCTTCTATGTTCTGGTATCTAGACATATGAAACAAGAAAAATAGTAGGTATAAAAAAAATAATGGATAGTGTTATGGGAATGTATTTAAATTAAGTGAAAGAGTAGATAGATAGAAATAGATGATCTTTTATTTAAAAGTGAATAATTAGCAATTTAAATGTGTTCTATGTATATCCATTTGGTGTTCCATAATTTATTGTTGTTTTGAGCTATTTGTATAAAGTAAGTGAAAGAATAGTGGTATGGGGATGTTTATGAACTATTGTTCAAATTTTCCTATCATCTTGTGAAGAGGATAATAGGAGTCTTCTAGAGGCTAGGGGAAATTGTCCTTCTGATGGAAATCTTGTTATCCGTTGAGATCATTTTTTTTTGTTGAATGAAGTGATTGATGGTTTTTAGCTTGCACTGTGTTTTCGCTAATGTGGTTGCAATTGAATGTGGGAAGGGTTATGCCTCGCTTTATTGCATATGTAATCAATTTTTTGATTGTGCAAGTTGTCCTTGTTTTTTTATTTTGGGTTCCTAGTTGTAGAAGGGGGAGTGGCTCTCAATGGGGGTCGACACACAAAGTGGCATCTAGGACAACCCATATGGGATATTTCTAATCAAGTGATAACCTAATTAATTAACTAGGGGGTTGGGTAGAATTTAACTTTAACTAAGATAATAGGATGCCTCACCCATGCTTGTAGCGCTCGTTTAGGCTAAGGATGGGTAGAGAAGGCCTGGTCGGAAATACCAATTTTCTTGTCCCCACGAAAGGATAATTGGTCCCGCATGTGTCACCCTATGGGGCCAGTGTCGAATGTGAGATTTTCAGGACAACCATAGGGCCAAGAGTAGTTAAGGATTGGTGACTACTCCTGGATTTGAAGATTTCTGCACTTTTTCCAGTTCATGTGGATTGCATTCCATGTACTTGTATTGTATCATTACTCTCTTGTTCCATGTATTATACTTCTAATGTACTCTCCTCACTTGTGTTCAAGGAGATATTGCTATTCACGGTGTAATGATGTAACATTGTAACTTACTGTGGAACTTTCTAATGTAATTGATGAAGATAATGAAATTGATTTGAATGGTAGCTAGGGATGATTTTTTATTATTGATGATGTTACTTCTGACATTAGGATTTGGAGATATATGAATTAACTCTGATGAGTAATGTGGGCATCGTCGAAATCGAGAAGTACTCAAGATTTGATATCTTGAGGAGTGATTTCTTAGGGTTTAGGTACCTTGAGAAGTCACTACTTAGGATATCTTATCTTGACGAATTTCTTAGTGCATATGATACCTGAATGTGGTTTGAGATGGCATCATTTAACTTTATGTAAAATTAGATATGTTACCATTCTAGTTAAATTCTCTTGCAATTCAATGTTAGACTTTCTTTTGTAATGGATAATATGATGACTATTGCATATGTTAGTTATCTAGATGGCTTTTATTTTTCATTATTAGTGACATGATATGGATAATTCATAATGTTGTTGGTATGATTTAATGTTATGATTTTCATTCTTATCAATATGGTTTATGGGATTCTAGTATCATAGTCACAAACCTTAGAGGACTTAGGTTAAAATACAAGTTATTGTTCCATTTGTAACCTTTAATACACTTTTACTTTAAAAAATAATAATATTTATATCATTTTTATGTGTAGTTAGTATGTTGTCCTCTAGGGTCTTGTGGTGGGGTGTTATAGATGGTATCAAAGCCCAAGTTCTAACACTAGGTACTTTGGGTATATACAAGAGTCCATTAGGTTGTCTTAATAACGCAAAATTTTAAAGTTTATGTTTTCCCTGGTTGACCTTTTCTAACATCCTAAACTTTTCCTTGGTGGTGTTTGTGTAGGATCATGCCTAGGGGTCGGGGTCGAGGTCGGGGATGTGGTAGAGGTCATGGTGGGGTTTGTGGGGCTAATCTCCAAGACTCTCCTCTTGAGAGTTCCCATGAATTTGATCGTGAGGAACAACAAAGTTCCCAAAATAATTTGGGAGGTGGAGATTAGAATCTAGGTCAGCCAGGATTGGAGGGTGCATAGTTGCGTCACTTACTTGAGGAGATTCTTAATTGTCTTGGTCCAAGACCGCAGGGTGAAAAATTGGTGGTTACAGAGAGGGAGAGGTCTCCCAGGAGAAAGGAGGTTACTACAGAGCAGGAGGCAATTTTAGGTGGACATATGAGGGATATGTTGAGAGCTCGTCCTCCTACATTTGACGAGACCAGTAATGGTTTGGAGGTTGAGACATGGTTGATTGATCTGAATAGGTGTTTCACTATGCATCCATATGGTAGGAACACCAAGGCTAGGTGTGTTATCATGCATCTCCGAGGTTTTTCTTCCATGTGGTGGCATTTGGAGGAGCAGAAGGTCCATTTGGATATAGATTCAGTCTCATGGGAGATGTTCTTAGAGAGATTTAAAGCTCGGTTCTTGTCTGATCATTGGTGACAACATCATGTAGATGAGTTCCATGAGCTAAAGTAGATGGCGATGTTAGTTGAGCAGTATGAGTGGAGATTTTATGAGCTTAAGCAGTATGCTAGCATAAGTGATGATGAGGGAATGTTAGTAAAACACTTTATCAGGGGCTTGAATTCTCGTATTAGTGGGGTTGTTCAAGTGTTTGAGACAAAAACCATGGAGGTAGCTATGGAGAAAGCTCAGATAGTTGAGGAGAATTTGGCTATGGCTTTAGGTGGTCATGTAGGTGTGCATATTGGTAGTGCACCTCCAACAGGTTTCAGTTCTCAAGGGGGCTAGACTCAGTCAACAGGTCCTTCTAGGAGTCACCATGCACCCATTAAGGGTGGTTAGTAGCAGCAACAACACTCACAGTCAAAACATAAGAACTCTCAATCTCACCAGGGTGATAGATTTCAGCCTAGGAAAAATCAGAATTGGTAAAGAGCTCAACATTACCGTCCTGATCAGCCAACTCAAAGTTCATAGTCTACAGCTAGCAGAGGTAGTTTTCAGTAGTCTAGTGCACCTCCAGGTGGTAGAGGTTTTGGTAGATGTACATGGTACTTCTCTTGTGGTCAGCAGGGTCACATTGCTAGGTAGTGTCCTTAGAAGGGCACATCTAGATTTAGTTAGAGACCAGCGGCTTCAAAGCCAACAGTAGGAGATGTAGGTAGATTACACAAAGTATTTGTGGTGGTTGATAACTACCAGGCTGAGCATCAAGGTATAGTGGTTGAGACTTCAGGTGTGTTACAAGGGATTTGATTCTCTATTCTCTTTGATTTAGGTGCTTCAGATTCCTTTATTTCTCCTTCCATAGTGGCGCGATGTGGACTGGTGGCAGTGAAGTAGGATGATAGGTGGCAGGTCCAATTGGCCTCTAGTGCTAAGGTTGTAGCTGAGTCTCTTGTTCATGGTTGTGGTTTGAGGATTGGGTCTCTTTGCACCATAGTAGACCTTCGTATTATACCCCTTGGGTCTTACGATATTGTTTTAGGCATGGATTGGTTAGAGGTTCATAGAGCAGTCATAGACTACTGTCATAAGTCAATGTAGTGTGTCAATGATTCTAGCAATGAGGTTGAGGTAGTTGGTGTACAAAGGCCTATTTCTTTGTGTATGATCTTCGCTATACAGTTGAGGAGGTGTATGCATTAGAGATGTCAATTGTTTGTGGTGTTAGTTAATGATCTGGAGTTAGGGAGATTCGATACATGTCTCTTGATAGTCACCCTATTCTAAGGTAGTATGTTGATGTCTTTTCTAGAAAGATTCTAGGGATGCCACCTAATCATGACATTGATTTTAAGATTGATCTTATACCTGGAATTGAGCCTATCTCACGAGCCCCATATCAAATGACCACTTAGGAACTTAAGGAGCTCTGGTTGCAGCTTGATGAATTGTTGGAGAAGGGGTTGATTCATCCTAGTGTCTCTCCTTAGGGAGCACGAGTGATTTTTGTGAAGAAGAAGGATGGATCCCTTCAATTATGCATTGATTACCGATAGTTGAATAAGGTAACAGTGAGGAACATGTATCCATTGTTGAGGATCGATGATATTTTTTATCAGACCAAAGGTGCTAAAGTATTCTCAAAGATTGATCTTAATTCAGGATATCATCAGTTGTGCATCTTTGAGACGGATATCCATAAGACCACATTTCATACCCGTTACAGACATTATGAATTCACTGTTATGTCATTTAGGTTGATGAATGCACCATCCGTATTTATGAGTTTGATGAATGGCATATTCCATACTTACCTTGATAGGTTGTTTTTGGTATTTCTAGATGACATTTTGATCTATTCGAGAACTATAGAGGAGCATGAGGAGCATTTGCGTCAGGTACTTCAATGTCTGAGGGAGAACCAGTTGTATGCAAATGTGGAGAAATGTGAGTTTTTCTAGAGAAAGGTGAAGTATTTGGGCCATGTTATCTCTGGCAAGGGCATTTTCGTCGATCCTTCAAAGATCCAAGCTATCATTGATTAGTATGCACCCACTAATGTGGCAAAGGTTTACAGTTTCATGGTTTTGACAGGTTATTACTATCATTTTGTAAAAAAAATTTCGAGGATAGCCCACCCCATCACTTCTCTTCGAAGGAAAAGGAAGAAGTTTATTTGGTCAGAGCAGTGTCAGGAAGCTTTTTTGAATCTTAAGGAGAGGTTGAATAGTGGACCTATTTTAGCAGTTTCAGATCCTATTGGGGATATTGTAGTTTGTACAGTTGCATCCTTAGAGGGTTTGGGAATTTTTTAGATGCAGGATAGTCGCATGATTTCCTATGATTCTCACAAACTCAAGGATCACAAGATGAACTATCCCGCACATGATCTAGATTTAGCCACTATGGTTCATGATTTGACAAGATGGAGGCACTTTCTTTTGGGGCATCGGTTTGACTTGCACAGTGATCACCGTAGTTTGCAGTATATTTTCAAATAGCCTAATCTGAATGTGAGGCTGGGATAGTGGGTGAAGTTTCTATGTGGGTATGAGTTTGAGGTGAAGTATATTCAGGGAAAGGAAAATGTGGTGGAAAATTCTCTTAGTTGATGGTGACACGAGCTTTTGGCAATGACTCTTGGAGTGGAATTGAGAAGTTAGATCCTTACCACACTTCCTATAGATAGTTGGTATTAGGAAGTGAGGACCGAGGTGGAGTCAGGCAGAGATTTAGAGGGTATATTTGTAGGATATTCCCTTGATTTAGATGGCCTTTTACAGAACTTGGGTCGTATTTATGTACCTTCCTCAAGAGATATTCATACTTTGATCATGTTAGAGGCACATTGGGTACCCTATTCAACTCATCCAGGTGTCAAAAGGATGCACACCGACCTTTGATAGTTGTAATTTTGGGTTGGAATGAAGAGGGATATCACTGATTTTGTGTCTAGATTTTTGGAGTGTCAGAGAGTAAAGGTAGAACATCAACATCCTGTAGGTCTTTTACAGCCCCACCTAGTCCCTGAGTAGAAATGGGACATTATATCATTGGATTTTGTCATCAGTTTTCCTATTTCTTCCTGTCAGCATGAAGCCATTATGGTTGGTGTGGACAGGTTTACAAAGGTGGCAAAATTCTCTCCTATTCGATCCTCATACAATGCTTCATCAGTGGCCAAAATTTTCATGGAGGACATTATCAGGTTACATGATATTCCTTGCAAGATCATCTCAGACAAAGATCCAGTGTTTACTTCAGCTCTTTGGATGTCCCTGCAATAGGAATTGGGGACTCAGTTAAACTTTAGTTCAGCTTATCATCCAGAGACTGATGGGCAGACCAAGAGGGTCAATTGGATCCTTGAGGATATGCTTCAGATGTATGTTATGGATCAACAATCATAGTGGGAGGATTACCTATATTTGGTGGAGTTTGCATACAATAATAGTTATCATAGCTCTATTGGGATGCCTCCCTTTCAGGTGTTGTATGGTCGTCCTTGTTGGACCTCGTTGAGTTGGGATCATTTGCAGGATAGAGTCCTTCGTTCGGAGATGCTTCAAGAGATGGAGCAGCAAGTGAATCACATTAGAGAGCATTTGGTGGCAACCCAAGATAGATAGAAGAAATATTAGATACTCATAGGGTTGACCACCAGTTCTCAATTGGAGATCGGGTGTTCTTGCGGGTGCATCCATGAAAGAGTCTAATCCGTTATGGAAAAGGCTCCAAGCTTGCATGATGCTTCGTTGGGACTTTTGAGGTATTGGAGAGGATTGGTCCAGTGGCTTACCATCTTTCTTTTCCACCTAGCCTCTCGCACATTCATTATGTGTTTCACGTTTAAATTATTAGACTCTATTATCTAGATATATCTCATATCCTTGATTGGAATGCATTATAGGTAGAGGATGGACAACTAGCTTTGGAGCCCGTGGGTGTCATTCAGCATAGATGACACATCCTCAGGGGTCGATACATCAAGTAGGTTAGGTTCCAATGGGATCTGAATGATGAGTCTTCTGTGACATGAGAGGATGCTTCCAGGATGAGAGAATTAAAACCATATCTGTTTGCAGGCTCCCAAGAGTAAGCCTGGTCCTAGGGGGGAGGATGCGGTGCCCCTCCATTTTCTTTTTGCTTCTAATAGTTTCTTAGATTGTATTCAGACCTTATGATACTATTGATGACACTTGGATATTGTGATACTTTGATGCTTAGTTATGATGATATTTGTTGAAATTGTTATATCTAGTGTTTTATGATTATACCATGCTTAGTAGATCGATTTAGATTATGTGAGTTATCATTGATATGAGTATTATCTGATTGTTAGATGTTTGTTCTCATCATGACTCAATAGTTTCATATTGTGTGTCTCTGTATTGGTGAAGGGGAACCGAGTGGCATCACTCGCTTGAGAGTGCCCTACGATGTTGTGATTTTTACTTCATGGTGTGATCGCTTGTTTGTCTTTATACACATTCGACCGTGTGGTTTGTTGCAAGTTGCGGGTACCAAGAATTGACTCCACCTGAATTGCCAGGTTTGAGTGTGTCTAATACCCAATGGAGGTAGTTGATTTGGAGATAGCATCGGGTTGCCCATGTTGAGCCATCATCCTTGATGAGGATGAGTGTCAGTTGTTTTTTCCTATTTGTGTGGTTAGTTCGAGTCGGTTGTCGATGTTGTGGTCGTTTACCTTCCATTTCGCCTTGCGGATAGGTATTGTTGGGTATACGGTCCATTTTTTCTATTTTCTTGATTGATGCTTTGATGGATTTTATTTTAAATGAAAGAGCATTACAGATAAAGATAATCGATAATTTTAAATAAATGATTATTTTAATATAATTTGTAATTTTAATAAATATTAGTAATGTCTTGTTTAATTTAAATAAATTCAAACTTATAGTTTAATAAATAAATATGTTAATTATTTTATTGTGCAAGCAATTTAAATGAAGGAATTAAATTAATAAATTAAATACTTAATAGTTGAATTAATTTTGTGTGCAAACTATAAGGCAAGGTGAAAATTATAAAAATACTAACATAATGCAAGTTGTGAATAGTGGGTAAAATAAAAGAAAATAATTTAAATTAGTTTTAGAGAGGATGCAGTTACAGATAAAGGAGAGGTAATTAATAAATTAGTTAGAGTTAATGGACAAAGGGGATTTTTGTTAATTTTGGTGAAACTAATCTTGATCTAGCTGGGTTGTGAATATTTTTCTCTGGGTTTTTAAAAAATTCTCTGGTAAGCTTGCAAACTTTGGATATTGGGGATTTTTATAGTGTTGTGGAGAAATCAGAAGACGTTGGAGCTAGAATCATAGTAGCCAGATGGGATTATGAGCTCTGCATCAAATTATTTCTCTAACAAGCTTTTAAACCAGGTTCCATTATTAATACTCTATTTTAATGTTGAATTGGAAATATATAATACAAGATTATGTGGTCTGAATAAAATTGATGTAGGAGCATCCTTGGTTCTTGGTAATCTTGCATCAACCAAAACTATCTTCATTCAATTTTGTTCTTGTTTTGTTCTTGTTCTGGTTCAAGTTAGTAGATCTAGAGTTTCTTCATCTTTGCTTGTTAGATCTTGCGTACCTAGGATTTCATTGTGGACATGTTCAATTGTCGTATTTCAAGGTTTTAGCTCATTTGGATCTCTTTCTGGAAATTTATCACTTCTGGAGTACATGACCAATTTTTGGGACTGGCCCCAGAATAACTTCAAAACCTAATGGCTAGTTGGATTGATCGTGGATCTTTCTCGTGACTCTTAGATCCTCACGATGTGTTTAGATTTGTTCTATGGAGTGTCCTCGACCTTACACTTAGGTCCACACTTCATCTTATGCACCTACCATGGATGAATTTTAGATTTGAGGTCAACCTATTCTTGCACATGTTACACTTTTCTCCTCGAAGATTGTGATGATCTTTGGCCGACACGGATGTTTCTCGACCCATAGATGTGATATAAAGCTAATATTGAACCATTAGATGACATATATAATTAGGAAGATAGAATAAGATGTATATAGATTTTGATCTATAAGATTTTTGCTCGCATGTATAAGCACTATATTTTGAGCATGTTGTAATCAGGCCTGCGCGCCGAATCTGCAAGCTTGCATGTGTCAAACTATTTGTAATCAAGATTTCTTATAATATGAATGTTTGCATCTGCATTTTTTTCTATATTTCATGTTGCTTTTTTTATGTGACTCTTGCTACATGGTTTGGACTGTTCTCTTTGAGGACCCTCCTACCATGGCTGCACTAAACTGGTATCAGAGTGAGATTCGTTCCTTGCGAGATTGTGATGTTGAGAAAGTATGTCTCAACTTCCAGCCTTGTGCCTCTGGTTTAAAGGACTTGGCAAAAAATTTGATGTTTCTGCCTTTACCGCCACACCACGCTTGGCTTATTTCTACCTTTACCACCACACCGCGATGGTTTGGATTGTCCTTGGTGATACTATGGTGAAGGGCTTGGTGGTTACTGCCTTACCGCACGTGGTGAGTTTACTCACCACAGTTGTCTCGGTAGGCAACTTGCTGCCTGCCTCGCCAGTCATCGCCTTACCACGGTGGCCATAGTGAAACTACCTATAGTGAGCTTGGCGGTTACCACCATATCCTAGGTGGTGGTCCCCCTAACTGCTGTGTCCACAGTGAGACCGCTAGTAGTGGGCTCGATGATTACTGCCATACTACTGGTGGTGGTTCCTCTCACCATGGTGTCTATGGTGAGACTGCCAACGGCTGGACTAGTGACCCCCGCGGTAGCGTGGTAAGACCGCTAGTGGTTTGCCCGACGACTACTGCCACACCACGAGGTGACTCAGATAGGGAAATGATAGCATGGTGGAGTAAGAGGGTGAGCTCAGGCGACCTCACCGCCATACCGTGAGGTGACTCAAGCAGGGTTGTGGTAGCATGGGGAATACTTGGGTGAGCTCGGTTGAGCTCATCGCCATACCATGAGGCGAGTCTGTGAGCTCAGCGGTAGTGCGGTAAGAGCTTAGCTGAGCTCGAAGCTTGGTCAACTGAGCTTGACCAGTTTGAGTAGAAAGTCAAAGCGATAGACGAATGGAAAATGAACACATGGCAGGTTGACAACAATTTGATTGGATAAATGCCAAAATAGTAAAGGCAGTAATTACAGACCGATTTCTGGCTGGAGAAGGAACCCGATTAAGGTAAGGACTTATTGCATGGGTGGCTCGATGCAATCTGAGAAAATCGATTGCTTGCTTGAATATTCGATGCATGAACCTGGAAGCCATGGGATTGGTTAAGACATTGAATGTGATGTATGAATTTTTCAGTGGAGTACATGTATATGTTAACCAAAAGGTGATGGTTTTCATAAGCAAGTTGCATGTCTATGTAAAAAATAATTCATAGTATACTTTTTAAGAGAAGTATTGTAACAGTGAGAAAGAACTAGAGAGCTGTTATGAGTTGATCAGAGAGTAAGCGTTGATATTGTATGTAATTGATTATTAATTAATACAATTGTTCTTACTTGTTGTGGTGGGTTTTTTTTTACCTGAAAAGGTTTTCCCACGTAAATATTGTGTCAATCTGTGAATGCTTAATTTTGTTATCTCTTTTATGTTGTTTGTATTCATCTTAGTAATTTAAGAAGCTATTAGAACCTATTTTTTCTATTCTCCTCTGTTGTATTAGTGTTAATGGAATGTATTCCGCACTATTGGGTCATTAGATCCATCCCTATTTTCCCTTCAAGTGGTATCAGAGCCTGGCCAGTTGTGTTATCTTTGAGAGAATAGGTCAATTTTTTGTGCTAATATTGTTTCAGTGGGAGTCTTGCATTGTTAAAACTTGTTTTTGTTTGAGATGGAAAGTACATCAAGTAGAGTAGATATTGAAAAGTTTAATGGAAGCAACTTTGAGTTATGGAAACTCAAAATGGAAGACTTGCTGGTGGATAGAGACCTCTGGACAACAGTGTCTAGAACTATGCCACAAGGTATGATGCAAGGGGATTGGTATCGTGCTGATAGAAAAGCAAGAGGTCTAATAAGAATGAGTCTAGCTAATTCTATACTCCTAAATGCCCATGAGGAGATGTCTACAACTTCATTATGGAAGAATATTGGTGATATTTATCAAGGAAAGTCTCTAGTAAATAAGTTATTCCTGAGGAAGAAGTTGTACTCCTTGAAAATTGAAGAAGGTGCATCTATTGCAGACCATCTAAACTTGTTTAAAATGAGTGTTACTCAGCTAGCATCTGTAGGTGTAAAGACTGAGGATGAGGATCATTGCATTCTCCTATTGTGTTCGTTACTTGATAGTTGGGATCATCTGGTGATGGCTATTGGAAGCACGACCACTACATTCAAGATGGATGATGTGGTTGCTTCGCTCCAGTCTAAAAAAATGTGAAGGAAGTCTTCTGAGATGGCCAAAGAGGCTCTTGTTGTTCAAGGTAGACCAAAGGAGAAAGGCAAGAAGAAAGACAAGAAGTCAAAATCCAAATCTGCAGGGAGATCAAAGTCTCTTGGTAAAAAGTTCAAGGTGAGATGCTAGAACTATGGGCAACCGGTCATATCCGGAAGGATTGTTAGGAGAAGAATAAGAAGAATGCTTCAAAAAATGAATCTTCTCAAAGTGATGCAGATGCCTTCATTGCAACAACCTTGACAACTTAGGCATCAGATGATGTCTGTCTAGTTGACTCAGGTGCATCCTTTCACATGACGTACAATAGAGAATGGTTCTCTAAATATGAGAAGTATGATGATGGAAGGGTGTAATTGGAAAGTGATTCAACGCTGGAGATAGTTGGCAGAGGAAGAGTCAGAATTCATTTTCCTGACGGGAGATTCAAAGGTATTGGTGGTGTACTACATATACCAGGTCTGGCTCGAAATCTTTTTTCTATCAGTAAGTTAAATGATGCTGGAATAGAAGTTTCTTTCTCAAGTAGAGGATGTAAAATGGCTAGAGGTGCAATGGTGCTAGCTAAGGGTGTTCGTACTGGCACTTTGTATAAGTTAGATGCACACCATGTTCAATGTAACAATTCCTTTGTAGAGTCATGTAAATCAGTCCTTGTAGAGAAAGATGAAGACACTTCTTTGTCTGCAAATGCTTTGGAGGTAAAACTCCCAGCTGAGAAGACTATGTTGTGGCATCATAGACTAGGTCACATAGGTGAGAAAGGTTTAAAAACCTTGAAGAATAAAAATCTTGTAGAAGGGCTTGATGATTGTAAGCTTGAGTTTTATTTTTGCGAACATTGTATCTATGGAAAACAACACCATGTTTCATTTTACTCGAGTCCTCATAAATATTCTGGTATACTAGATTATGTTCATTCTAATGTGTTTGGTCCAATTAATGTTCTTTCGTTATCGAATTCTAGATATTATGTTTCTTTTATTGATGACTGTTCGAGAAGGGCATTTGTATACTTTCTTAAAAGTAAATCGGAAGTGTTCAGTTAGTTTAAAGAATTTAAATATTTGGTAGAGAATCAGACTGGAAGGAAAATCAAATGTTTGAGGACAGACAATGGCGGTGAATTTTGTTTTGTAGATTTTGAAAGGTATTTTATAGATCATGGAATTAAAAGGCATAAGACAACACCTTACACTCCACAATAGAATGGAGTTACTGAAAGGTTGAATAGGACGCTGATGGACAAGGCAAGGAGTATGTTGAGTAGTGCTGGTCTGGAGCAAAAGTTCAGGGCTGAGGCTATGGCTACAACATTTTATTTGGTAAACCGATCTCCTTGCTCTGCTCTTGTTGATAAGACACCTTTGGAAACATGGTCTGGTAAGAAGCCCTCTCTAAGGAATGTTCGTGTCTTTGGCTGTGAGGCATATGTTTATGTGCCAAATGAAAAGAGATCAAAATTGGATAACAAGGCTATCAAGTGTATTCTCATCGGCTATGGTGTTGGTGTGAAGGGATACAAGCTTTGGAACCCTATTACTGAGAAGGTTCTGTACAACAGAAGTGTGATATTTTGTGAGCTGAAATCTTCAGTAAGTGATAAATAGCTTGAGATAGATCAGAGTGACAAGAAAAAAGATTTAGTTGAGATTACCCAAACTCCAGAAAGGGAAGAGTTGCATGGTGTACCTGAGATTGAGGACATTTCAAGCAGCTCTGGAAGTTTTGATGATGAAGAACTACAACCTCGACCTGTAATGATATCTACACGAGAAAAATGACAACTTGAAAGGTATGGTTTCTCATTGTTAGATTTGAACTATGCCTATGCCTTAATTACTAGCACTGATGAGCCTAGGACTATAAAAGAAGCAATCAACATGTATGATTCAAATTCTTGGTTGGAAGCCATGAATGAAGAGATGGATTCATTGAAGAAGAATGAAACTTGGGATTTGGTACCACTCCCTAAAGGGTGAAATCCTATTGGCTGTAAGTGGATATTCAAAAAGAAGACACGCCTTGATGGAAGTGTTGAAAAGTATAAGGCACGACTAGTTGCAAAGGGCTTTTCCCAAATTGAGGGAATTGATTATGGAGAGATTTTTCCCTTGTAGCAAAGCAAACATCCATTAGATTTTTTTTGTTATTGACAACTGTGTATGAATTTGAAATTGAGCAGATGGATGTGAATACAATGTTTCTCCATGGTGAGATAGAAGAAGAAATTTATATTTTTGAGCCTGGGCATTTCGTTGTGAAAGGTAAACAAAATCTGGTCTATAAATTAAATAAATCTCTGTATGGTTTGAAGCAGTCACCTAGAATGTGGTACCAAAAATTTGGCACATTTGTGTTGTCTATGGGATTTGTTAGATCAAAATATGATTATTGTGTTTATCATAAATCTGAGAATGATCGTGTGCTTGTTATTACACTATATGTGTATGATATGTTATTCATAAGAAATAGCAAGACTATGATTTCTGATCTTAAATCATAGTTGTCTGCAAAGTTCAAAATGAAAGATCTTGGTGCAGCTAGGTATATTTTGGGAATGGAGATAACTAAGGGCAGTTCAAGCAGAAAGCTTTGGGTAAGTTAGAGTAAGTATGTCAATACTGTTCTGGAGAGATTTGGGATGAATGATTGGAAGTAACTAGTTGTTCCAGTCATGCAAGGAACAAAAATATTTGTTAAAGACTATCCAAAATTTGCTACTGAGATGGAGGAAATAACCAGTATGCCCTATGCAAGTGTTGTTGGTCGATTGGTGTATGCAATGGTCAAACAGTGGGAGTTCTAAGCCGTTTTATGGAAAATCTGGGAAGATCACATTGGGATGCTTTGAAGAAAATTTTCAGGTATTTGAAGGGGACTTCAGATTATGCTTTGTGTTACCATGACAGTTTGGTTGCATCATAGAGGAATCTTAGCATTCAGGGATATGTTGATTATGATTGGGCAGAGGACATTGACAATAGAAAATCCACCAGTGGATATGCGTTCATGCTTAATGGTGGAGAAATCGGTTGGATGAGCAAGCAACAGGCTGTAGTTGCTTTATCCATGACAGAGGCAGAGTACATGGAAGCAACTCATGCCTGCAAGGAAGTAGTTTGGTTGAGTCATTTGTGTTTAGACATTGGTTTTAATGCAAGGCACATCACTATTTGTTGTGACAGTCAGAGTGCCATTTGTTTGGAAAAGAATACGACTTTCCATGCCAGGATGAAGCACATTGATGTGCAATTTCACTTTGTGAGTGACATGGTGGAAGATGGAAGAGTTTGTCTTGAAAATGTCGACACTTTGAAGAATGTTGCAGATGCATTGACAAAGCCCATGAGAACAGACAAGTTTAGATGGTGCACAAAATCAATGGGCCTTGGGGCCTATGACCATCAGTAATTTTTTGAAGTTTGGAGGAAGCTGGAAGTTTTTGCCAAGTGGGAGCTTGTTGAGAAAGTATGTCTCAACTTCCAGCCTTGTGCCTTTGGTTTAAAGGACTTGGCAAAAAATTTGATGTTTCTGCCTTTACTGCCACATCACGCCTGGCTTATTTTTGCCTTTATCACTTTATCGTGTTGATCTGGACTGTCCCTGGCAGTATCGTGGTGAAGGGCTTGGCAGTTACTGACTTACCGCATGCGGTGAGTTGACTCATCATGGTGGTCATGGTAAGCAACTTGCTTCCTACCTCATTGGTCATTGTATTACCATGGTTGGCAAAGGCTCTCACCGTGGTGGCTACGGTAAAGCCACCTGTAGTGAGCTTGGCAGTTACCGCCATACTACAGGTGGTGGTCCCCCTCACCATGGTGTCTGCGGTGAGATCACCAGCGGTGGGCTCAATGATTATCGCCATACCACTGGTGGTGGTTCCTCTCACCATGGTGTCCACAGTGAGACTACCAGCAGTTAGCCTGGCGGCCCCCGCGGTATGAACACCAGTGGTTTGCCCACCGGCTACCGCCACACCACAAGGCAACTCAAACAGGGCAATGATAGCGTGGTGGAGTCATAGGGTGAGCTCACCACCATACCGTGAGGCAACTCGAGCAAGACTGCGGTAGCACGGGGAAGAATTGGATGAGTTTGGCTGAGCTCACCGCCATACCGTGAGGCGAGTCTATGAGCTCAACGGTAGCGTGTTAAGAGCTCAGCTGAGCTCGTAGCTCAATCAATCGAGCTTGAATAGTTTGAACATAAATTCAAAGCGATCGGCGAATGGAAAATGGAAACGTGGCAGGTTGATAGCAGTTTGATTGGCTAAGTACCAAAATAGTAAAGGTAGTAATTATAGGTCAATTTCTAGCTGGAAAAGGAACCCGATTAAGGCAAGGAGTTATTGCATGGGTGGCTCAATGTAATATAAGAAGATTGATTGCTTGCTTGAATGTTCGATGCATAAACCTAGAAGCCGTGGGATTGGTTAAGACATTGAAAATGATGTATGACTTGTGCAGTGGAGTACATGTTGTATATGCTAACCAAAAGGTGACGATTTTCATAATCAGGTTGCAAGTCGATGTAAAAAAGAATTCATAGTATAATTTTTAAGAGAAGTATTGTAACAGTGAGAAAGAACTAGAGAGTTGTTGTGAGCTGATCAGAGAGTAAGGGCTGATATTGTATGTAATTGATTATTACTGTAATACAATTTTTCTTTCTTGGTGTGGTGACTTTTTTTTTACCTGAAAAGGTTTTCCTACGTAAATACTATGTCGATCTTTGAATGCTTAATTTTGTTCTCTTTTATGTTATTTGTATTCATCTCAGTAATTTAAGAATCTATTAGAACCTGTTTTTTCTATTCCCCTTTGTTGTATTAGTGTTAAGGGAATGTATTCCACACTATTGGGTCATTAGATCCATCCATGTTTTCCCTTCACGTGAGAAGTTGCAGTCCTATTGAAGATTTCTTGTAGGGTGGCGGATTATGGATGTGACTTGCAATTGTAGAGGACTTGTGTAAATATGGTAGAAAGAAGAAATAGAGTGCGTGGAAATGCAGACCCAGCTGCAATAGCGATGTTGAGAGGAATTTTTGCTAGATTATAAGCGGTTGAAATGGCACAGAGGATAGGTTGACCAGTTGATGATGTAAGTGATGAAGAAGTAGAAGAACAAGACAAAGTTGCAAGAGAAGAGAAACTTGGCCTTGATCAAGGAGAAGAGAGGTTCATAAGAGCCCTAACCAGAGTGAACACTAAGCCACATTCCAATCCACTGGATTATAATGGTAAGTTGGATTCAGACGAGTTGTTGGATTGGATAACATAAATGGAGAAATAATTTGATTTTGAAGGTACCCCAGATGATAAGAAGGTGAAATTTTCTTGTACAAAGTTGAAAGGACATGCATCCCTTTAGTGGGAACATTTGTAGACAAATAGAAAAAGAAAATGAAAGGAGAAAATAAGATCATGGGATTGGATGGTGAATAAATTAAAGACAAAGTTTATGCCTACAAACTATCAGAATAGTTTGTTCAGGAAATTGCAGAACCTGAAGCAGAAAGAATCAAGTGTGATAGAGTATACTAAGGAATTCTATAAGTTGAATATCAAATTTGGAGTACATTCAAAAGATGATATTGAATAAGTAGCTAGATATGTGAATGGTCTGAGGTCATCTATTTAAGATGAGATCAGTTTGATTAAGTTGTTGAGTGTGGAAGAGGCATATCAGTGTTCCCTAAAGGAAGAAGACAAATTGAATAAAAGACATGAACAGAGACAAAGAGGAAGAGGTGGAAGATTTTAGAGAGGAATAATATTCATTAGAGGAGGAAGAGAAACTTTTTCAGATTATACTATAGATAAGGAGGTCAATAAGAATGAAAATTCATACAGAAGATATGATGGAAACTCTTACAAAAGAGGAGGATATGGTGGTTATAGAAATGAAGGGTATAGAAAAGATGATAGAGGACAAGATAAAAAAGTATTTAGGGGAACTTGCATAAAATGTGATGGAGAAGGACATAGAGCCTTTGAATGCAAACAAGGAGAGACAAGAAGAAAGATTGAGAGCAATAGGAGAACATACTTTGTTGAGGAGGATCATGTTGGATCATCTAATCAACCAGAAGAAGGAGAGGTATTGGCGAATTTGAGAGTGTTGTAAGAAATACTAAGAACAATAGGAGAACAAACTTTGTTGAGGAGGATCATGCTGAATCATCTAATCAACCTGAAGCAAGAGAGGTATTGGTGAATAGGAGAGTGTTGTGTCAAAGTGAATTGGAGAAAGAACCATTACAGAGAAAGAACTTATTTAGGAACAGATGCAAGGTAGCTAGTAAATGTTGCAAAGTGATCATTGATAGTGGAAGTTCAGAGAACTTGGATTCTAAATAAATGGTGACCAAATTGAAGTTGGAAAGGTTGAAACACCCTAAGCCCTATCAAATAGCATGGATTCAAGATGAGAATAAAATACTCGTAAGTGAACAATGTTTGGTGAAATTGAAGATAGGAAACTACCATGATGAAGTTTTGTGTGATATTATGCCTATGGATATATGCCATATCTTGTTGGAAAGGCCTTGGCAGTTTGATTGACAAGCTATTCATGATGGAAAGAAGAACATATACACCATTGTTGCTAATGGGATGAAGAAGACTTTGTTACCCTTGGAAGATGTTCCTAAGGATGAGATTTGTACGACTGCTAGAATCTATTTGGTTGATGGAAGGAGATTTCTAGATGGATTGAGACATGAGAACATGTGCTATGAATTGGTGCCTAAGAAAGTTGAAGACTTGAAGCATATAGAAGGACAAACTGAGGAGATAAAAGAGCTATTGATAGAATATGAGGCTATCATTTCAGATAATGTACTTGATGGATTACCACCTATAAGGAGTATTATCCATTGCATGGATCTGATTCTCGGAGCTAAGTTTACTAATAAAGCAACACACCATATGACATCATCAGAGAATGAAGAATTGAATAGATAAGTGCAAGAGTTGTTGAGGAAAGGCTTGATTAGAGAAAGATTAAGTCCTTGTGCAGTACTTGTTGTGCTTGCACCTAGGAAGGATGGAGAATGGAGAATGTGTACAGACTCTAGAGCCATAAATAAGATCATGGTGAATTATAGATTTCCTTTGCCTTATATGGATGACATTATGGATTGTTTGAGTTGAGCTAAGTACTTTACAAAGATAGACTTGAAGAGTGGATATCATCAGATCAAAATCAAAGAAAGAGATGAGTGGAAAAAATCATTCAAGACAAATGAAGGATTGTATGAGTGGTTAGTGATGCCTTTTGGGTTGACAAATGCACCGAGTACTTTCATGAGGTTTATGAATGAGGTATTGAAGAAATTCTTCGGTAAATTTGTGATTGTATATTTGGATGACATTTTGATTTTCAGTAAGACTAGAGAGGAACATTTGTTGCACATAATACAAGTTTTGCAGAGGTTGAAAGAAGAAAAAATATTGATAAACATAAATAAGTGTAGCTTCATGAAGCATGAAGGAGGAATTGGTATATCTAGGATTTGTAATATCAGTAGATGGATTGAAGATGGATCTTGAGAAAGTGAGAGCTATTGTTGAATGGCCTACACCTAAAACCATTGGAGAGGTGAGATCGTTTCATGGATTGGATAGTCTCTACTGAACATTCATTAGGATTTTTAGTTCTATTTGTAGCCCTATGATAGAAACAATGAGAGGAGATAAGAAGGATTTTAGATGGACATGTGGAGCAGACAAAAGATTTGAGTTGTTGAAACAAAAGGTGATAGAGCAGCCTATGTTGGATCTACCAAATTTTGATAAGGTATTTCAAGTAGACTCTGATGCAAGTGGAAATTCAATTGGAGCAGTGTTAAGTCAAGAAGGAAGACCAGTAGCCTATTTCAGTGAGAAGTTGAATGATGCAAGGAGAAGATATTCAATATATGATCAGGAGTTCTATGCCATAGTTCAAGCTTTGAAAAAGTGGAGACATTACTTGTTATCTAAGGAGTTTGTGTTGTATACAGATCATTAAGCTTTACAATATTTGAATAGTCAAGGTAAGTTGAATCAAAAACACAAGATGGGTAGAGTTCTTACAGAGTTACACTTTTATTTTGAAACATAGGAGTGGAAAGTCAAATAGAGTTGTCGATGCTTTGAGTAAAAGAAGGAATTTATTGGCACAAATGAGAGTGGAGGTATTAGGCTTTGATGAATTGAGGAACTTGTATAAGGAAGACCCGGATTTTGCAGAACCTTGGAGAGCATGTAGAGAACCGGTCTTGGAGGATAGAAGTCAATGATTGGATTATTTCATCCAAGAGGACATGTTGTATAGAGGAAATTAGTTGTGTGTACCCTGAAGATCGATGAGGGATACATTGGTAAAAGAGAAATATACTGGAGGATTGGAAAGACATTTTGGAATTGACAAGACAGTAGCATTGGTGAGTAATAATTACTTTTGGCCACAAATTCATAAGGATGTCAGGAAATTTGTGCAGAGTTGAATAATTTTTTAAGTGGAAAAATGGATTAGTCAGAATGTTGGATTTTCTAAACCTTTGATAGTACCAAAAAGGCCTTGGGAGGATATCAGCATGGATTTCATACTTGATTTGCTTAAGACAAAGAGGGGTAATGATTCAGTATTTGTGTTAGTGGATAAATTTTCTAAGATGACACATTTCATTCCCTGTAAGAAGATGACTGATGCAGTACATGTAGCAGATTTGTTTTTAAGAGAAGTGGTCAGATTGCATGGATTACCTAGGAGTATTGTTTTAGGCAGAGATACGAAGTTTGTTGGTTATTTTTGGAGGACACTTTGGAAGAATTTGAAGAAATATTTGAATTTAAGTTCTACTTTTCATCCGCAGATAGATGGACAAATAGAGGTAGTGAATAGAAGTTTGGGAAATTTTCTGAGATGTTTGGTTGGAGAGAAGATTAGAAGTTGGGATCTAGTCCTAGCATAAGCAGAGTTTTCCTACAATAATTCAGTGAACAAGAGTACTCGAAAGATACCTTTTGAGATTTTTATGGGAGTTCATCCTAGAGGTATATCAGAGTTGAGAGACATTAGTAGGGAAGGTAAAAGGAGTGCAAAAGCAATAGAATTTGCAGAACATATGAAGACAGTGCATACTCAAGTGAAACAACATTTGGAAAACATGAGCCAAAAGTATAAGGATAAAGCAGATGAAAATAGGAGACATAAGGAGTTTGGAGTTGGAGATGAAGTGATGGTGTACTTGAGGAAAGAAAGATTTCCAGTTGGAACATACAGTAAATTGAAGATGAGGAAGTTTGGACCCTATAGGATTTTGAGGAAGTTCAATTTAGGAAATGATTATGAAGTGGAATTAGCAGATGACATGGGCATATAAACCTATATTCAACATTGCAGATCTACATCAATACCATGAAGCATAATTCCGTGAAGAAAATAAGGTGAAGTTGAAAGAGCAGCTTCCTAAACAACAATCAGATGAAGTAGAAGAGATTTTGGATGTTAGAGATGGAAGGAGGACTCGTGGAAAACAATACAAGGAATATTTGGTGAAATGGAAGGGTAGACTAGTGGAGGATTCTTCTTAGATTTCTAAGGTTGAAGTAGACCATATTGATTTTCCTTTGGTCCCTGTAAAGTGAAAGGCTCACTTTTCATCAACCCTGGATGTTTGATGCAGGAGCATCCTTGGTTCTTGGCAATCTTGCATCAACCAAAAATATCTTCATTCAGTTTTGTTCTTGTGCTTGTTTGAGTTGGTAGATCCAGTGTTTCTTCATTTTTTCTCACCATATCTTGCATACCTAGGATTTCATTATGGACATGTTCAATTTTCGTATTTCTAGTTTTCAGTTCATTTGGATCTCTTTCCGGCAACTTATCGCTTTTGGAGTACATGACAATTTCTGAGACTAGCTCCAGAATAACTTCAAAACCTAACGGTTAGTTGGATCAATCATGGATCTTTCCCGTGACTTGTGGATCCTCACGGTGTGTTTAGATTTGTTCTATGGAATTTCCCTGACCTTACACTTAGGTCCACACTTCATCTTACACATCTATGATGGATGAATATCAGATTTGAGGCCAACCTGTTCTTGCACACGTTACACTTTTATCCTTAGAGATTGTGTTTATCTTTGGCTAACGTGGATGTTTCTTGACCCATGGATGTGATATAAAGATAGTATTGAACCATTAGATGATATATAGAATTAGGAAGATGGAATAAGATGTATATATATTTTGATTTGTAAGATTTTCGCTTGCATATATGAGCATTGTATTTTGAGCATGTTGTAATCAGACCTATGTGATGAATCTACAAGCCCGAATGTGGCAGACTATTTGTAATCAAGATTTTTGATCATACGAATGTTTTCATCTACATTTGCTCCATATTTCGTGTTGATTTTGTTGTGTGACTCTTGCTGCATGGTTTGGACTGTTCTCTTTGAGGACCCTCCTACCGTGGCTGCACTAAAAATAAATATTTGAATTCAAGTTGTGTGTATTCCATAAGTTTCATGCAATCTTGGCAATTCCTTTCTTTCACAGCATTCTATTGTTCTATTTATTACTCTATATTTTTTTTCGCAAATTTGATTGCTAAAATTTTGTTATCTTAGTCCTAGATCAAGTCATGGATTTCATGCCTGTGACTGTATGCAAATAAGATTGGGGAACCTATGATAGCCATGAATTATGTCTCTTAGGCACTTGATATTATTTTTTAAAATCTTAAATTTATCACCAGTATAGATGGATTCCGTTCCTATTTTGAGTCATTTATTCTTTCCTTAGCCATTATTGGGTGTATGATATCTTCATCCCTATTACTCCTCTCAGTGGTGGACTCGGTTGAGATGATTCTCTCCATATGTATCTTCTGAAATTAAATATTGGCTATGTTTAATCCTTATTATCTTATGTTGGCCATACATACCAATAAATTTTAGATAGCTACCATGCATTTCAAGATTGGTATTATCTTGCAACACAAGTACCTTATTAGTTAATGAAGCCAGGTATAATAGTGGCTTTCATGTATAATTCTTCACTCCGCAAGATATTCAAATGTATATCCTTTCATTTTGATTGGTTAAGAATTCATAGGTCGATTGGCCTGTACACTTATCTCTTTCTTATTGATCTCTTTTGTAGAATGCATCGACCCAGATGATAGGCATGCAATCCTTAGTTAACACCAGTTTGGATGTGATAAACCAACGTTTAACTCTAGATTTAATAGTTGGTAAGATGCATACACCATCTAGTTGTTAGTGAAATCTCATGCGCCAGAGAGCTTCACATTTTATATCATTGGCCGAATGTTAAGACACATTGAAAATAGTAAATGAGGAAACAAATGAAATCAGCCAATGCCAACATATATAAAAATCGGTCAATGGAAAAACATAAGGAAATCAGCCAATATTGAATATCGGCAACAATATATATAATAGTATTCATGTAATGATATTTTTTTATAAGTGGTTTCGATTAAGTCCAAAGTATTATAAATACACATCCATTGATAAAAAGATAAGATGGTTTGATACAAATGTTTATTTACTCATTACTGTATTTTAATTTATCACTTGAGTAATGGTATTCGATTATTAATTGTGTATATATATACACACACACATGTATATATATATGTGTGTGTAAGCATGTATATATGTATACACTAATGTATAGTGCATTTTTGTAGAAAATAACATTGTTGTAGTACTGCTTCTATATTTTGGTATCTAGACATATGAAACAAGAAAAATAGTAGGTATTAAAAAAAAGAATGGATAGTGTTATGGGAATGTATTTAAATTAAGTGAAATAGTAGATATATAGAAATATATGATCTTTCATTTAAAAGTGAATAATTAGAAATTTAAATGTTTTCTTTATAAATTCATTTGGTGTCCGACGATTTATTGTTGTTTTGAGTTGTTTGTATAAAGTAAGTGAAAGAATAGTGGTATGGGGATGTTTATGAACTATTGCTCAAATGTTCCTGTCATCTTGCAAAGAGGATATTAGGAGTCTTCCAGAGGCTAGGGGAAATTGTCCTTCTGGTGGAATTCTCGTTATCCATTGAGATGAATGTTTTGTGTTGAATGAAGTAATTGATGGTTTTTATATTGCACTGTGTTTTCACCAATGTGGTTGTAATTGAATGCGGGAAGGGTTATACCTTTATTTTTTGCATATGTAATTAGTTTTTTGATTGTGCAAGTTGGCCTTGTCTTTTTATTTTGGGTTCTTGGTTGTAGAAGGGGGGGTGTCTCTCAATGGGGGCCGGTGCACAAAGTGGAATCTAGGACAAACCATATGGGAGTTTTCTAATCAAGTGATAAACTAATTAATTAACTAGGGGGTTGGGTAGAATTTCACTTTAACTAAGATAATAGGATGGCTCACCCATGCCTATAGCACTAGTTCAGGCTAAAGATGGGTAGAGAATTCCTAGTTGGCAAGACCAATTCCCTTGTCCCCATGAAAGGATAATTGGTCCTGCATGTGTCACCCTATGGGGTCGATGTCGAATGTGAGATTGTCAGGGCAACCATAGATGGGGGCCAACGTCTAGAGAAATATTGTTATGACAACCCATGCTAGGACCATGCGATGAAACTCTCCCCTACTACAACCTAGCACTCCCCTAATTGTATTTCAATGTGATGTATGTGTGTGCCTTTGGAAGCAGTGTTACTATTGTGTTGTTTTATGTTGTCCCTTGCATGTTGGAATCCCTTATAGTCTTGTTATGTTAGTTGATTGTCACCTTGTTTTCATTGTGATGGTGGGATCCCTTTGCTATATCCTAGCACGGGGGGTGGACCTTGGGGTTCCACATGGTCGGGTGGAATGTGCATTGTACTCCATTGGGTTCCCTCCTTTGTTCGTGTTCATGGTGACTACTCTTGGCTTTGAAGATTTCTGCACTTTTTCTAGTTCATGTGGATTACATTCTATATACACATAAAAATGGTCTGGAGAACAAATTAATTAAATACTTGTTATTTAATTAATAAATCCTAATTCTTCTATTCATATAAATAAATTGATAAATTTATTTATATGGTGCATCCCTTAATTCTTCTATCCAAATATCATTTTCCTCTTAAATTAATTAAATGCATAAATTTAAATAGTTTTTCATTTAGTTAATTTCCCTTCTTCATTTAAATTTGAATTTCTAATTCAAATTTAGCACATTTCTCCATAATCTTCTAACTACTTCCAACTCATCCTCCATGTCATCACATGTCACACAATTTCATTTATTCCTAATTTTAATTTGGAATATTCAAGTTCCAACCTCTCAACCTCCTAACTTCCTGGGAGACACATGGCTCCTTCTTTCAATTGATGCTCTTGGACACTTGGAATATTTACCCTTCCAAATGGAGAAACCTCCATGAATTCCTCTAACCTCTTTCTGCTCAACTGTTGATATTCCAGGATCACAATCTTGACCATTCATCTCATCCACCTCATCTCAAGTTTGAAAAAATATATAAATAGAAGACAATTCTAAAGCTTTTCAAAGGGAATTGGATCATAAACTTATGCTCGAGAAATTGAGATCAATTAAGAGTTTTCATTTTCATATAGCATAGTCATCATGGAGATTTTACTTTGGATAACTCTAGTAGTGCATTAGATTTCATTATTTTTCACAACATTACATTACAATTGCATTATCAATCCTAGCATCATCATATATAACAACATTTTTCTTTTCCATTCAATATTTAAGCATCAAAAATACAAAAATATAGTGATGTAGGCATGTATATTGCATTGCATAATATCTTCCCATTTCTTAGGTTGTCTTCTTTGCAGATTCATGTGCAACACTTAACTAGATCTGAGAGCATGAATTCAAAGGTCCTTAAGACTAGAGAACCATGGAATGATTTGAAAGGATAGTAGTAGCAATTTTGTTTTGTTATTTCAATTCCTTTTATGTAATACATTTCATGGATGCGTATGTTTAGTTTTACTAACTAATTACTTCACTAACACTTTTTAAAAAGCACACATAAATTGGTGCCCATTGTGGGGCCTAGCACCATTTAAAATCTATTTTTCTATTGTGTTCTTTTTCATAGGTTCTGTCGAAATTTCTGAAATAGCGCATCCAAATTTTTCTCTAGCACATCTGGCATTTTTATCGGCACATCAAGTCACTTCTTTGGTGCATTTGGTGGTTCTCCTGGTGCATTCGGTCACTGTTCCAACATATCGGGTCATTTTTTTAGTGCACCTAGTTGTTCTTTCAGCACATCCTAGGGAGTTTACTTTTTATTCTGTGTTTTTCCAATTTAGCATGTTCATTCTCTCTTTTAGCACATTCAGTATAATTTTTAGTGCATTCAGTTACTGTAATGGTGCATCTGGTTTTTATGGTAATTTTATTAGATTCCAGAAACTGATATGTGTTTTTCTATTTTGCAGGAACCTTACATGCAGTCAAAGAATCTGCTAAAACCATAAATAATGTTGTCAAAGAATTCAAAGTTGAAACTACTAACAATTGATTGTAGGGTTGAATTTATTTGTCATTTATTTTGATTAAGTTAGGAACATATCCTAATTAGGAGGATAAAAAAACACCATACTTGTTGTGTTTGTGGAGTGGTAGGTGTGTATATTCTCCCCTTAAATGGGTGATTAGAAAGCCAGACCCATTCTTTTTACTGCATTTAATCCTTAGAGGGCCTGCCTTGGTGGGACAAGAGGTAATCACCCCAAGGGAACAACCCAACCGAGAACACGCTAAAGCCAAGCGACTTCCACCTGGGATATAAATGTGGGTACTTGAGTAAAGTTCAAGTATCACGAGGATTTTATTGACAAGAAGGGCATCAATGGTCTCTTTTTCGTATGGATGATCCCCCATGAATGGAATTCCCCTACTAAAACCCTTTGTTGTAGTAAGCCAAAAATTCATTTCTATTTACTAGTGCAAGAATGATCGTTCTGAAGCCATCCCACATTCTTGTGGCTTTTGGTAGAAATGAGAAGTATGTGATGGGAGATTCATGAGGATTAAGGCTTGGCTGACCCAAGAAGTGAGAACAATGCAAGGGGGAGCTAGTGTGGTCAAGCCTTTAATCATTCACCAAAAGTAAGCACAGCTGGAGCAATCCAAGTGAGAATCCAATAGACATTGTCTTACACATCCTAGGATTGTGTTTGTTTGATGTGTTTTACTTATGTGTTTTTAAACAAAAATTCAAATGAACATCACACAAAATTATCCAGTCATTGATTTAGAAGAGTATCCAACCAAACAATCAAATTTGCCTCCAAGAAAACCATAAATTCAATCAAAACTATCAAAAACTAGAACGCATTTTCTAGATCAATGCATCCATTGACTACCCCAGCACATAACTTGCATATTTTAGCATATCCATCTACTGTTCTAGCACATCCCTATCATAATCTAGCGCATTCATTTGTCTATTTTAGTGCATCTATGTAATCTTGCAATGCATCCATTTACTATTTTGGCACCTCCATTGCCTATTCTAGTGCATACTAGCCATATTTTAACGCATTTGTACCATTCCATAGCACATCTGATTTTTGGTGCATTTGGGCTCTATTTTAGTGCATTTGGTAAATTTGCAAACAAAAAGCTAAATTTGATCTCCCATCTACCAATTAACACCCAATTTGGAGATTCCTTCTCAAACAACATTCTTTCCTTGTCCCAAAATTGCTTTTAACTTGTTGAAACCAACATTTTCAAGTAAATATCCCTCAACTAAACTTTGATCAAACACCTAAAAGTGCCTCATCATCACACTTATTTCTGATTTAGCAACTACATTTCACCATCAGGATTCATCATCCTTCATCCTGAAACAAACTTGATTAATCAGATTTAAACTAATCCTTTTGGCACTTCCAAACTTTGATCAAAATATTAGAACATTTTCATCATTTTGTATGCCCATTTTAACAAGATTGCAAAAGAAAAAACTTGAGAGAAAAGAAATCGAAGACCAAAATACCATGGCTAAAAGAGAAGAGAATCCCTTTTTCGGAGTTCCTCGAGATGAGGTGGAAGAAATAACGGATGAAACCATATAACAAGCCCAACATTATCCCAATTTTCATAAATTCATGGAGGTCTTTGAAAAGGAGGGTGAGAAATACCTTTTGATGCTAGAAAATAAAGGATTCCAACTACCCAAAGATTTTGATATCATCAAATTAAAAAGAACTCCTAAGAAGATAGAAACAAAAAAGTAAATTGAAACAAGAAATGAAGCAAAAACTAATGACCCCATTGATACTTTGAAACAAAAAATCCAAACCCTCTAACAACAAATGCAAAACATGTAAAATAGAACCACCAAGAGATACTCCATACAAGATATATGTCCCTACCCTTTTGATCCAAGCATCAACATGATACCATTTCCAAAACATTATGAATTCCCTAAATACGATAAGTACAATGGGAAAACCAATCCAATAGATCACATAAGCAAATTTTGAACAATAAGTCTTGAATTTTCCCACGAGGAAACATATTTTATGAGATTATTCCCATGTAGATTGGGAGGGCAATGCATGCAATGGTTCTCACAATTACCCCTAGGGATCAAATATTTTGAGGAATTAGTCAACAAATTTATCACCCAATATTCATATAACATTCAACATGAAATCACAATGAAGGACCTTTGCAATGTCAAACAAAATAAAGGGGAATCATTCCTAGTATTTTTGAAAAGGTGGAGAAGATTATTCGTGAGGTATCCTCGACCCATACCAGAAAAAGAGAAGATAGAGGTATTCATTGACAACTTAAATGATGACATGAGCTATAGGCTTGAATTATAATATCCTCCAACTTTTGAAAAATTGATCAAAAATGGGATCAAGATTGAGGAAGCTTTGGTCAAATGTGGAATTTTAAAAATCTATAACGAAAAAAATTCAGCCAATTCCTCCAACAATGACAAACCAATTTTTTGGCAAAGTACAAGAATAATGGCAATGATACTTCAGCTGAAATACATAATGCTAAATCGATCTTCAATTTTTCAGGAAGCACATTGAATACCAATCAAAAAGACCAACCAAACCCCAAATCAAATCAACACCAACTAGAACATAAATCAAAACAACAACTAGAGTAATAACCAAAATAATCCTCTACCCAAACTACCATACCAAACATCAAACAATCACAAAAAATGTATACCTTTGGGTCAATCATATGAATCCACATGGAAAGAACTTCTTGTAGAAAATCTTATCACTCTACCTAACACCCAAGGGTTTGAACCCAAAGTGAAATCATCATTGTGGAGCAAGGCCCACTTTTGTGAATTTCAGTGATGCAAAGGTCACCTAACCAATAGTTGCATGTAATTAAAACACAAGATACAAGACTTAATTGACAATTAGATCATACAGATAGAAGAACCCAAAACAAACACTTATCATGGGGTATTTAAAAACCCCTTACCAAATTATGACAAAGGGGAATCTTCTACTATGAACAACAAAGGAAAAAGTATGAACTATGTTCATGACACTACCATTTATCATATTTCAGCCATTGAAGATCATACCAATGGCATTGAGATCAATATTGCACCAAACCTTGTTGCAACCAATCACCCAATCCATGATGTCAACATCCTCCCTAATCAAGTCCATAATATCCAACAAGACATGGTTGTGACAAATAATCAAATTAATGTCATCAAGATCAAAGGAAAACAAGACAGTGTGCCCATAAATGTGACTACAAGGGCACAAACCAAATATGTTTTAAAAGGAAACACTTCCAAAACACCCGCTGCCCCATCTCATCAATATAAAAATGTTGATCAACTCCAAAATATTCCCGCTCAAATATCAATATTGGAGCTCCTTAAAATCTCACCCGCCCACAAGGAGATCTTGGAAAAAGCCCTAGTTGATACAACAGTACCAAATAATTTGGAAGTCTGTACTTTCCAAGCCATGGTGGGACATCTGGTTGTGCCTCATTGCTTATCCTTTTCAGAAAATGATGGCGTATCTCTCACCCATCCTCATAACACAACCCTTCATATCGAGGTCCTAATCCATAAAAGTCATGTCAAGCGTGTCCTAATAGATGAAGGAGCCGATCTTAATATATGTACTTTAAAGCTTGTTTGTGCACTAGGGTTCTTTGAAAAATGCAATAGATGCAAGGAAAAATATCACCATCAAAGCATATGACGATGAGGAAAGGGCTTCAAAGGGCTTAATTGTATTGCCAATTCAAGTAGGGCCAATTAAAAAAGGATGTGGTTTTCCAACTTTTGGATAAAGATTTGACATATAATATACTCTTGGGTTGTCCTTGGATCCATGAAATGCAGGTTGTCCCCTCAACATACCATCAGTGTTTGAAATTTCATTCCAATGGGAAAGAGATTGCCATCCCTACTGATTATAATAGTCCCCAACATTGTAGTACCATTAAGGTAGTCTAGGATGTATTTGTGCCTCATAACCGAGAAGCTCCTGATTCCACATCTGATATCCCTAGTAATCCATTGTCAAAACTGTTAGCCACATCTTCCAATGAAGGAAGCCAACCAAGTTCCGCATCCAAGAAGCTTGAGAAAAAGGAAGAACCTAGCCCCTCTGCATCTACCAATCTTGAATCCCAGCTCAATACTTTAGCCCAACAATTTGAGAAGAAATTCCAAGTCAAAGAAAAAGGTGTGGGTGAATAATCCATTGAACGATCCCTCTATCTTTCATAGTTAATTTTTCCAAAATCCCATGGTCAACCATCAACCTCATCACAACCATCCTCACAACCGGTCACAATTTTTTATGGTTGATTTATAAAAGCAAGCACCTAGGTAGAGGAATTTGATAAGAAAGATATTTTGAACTGGCTCTACAAGTATGAAATGGATCCTCAAGCAGCAATGGGTAATGTCCAAACCACACAGTATGGCAAAGGTTCTCAATCTTGCAAAAAATGGGATATGAGGGACAAGGACCTATTGGAAAAAGGAAATAAGGTATTGTAGAACCCATCCAACCCATAATAAAAAATCCAAAAGACAAATTAGGGTTGGGATATCAAGAGCACCAAAAGGACGAAGTTACTAAGGAGGACCTAAAACAAAAGTTTTTTGAGTGGATCCTGTAATTGAAAGCAAGTGATCACTATGAAACTAATTCTAATGACTATGAGTCGGATTCAATATCAAAAGAATCCTGTCATGATAAGGAAATTAATGTGGTGCACAAGTATACCCCCACACTTGAGGAGGGACAAAGCTTAGGGCTAAGACCACTTGAATTAGGATTGCAAAATATCGATGGCTCGAGCGAATACGATCAAACTCCTAGCAAGATGGATCACTCAAAAGAGAGTGGCATCATAGACCTCAACCTTGCCATAATATTTCTCAACACTGATGTCTCCATTAGGACTCTTACAACCTTTGACCTAAACCCTTCTGACGATCCCCTACCATTGGTACATCCTGAACTCATAGATTGGGACCAAACTGAGCCTATTGATATCCCCATCTTTTCAAATGATGAGGCTATCGTCAAATTCCTCTGCACTGTTAATCTTGAAATAGTTTCCACCATTGAACGTCATAACGAAGCTTCCACACAAGGAAGTGCCAAATTTTTCAACTGCAAAATGAGTAAAACAAAAGAAAGATCTGATGGTGAAAACCATTCCATGGTAGTATTAGATCAAGAAAGAATAAAAATAAAGAGCACATCCGAAGGTAAAAACGTCTTTGAGGTGTCGCAGGATGGGAAATTTGACACTCTGCTAGAGAACTCCCAAGAAAGATCCAAAGTTTTGATCACGCCAATGTAGTCTATCAATATTGGCAATGCAGACAGTGAAAACTCTTCATCTAGAAGAATCATTGACAGAACAAGAGAAGCCTAACTTTATCAAGTTCTTTGAAGAGAGGCAAGTCAACGTTTCCTGGTCATATGCAAACATGCTAGGGATAGACCCAGATCTCATCATGCACCACTTATCTCTCCCTTCAGGAGTCAAACTAGTCAACCAAAAGTTGAGAAAAATGTATCCCCACATTGCCTTGTTGGTGAAGGCGAAACTAAAGAAATTATTGATGTAGGATTCATTAGACCCATTGAATATATTGAGTGGATATCCAACATTGTACCTATTTCAAAGCCTGATGACAACATACGAATTTGTACAAACTTCAGGGATCTAAACAAGGCTTGTCTGAAAGATGATTTTCCCTTGCCAAACATTGATATCATTATAGACTTGACAACAAGTCATGGAATGTTGTCACTCATGGATGGCTTTTCCAACTATAATCAAATCAAGATAGCACCTAAAGGCTAGGATAAGATAGACTTCACTTGTCCTTTGGGTACCTTTTGCTAGAACGTCATGTCCTTCAGATTGAAAAATGTAAGGGCCACATATCAGAGAGCCATGAAAACCATATTTCACGATATGATGCATACCTTCATGGAAGATTATGTGGATGAATTATTGACCAAATCTTTCACTATAGAAGGAAATTTGGAGATACTAGACAAACTCTTCACCTGACTAGAGAAGTTCAACATCCGTTTGAATCCAAAGAAATGTGTGTTTGGGGTAACATCGACAAAGCTATTGGGATATATAGTGTTAGAAAAAGGCATTGAGGTAGACCCTACAAAAGTAAAAGCTATCATGGAAATGCCACCATCAAAGAATATCAATCAATTAAGGTCCCTTCAAGATAGATTTCAGTCAATAAAAAGATTCATATTACTACTAGCTGATAAGACCCACCCTTTTACCCATTTGTTGCACAAGAATGTTTCCTTTCGATGGGTCAAGAAGTGTCAGGAAGATTTCAATCAGCTAAAGAAATACCTAATGAGTCCACATGTCCTAGCACCACCAGTAGAAGGAAATCTTCTCTTATTGTACATAGCCACAATTGATCGATCATTGGGAGCTTTGTTGGCACAAGAAGATTCAATCGGAAAAGAGAGAGCAATCTATTATATCAGTAGAACTCTAAATGGTTATGAAATAAACTATAAATCTATTGAGAAAGCTTGTTAGTAGTCATTTTTTCTACACAACAATTATGACACTATATTCTCTCATACAATCAAACTCATAGACAAGATAGATCCACTAAAATATCTCCTTAGCAAAGAAAATTTGATAAGAAGATTAGCCAAATGGGTAATGACACTCAATGAATTTGACATCCAATATATTCGTAGAAAAGCAATCAAAGGATGAGATATTTTCAACCAACTAGCTAAGGCACTGATTCATGATAATCATCCTTTACACATGGAATTTCCAAATGCTGATGTCTTCGCTATAACAACAAAGCAATGGGTATTGTATTTTGATGGCTCATATACTCAACATGGATCGAGATCTGAAATTATATTCATTACTCCCCAAGGGCATACTATTCCTAAATCATATCGCCTGATGTTTCCGTACACCAACAACAGGGTATAATACGAAGCACTTATCATCAGAATCAAGATAGTTGTAGAATTGAAAATTACAGAGCTGCAAGTCTACGAGGATTCTCAACTAGTCATTAATTAGGTCAATGATGATTACCAAACAAAGGATGAAAAACTGATGCCCTATAAAAGGATGATTGATGAATTCAAGAAATATTTTGTTGACATAAAATTTTCTCAAATCCCAAGGATTGACAACAAAGTTGTTGATGCTATGGCTACCATTGCTTCTTTGCTACAAATTCTAGAAAAATGAAGTCATTATGAGTTCATGGTGGAACAAATATTTACCCCTGCTTATGATGATCTTGAATCCCAACTCATATGCCACCTAGTTGAGGCCGATACCTCCATCTACAAGAAGATCTATACCTATCTGAAAGATAATACCCTTCCTCCTGATCTATCTTGAAACCAAAAACAAAACTTCATCTGCCAAGCCGCCCAACATACCCTTATAGTAGATGTACTATACTGACGAGGTCTTGATGGAACTCTCTTACGATGTATAGAACACAACGAGTCTGAAAAAACTTTACAAAAATTCCATGAAGGTATTTGCGACACTCATTCAAGTGGTCTAACCCTCACTAAGAAAATCCTCCGTTTGGGGTACTACTGGTAGACTATGGAGAGAGAGTTCTTCCAATTTGTTAAGAAATGTTAGAAATGCTAGATCCACAATAATATTATCCATGCACCAGCACAAGATTTGCAGCCGTTTGCATCAACATGGCCATTTTGTCAATGGGGATTAGATCTAGGATGTAAAATTCACCCACCTTCGTCTAATGGACACAAGTTCATCATTACAGCCACAAAGTACTTTACAAAGTGGGTTGAAGCCGTACCTTTAACCACCATCATAGGAAAAGAGATCCCATCATTCATCCTAAACTACATCATCTATAGGTATGGTATTCCTTAGTTCATTGTCACTGACAGTGGTAGAACTTTCAAGAATCAAGATGTACAAGAACTTTGTGAAATGTGCCATATTTAACATCAGTTTTCTACACCCTATTACCCTAAGGGAAACAACCAAGAAGAGGCCTTAAATAAAACTATCCTAAAGATTTTAAAGAAAATCATCAATGATGCTGGACAAGATTGGCATATCTAGTTGAACCTTGTTTTGTGGGCCTATCGTACAAGCATTTGCACACCCACAGGAGCCACACCATATTCCCTTGTATATGGATCCGAAGTCGTCTTTCCTATTGAAATTGAGATACCATCACTCTGCGTGTCCTTGAAAGGTCTTATTTCAGATGAAGATTACCACGTGTATATACTACAAGAGCTAGAATTGTTGGATGAACATTTTCATCTTGTGGTGGATCACCTAAAAGCATATGAATAGAGAATGTCTAGGAGCTATAATCACAAGGTTAAACCAAGTACATTTCAGGTAGGTGATTTAGTACTGAAGGAAAATCCCCATAATCAACAAGATTGAGAAAAGAAAGGAAAATTTGAGCCAAATTGGTTAGGCCCTTTTGTTATTGTATCAGTCTTTGGATTGGGGGAATTTCATTTGTCTAAACCAGAAGGGGATCTATTTGAAGAAATGATGAACAAACTTCATCTGAAGAAGTTCTACACATAATGCATCCAGTGCATGCTTAAAAGTCCTAATTTTTTTATAAAAATCAGAAAAAGTCCTAAAAAAATCATAAAAACCCAGAAAAAGTCTTGAAAAAATGGTTGACCTGATGAAAACCTGGCAAACAGGCATCTTGGTGACAACAAAAAAAAAAAAAAAAAAGAAGTGAAAAATCAAAAAATTGTTGCCTTGATGAAAACCTGGCAAACAAGCATCTTGGTAATGACAAAAAAATCATAAAATTTGAAAAAGTGCAATAAAAAAAATGGTGAAAACATGGAAAACATGCACTATTTGTGATAAGTCAGCTTCTCCCTCTATTTGAACGTGTATCAACTGTCTGATTTTTTATATCATTGCGCATTCATGCCTATCATACAATGACCTTCATGACCATATCTAGCTGCTATAGTCATGTCCCACCTTGGCTTGGTTATCATTGTACATATCCATAATAAATTTGGTTTGTTTCTCACTGGCAGAAAAATATTGAACTCACTGAGGGCAAATAACCGTTGAGAATAAATCAACAGGCAAACAAACAACAAGGAAACCTCAACAAAAACAATAATCACTTTAACCATCAAATTGAACATCGATCAACCAATTAACCAACCATCCAAATCAAATCAACGTCAAGACAATCAACTCAATTCTCATTGGAGGATCATCTTTTGAATCATGGTTGGATCACTTTAGCATGAATGTTCATTTGTTGTATCTTGATTGTTGTTATCATTTCTTTGGAGTACCTCGATGATGTCACGAACTAGAGGGGATATGATTGAGAATGATATTTTTCTTTGTCTGTTGTTTGTGATTCAATTATTACTACTGTGCAAATTGTTGCGGGACATGCTCTACAAAGTATCATTGATGACATTCTGAATTTGCATGGGAAAATTATTAACTATTATCTGTTTACACAAGTGATGCTTAGGTCACCTTGGTCCAATTCTACCTAGATGCTTGTGTTATCTTGTACAATCAAATCTCAATGGAAGTTGTATGGAAGTTGTACTCAGGTCATCATGGTCTACTTGTGCCATCGATGTTTGTACTAACTTTCAACATAATAAAACACTCAATGATGATACTAAGCACAATGAATCAAATAACATTGTATAGATAGGATTGCATTCATATTAGTTTTGCATTTACATTATATATTTTTCCAAGGCTGGTAACTCTCAACATGATGTTATCTCACTACAAGATTGAGTACAAGTGACATAAAAAAAAATCATTCAATTGCATTACCATTTCCATATCATATCATTAGAAATGATTATCATACATCCATCCATACATCTATCATTATCATATTATGCACTTATCATATTATGCATTTAGAAAATCCACCGTCACAAACCATTCATGCATTCATTCATCATAACATTTGCATCATGAAAAACCCACGAAAAATAAAGCATTATCCATAATACCATCATCATTCATAATGCATATCATACATCGAAGTCATAATAAATTCATTTCCTTCACTCATACATAAACCATTCATGCATTCATTTATCATATATTTGCATTATGAAAAATCCAAAAAAGGAGCGTTATCATATATCCATACATTCACACTTATCATATCTAGCAGAAATTCGTTCAGTAATCCATACATTTAGACATCATAAATCATACATATCCATGCATTTTTCATATACTTGCATTCCATATAATAAAATATTTCGCATTCATTCATCCATATCATCAATATAGACATGTGAAAAATACAAAAACACAATGCATACCATATCATTTTCATAATCACATCTATCTCATATACATCATCATAAATTCATCATTCATCAACACATAGAAGTATAACATCATCATCACATTAATTCATCCATACATAGAACATGACATAATCACATAGAACATCACATATCATATAAAACATAAAATAAATGCATCCATTGTAAACATTCATAATAAAATCATAAAAGCACATCATAGATCACCAATCACCATTGCATATCATATATATAACCTCAATAAAATGTCAAGTGTACAATGATATCTAGAAAGGAGAAATGATACATCATATAAAATGGCAATATCATCATCAGATCCTAGAATAAATCAATGTATACATCAATGTGTCAGTATTTCCATCATCAAATACAATCAGGCATGACCTCATGACCCTATGGTGCTACCCTTAGATGTCGCATGCCTCTCTGACCTCCAACACCTCCTACCCCTAATGGATCTACCCTGAGATCTCCACCTGGTGGGGGCCCCAAAAGTGGCTATGTGACACCCCTGTTGGTGGTTCTGGACTGTGTCCACCTAGATTGTGACCAAGCATATCTAACTTGTTGCTCTGTAGGAACTTCCTCATAGTATTTGCCTCGGTAATAATCTACCTCCTTGGTGGACTCACGAAGCTCTCTAACTAGATCCCCTATGTCCACTCCCTCAGCCGTTGTCTAGAGCCTATCAGCCATGGCCACTCCCTGCTCCCTCTATTGTCTAGGTGGCAATTTGAACTTGCATTTGTGCAACTTGTGCTTGTGCTTGCATCTGTGCCTATGCCTATGCTTGCATTTGTGCTAGTCCCTATGTTTGCAACTGTGTCTGACCCTAGGCTAGTTGTCCTTGGGCCTATGCTAGTTGTGCCAGCAATGCCTGAACCTACCCCTGCAAGGTTTGGACTTGGACCTATAATCCAAAAATTTGTGTCTGGTGTCATTGGGAGGGCATGTGCAGTACAACCCGACCATTTTCCACTAGGTGTTGACCTTCTAAAAGAGAGTTCAAGAAGTGGAGTATTGACATTCTAGTTTTCATGCTAAAAAAATCAAGGACCTTATGGAATGAAATTCATTCAAATTGTGAATATGAATAGATTATAAAATTAGCTAAGAGCAACCAAATCATGGGAAAAAAATTAAAAAAATTGAGGCGTTTGGTGATGCTTCATGAGTGGCATAGAATAAAAAGTGTGCTTGTTATTGGCTGCAATATTTTTGTATACCTAACTTGTGAGACAAATGTGAGCCTTCCTAAAGAGGCTAAGAATATTGGAAAACTACTTTTAGAGAGCACATGTATTCTCATTCTTGATGAAGGTCATTAAGCTCAAAATAGCCAATCAAAGATATGGAATTCATGCAAAAAGGTTAATTCAAAACTAAGCATTATACTTTCAAGAACTCTTTTCCAGAATAACTTCATAGAGCTTTTCAACACATTGTATCTAGTAAGGCCAAATTTTTCCAATTTCTTCTTGGGTAAAAACTCAAAGCTATCCTTGGCACATGGTAAAGTTATGGCTAACAACAAGATCTACAGGCTAAGGAATTTCTTCATGGATAAAATTGGGAATAAAAATCTGAATGGAAAAGAGAGTGGAAAAGTAGAATTTGATGAAACTCTTGTAAAGTTTAGGTTCATGCTTGATGATTTTGTTCATTGTTATGATGGGAAGATTCTAAATAGTCTTCCTAAAATAAAGGATTTTACTGTGATTTTGAGAGCATCTTCTATACAATAGGTTGTCTTAGATCAAATAAATGAAGCAAACAATTGTGAAAGAGCCAACAATTTTAAATTTGAAACAATGGTGTCTTATGTATAGACTCCCCCTATGATTTTCTCCTAGAATAAGGTATATCAATTTTGAATTCGAAACAATGGTATATTAACAACTATATAGCCTATTTTTTATGCTACAATAATTAACTAAATGTTAGAACATGGTGGAACCCTAAAATTTTCATGGTCCCATTTGTTCATGGTCAAAATTTGGATACTCATGTTTTGCTGCCATTAGGGTTTAAGGGTTTATGGTTCTATTTAAATTTTACTCTTGGCTACCCTTGGCTTATATTTCTTTGTTGATCAGCTGTATCCAGTAATTGATCACATTAGTGGCACCTCATGGTATTAAATCCTATTGTTTAACCAACCCCAAGTACTAGGTTACCCATCAAGCCCAAGTTCCTTTTAGGAACAACTTAAGCCCACATGCAATTTATAACCACTTGAGTTTTACCTCTTAGTGGTCTATCACTAGTCGCATGTCTCCTTGAAAGCGGCTTGGGTCTAACCCATGATGAGCGATGTTGTGTTCCCTTAGCCATTTTAAGTCCATCGCCTACCGCATGTTCCATGATCACTGCCCAAAAAGTAACCCACGATGAGTGATGCGGTTGAGTTTCTCCCCATCCCTAGTTTCTTAACCGTCGTAAGTTACTCTTTGCCTTCAAGGGAGGTGATGGTATTTTTAAATTTTGAAGGAGGGAGGCTAGGGTTTGAGGGTTTAAAGTTACCCAGGGTGATGTGAATTATCAAATTTTGAAACCCTCTTGTTATCTTTCAATGGTGACTTGTTACTGAAGGTAACTGGTCACTTAAGTGATCCAGTTGAGCCCTTTCCTCCATGCTCTTACCGACCCCTTTCACCCAACCTGTTGATCTTTTTCCATCACCGGGGCTTAAAATTTTATACCTCTGAGGGTTGTATAGGCTAGTCCCACCTGAATATTCTAATGTCTCTGCATGTTGTTTGGTTAACCATTCGATAACGAGTTTTGATCTAGACCATTTCTCACAAACCTCATAGGTTTTCCTGCTGATTTCATTAAGAGGTGTGAGATCTGTGAGATGCTACCATCTCGCATGTATGGGAGGGGCGGGGTATTTTCCCGAGGTGCCAGCGATGACAAGTGGTCGCCTTTTCACTGACGGAGGGATTTAATTACGGGATTAATAATAACTGTCCCTCACAGACCTCATACGAGCACGGTAAATGTCTCAAAAGTACCACAAGGTCTACAAAAGGGTGACACATGGCTTGGTTCTTGGAGCGACAGGGCTAAATGGGACCCACTGTCCGGTTGCGATCACCTATTTTCATGGGTTTTGATTGGCTGTGGTTTTTCAAGGCACTGAGGTGGATTTTCAATGCTCGATTGACACAATCTGAGTCGTTCGACCTACCAGGTCCGTTTTACATCAATGGTGCAGTTTCATAGAAATTAAAAATCATTTTTGTGATGAGCTTTCATGCTCTAAAGCTTATTTTATTGATGGATCGAGCATTCTAGAGGATTTCCTCTTGATTTCCTCTAGCGTGTGAACGATGCCCTCCTGATAGAAACAATTATGGTGGCTATGTCAGCCACTTATGGCTCAAATTCTTGTTTTGCATTCAAGCAATCAATATCCCTCACACCAATTCACTCTATAAATGCTTGTTGAAGTGACCCAATGTTATCATTATTTTTTTTGAGTTGTTTTGTTTGTAGGTGGTGGTTATTCTCCTGTATTATGTGAAGCTATGGATAAATCTATAGGGCACAAGAGTGCTTGAGTAGGATCCAGGAGGTCGCTAATTTTGAAGGAGCAACCTTCTCCTAGAACACCTGAGGTCACTACTAAGAGTGTTGGAAAAAGACTAGAGCATTGTGCATCCCCTATGTCGATTTCATCAGATTCTGATGATAACGGCTTAGAGACTTACTCGGATTATAGGTGTTACTTGGCAGCTTTGATTGAGTTCATGGGAGTGAATGAGGAGGCCCTTGTAGTTGAACCAATAACTGTAGTGGCAATAGGCAAGTTGTTGGATGTGATGCTGAGGTGGCTAGAAAAATGAAGGCGGTTCCGCATTTGATTGAGGTGAGAACTCGAAGCGGTCACTTGTACCAGGGTCGTGTGTCTACTTAGTGGTTGCTGGTATTAGGTCTACTGGGCGGTGTTTTTTCTAGTGTTTCACCTTGTTGATGTGGACGTGAGTGTGCCTGACACGCTTTTTGTTTTTTCTCCGACTGGTTTCTATGTAACCATTTTTTGATTCCTCAAATCATGCACCTTGTTATCCAATGATGAGGAATGTGAATTCTAATTTCATTCTAAATGAAATTCAATTTTGAAATTAAAAATGTAGCCTAATGCTTTGTTGATCTCTTGTCCTATAAAGGATATTTCATGGCTCATTTTTAAGGGAGAGATTTTGAATCCATAAGGTTCTGAGTATGTACAATTAGTTTTACTGCAAGATTTTGAAGGTATTATTTAGGAAATCATTCTCGGTTGGGAATAGTATGAAATAAGTATGCTATACTTTTCTAATTATTGATATCGAAAGAAATCTAAAATAATTAAGATAATTTTCTCTCCTGTGTATGTGTCATGGATTATGAATGGATCTATCAAGGGTTTTTTCATTCAGTTTCAATGGTGTATTTGAAAGTGTAATTTGTTCTCCTATTTTAACTTAATGATTTAATCAAATGCTTGAAATTTTTTTGCATGTTTATTGTCATATGCTCAAGATTCACTAAGGAGTATTGTTTTAATATACTGAAATATCTCATAGTATCAAAGCATTATGGTTATAAGTTCATAATATTTTAATTATGTTTTATATGACTCCCGCCCAATGAATGAGGCAATAGATAGTGTCGGTAAAATTCTTTCAGGTGTAGGACTATGGCTTTGAGCATGGTGATTCAATATCTAAACATTTTAACAAATATCAAATGCTATCTCTTTTGAGATATAATTTTTATGATAATTTTCAGTCTCTTTGCTTTGGGACATCTGTTATTATTCTTAGGTTTTGCCACAACCAAGGTAATTGTTGTCTGATTGCATGTGTGGGGATTGCATTTGTAAGAAGAAGTGTTCTTATCAGTCATAAAACAATTCTATGAACACATGAAGGTTTACCCACCTTGGTCTCACAGAGCCAAAAGTGTAGGAGATGTTAGTCTTTCACTAGATCTCATTAGTTGGCCACTAGCCTTTGTAGTTCTTTATAATAGAGGTTGGCTACCTCTTAGAGAATTGCCAATCCTATCTGGGAAAAAATGCCAATAGAATGGCAACTCTGTTGGGGAAGATTCTGAATCTCCAATTGCAGACGGTTATAGAGTCATATTATTGTTTGTCATTTTGAATTTGTTCAAGTTTTGAAGGATTTTAACCCTAGAGAAAAATTTGTTGTAATGACCCTGACAATCCTATGATCTATGGTATCCTATTGGCAAAGGATTCATGAGTTCTAGAATCATTAGATGAATGGTGGTTTTATTGGGTAGAACTTCTGAGAAATTTAAAAGAAAAGAGAAACAAGGAACCACAAGGGTTGAAGGATGCTATCTAGAATATTTTGTTAAGTGAATTTGAATGTTAAAATTTGGATCATAATGGATTGTGGTTTTGAAGGAGATTGGCAATGGTATGGTACGACTCTGTAGTGGGTAAAAACCCAAAATCTGACAAGATTTGAAAGGAATTTCATATTTATTTTAATATAATCCTTTGTTGAAGAGGTGGCGACTCTGTCTGAAGAACCAGTTGATGAATGAAGAAACAGTCCTAGATCTGTGATATTTACAGTCAGGAAGAAGAATTTAATGCATGCTGCCAAAACTAAACAATTCACCTTTTTTTAATTGTGATGGGTGTTTGTAATTAAGGATGCAGATGGTTCCAAACTAGATGTCTAGCATCAAGAAAGGAACAATGATTAGTTTTTCCATACTTCCGACGATGCAATATGTATAAGGTAATATGAAATAATGTTTATGTTGCATCATATCTTGGAAAGAAAGGAATACTATTTGTAGTCACTAACGAAAGCATGGTTGTGATAGTAAATAATATGTCTGATAAATATATACTGTTGATGAAATTTTAAATGGGTATAAGTGATTTCCCATATGTAAAAACAAACATAACTATGCAAAGAGAACAATTTGCATTAAGCCCTTTGGACTTTTTTGTAACTCAAAGCTATATGCCTTTTATTTTCAGTAGTGTCAGTGGTTACCCTAATCCAATTCCTAAGAAGATTAGGAAGTATTTGCCTAAATATACAGGGCAAAGTGCAGAATCAGCCTCTAAGCATTTACAATATTTTGTAGATGTAATGGGGGATTATGAAGTCAGTCATGAGGATGTTGTCATGAAGCTTTTTGTGCAATCCTTGAAGGGTGATGCCAGGGATTGGTTTTCCTATATACCTGCCTATTCTGTTAACTCATGGAATTAGTTGGTGATAGTTTTTATGGATCAATTTGGTGAATGAGTCAATCCCAATATATTAAGAAAAGGTTTTATGGGAATTCACATAAAAGAAGAGATAATCCCATATTTTAATCTTAGGTTTTTAAAAGCTTTAAGAGAAATCCCTAAAGAAATAAGACCAAGTGAGGCAGAATGCTTAGTTGTATATCTTGGTGCTTTTGACAAAAAGGATGGGTTACTTACTAAGAGATAAAGAACCTACAAACATACACCAAGCATATCAAATGGCTATGGAAATTGAAAACAATATGAAATACTCAATGATGAAGGGGTATCTTGCTACAAGTATTGATTACCCTAGCCTAACTAGTACTAGTAAAATGTTAGAGTTGGTTGCTCAGAGCACTGATTATGATAAGGATATTTTTAAAACTGTTATTTCTTCACCATTGCAGTGTGATAATAATGAGATCCAAGTTGAAAGCCAGTCTATTTTGAATGATGCTAATCAAACTTCTCTTGTACTAGAATTGTATGAAATGAAGAGGCAAGAGAGGGAATCGCCATATGAGTTTTTCTTGAGATTTTTAGAAGTCTTGATATAAATTCCTAGAAGTCATAGACCTAATGACTATGAATGCATTGATTTATTTTGTGAACTTTATGAACCAAGGCTAGGTGCTTTACAAGAAGAATTAAAACCTGCTAATTTGGCCCAAGTCATTAAGTGGATAGAAATTGTAGAATCAGCCAAGAATGAACCTACACAAAATAAAGACAATGCTTTCCCTTTTGAAGAAAGTTGGATAACTACAAAGGAATTTGAGGGGCAAAATAATGCAGGATTATGTGAGACACCTATTGTGTCTCCTAATATTGATTGTAATACTCATGTCACTGAGATTTTGTTACAGGCCAGTGATTGTGATTTCAGAGGTAGTGATTGCAGTACCGAGGATAGAATTAGGCTTATCTTTTCACCAGAGTTCTATAGAAATGTAGAATGTCATGTTCTTACTTGTTCCCAAGTGAAGGAACAATTTTCAAATGATAAATACTTAGAGTATACTCTGGGTATATTGGCAATGAAACAAGCCTATTGTATAAATGTTGAGGAATTTGAGGACAATGAAGTATGTGATCAAAGGAATAGTACTAAAGACAACCAACATATTGATGAAAATATTGGTACTATTGTTTTCCCTGACTTCTTATGTGAAGTTGAAATGGATATGTTGTTACCTTCTGACATTGATATTACCGGTGAAAAGTTTTCAGCTTGTGCCTAAATTTTCACTTATAAATTAACACATACAACAAGTAATGTTGAGTACAAGGAGGCTAGTGTATATTGCTCTTTCTCTTTTGACCAGTTTGAAATTGATGTATTTGACTTTTTTTTTGAGGGTTTTCATTTAAGAATAAATAAAGAAATATAGGGGAAGGTGTACATTGAGAGGCCTAAAATGAATGTGTTTACACATTCCCTGGAGAATGATGTAACTAGTACTGCAGAAATTTGTGATGCTAGGATGTATCCCAAATTGATGGAATTCAAGTGTTGGCAACATAACTTATCTGGGAAATTCCAAGGTGGGGATTCCTCGAGTTGTGTATCACTTGTGTTGAGTAATAGAAGTATGGATAATATGCACACAGTATTATATGAAAATTTTCAGTTTGATGTGCAAATTGATGATGATTCTAGAATGTGTAATATTGTAGACTAGGTAAGTTATGAATATTTCCACTTCTCAGTTCAACTGGGCCAACATCCTATGAGTTATGACTAGGGGCAGAGTAAGGTGAAATTTTATCATGGTCATATGTTTCTTTTAAAGTTTTGGAATAGGACATGGACTGAATTGATGCAGGGGAGTATAAATAAACATTATGATACTTCCAGACATATTGATTATCCTATTATTTTTAAAGCATCAAAGTGTAAATGTCGTAGACCTTGTTTACTCCAAGTGGCAGAGAATTTTGTTTTTGACAGGGGTAAATTTTGATTTCTCTTGACAGGTGGCCTGGGGCCACCAAGTTGGTAGTACACAAGTCCAATTGACAAAGCAAGGTGATATATTTTTCAAGGCACTTGTGTAATTCAGTAGTCTAGTTTGCGAAACCAGAGATTATGGATTCTTTCTATGCCCGCAGGGGGCATACATCCCCAGTCAGAGCCACTTATGGGCTTTTTAAATTTCGAAGGAGGGAGGCTAGGGTTTTAGGGTTTAAAGTTACCCACGGTGATGTGAATTATCAAATTTTGAAACCCTCTTGTTATTTTTCAATGGTGACTTGTTACTAAAGGTAACCAGTCACTTAAGTGATCCGGTTTAGCCATTTCCTTCGTGCTCTTACCAGCCCCTTTCACCCAGCCTATTAGTCTTTTTCCATCACCGGGGCTTAAAATTTTATACCACTGAGGGTTGTACCGACCGGTCCCACTTGAATATTCTAATGTCCATGCATGATGTTTGGTTAACCGTCCGATCACATGTTTTGATCTGGACCATTTCTCACAAACCTCGCAGGTTTTCCTGTTGATGTCATTAAGAGGTGCGAGGTTTGCGAGCTACCGCCATCTGGCATGTACGGAGGGGCAGGGTTTTTTCCTGAGGTGCCAGTGATGACAAGTGGTCATCTTTTCACCGACAGAGGGATTTAATTATGGGATTTATAATAATTGTCCCTCACAGACCTTACACAAGTACTATAAATGTCTCAAAAGTATCGCGATGTCTACAAAAGGGCAACATGTGATCTGGTTCTTGGAGTGATGGGGCTAAATGGGACCCACTGTCTAGTTGCAACCTCCTATTTTTATGGGTTTTGATTGGCTATGGTTTTTCAAGGTGCTAAGGTGGATTTTCAATGCTCGATTGACTCAATCTGAGTCGTTCAACCTGCCAAGTCCATTTTACATCAATGGTGTAGTTTCAGAGAAATTACAGATCATCTGTGTGATGAGCTTTCACACTCTGAAGCTTATTTTATTAATGGCTCGAGCGTTCTAGAGGATCTCCTCTTGATTTTCTCTAGTGTGCGAATGATGCCCTCCTGATAGAAGCAATTATGGTGGCTACGTTAGCCACTTATGGCTCAAATGCCTATTTTGCATTCAAGCAATCAATATCTCTAGCACCAATTCACTCTATAAATGCTTGCTGAAGTGACCTAGTGTTATCATTATTTTTTTTTGAGTTGTTTTGTTTGCAGGTGGTGGTTATTCTCTAGTATTCTGTGAAGCTATGGATAAATCTATAGGGTGCATGAGTGCCCGAGTAGGAGCCAAGTGGTCACTAATTTTGAAGGAGCAACCTACTCCTAGAACACCTAAGGTCACTACTAAGAGTGCTGGCAAAAGACCAAAGTGTTGTGCATCCCCTGTGTTAATATCAAATTCTAATGATAACGGGTTTGAGACTAACTAGGATTACTAGTGTAACCTACTGGCTTTGACTGAGCTCATGGGAGTGAATGAGGAGGCCCTTGCGGTCGAACCAAAAACTGCAGTGACACCGGGCCAAGTTGTTGGATGTGACGCTGAGGTGGTTGGAGAAATGAAGGTGGTTCCGCGTTTGACTGAGGCGAGAACTCAGAGTAGTTGCTTGTATCGAGGCCATGTGTCTACTTAGTGGTTGTTGGTGTTGGGTCTGTTGGGCAGTGTTTTTTTTGGTGTTTCATCTTGTTGATGTGGATGTGTGCGTGCCTAGCACACTTTTTGTTTTTTCTCCGACTGGTTTCTATGTAACCGTTTTTTGATTCCTCAGATCATGCACCTTGTTATCCAATGATGAGGAATGTGAATTCTAATTTCATTATAAATGAAATTCAATTTTGAAACTAACAATGTAGCCTAATGCTTTGTTGCTCTCCTATCTTATAAAGGAGATTTCACGGCTCATTTTTAAGGGAGAGATTTTGAATCCATAAGGTTCTGAGTATGTACACTTAGTTTTACTACAAGATTTTGAAGGTATTATTTAGGAAATCATTCTTGGTTGGGAATAGTATGAAATAAGTATGCTATACTTTTCTAATTACTGATATCGAAAGAAATCTAAAATAATTAAGACAATTTTCTCTCCTGTGTATGTGTCATGGATTATGAATGGATGTATCAAGGGTTTTCTCATTCAGTTTCCATGGTGTATTTGAAAGTGTAATGTGTTCTCCTATTTTAACTTAATGATTTAATCAAATGCTTGAATTTTTTTTGCATGTTTATGGTCATATGCTCAGGATTCACTAAGGAGTATTGTCTTAATATACTGAAATATCTCATAGTAGCAAAGCATTATGGTGATAAGTTCATAATATTTTAATTATGTTTTATATGACTCCCGCCCAATGAATGAGGCACTAGATAGTGTCGGTAAAATTCTTTCAGGTGTTGCTCTCTTGTCCTATAAAGGAGATTTCATGGCTCATTTTTAAGGGAGAGATTTTGAATCTATAAGGTTCTGAGTATGTATAATTAGTTTTACTGCAAGATTTTGAAGGTATTATTTAGGAAATCATTCTCGGTTGGGAATAGTATGAAATAAGTATGCTATACTTTTCTAATTACTGATATCAAAAGAAATCTAAAATACTTAAGACAATTTTCTCTCCTGTGTATGTGTCATGGATTATGAATGGATGTATCAAGGGTTTTTTCATTCAGTTTCAATGGTGTATTTGAAAGTGTAACTTGTTCTCCTATTTTAACTTAATGAGTTAATCAAATTCTTGAAAACAATTTGCATGTTTATGGTCATATGCTTAGGACTCACTAAGGAGTATTATTTTAATATACTAAAAGATCTCATAGTAGCAAAGCATTATGGTGATAAGTTCATAATATCTAAATTATGTTTTATATGACTCCTGCCCAATGAATGAGGCACTAGATAGTGTCGATAAAATTATTTCAGGTGTAGGACTGTGGCTCTGAGCATGGTGATTCAATATATGAACATTTTAACAAATATCAAATGCTATCTCTTTTGAGATATAAATTTTATGATAATTTTTCAGTCTCTTTGCTTTGGGACATCTGTTATTATTCTTAGGTTTTTCCACAACCAAGGTAATTATTGTCTGATTGCGTGTTTGGGGACTGCATCTATAAGAAGAAGAGTTATTATCACTCATAGAACAAGCTTATGAACACATGAAGGTTTACCCACCTTGGTCTCATAGAGTCAAAAGTGTAGGAGATGTTAGTCTTTCACTAGATCTCGTTAGTTGGCCACTAGCCTTTGTAGTTCTTTACAATAGAGGTTGGCTACCTCTTAGAGAACTGTCGATCCTATGTGGGAAAAAATGCCAACAGGAGGAACTTGTGACCACTGATGGGTTGAGTTTCTCCCCATTGTTGGTGGTTGGTGCATCACTGGATGTGACCAATCGATGCCAAACTAATGTGCGATGGGCGATATGATGTAAAGTTTGCGGCCAGGATTTCCTTGCGATCAAGATCAACGACTGAAATTCAAAGTCGAGTTCTCAAGTATGCAATCATTCTGTGTCATGCAACTGATTATTAATGGGATGATAAGCACAAGGATTTTCAATTTGATCTTGGTGTGTATGTCTAATGATTTGTTTCACACGTACATGATTGGTTTGCATATTTTTGTGCACCTGGATAATTAAGGGCTCTAATGCGAGTGAAACAAGTTGTCAATTCACTTGTGTGAAATCCCTTGGAATTTTAATGACATATGCTCTGATTGTTCTATTTAATATAGAGTGAAGATTGATTTATTTCACCACTTATTATTTTCATGAATTGAGCGATTGTCGAGAGTGTTAAATAGTTGTAGAAATATGGGTAAAATGAGTCGACAAGGCACATTAGCTAGTCTTGTGAGACACTCAAAGAGAATTGATCTCTTGAAGTCTCAAGATGGCTCCTCCATAACTGAGCATATTGTACTTTAAATTCATGCGAATCCATAGGAAGGCACAAGAGGTGGTGGTAGGCCTGCACAATGTTTCCTTAGGTGCACTTATCATCTGAGAGGAAGAATTATCTCTAGGGAAGAAACCAATTGAAAGGAAAATTAAACTAACTAGTCTAAGAAGAGGGTGGTGATGAAGGACAAGTATCATCAAGCCTATTTAGGCAATCATCACTCGCCCATTGATATTTCTGATGATTGTTCAGATAGTGAGGCTAAGACCGACTCTAGTTATGGTTGATATCTCATGGTTTTAATGGAATTGGCTAGTACAAATGAGGAGGTGATCGCAGTTTCCCCAATTTTTATGAAAGCACCGTGTGGATGTACCCATTCTGTTGTTAAAAAGAAAGTTGATAAGGATGAGGAGGTGGTTTCTCTAGCCTCTGCTAAGACACGAAGTGGGCTTGTGTTTTCTCCATTGGATTAAGTGGGTGATATTGGGTCCTATTTTTTGTGTGTTGGTGATGTTGTTAATCATGGTGGTTACCCTGGTTTCCTTTTTCTACATGGTTTATTATCATTTGGTAACATGAGGTTTGTGTTGGTGAATATAAATTATGAAGGGCTCAACGGGATCTTGCAACATTTGTGGTGACATCAGTTGGTTTTGGCTGGTAGTGTGAAGTTTTGATTCCCTTGTTTGGTAAATGATTACAGATAACCATTTAAGGAATTTATGAAATGCATTTTGAATTGTAATTGCATTTGATTTGGATGCTTCTTTCTCCCTTAGTCTATAAAAGGGATATCATGGCTCATTGAACCAGGTCAAATTTTGAAATCTCGAGATGGTTTGGGTAGAATTTAGTTCATATGTGAATCATATTATAAATGATCAATGAGTATAATAGTACATTGTCTTGGTTAGGGGTATATATGTAGTATTCTTAAATGGTTTTATATAAATTATTGATATCGAAACAAATATTAAGTTCTGAAACACTACTCTCCTCTGTATCTTCTTTTTCAAATCATGAATGAAAATATCAAAGGTCTTTTTGTTTTTCTTCAATGGTTCAATTGAATGTATGGGTATGTTTTTTCTTTAACTCAAAGAGTTAATTAAATGCTCTAAGGGAGTCACATATTTGTAAAGAGTGCATAGGATTTTGGTAAGAAGTATGTTCTAAGCATTGTGAGTTCTCATATTGCAAAGCACTATGATAATAAGCCACACATTTTAGATAAATTAATTGATGTATTACTAGTTATTACATATTTGACTCCATTTACCCAATTGATGAAGCACTGGTCCATTCATGGATAATAATGAGGCATCTGAGCTAGTAGTATACCAGATTAGGGATTCAAAAGAAGAACAAAATTATAAATCATTAAATATCCAAATTATGATGTATGTGCTTAAAGTATCATTCAATTCCTAGCATTAGGTGGTTATTTACTCAAAGGTTTTCCAAGATTTTAGTAAGTAATATCTAGTTACACTTGGTAGGAACAAATCTATATGTTGAAGTGTTCTTGAGTTATTGAATATCAAATGAACACAATAAGGAATGCCCTCCTTGGTCCTAAAGAGTAGGGGTGAGGGTCTGAAAATATTTTCCTGTTAGTTAGCCACAAGCCTTGGTAATTCTTGAATATAAGGGTTGGAAATCCTTTAGGGAATTTCAAAGTTCTACTAGAAAAAACACCAATAGAAATGGCAACTTTGTTGGGGAGAATTGTTCTATCTCCAGTTGTAGACTGTAACATCACAGAGTCAATTGTTTGGTGGATTTGGATATCTTGTTTAGATAATTGATAATTTCTTGGACTTGGAAAAGGTTTGATTACAACAAAGATTGAAGGATTTAAGTATGGCTTTGTTGTTGGAGAAAACCCAGAACAAGATTTTCTCTTGAAAGAACTTCATATTGTTTGAAGTTTAGTCCTCTGTGAAAAGAGGTGGTGACTCTATCTATAGATCCTGTTGAATATGTGAAGAAATTCCCAAAGCTACAAAATTTGTTGTTGGGATGCAAAGTTAATAGCTGCTACAAGTTTCCAGGTATTCTCATAAATCTAAAGAAAGTATTATTTTGTTTGAAGGCAATTTATGAGAAATTTTCAAGAAATAAATATGTAATTGATCCCAATGAAGTGAAGTAGCACTAATTGAGGGAAATATTGGTGGAAATTTTGCATGTTTCTAGAGTGTAATGTGAAATTCATGAATTATTATAGAGAAGCATGTTATATTTTAGATCTTAAGAAAAATAGACAAAAATTTTGTACTGTAAAGGTTTGAGATCTTAGTTGCAAAGGGAATTTGAATTTCCCTTTGATATATCTGACAAGACTTGCAAAGTGCAACAAAATTCCTTATCAAATTGTGTATTGTAATATGGATTTGAATGTAACAATGAATAATGGGTATTCCTTGTCACATCAAGGAAATTTTAGTACTAAAAGGTACAGAGCTATAGATTTTAGTAACATTCATGGGTATCCAAATGATGTACCTCTTAAGATCAAAGAAAATGTACCTAAGTTTAATTTTAAAAAACATGAGTCAATGAGCAAGCATCTACAGGAGTTTGTTGATATGATGGGAGATTATGAATTGGATTTTGAAGATGTCATGAAATTGTTTGTTCAATATTTGAAAGGAGATGCAAGGGACTGGTTATCTTTTCTACTAGTATCTTCTATACATTCTTGGTATGAGTTTAAGGTGGCACTCATGGATCAATTTTGTGAGAGATTAAACCCAATTGTGGTGAGGAATTGTTTTATGGAAATCCATAGAAAAGAGGATGAGTTAGTCCCTTCTTTTAATCTCAAATTTTCAAAGATCATAAGGGAGATCCCTGAGAGTATAAGACCAAATGATGTAGAATCCTTGGGTGTATAATTAGGTGCATTTGATAGGAAGATGGGCTATCTGTTAAGAGATAAAGAGCCCACAACACTGCATCAAGCATATCAAATTGTTATAGATATTGAAAGTAATTTGAAATATTCAATAATGAAAGGATGCTTGATTGCTAATATTGGTCATCCCTACACATCTCATGCAAATAAAATCAATGGATCAATCAATAGAGAACTATATCAAGAGGATAAGGCATCTGATGTTTCAATTTCTCCATCACCACAATGTGAAAATCATAGTGAGCCCTAGGTGAAGTGTTCACAAGGTCCAAAAAAAGTTGGCCATGTCTCTTTTGTTAAAATATTGTATGAAGTAAAAAGACATCAAGGTGAATCACCCAATGACTTGTTCCCTAGAGTTGTGGATGTTTTTTTGGAGATACCAAAAAATGTTAGGCCTGAGGAGTCAATGAGTATTGACTTGTTTTGTGAAATATACCAATCAGGAGTGAGCACATTTCCAAAGGAATTGAAATCTAAAAGTTTAAGCTAAGTAATTGACTGGATAAGGATGGTAGAGGGAATTGGAAATTATTTTACACAATATAAGATGTCCCTAAATAATACTGGTCACATTCTTGTTGTGAAAGAGAAAGAAACAATACAAGAATGTGAAGAAAGTGTATTAGAATCTGAGCATCTATCCTATTGTATAGAAGGATATAATGATTGTAATCAATTCACCAGTGACACAATGGTAGATCATTACAACAGTGATGAATATGAAGACAGACATTATGATTACAGGTGTGATGTATCTGACTTGAGCTCTTGGGAGATCTTGAAGGGTTAAGAGCTGGAAGAAATAGAAAATGTTATCCCATTAAGATATTTTATCAATAATAGTAGTTTGATGATGATGGTGCTTTGTCACCTACTACTGATCAACATATTGAAATTAAAAGTTATGACACTCGGTCTGAAGAATCTAAGTGCAGTCTTAGTATTGGTGGGTTTTTGTGTTGTGGCAGCTATGATGACACTGAGTCGTATTATTCTTTTGTTGAAAGTGGTAATACTTACCAAATGAAGGTGGACACCCTTTCAAGTGCTTACAAGGATTTTTATTATGATGATAGGTTACAAAGTTTTCATCCTCATCTAAGAGAAGTAGAAGATTCCCTGATAGAAATGAATGTAATGGATAATCCTCTATTTGATGAGCCTTTATCCATATTAGCTGACAAATATGAAGCCCCTTACTAGTGCATAGATAATCCAATTTTTGAGGATTCTGATGATGCTTTGGATGCATGGTCAAGATATAGATATGAGTAGGTTGAGCAGTACACGAACAGGTCTTTTGAAAGAAATTCTTATGAATCTTTCAAATTCAATAGTGCAGTGATAGGTGAGACTAAGGATCAAGGGGAGATCAAAGTCTTTGAGTGTTTCTCCTAGGAAGTATTTGAGTTACATGAGGGAGAGCATGTTGAATATTAGATTGATGAAGTGTATGAAGCAAAGAGTGTCATTGTTCAGGGTATGGATATTGAGTCTAATGTCAGGTTTTTAGAGGATGATGTGTGCATTGATGATAAAGGAGTTTCAGTATTTAATGACCGAATTATACATATTGATGCACACATAGATTTTGGGTTGGCATTAGGGCTCATAAATAATGAAGGGAAATTTGGTTCATGTGTATGGAAGGCAAATGATGCTAGTAACATTGGGTATGATGTTAATCCACATGAATATGCAGTTGAGTTCTTTGCCAATGCTCCTCATCTTTTGGATATCATTATGGATTTTCTTCCACTTAATGAGGATAACACCTATGTGAAGAAAAATGAAGATTTTTTTGAGTCTACTTCCTTTCTTTCTGATGCTTTAGGATATTGTTGGCCCAATATGTTGCACAATGTTTTTGAAGTTTTTCCATTTGATATACAAATTAAATGTGATGTCAGAGTATATGATCCAGTGGAATATGGGTGTTTTCTTTTTCCACTTCAACTTGATAAGTTTGAGGTTAGTGAGCAGGGCAGTTTTGAGGTATGTGGGATTGGTGGTAGCAATCAATATGATGTTGACTATTGGGAGGTGCCTAGTAAGAGTATCAATTCATTGCAGGTAATTGAAAGTGAGGTATTTGAAAAAGGAAGGAATTGGTTCTAGAATTTGGGAAGCCTTGGGCCACCAAGCTTAAAAATTGAAGTGAGTGGAATTAGATGTTAAAATGGGAGGAACCTTGTACAGTCTTGTAACTATTGTATATAGGGTTTGGTGTGTTCCCCTTCTATTGGGTCTGCTTGTCTTGTCCAAGAAAGCTCCTGGTTTTTGGTCCTTGTGTTGGTCTGCTTCAACCTGGGCTCTAAGATCTTGCTATGCCTACCAGAAGCATACATCCCTAGTCAAAGCCACTGGTGGAAACCTAAAATTTTTATGGTCCCATTTGTTCATGGTCAAAATCTAGATACTTATGTTTTGCTGCCATTAGGGTTTAAGGGTTTATGGTTCTATTTAAATTTTACTCTTGGTTACCCTTGGCTTATATTTATTTGTTGACTAGCTGTATCTGGTAATTGATCACATTCATGGCACCTCATGGTATTAAATCTTGTTGTTTGACCGATCCCAAGTACTAGGTTACTTGTTGAGCCCAAGTTCCTTTTAGGAACAACTTAAGCCCACATGAAATTTATCGCCACTTGAGTTTTACCTCTTAGTGGTCTATCGCTCATTCCATGTCTCCTTGAAAGTGGCTTGGTTCTAACCCACGATGAGAGATGATGTGTCCCCTTAGCCATTTTAAGTCCATCGCCTATCACTTGTTCTAGGATAACTGCCCAAAAAACAACCCGTGATGAGTGATGTGGTTGAGTTTCTCCCCATCACTGGTGACTTAACCGTTGCTAGTTGCTCTTCACCTTTAATGGAGGAACCCGCAACTGGAAATGGGTTGATTTTCTACCCATCGCTAGTGGTTGGGGCATCGCTGGTTGTGACCGCTCGATGTCGAACTAATGTGGGATGGTCAATATGATGTAAAGTTTGCGGCTAGGATTTCCTTATGATCAAGATCAATAGCTAAAATTCAAAGCTAAGTTCTCAAGTATGCAACCATTTTGTGTCATGCAAGTGATCATTAATGGGATGATAATCACAAGTCTTTTCAATTTGATCTTGGTGTGTGTGTATAATTATTTGTTTCACACATACAGGATTGGTTTGCATATTTTCGTGCACTTGGATAATTAAGGGCTCTAATGTGAGTGAAACAAATTGTCAATTCGCTTGTGTGAACTCCCTTGGAACATTAATGACATATTCTCTGATTATTCTATTTAATGTGGAGTGTAGATTGATTTATATCACCACTTATTATTTTCATGAATTGAGAGCTTGTTGAGAGTGTGTGAAATAGGGTAAAATGAGTCGACAAGGCACATCTAGTAGTTCTATGAGATGCTCAAAGAGACTTGATCTCTTGAAGTCTCAGGATGGCTCCTTCATGACTGAGCATAGTGTACCTAAAATTCATGTGAATCTATAGGAAGGCACAAGAGGTGGTAGTAGTCCTGCACAATGTTTCCTCAAGTGCACTTATCATCTGAGAGGAAGAATCGTCTTTGGGGAAGAAAACAAGGGAAAGGAAAAGCAAACTAATCAGTCTAAGAAGAGGGTGTGGATGAAGGACAAGTATCATCATGCCTATTTAGGCAAGAATCACTCACCCATTGAGATTTTTGATGATTGTTTGGATAGTGAGGTTGAGACTAACTCTGGTTATGGTCGATATCTCATGGATTTAACTAAATTGGATGGTGAAAATGAGGAGGTGATTACGGTTTCCCCAATTTTTGTGAAAGAATCATGTCAAAGTACCCATGCTATTGTTAAAAATAATGTTGATAAGGATGAGGATGTGGTTTCTCTAGCCTCTTCTAAGACACGAAGTGGGCATGTGTTTTCTCCATTGGATTAAGTGGGTGATATTGGGTCCTAGTTTTTGTGTGTTGGTGATGTTGTGAATCGTGGAAGTTACCCTAGTTTCCTTTTTCTATGTGGTTTCTTATTGGCTGGTAATGTGAGGTTTGTGCTAGTGAATATGAATTATGAAGGACTCCATGACATCTTACGGTGATTATGGCAACATCAGTTGGTTTTGGATAGTAGTGTGAAGTTTTGATTCCCTTGTTTGGTAAACGATTACAGATAACCATTTAGGGAATTTTTGAAATGCAGTTATAATTTATTTTGAATTGAAATGCATTTTGAATTGTAATTGCATTTGATTCAGATGATTTTTGCTCCCTTAGTCTATAAAATGGATTTCATGGCTCATTGAACTAGGTCTAATTTTGAAATCTCGAGATGATCTAGGTAGAATTTAGTTTATATGTGAAGCATACTATAAATGATCAATGAGTAGAATAGTACATTGTCTTGGTTAGGGGTATCTATGTAGTAGTCTTAAATGGTTTTATAGAAATTACTGATATCAAAACAAATCTTAAGTTCTGAAGCATTACTTTCCTTTATATCTTATTTTGTAAATCATGAATGAAAATATCAATGGTCTTTTCATTTTTCTTCAATGGTTCAATTGAATGTAAGGCTCTATTTTTTCTTTAACTCAAAGAGTTAATTAAATTCTCAAAAGGAGTCACATATTTGTAAAGAGTGCATAGGATTTTGGTAAGAAGTATGTTCCAGGAATTGTGATTTATCATATTACAAAGCACTATGATAATAAGCCACACATTTTAGATTCATTAATTGATATATTATTGGTTATTACATATTTGATTCCATTTACCCAATTGATGAAGCACTAGTCCATTCATGGGTAATAATGAGGAATTTGAGCTAGTAGTATATCAGATTAGGGATTCAAAAGAAGAACAAAATTATAAATCATTAAATGTCCAAATTATGATGTATGTGCTTAAAGTATCATTCAATACCTAGCATTAGGTGGTTATGTACTCAAAGGTTTTCCAAGCTTTTAGTAAGTAATATCTAGTTGGACTTGGTAGGAATAGATCTGTATGTTGAAGTGTTCTTGAGGTATTGAATATCAAATGAACACAATAAGGAACACCCTCCTTGGTTCTATAGAGCCTAAAGAGTAGGGGTGAGGGTCTTAAAATATTTACCCATTAGTTGGCCACAAGCACTGGTAATTCTTGAATATAAGGGTTGGAAATCCTTTAGGGAATTTCAAGGTTTTGTTGGAGAAAACACCAACAAAACATATCCATATCAACATAAAATAGTAGGCGCAATTCACGTCAAAATTTTCTATGGTAATTTCTTTGTAAGGAAGTTTGCACGCCTCCATGAACATTCTCTATGCAAATCACTATGTTGTTTATTATCTTAATCTCTTTTGTGATAAAAATAATAGCAAAGTTCATTGCATAACTCATGACCATTTTGCAGTGCTATGATCCAATTCTCTTTTACTTCTTACTCACTGTATTCTCAATCACCATGTGCAAATGACTTAGAGGATATATATTTATCAACATTTGTCATTAACTTTTATTATTTTTGGACTGTTTGTTATAATTCAATCATTGTTTGATAGTGTTATTCCTTTCTCAGTCCTATAGGACAAAGGTCAATTCATAGTTTACAACTCTCTAAAAATGATATTCCTTTCAGTGATCTTATTCACCTAATTCAATGTGTTATCTTCTTCATTTATCAGTGCTAACAATTACTACATAGTATTTTCTTAGTTGCAGTTACAATGCACCTTCATTTGAAGATATTATGTTGCTTAGATAGTAATGTTTCAGTGAATTCATATTTTTTCTTAAAAATGTCTTGTTGCACTTGTAGAGTTTTTTTGTGCATAATATGTAGTCAAGATGCCTTCAAATGGAGCTCTTTTGCAAAGGAAGTAGCATAACAGTGTCAAGAAAATAATAGTGTTAGTGAGAGGTATGAGAGTAGATACAATGAGAATGGAAGGTATAATGTTTTGACAATAAAAGAATGATTTATCTGTCACCATAGTGAAAAGTTAGCAATTGCATTTGGTTTGTTAAACATGTCCCTTGGTACAACTATTAGAGTTGTTAAGAACCTTCAGGTATGTTTTTATTTTCACATTGCATCTAAATTCATCTCCAAGATTGTTGCAAGAGAAATTGTTCTGAGAGATGTGAACCATTTCCATCATTTTAAATACGGACAATGTTCTTGTGGAGAATATTGGTGATGCTAAATGAAATAATTTGAAAAATAGGCTTGCACTATAATAATGTGCACTACATTAGATATCTAGTAATAACAAAGAGACATCTACCAAAGCATAATAGTGGGGATTTTTTTGTCAATTTTGTAGTTACAAGTTCCTTGTTAGACATACTTGAAAATGTGGAAGCACAAAGAAGGAAAATAAACTGTTTCAAAAAATGCCTCAAAGAAATGTGATATCATGGAATGTCATTATTAAAGGATATGTTCAAAATGAGTTTTTTGTTTTGTTTTGAAAATTCCTTAGAAAAATTTAAGAAAAAGAAACCATTATAATAGGACTGTACAATTTTGGATTTACACATCTTCAGGACTATCACATATAAACAACATTCACTAGGATCATATTGACAACCTTTTACCCTATGCATTCTTACCATGAGATATGGATCTACGCAAGGTTTTATGAGGGTTTAGGTAATAGAAAGGAACTGTTGGTGTAAATAAATTGGTGTACCTAGTTAATTCATTACTAGGGGACTTATTTATGTTGGATGTTGTGGTTGTCATTGATGTCAACTTAAGGTTGTATTGTTGGATTTTGTGGTTGTTTTGCTTATATATTGTTGTCATTGATGTCAACACTATTAGCATTTTAATCTGATTAAGGCTGTATATGTCATGGAGATTGAGAAAATTATTAAAAATATAGTACATGCAGCTAGTGAAGCTAAGAAGGTCAGAATGTTGGAAAGATCAGTGTGTTGAAGATCTGAAGGTCCACTTCAAAGGGTTTGTTGTGACCAACTTGTGTTGGTACGCATTGAAATTTATTCATGTATCAAGGTTGACAGTTGTAATATATTCTTTATTTGTAGCCGATTCAATAGTGGATGCAAATTCATGTAGCGGATATATATACAAGATTTTTTTCCTCTTTTATATCAAGTGCTCAAGTGCTCACGTGTACAAGTGATGTAAAAGTGTGAATAAAGGTCAGATAATTAAGAGCAGAGTGTGGAAGATTTTGAAGAAGTTGTGTGCCTAACTGAAACTGTAATCAAGCTTGTGCAAAAGCTATTTCCTTAGTTCAAATTCATCAAATGGATTTAATTTGATTACTGTATGTAAGGCAGTGAGCCTTCCCTTTGAGTAGTGGGCTTGAATGCAAGTGCATACTCTTTTTATTCTTCATTATACTTCTAATAGGGTATAATCTCGTGGACTAACATCCACCGTGGTTTTTCCCCTAACAGGGTTTCCACGTATAAAATCTTGGTGTTCATGTGTCTCTGATGTGTTGTTCCTATGATTGCATTGTTAATTATCAGATATGTGATATAAGGATTGGTTAATGTTGTATAAGTTTTATTTTGGTAATAGTTGATTCACACCCCCTCTCAGTTGTCTATCCTTGTTTTTCCAACAATTAGGATTAGAGCTAGTTCCTTTGAAAGAAGCTTAACAGCTTGAGGTGATCTGAGATGGCATCATTTAAGAAGGATAGTCCTAGATTCAATGGTACAAACTACTCTCTATTGAAATTCAGGATGGAATTTTATTTGAGGTGCATTGGTGAACCTTTCTGGTAGATGACACAAATTGCATATAATATTCCTAAGAATGGTCCCTCATCTGAAGATGAGATCAAGCAAGAAGAATTTACTACCAGGTTAGTAGAAACACTGGTGAGTGCTTTCACATATTCAAAAATGAAAAATGTGATGGGATTGAAGAATGCATACCAAATTTGGAAAAAGCTAGAAACATTGTATGAAGGAGATGCACTAGTGAAAAGTGCTAAGCTACAAAGTCTAAAAGGCAAATGGGAGAGCTTGAAGATGAGTGAAGATGAGAACATCTTTTCCTTCTTGCATAAGATAAATGAATTGGTGATGCACATTAGATGTTCTGGTGGAACTATGAATGATGATGAAATTGTGGGTAAGATAATTAGATATGCACCCCCTTCCTACAATACAAAATCTCATACTATTGATGAACTCATAACAGTGACAAATATTATAAAAGCTATGTTGATTGGAAAAATTGCTGCATTTGAATTAAGTGAATTTGGTGAGTATGCTCCTAAGACTAAATCTTCTTTCAAGGCCACTGTATCCGAGAAAAAGAGATATGATTCAAGAGAGAGTTCCCAGAGAACATCCAGATGTGAAGATGAGATGAAGCGGATTGAATATGAAGAAAGGGAATTGGAAGAATTGGAAGCATTGATTGTGAAAAGAGAATCAAGAGGTCATGGTAAGTACAAAGTAAAGTTACCTATTAAATGATTTTCTTGCAGTAAGATAGGTCATTTTGCTTCGAGATGTCCTGAAAGAGTTTCATAATATAAGCCTCAAAATACTAGATTTCAAAGAAAGTGCTATTATGCTGAAGAAGGTGTAACTGATGAAGAATCTGATAAAGAAACTGGAAATGAAGATGAATGAGTATTTATTGCTATCAAAGAAAATGGTCAGGTTTCCACTGAATCTACTAGTAATGTAAATGTTGAGAAATCTCTTGCAGCCAAAGTTGAAGAGAAAGATGAGTGGGTAATTGACAGTGGATTCTCACATCATATGACTAGTGACAAAATAAAATTTGTAAGCTTGGAAAACTATGATGGTGGTGTAGTGAGGTTCCATGACAACACTTCTGGTGTGATTCATGGTAGAGGCACTATTTCTTTTGGTGGTAAGCACAATACTGATGATGTTCTTTATACACAAGGCCTAAAGCATAAGTGCTTGAGTTTTGGACAAATGGTATACAAAGGCTACTATCTGCAGTTCAAGAATTGTAAGTAAGAATAACAAGAAGCTCAAGAAATATAATTGCTTCAAGAACAAAGAAAAAAGGTAATATCTTTCATTTAAGTACTGATAGTCAAAGTTGTTTGATTGCTCAAATTGATGTAAGTTGGTTATGACATAGGAATTTAAGCCATGTGAACTTTGATAAAATTGTAAAGATAAGTTCTACTCAAGCAGTCAGAGATTTACCTAAGTTAGTGAATCCTACTAACACTATGTGCAAGGAATGTCAGATGGGAAAGCAAACAAGAAATTCCTTCTAGAGAAAACAATATAGCTCTAATGGAGTACTAGATTTGATACATACTGATCTATGTGGTTCTTCCATAATCAAAAGTCTACAAGGTGAAAGGTAATTTATGTTACTCATTGATGATTATTCTAGAATTATATGGGTCGCTTTCTTAAGAGAAAAACATGATGCATTAGAAAAGTTATAAAGTTTTAAAGATATGGTAGAGAATGAGATAGGTCAAAAGATCAAATGTCTAAGGTTAGAAAGAGGTGGTGAATTTACTTCATGGGAATTCAATTCCTTTTGTGAAGATCATGGAATTCAAAGTCAACTATCTACTCCCCAGACCCCTCAACAGAATGGAGTTGTTGAAAGAAAGAACATAACCATTCTAGACACTGCTAGAACCATGATGCTGGAAGCAAATATTCATCATTTATACTAGAGAGAAGCTGTAAGTACTATTGTGTATACTATTAACAAGGTGAAAGTAAAAAATAACTCTATTAAGACACCTTTTGAGCTATGGTTTGGTTATAAGCCTACTGTCAAAAAATTCAAAAAAATTGGAAGAAAATGGTACATCAAGAGAGATGATGATATAGGTAAGTTTGATGCTAGAAGTGATGAAGGAATCTTCCTAGGATAATCTACTAAAATAAAATCTTACCGGTACTTTAATAAAAGGTTGAAGAAAGTGGTTGAAAGTGAAAATGTTAAGGTTGATGAAGATATTGGTAAATCATCCAGAGTCAATGATTATGATTTAGATGATCAACATGATGATGCTGACAATGATGATCAAACACAAAATAAACTTCAGATTATTCCGATGAATCAAGGAAATCAAGAAGCAGAAGCAAGAAAAAGTGTAGAAGAAATATCACAAGAACAAGAGGTAAGAGAAAACTTCAAAAATCCTATGTATGTGAGAAGAAATCATTCTGACAGTCAAATCATAGAGACAAAACCAAAGGTGTGCAAACTAGAAGAATAATTCTTGAATAATATTGTCTAATTTCTAAAGTTGAACCTAGAAATATAAGTGAAGCATGCAAGGATGAACATTGGATGGAAGCCATGAAAGAAGGATTGTTGCACATATAGAAGAATAATACATGGGATCTTGTTCCTATACTCCAGAAAAAAATGTGATTGGAACCAAGTGGGTGTTCTGGAATAAGCCGAATGAACAATGTGATGTGGTTAGAAACAAAGAAATATTGGTTTGCAAAGGTTACTCATAAATGGAAGGTATTGATTTTGAAGAAACTTTTGCTCCTATTGCTAGAATTGAGGCTGTTAGACTACTTCTTTCTTATGCTACTTTCAAGAACTACAAAGTTTATCAGATGGATGTGAAGTCAATATTTCTAAATGGAGAACTAGAATAAGAAGTTTATATTGAACAACCAAATAGATTTCAGTTGAATGATGAAAAGGATATGATTTGACGATTGAAGAATGCTCTTTATGGACTAAAGCAAGCCCCTAGAGCTTGGTATGCTAGATTGGACAAATACTAGTTGAAACTTGGATTCAATAAAGGTCCTGCTGATAACAATTTGTATTTCAAATTGGATCAAAGCAAAGAATTGATTATTGAAGTCTTTGTTGATTATATTATCTTTGAACGTGATGATGATTTGTGTATGAATTTTTCTGATGAAATGAAAAGTGAATTTAAAATTTCAATGATAGAAGAGCTAAAATTATTTTTGGGATTACAAATTACTCAATTAGATGATGGAATATTTGTATCTCAATCTAAGTATGTGAAAGAATTACTGAAAAACTTTGGCATGGAAGATTCAAAACCAGTTGGTACACCTATGGTGACCAGATGAAAACTCACACAGAAAGATGATACTCCCAAAGAAAATTAGACAAGATACAGGTCAATGATTGATAGACTACTCTACTTGACTCAGACCAGACCAGATATAATGAATGTTGTGTGCATGGTTTCTAGATTTCAAGTTGATCCTAAAGAGTCCCATGTGACTATTGTGAAAAGAATATTTAGATATTTGAAAGGGATAGTTGTTCTTGGTCTTTGTTATCCTAAGAATGATGATCTTACTCTAAGGGTTTTCTGGTGCTGATTGGGTGGGAGATGTAGATGACAGGAAGAGTACCAGTGGTGGTGCATTCTTCTTAGGTAAGAAGTTGGTATCTTGGTTAAGAAAAAAGAAAAACTCAATATCATTATGAACTACTGAGGGAGAGTACATTAATGCTGCAAATAGTTGTACCCAAGTATTATGGATGAAGCAAATGTTGAGAGATGTCAGAATTGAGCATGAAGAACCCATTTCTATATTTTGTGACAATTCAAGCGCCATTAACATTTCCAATAATCCAGTATTGCATTCAAAGACAAAGCATATATCCCTCAAGTATCACTTCTTGAGAGACAAATTAAGTGACAAAGAAATCAAACTAGAGTGCACACCTACCAAAGAGTAGATTGCAAATATATTTACAAATTCATTTCCTAAGGATAATTTTGAGTACCTCAGAGGAAAGTAAGGGGTAATTTCCCCTCCTAATCAGAACTAAGATGTAGGTATTTGCATGAGTCTGTGAATTCATTGCTATATCATATTCCAAATTGATGTTGTGGTGACTGTTACTCAGGGGGAGTAGTCAAATGTTTTCAAAATTAAAATCAGAGCATATGCACCTTTTCCATTGATGTCAAAGGGGGAGAGAAGCAATGTGAAAAAATGGGAAAGAAGAGAAATGAAGGAAACAAGAAAAAAATGCACAATCTCAAGGGGAGATTGCTGAAGAAGAGTTAGTTGGGTTGATGGTATTATTTTTCACATCATATGTTGCCATAAATGCCAAAGGGGGAGATTTGTGGATGTTGTGGTTGTGTTTCTGATATATTTTTGTCATTGATGTCAACACTATTAGCATTATAATCTTCTTAAGTTTGTATATGTCGCGGAGATTGAGAAAATTGTAAAAAATATAGTACATGTAGCCAATGGAGCTAAGAAGGTCAGAATGTTGGAAATCTCTATGTGTTGAAGATCTGAAGGTGTGCTTCAAAGAGTTTGTTGTTGAACCTTTCTAGTATGTTTTCCAAAAAAATTAGAGGTTCGAATGAAGTTTTGTGGAAGTTATGAAGATTTGTGTGCCTATTGTTATTTAGTTTCTGTAAATGGTGTTCTTGGTCAAAAAGGATGAAATTATGGTAATATCATGTGTTGCACATGTACCTATGATGTTCATGGATGATTCTAGATCATACTCTATCCTTGATGTACCTTTGTAGTGATTGGAGTGTTTGTGATCATAGATTTTTCCGATATGTGCCTGAGTGTTCATGTTCTTGGCCAACATTGTGGTGTTAGCATGTTGCGGATCCATAAGGATTCATATTTTATTGTTTCGCATGTTTGGAGATGTTTGTTTGGGTCCTCAATATGTTGTGATTGACTTGTGTTGGTACACATTGAAATTTATTCATGTATCAAGGCCGATAGTTGTAATTTATTCTTTATTTGTGGCCAACTGAATAGTGGAAGCAAATTTGTGTAGCGGATATATATACAAGATTGTTTTCCTCATTTATATCAAGTGCTCAAGTGCTCAAGTGTATAAGTGACGTACAAGTGCGAATAAAGGTCAGATCATTTAGAGAAGAGTGTGGAAGAGTTTGAAGAATTTTTGTGTGCCTAACTGAAACTGTAATCAGGCTTGTGCAAAAGCTATTTCCTTAGTTCAAATTCATCAAATGGATTTAATCTGATTACTGTATGTAAGGTAGTGAGCTTTCCCTTTGAGCAGTGTGCTCTAGGAAGTGTGCCTGAATGCAAGTGCATTCTCTTTTTATTCTCCATTATACTTCTAACATGGTATAATCTTGTGGACTAACATCCATCATGGTTTTTCCCCTAACAGGGTTTCCACATATAAAATCTTGGTGTTCGTGTGTCTTTGATGTGTTGTTCCTATGCTTGCACTATTAATTATCAGATTTGTGAGATAAGGATTGGTTAATGTTGTATAAGTTTGATTTTGGTAAAAACTGATTCACCCTCCCCCCCTCTTAGTTTTCTATCCTTTTTTTTCCAACATGTATATGTCGAGGATATTGAGAAAATTGTAAAAAATATAGTACAAGAAGCCAGTGGAGCTGAGAAACTCGAAATGTTGTAAGGCTCTATGTGTTGAAGATCTGAAGGTGCACTTAAAAGGGTTTGTTGCTGAAGCTTTCTAGTATGTTGTTTGAGAGTTTCAGAGGTTCACATAAAGATTTGTGGAAGTTATGAATATTTGTGTGTACAATTACTCAATTTTTGTAGATGGTGTTCTTGGTTGAAGTGGATGAAATTATGGTAATTTCATATGTTGCACATGTACCTATGACATTCATGGATGACTCTATATCATGCTCTATCCTTGTTGTATGTCTGCATTGATTGAAGTTTTTATAATTGGAGATTCTTCTGATGTGTGCCTAAGTTTTCATGTTCTTGGCCGACGTGATGATGTTAGCATGTTGTGGATCCATGAGGATTGATATTTTATTGTTTGACATGTTTGGAGGTGTTTGTTTGGGTCCTCACTATGTTGTGACCAACTTGTGTTGGTGCGCATTGTAATTTATTCATGTATCAAGACTAACAGTCGTAATTCATTCTTTATTTGAGGCCGATTGAATAGTGATTGTAAATTCATGTAGTGGATATATATATGAGATTTTTTTTCTCATTTAGAGTGAAGTGCTCAAGTGATGTAAAAGTGTGAATAAAGGTCAAATAATTCAGAGCAGAGTGTGGAATAGTTTGAGCAGAGGGTGGAAGAGTTTGAAGAAGTTTTTTTGCACCTAACTGGAACTGTAATCAGGCTTTTGTAGAAGCTAATTTCTTAGTTCAACTTCATCAAATGGATTTAATCTGATTATTGTATGTAAGGAAGTGATCCTTCCCTTTGAGTAGTGTGCTCTAGGTAGTGCACCTGAATGCAAGTGCATTCCCTTTTTATTCTTTATTATACTTGTAACAGGGTATAATCTTGTGGACTAACATCCACTGTGGTTTTTCCCCTAATAGGGTTTCCACGTATAAAATCTTGGTTTTCATGTGTCTCTGATGTGTTGTTGATTCAATGCTTGCACTGTTAATTGTTAGATCTATGATATATGGTTGATTAATGTTGTATAAGTTTGATTTTGGTAATAACTGATTCACCCCCCCTCTCAATTGTCTATCCTTGTTTTTCCAACAATTGGTATCAGAGCTAGCTCCTCCGAAAGAATCTTAACAACTTGAGGTGATCCGAGATGGCATCATTCAAAAAGGATAGTCCTAGATTCGATGGTACAAACTACTCTCTATGGAAAGTCAATATGGAATGTCATTTAAGGTGCATTGGTGAACCTTTCTAGTAGATGACACAAATTGCATATACTGTTCCTCAATGGTCCTTCCTCTGAAGATGAGATCAAGCAAACAAAAATTAATACCAGGGCAATAGAAACACTAGTGAGTTCTTTGACGGATTCAAAGATGATAAATGTGATGGGATTGAAGAGTGCATACCAGATTTGGAAAAAGATAGAAACATTGTATGAAGGAGATGCACTAGTGAAAAGTGCTAAGCTACAAAGTCTAAAAGGAAAATGTGAGATCTTGAAGATGAGTGAAGATGAGAACATCTTTCCCTTATCACATAAGATAAATGAATTGGTGATGGACATTAGATGTACTTGTGAAACCTTGGATGATAATGAAATTGTGGCTAAAATACTTAGATTTGTGCCCCCTTCTTACAAGACAAAAGCTCATGCTATTGAAGAACTCAGGACAATGACAAATATTAAAAAATACATGTTGATTGGAAAACTTGTTGCATTTGAATTGAGTGAATTCGGTGAGTCTCCTCCTAAGACAGAATCTTCTTTCAAGGCTACTGTATCTGGGAAAAGCAACCAAAAATATGATTCAGGAGAAAGTTCCAAGAGAACATTCAGGTATGAATATGAGATGAAGTGAATTGAAGATGAAGAAAAGGAACTGGAAGAACTAGAAGCATTGATTGTGAAGAGAGAATCAAGAGGTCATGGTAAGTATAAAGGAAAGTTACCTATTAAATGTTTGTCTTGCAGTGAGATAGGTCATTTTGCATCTAGATGTCTTGAAAGAGTTTCAAAGTATAAACCTTAGAACACTAGATTTCAAAGAAAGTGATATTATGTTGAAGAAGGTGTAACTAATGAAGAATCTGATAAAGAAACTAGAAATGAAGATGGAAGGGTATTTATTGCTATCGAAGAAAATGGTCAGGTGTCCACTGAATTTTCTAGTAATGGGAATGTTGAGAAATATTTTCCAGCCAAAGTTGAAGAGAAAGATGAGGGGGTGATTGACATAATATGCTCACGACATATGACTGGTGACAAAAGCGAATTTGTAAGCTTGGAAAACTATGATGGTGGTGTTGTGAGGTTTGGAGACAACACTTTTGGTGTAATTCATGGTAGAGGAACTTTTTTCTTTTGGTGGTAAGAACAATAATGATGATATTATTTATGTAGAAGGCTTAAAGAATAACTTGTTTAGTGTTGGACAGATGGTATACAAAGGTTACAATATGTAGTTCAAGAATGGTAAGTGCATAATATTGGGAAGTTCAGGAAATATGATTGCTTCAAGAAAAAAGACAAAAGGTAATATCTTTTAATTGAGTGTTGCTAGTGAAAGTTGTTTGATTGCTCAAATTGATGTAAGTTGGTTATAGTATAAGAGGTTATGTTATGTGAACTTTGATAAAATTGTCAAGATAAGCTCTACTCAAGTAGTTAGAGATCTACCTAAGTTAGTGAAGCCTATTAACACTATGTGCAAGGAATTTCATATGGGAAAGAAAACAAAATTTTTTTTCCAGATCAAATAGTATAGTTCTAATGGAGTATTGGATTTGATACATACTGATCTATGTGGTCCTTCCAGAATCAAAATCCTACAAGGTGAAAGGTATTTTATGTTGGTCATTGATGATTATTCTAGAATGATATGGGTTGCTTTCTTGAAAGAAAAACATGAAGCCTTAGAAAATTTCAAATTTGAAAGATTATGGCATAGAATGAGACAGATCAAAGGATCAAATGCCTAAGGTCAGACAAAGGTGGTGAATTTACTTCACAGGAATTTAATTTTTTTTGTGAAGAGCATGAAATACAAAGACAACTATCTGCTCCCCAGACCCCTCAATAGAATGGAGTTGTTGAAAGGAAGAACATAACTGTTCTAGACATTGCTAGAACCATAATATTGGAAAAAATGTTCCTCATTTCTCCTAGAGAGAAGCTGCAAGTACTGTTGTGTACACCATTAACAGAGTGAATTTCAATAGTAATTCTGGTAAGACACCTTTTGAGCTATGATTTGGTTATAAGCCTACTGTCAAGTATTTCAAAATCTTTGGAAGCAAATGCTACATCAAGAGAGATGGTGATATAGGTAAGTTTGATGCTAGAAGTGATGAAGGAATCTTTTTAGGAAACTCTACTATGACAAAAGATTACCGGTGCTTTAATAAAAGGCTGAAGAAAATGGTTGAAAGTGCAAATGTCAAGGTTGATGAAGATATTGGTAAATTGTCCAGATCTAGTGGTTATGATTCAGATGATCAACATGATGGTACTAAAAATGAAAGTAATGTTCAGGCACAAAATCAACTTCAAATTGTTCTGGTGAACCAAGGGAATCAAGAAGCAGAAAATAAAAGAAGTGCAGAAGAAAGAACACAAGAACAAGAGGTAAGAGAAAATCTCAAAACTCCTAAATATTTAAGATGAAATCATTCTGATAGTCAGATCATAGGAGACAAGAGCAAAGGTGTGCAAACTAGAAGAATAATTTTGGAAGAATATTGTCTAATCTCTAAAGTTGAGCCTAGAAATGTTAGTTAATCATCTAAGGATGAACATTGGATGGAAGCCATGAAAGAAGAACTATTGTAGATACAGTAAAATGATACATGGGATCTTGTTCCTAGACCTCAAAACAAAAATGTGATTGGATCCAAGTGGGTGTTCTGGAATAAGCTACATGAACAAGGTGATGTGGTCATAAACAAAGCAAGATTGTTTTGCAAAGGATACTCATAGATGGAAGGTATTAATTTTGAAGAAAATTTTTCTCTTGTTGCTAGAATTCAAGTTGTTAGATTACTTATTTCTTATGCTAATTTCAAGAATTACAATGTTTATCAAACGGATGCAAAGTCAGCATTTTTGAATGGTGAACTAGAAGAAGAATTTTATGTTGAACAACTAGATGGATTTCAAGCTGATCCAAAAGAGTCCCATGTAACTGTTGTAAAAAGAATATTCAAATATCTAAAAGGGATAGTTGATCTTGGTCTTTGGTATCCTAAGGATGATGATCTTATTCTAAGTGCTTTTACTGATGTTGATTGGGCAGGAGATGCAGATTGCCAAAAGAGTACCAGTGGTGGTGCATTCTTCTTAGGTAAGAAGCTGGTATCTTGGTTAAGCAAAAAGAAGAACTCGGATTCATTATCTACTGCTGAGGTAGAGTACATTGTTGTTGCAAATAGTTGTATCCAAGTATTGTGGATGAAGAAAATGTTGAGAGATGTCAAAATTGAGTATGAAGAACCTTTTGCCATATTCTTTGACAATTGAAGTTCCATTAACATTTATAATAATCCAGTGTTGCATTCAAAGACAAAGCATATATAAATCAAGTATCACTTCTTAAGAGATAAAGTAAGTGACAAAGAATTTAGATTGGAGTACATACCTACCAAAGAGAAAATTGCAAATACCTTTATCAAGCCATTTTCTAAGGATACTTTTAAGTACCTCAGAGGAAAGTTAGGGGTGATTTCCCCTCTTGATCAGAACTAAAATGTAGGTATTTACATCAGTCCATGAATTCATAGCCACATCTCATTTCAGATTCATGTTGCGGTGGCTGCTACTCGAGGGGAGTAGTTAGATGATTCAAATTTTTGATAAGAGAATGTGTAACTTTGGAATTGATGTCAAAGGGTGAGAGAAACAATGTGAAAAATGTGGGAAAGAAAATCAATAAAGGAAACATGAAAGAGTGCACAATCTCAGGGGGAGATTGTTGAAGAAGAGTTAGTTGGGTTGATGGTATTATTTTTCACATCATGTGTTACCATCAATGCCAAACGGGGAGATTTTTGTATGTTGTGTTTATGTTGCTGATATGCAGTTGACAGTGATGTCAACACTATTAGCACTGAATCTACTTAAGGTTGTATATGTCGAGGATATTGAGAAAATTGTAAAAAATATACTATATGAAACCAGTGGAGCTAAGAAGGTCAGAATGTTGTAAAGCTCTGTGTGTAGAAGATCTAAAGGTGCACTTCAAAGGGTTTACTACTAAAGCTTTCTATTATGTTGTCCAAAAGTTTTAGAGGTTTGCATAAATATTTATGGAATTTATGAAGATTTGTGTGCGTACAGTTAATCAGTTTCTGTAGATGGTGTTCTTGGTTGAAGTAGATGAAATTCTAGTAATTTCATGTGTTGCACATGTACCTATGATTTTCATGGATGATTCTAGATTTTTATCTATCCTTGTTGTATTTTTTATCGATTGAAGTGTTTGTAATCAAAGATTCTTCCAATGTGTACCCGAGTTTTCATGTTCTTGGCCGACATGATGATGTTAGCGTGTTGCAGATCCATGAGGATTAATATTTTATTATTTGGCATGTTTGGAGGTGTTTGTTTGGGTCCTCACTATGTTGTGACCGACTTATGTTGGTGCGCATTGTAATTTATTCATGTATTAAGGCCGATAATTGTAATTCATTCTTTATTTGTGGCCGGTTGAATAGTGATTGTAAATCCGTGTAGCGAATATATATATGAGATTTTTTTCCTCATTTAGAGTGAAGTTCTCAACTTTACAAGTGATGTACAAGTGGGAATAAAGGTCAAATCATTCAGAGCAGAGTGTGGAAGAGTTTGAGTAGAGGGTGGAAGAGTTTGAAGAAGCTTTTGTGTGCCTAATTGGAACTATAATCAAGCTTTTGTAGAAGCTAATTTATTATTTCAACTTCATCAGATGGATTTAATCTGATTATTGTATGTAAGGTAGTGATCCTTCCCTTTGAGAAGTGTGCTCTAGGTAGTGCACCTGAATACAAGTGCATTTCATTTTTATTCTTCATTATACTTCTAATATGGTATAATCTTGTTGACTAACATCCACTATGGTTTTTCCCCTAACAGGGTTTCCATGTATAAAATCTTGGTGTTCATGTGTCTTTGATGTGTTTTTGATTAATTCTTGCATTGTTAATTGTCAGATTTATGAGATAAAGTTGATTAATGTTGTATAGGTTTGATTTTGGTAACTAATTCACCCCCCTCAGTTTTCTATCCTTGTTTTGCCAACAATTTACACATGTTAACTTTACTTAGGTCATATGAAGGAATATTTCTAGAAGGTTTTAGTTTTCATTAGTTGTTATCTTATATTTTGACTTGTAACACATGTGAACCTAGGTAAGTGTGATGAGTTGTCTCATGTCATATGATTAATACACTTGTCATAATCCTATGACATCTTGTATCTCACCTTGGCTATATAACCAAGGGGTCTCTTTCATTGTACATCACAATCATATCATTGAATCATATTGATAAGAATACAATTTATTCTTGTCATATTCATATTCTCTCTCTTATGATATCCATTTGGTCTCAAGATCTTGGTAGCCATAGCCAATTCTAATAGGAACTTCCACTACTTCTCCATCCTAGTGCATGCGTTTTTCCTCCCACATGACCTACTTGTCATGATAGTGTCCTTAAGAATATTATGTGTATGATTGTGCTAAACTTATCTGATGATCTACAATGCAATGTGTTTCAAATTACAGGATTTTATTGATTTTTGCAGTAGTTATAGAATTTATATATCATAATCTTCCCCCTACCATCTATAGGGAAATGGAAAGGTTGAGTAGAGTAATAAAATTCTCAGGGTAAAGGAGTGAGTTCCCCACAACTTTCTAGGGTTTTCACCTAGAAGGAAGAGGACTTTCCTTTTGCGAGGAGCATTAAACCTTGTGATTCATTCAATACTAGTGATTGAATATGTGTTGAAATATGCTAAATACTAAAATGTAATATGTAAACCTAACTATTTGATCTAAACTAAGAGAACCTATATTGTTGGAAAACACATGATCTATTATAACAATGATAAAATGAAGACGAAACTAAGAAAAATAACCTATTAGATCAAATTGGTGCACCTATAAACTATTGTAGACCGATGAAGAAGTTGTGGAAGCATCGAGAAATCTAAAAAATCTGGGTTTTGAGCCAATTGGGACACTTATGCGCCAAGTGGGGTGACCTAGTCCATTTTTGAGCAAACTGCTCCAAATGTCATTTCAGCCAACTAGGTACTCAAATCTGCAAAAATCCTTGTTGGGAACCTCTAGTGGGACTCTCTTTCAGATTTTCTGAAAAACTAAAATTGGACATGGAGGCCTATGATCCATGCACTATTTCTCCATGGGAATTTGGACTCAGACCTACAAAATAACTTGCAAAATAGAAGATATTTGTGTTTCTAATATGGGGTTTTCCTTGGTCAAACCCCTAGTTTGTATTTAAAATTGCAAAGAGATAGAAAATCAGCATAAACCCTAGCCCTAAGTGTGTCTAGAACTAGCAAAACCTAAAATAAGATAAAACCCTATTCTATTGTACTAGAATAAGATGCATGCAAGAGATTTGGAATGATGCAAGACTTCAATCCTAGAAACCCTACAACATTACAAATGAGTGTAAAAATGAATGAAAATGGGATGCAAACCTCAAATCTAAAGATGGGCTTTAAAGAGAAGATGTAGTCACTTTGAAAATAGTCTTTAGGTGTGATTTGGTGGTTAGTTGCACCTCCTCAACCTAGATTTTTCCATGAATCTCCAAAGGAATCTATGTTCAACCTTTGGCAATGAGTGATCTTGAATGTGGAGTGAGCTTGAAGACTTGCAAAAAGCCCTAGTCTGATGTCCAAAAGCTTGAACTTTGTTGTGGGAGAGATGAATCTTCTTGAGGAAGATGTTTTGCATTTGATTCTTGAAGTTGGATGTGAAAAATGACCAAGAGAGAGTGAAAAAATGACCTAAAAACAAGTATTTATAAGAAAAAAGACATAACTATTGGTAATTTAGACCTAAGAGGATGACACCCATCAGGATATTTTGACAAAATATACATTTTCCCACTTAAAAATGCAAAAATCCTCAAAAAGGACTAGGTCACCAACTTGGGCGACCTAGTCCCACTAAGGATTTTGAAGTGGGATTAATTATTTTTGAGTAATTTTGATGCTGTTTGTCGGGGGTTGAATGATTCCTTAGGTATAACAGGCCTCAAAGTCAAAACTAATGAACCTTAGGGGCCTATAAATGTTGTTTTAGGGTGATAATTGATGAAATGGGATCAAAAGTAGGACCAAAACGGGCACAAAATTATCCTTTTCTTCAAAGGTATACAATTTCTGGTGACACACTTATGTTTTCCTTTAGAGGATGATGCAAGGAATTCATGCATTCAATTCTCTTCTTTGTCTTCTCTCTCTATGTGTCATTATTCCTTTGTGGTCATTGTTACATGAGTTATTTAGGGAATGGTGATGATTTTGAGCTTGATTATTTTTCTACATCGACAAAAACTGACCCCAAATCCATGGATCCCTTATGTGTTATCTTAGGATTGCATATGGGGGGAAACCTCCTTTCCATGATGTAGACATACTTGAAAAAATATGTTCACTTTCTTTGTCTATGCTTCCACATTTTCATGTATGTCTAGCATGGCAATTGTAACTACAACATATGACAAAAAAATCCATGTTGTTATGCTTTGATGGATGTCCCTTCGTTATTACTGGATATATGATGTAGTGCACATTATTATAGTGCAAGCCTATTTTTTAGATTGTTTCATTTAGCATCACCAATATTCTCCACAAGACCATTGTCCCTGTTTAAAATTATGGAAATGGTTCACATCTCTCAAAACAATTTTTCTTACAAACAATCTTGGAGATGAATTTAGATGCAATGTGAAAATTAGAACATACTCAAAGGTTCTTAACAACTCTAATAGTTGTACTAGGGGCCATGTTTAACAAACCAAATGAAATTGGTAACTTTTCACTATGGTGGAAGATAAATGATTTTTTCTTCTTCTATTCCACAACATTAAGTAAAAGTATCGAATCTAGAAATACCCTACTGCCTTCATTTGTGAAGCGAATTTCTCCAATTTTTCATAGCTCTCCCATACTTGTGGATGTGATCCGTCTCCTACAGTTTTTTAATTGATTTATCTTTCTATTGTATTTGGACTTACTTTTGTAAACTTGCAATATACAATACACTTTTATTCTTTCTAAATTGAGACTAATAGTAATTTTGTTGGTTTTATTGAAGCACAACTTCATTCATGGCAAAAAAGGTAGCACCTTGTTGCTCATATCAGATGGCACGTTGCATATAAAGGAGGAAATTTTTTTAGGGTTATTGTTGATTGCATTGAAGGAGAGAGCTTCATATATGGGATATGATCAACACTCTCCTTCTTGGATTCTACACGTTACAACTTGCTACATGAAGATTGCCCACATTTTAGAATTTTTAAGAGATGAAAAGGGCATGTGCTCGCATTAAAGGGCTCCAAGCATGCATTTCCATCATTGCAAAAGTTTTTTGGAGAATTTTCTTTCTTATCATTTATGTGAATTGTAACTCATATTTTTAGTCTTGTGACTGAAAATAAAAATTGTAATACTCCATTTCTAAGCATTTTTCAAGCAAGATAGATATTTTAAACTTGTGCAAGCTATAAGAACACCTTTCTTTTAATAACGTTTAGTGTTTTTTCCTTCTCAATGGCTATCTTATTGTGTACAATTGATGATTGATGTGTATTTATATGTTTTATGTTTAAATCCTCAAATATCAGTCAATTAAAATGACTAAATATACTACTAATTGACATCAATTATTAATTAAATTGATTAAATATACTACCAATTGATAGAAATCAGTGAACAGTGAATAAATATGACTAAATATATGACCAGTGAAATTAGTGAATAAAAATGACTAAATATACTACCAAATTGGTCAAAATGATGATTAAAATTTATGACTAAATACACTACCAATGGACAAAAACTAGTGAATAAAAATGACTAAGTGACTAGTTAACAACAATCAATGACTAAATTAACAACTAAATATATCAATGAATAAAAAATGACTAAATATGTGACCAGATTAGAACAATCAATGACTAAATATACTACCAAATTGATCAATCAAAACAACCAATAAATGACTAAAAATGGTTTAGTCATCAATTTGGTCACGTTTTAAATGACTGGCAATAAATTACTAATGGTCACATGATCATGTTTGGTCATTTATATGTAGTTTTTAGTAGTTTTTTTAATCATATATCGTTGTATTTGTAGTAGTGATTGGATTTGAAGGAATTAGACTAGCACAACCTTCCATCATAGCTCTTAGTTGTAATATGATGATAGTCTTGACCACCACTATATCCTACAATATATTTTAAAAGAAGACCTAACATAAAAAACCCCTAAAAAGGCTCAAACTAGTCTTTAAGGACTTTAAATTTCATCAACAATGAACTCTCTCCAAACCTTACATGTTATCTTGAGACAAATTTTTTATTCCTCCTTGACAATATTAAGGTATTTGAAGCATTAATATTGTTGGTGTCATCCACCTCCCAGGAGCACCATCTGCAACAAAACACCTTCACGAGATAGAGAGAAGAAAAAGCTATTTAACCAGAATAAGTGAATGAATTGAGATAAAATACATAATGTATAGAGTGCCTTATAAAGCCATGAAAAATAATGACAGGTGAGGAAACTACCCAGCATGAGAAAAAACCACCCGAATAACCAATGCAATACTAAGCCTAAGTAAACTTAAGAAGGTGAATAATATTCACGCTAACACTCTCCCTTAAGTGCAACTTAGGGAAACTAAAAATGCAAAATGAGATGCAAAAATGGGTCCCGACAACAAGGCCATGTTAGGTACCCATGCAGAATGCAAAAGGAAATCTCTCACAATCAGAGAAAAGGAGAATAAACCAATGGGAAAATCCCCTCTCCAAAAGAGAGAGAAAAAATGATGCATGGATGGAGGAATCAATCACACCCTTGAAGGAATACATACAACACATATATACAATCAATATCCCCCCATAAGAGGGAAAGAGAGAGACTATGTAGCCCCCCCACAATGTATAATCACCTAAAAAAATGGTAAGTGCCTGAAGAAAAAACATGATCCAATGTTGATAAACAACTTGTCTCCCTTTTGGAAGAAACACAACCAAATACAAATGTAGGTATGCTTCCCATTCTAGCTATGAATTGAAAGAAATAAGCATGAAGATGTATGATGATGTCTCTGAAATTTGCTCATGTGTCACCAAGACCTTGGAAGATGATGCCACAAACCAATTAGGAACATGCCCAATCCCAATAGTAGGTGACAAACAAGGTACCACTAGAAACTAATTTTGAACATTCTCCAGAGACTGATATAGAGTGACAATAGTATAGATACTATCATAAAAAATAAGAGATATACCCTCAAATGTGTCTTCCAAGTCATAAATGTGAGATTCCATGAACAAGGATGCAATGTCTAGAAAATAAGAATCCCAATCAGGAAGACAATGAGATACTAGTTGTGATGAATCACTAGACATGATCAATGAATCATCAACGCAAGATGAATTGTCCTATTGAATAGGAATGATAGGAGCCTCAGTCAATGAATCTGCAAAATGAATCATTGAAGGTGAAGGTACATCAACTATCCCTAATGGAGAAAAAGAAGCATATGAAGAACCCTCGTCATCCTCATCTAAAGATTCAAAGTATTCCAAAATTTCAAACTCTTGCATAGTAGCATGATCAAAGGGTATCCTGTCTAAAAAATGAAGAGCCACAAGACAATCTGAAATAGGATCATTTGGGAATAACTAAGTGTCAAGATCTCCATGTATTTCCAAAATTTTAGTCCAAAGAATATGAGGACACTCAAAAAGATCAATAACATTCAAAGTGGCATCATCAATATGCATTGCAATAACTCCTAGGACATGATCCCTTTTGCAATTCTATGTGAAATTCTTACTATCAGTACTAGGAAGGGGAACAAGATTATATAAATGTGGCAACAAACGAAGCCATTTGAGATGTTTAATGATACCATCTCTCCATTGTTTATAGTTTCCTCTTTCCAACATAATCATAGCAGGATGAAATGAAAGCCCCATAATGAACTATGAAAAATCTCCAAGAATATAAAGACATTAACCTTCAACAACAATTAGAAATTCCGAAATATTGCAAATGAAGCCTTCCCGAAAAACTTGAAGAAGAAATAATGCAAAATAAGGGCTAAGAATTAGAAAAAAATTGAGCAAAATTATTATGCACCTTTTTTTTTTATTGTTGTAGATCCACCAAATCAACTAGAAAACCTCCACACAAAGCACACAATCACGAGCCTCTTCACAACTTGCAAGACTTTCTCACATCAAGTGAAAGAATTGCAACACTATTTAAACAAAAAAAAACTACCCATGCTGCCAATGTGGGATTATGCTCCCGACCAACTTCAAAAACTTTAAAAATGGGGCCCACTCCACTCGGTTATGCAGCTTTGGAACCCTAAATAAATAAAATATTTGTGAGAGAAATTTAAAAAAAAAAAAGTTTCAAAATATGTATATCCTCCCATGAGCCTCCAAAAATATAGATTTCAAGTGCCAAATGGAAGTCCTCCAAAGATTGCAACCTCAATTGTAGTGTAAATTGCACTCCTAGAGGAATTATTTTCAGCCTCCAAAAATAGGAATTCAGGCCTTCTGAAATAATAAACCCACAGATGAGTTAGTTACTCCAACACATAGAATTCAAATGGTTTCAAATGATGCCTCCAATTAAAAAAAATGTGGTCACAGAGGAGGTTCCTTTCAATATCAACCCTTCCAAATTGCACGGTGACTGCAAAATGAATCAGGGCCTGCAGGAGGATCTTGCTTGTCTCACTCTTTTCCAAGGAAGCGGCTTGCAAACTATTCCTAAGTCCACTCCAAAAAATCTAACTCTGAGAATGGGACAACCAAGTAAGATGCTCGTGAAGAAAAAACTAGCCTATAGAAAAGGGACTACCTTAGATTTGCAAAGTGTGGCCTCCGAAAGCTTAAAAAATGAAATTATAACACCATTGCTTCAAAAAATGGGGCCTCTCTAAACAAAACATGGGTTTCCAACTGAGAAATCATACCCGACAAACAAAATCACATCCAACCAAATAGCAATCAGCCCCTTCCAATGTTGAATCAGGAAAACTAGAAAATCGCGCCTCAGGTGAAAATAAATACTACAAAGCAAAGTGAAATCAGGTTTCCACAAAGAAAAATGCCCAATAACTATGAAAAGAAAAGTGTGCCTTCAATGCCTAGTGCAACTTGCAAGGAATGTGCAAGGCCTACAAATAGCCTAGGGCAATATTTATTTCCCTCATAGTAAAAAACGATGGGCATCCAACACCTTCTTCACAACAAAAAATTGCCACAACCTTTAATCCTAGCCTTAAAAATTCATGCCCTGGTCTTTAATCATAGCCTCCAAACAAGGATGAGGTTAGATTTCAACTATTAGCCAAATGCAAATGGAGACCTCTTCAATTTGGTGCAGCCAGAGAAAAAAATTTGACTCCTTGAAGGATTTCAAGGTCTCCTTCCATAGTCTGTAGCCATAAAAATTCAAGAAATACACACCTTCAATGAAAATTGATCTTCAAACAACAAGAAATAAAAAATGAGGCAATGCTAGAAAAATAAGCGATCTCAAAAAATCGATGAAAACTCTCAAGGAAGGATTGTAGAATGGTTTGATCTGATACCATGTTAGTGTCATCCACCTCCTAGGAGCACCATCTGCAACAAAACAACTTCACGAGATAGAGAGAAGCACAAGCTATTTCACCAAAACAAGTGAATGAATTGAGATAAAATACATAATGTACATAGTGCCTTATAAAGGCATGAAAAATAATGGCGGGTGAGAAAACTGCCCAACATGGGAAAAACCACCTGAATAAACAATGCAATATTAAGCCTAAGTAAACTTAAGAAGGTGAATAATATTCATTCTAACAAATATATGCTAAGGCTCTTTCTTGAAAGGTAAAATAAATAAATTATAACCTTAAAATATAGGACGAAAGTCACCGTGATACCTCTTACACTTGGTGAGACTATCAAACAAATTTTTTCATTGATGTCAAAGGTGTGTATGGTTGTCCAAGGTAACATGTTTAGAGGTGGTACTATCTTTTCTAGAGTTGTACTATCATACCTATCTATGTTGGTAATTGTACTGTCTATCATTTTGAGTTCAAGAAATATGTGTTGCTAGCTATACCAAGAATATCATGCACATCTATTCACTATGATAGAAGTAATCTAGAAGGTTGTACCAATTTTTTTTAGTTTAGATTCTCAAGATAGAGAGATTTCTCAGGAAATACAATTATGGTTAGTATTTCTTTCATAGGGTGAGTTTTCCTTTGCGGTTTGAGAGGAGAGTATGCCTGCACATGTTCTCTCATATTCTAGAGTTTCTAGAAGATATGTTCAACATGCGAAAAGTTTGAAGTGACAAAAGACTCTATGTGCTTGTCTATCCATCAGATGGTGTTCAAGAATGATAGAATGACAACTAGTAGCATGTGGTACCTGGAGGTAGTGTGGTGTGTTAAGATAGATCTAGGTTAAGGTTACTATGGAAGAACACGACATCATGTTATTTTGGTGGCAAGAAAATTTGAACTAGAGCTGACCTGTTACACATTTCATGAAATTTGAATTTAGATCCACCTTATGTCATCTTGGTTATTTGGGGACCCCTGACTGACATGGAGTAATATTTTATGTAATGTCTTGTATAATCATACTTTTGTACAAATGCATAGTGTGAAGTATAATTTGAAGAGAATGTGATGAACATACAAGGAGACTATCTTGTGAAGCTAGAGTAAGTCAAGGAGAGTTGCATCTCAAAGTGTGTGCCATTATCAGAAGATTATATGAAGAGTGGAAGAGTGTCTGAAGTGAGTTCAACATGTGTATGAGATGTATTGGCTGCATTGAAGGTTTGCAAGCTTTATCATTGTATTTTTGTAGAATGGGTGTTCTACTTGTAGTGTTGGTGCTCAGTTAATGGTATTGGGGATTGGTGTCTCTACTAGTTTGGTGCCTACAAGTACAATTGGAGATTGGTGTCTCCAGTAGGTAGGTGCCTACTTCATATTATAAAATTCACTTGTTATATTCTTATTTTGTGAGGTTGGATTTGGATAGTAGATCCAAGTAGTTATTCTCATTGTGGTTTTTCCCATCTTGGGTTTCCATGAATATATGATGCTCTCTTGTGTGGATGTGTGTGTTCATGATAAGTTTTTTATTATTAGTAACGAAGATTCAATTTTCATATTCAAATATTAAGATTTTTGAATTATTAGATCTACTGATTTACCCCCCTCTCAATAGATTGTGTGCCTTTCAGAGACCTTCAAACCTTCTAAAAAATAGGACTAGATATATAATGCTAAAAATACAAGGAACCTTGTAAGTTACCACTTCCATTGTAAGTTATCCTTGACTTTAGTCAAACTAGCACAAATAATTTTGTCACTAATACAATTTTTCAACCTCATTGTTAGAGATTGGCAAGAGGTCATTGAATGACTTTCGACCTTTTGTGCCTCCATTCTCCAATTGGTTTTCTACTTAGAAATTTTTTCTTCAGGTCTTTGTTTTAGAATGACCCCTCAAGATGGACGTTGTGTACAAGAGATAATGCATCTAGTTGCAATTGAGGAAATTATAAATTTTTGACACTTTTTTGTTATAGACATACTTTTACTATCATGACAATTTATGAATCATAAAATTGAACCCCATTTAAAAGAAAATAATACAACTTGACTCAATCGATATGAGATACCAAACCGACAATAATTTTACTTCAATCTAAAAACTCATTCTATAGATGTAGATTTTTAGAAACTAAACTAAAAATACTTATTGAATTACTCAATTTAATGTTAATTGACTTAAATTTATATTCTAATACAATTAGAAACTACAATTAGAAATTAAATCAATTAAAACCTAACTTGATATATTTGCTTCGAGGATGGTCTATGATTATTCCCATCTACTTAGTGAGGTTGTGATAATTGATAGCATGGGTGGCGACATCAATAGGAATGACTCAAAAATTATATGAGATGAGGTTGAAGTTAGGTGAAATTTTTGGCAGGGGCTTAGATTCTTGTAATTTTGAGTTGAATATTTCTTAGACTGTCATAAATCCCATGCCGCAACCACTACAAAATAAAATTTACACATCCAACAAAATATTATAGAGAGATCAAGAGTCAATTATAAAATTTGCAAAAGCAACCAAACATGCTGCCATTTTTGAACCAGTGCCCAGTTGAACACACCAATACCAACAATTATATAATGGCCTCCACATCCACAATGCCAAAGCCAAAAATTATCTCACCTTCAATTTAGATAACAAAAAGGAAAGTATAAGGAAATAAAATTTGTGACTGAAATTGCAAACCAATTTTTTTACCCAATAGAAATCCTCACACTCATTTGTACTCTTGTGTTGGAACTTGTAACCAACATTCATATTCATTTCATTATATATATTTTTGGGTTTTATTCTTCTCTATTTGAACTTTCTAGAATATTTTTCATTTTTCATTTTTGTTAAGAATTGAGAGATAAATAATGGTTTTACTAAATTAACAGTAGAAGAGATATTTGGACACCCAACTATGATATCATGAGAGAAATATGATATTCATGTACTAATTTTTCTCTCAATTTATTTCATAGATGGGTAGCTGGAACTACACACGACACTTATAAATATGTTTAATTATGAAACCTACTAAAGGTAACATATGAATGGAATTTAGTAGAGGGCTATTTTTTCTTTTTTATTAGTTTTTTCCTAATTTTTAAGAAATTTAAACTACTAGATTATGCATCAAACCCCTTGAGGTTCATAATATTTATGGGATATTCTCTCTCTTGACATTTAGGCATACCTAGATTGTATATTTTTTATCCATATTTGGCAGTAGTAATATAGGGACCCATACAAGTTGGATCAAGACTCTCTCTCTCTCTCTCTCTCTCTCCCTCTCCTCACAATCTTGATTCATGCTCTTTTGATTCTATTTGAGCTCAAGTTAAAATTATTTAGTTTTGATACACTTGTAGCTATAGCACAACAAGTTTGATATGGTTTGAGATGATTTAGTGTATTGAGATTATGTTCATTTAGACATTGTAGCTCATGCAATTGTGCCTCTATAGTATTCATTAGTAATGAGGTCACATAAAGAGATACATATATATATGGTTGCTTGATATTTATTGTAAATATGACATCAAAACCAAATATTAGGGAATATGGAGTGGTGCTAATAGATATGTAGATACTTGTGAATAGATAGCTAGGATGGGGTTTAATTTTAGGCGCTACTCATGTTCAATGTCATTGATAATATTTTAACATATTTTGATAAGTTATTTATTAGATGCCTCAACTTGGTCGTTACCTTGTGGGTGATAGGTGTGGACCACTTTATATTTGTGGATTTGGTCATAGATGGCTTGCAGTTCATGGTTCTTAAAGGATTTTCTATTTTCAGTCATGATGGTTGAAAGAATATCATAGCAATAAATTATATGGAGGATGAACTTATAAATTTATTTGTTGATAGTGTGGGTGAGGATAATTTTTATTTTTGTTGATAAGAACCATATTGGGAGCCTAATTAGGGTAGTAAACTAATCTAGTGAATCATACTTCCAAGATTTTTTTGTATCTCTTCTTTGAAAAGGAGATCAATCTTTAGATTCATCTTTCATAGCTTTTATCATGCTGATTTGTATTGGGATGAACTATAAATAGTGTACCAAAAGTGAAAGTTTTAGTCTTCAAATATCAATGTAGGACCATGCAAATATATTTGGAAAGTATTTGAGTACAACAACGATGTTTTCTTTTTCTTCAAGGTCTAGAGATGTTATGAAATTTGTGTGATTTTCTAGTTTTCTTCTATTCCCATATTGATGTTTGTGGATTATTCAATAAAAAGTGGGGAAGCATCTTATAGTTGCGTAGGCATATACGGAAGGTTGAGTTCATTGTCTATTGGTACCCCATGAATGTTTTCATTAATATACATGTCATTATTTATTTAATTGTTTGGATCTAGTAGCACTGAGAAAAGAGGTTTTCACTAGGGAATTTTATTTTTATTTTTGATTAAGAAAATCCTCTTATTCCCCAAATTATATGTATGTATTGAGTGCAATATCAAAGCCTTTATTATGTCCTCATATAGGAATATGATCTTCGAGCCACATGAGTTTAATGATGGATTCATCATTATAGAAGGTGTCTATTAGTGTAGGATCTTTTTGGCCTTAGTCAATGGGTTCAAGGTATTGAAGGTTTAAGGATATGGTAAGGATAGATGCATCATGAGAAAGGTTAGTTGTGGCAATCTCTTTTTAGTGACCAAGATTTTATTATACTTCAATATTCTCAACATCAAGATAATAATTTCCAATAATTTTGGAGGTATCACTATTGGTATTAGTGTAGTGTAGAAAAATGTACACCTTTACATTTTCACTCTATGTTTGGGTCCCTTAATTTAATTAGGCTTAATTAAGTCTCTGATTGAAATAATTATGAATTCAAAAGTCCAATTAATCCCATTTTTTGAAAGGGTAGCATGTATCAAACAATTACAAACATTAATTAAATTACCTTGGAAATTGAGTGTCCTAGATTTAGGTCCTAGGACCCATTCACCCAAGGGCGAATGGGTTTTCCTTAAGTTGAGGATCTCAATTTTTAATATATTTTTGGTGGTATTTCTATGATTCAAATTCAAATTGTAATTATCACCCTTTGATGTTTAATTGTTAGGAAATTAGAAAATTACCTATAAATACAAGGTATTTTTACCATTTCAAATCCTAGAACAAGCAAGCTAGAAAAAATGTAAAAATGATTATTGTCAAAATGTGTTCAAGAGTAGATTTATTAGTCTTCTACATCAACATTCAATATCTCAAGAATAATGTTAAATTTATTTGCATCTATGCATGTTTTTGGAGCTAACATTGTGATGTAGGTTTCAAGAATTCAAGCATAAATTCAAGCATCAAGATCAACATCCAATCAAGCCATTTCATGCAATATCAATACCTTGGAGAGATGTGTTAGACTTCAGCCCTCTAAGGATCTCTATTCAAGGGTTTGGTGAGTTACAACATAGAATTGTTCATTCATCATTCTTTCCATTCATGTTTCATTTCATTTCAAGGTTTGATTACCAAACTAGGGTTTGACAAAGGAAAAACCTTATCCACCAAAAACAAAACTTTTTTCTCTTCTCTTTGTGTATGTGCAAGTTCATAGGTGAAGAAGGGTTGAAATTGAAGATCTCAAAAGTGCAAAATTGTAAAAGTTGTCAAAGTTGTCACAAAAAGCTATCAAGATTCGATAAAAACTTGGATCCTAAATTTATTTTTGACATTTTAGTAGTGAAAATTGTGGAAAAAGGCATCTCAAATCTATCACTAGAGGCTCTCAAAAATTGAGGAAATTTTTTGTACAAGGACTCATTCACCATTTCTGGACACTCAAAAACTTTTGGTGATACGTTTTTAGCATCTTACCTTCTTCAAATCTGTCAGAAGTTTGTTGTTTCAGCTAGTGTTATGCTTCATCTACATGATTCAGGTCTTACATTGCAGATTTGAGTTCATTTACTATTTTATTTTTATCTCCTAAAATTCTTGTTCAAGCAGATCTGGCCCCATCCTCAATCATAAGGAAATTCACAAGATCTCCAATTGGGTTGACTCACCTAGGGTTGAAAGTCAATCCTACCATTGAGGGATCTCATTTCCTAATGATATAGGAGAAATATAGGTTCATTACACCCCATTTTTTGCATTCCATTTTTAGTAAATTATTGTGAACCCTCATTTTGATGAACCCATTTTTCACCATTTCAATTAGATTGATCTTCCTAAAGTATACATCCTAGTCCCCATGTTGTGGATTTTTTTGTTATAAGTATGGGTTGAGTATGAATTTATCATGGATTTCAATACCTTTTCTTTTCTAGTTCATGTTTTAACATATTTAGAGAGCCATGGGATATTCATTAATTTTAGGGAAAGTTGTATAATTTTATTCTATATAGATCTAGGAGTTGGTTGGTCTTTCAATTTATTTGTTAGGAAGATAACCATGTTTGAAAAATTTGGTTGACATATATTGTGGATTTTTGTGGATTATTTGGCCTATCATGAGGTTAGCCATAAGATTGAGGGGAGAGGGAAGTTTTCTTGGTGTTGGTTTGGGTAGACATATAGAAATTTATCAATGATGAGTTTACAAAAATGTCTTATCATTTTGTAATATTGGAAATGGTGGGAATTGATAAGAATAGTAACTTCCATACTATTATGGGGTAACTTGAGATATCGATGCTAGATGGATGAAACAACCTTCATGGAATGGATTCATGGGTAATGAGGAATTATATTATAAGGAAGGTTAAGCTCAATGATGTTGCATAAGGTTTTCTATAATATATGTCCCACTTTAGGAGGAAGGTATATGTTTCCCACTAATCCAAGCTTTGAATTATCATACACCTTGATGGTGATGATTTATAGATGCAAAAAAGTCTTTAAGAAGCCCAATTTTTTTAAAATCCATGTTTTACGCATGTCCAAGCCATACCCATTGTTTATGAGTACTCATTTAATTTTATGTTTTAAAATAATGGATTTAATGTTAAGTAGAATATTATGGGAAGGGTTGATGGTGGATATGTTGTTTGGGAAAAATTTGAGGTGTGGTTAGAGGATAGGTATCAAATATGTACATAAATTTTTTGTAGATTAATTTTTTTGGGAACTCTCAATTCATGTAGGATGATTTAATACATTATTATGGATATTGGGTGTTTTCTAGAGCTTCAAGATGAATATATGCACTAGATTTTACTCAATATGTTTGATTAGGTTTTATTATTCTTTGGGAGTAGCGGAAGGAGTTCCTTTGATGCTGAGGGCACAATCAACAAATTCAATTGTAATTATATTTATGTGTTCATGGGGGGATGGTGTTGGTGCAAGGTACCTTCACATTTTTGGGTCTATTTTACCTTGTAAAGGGGGTCTAGTTTTGGGGAATGACATTTTATGTTTGTAATAAGGTCAAGGTGACAAAATTTATGATAAAAAGAACATTACTAATTCGAGTTAAGGGGTGGTCTTAATATTTACATTAGTATTACAAAGTGAATTAATCTATTTTGTGTCTAAGTAAGGGGTAGTTGGAAGTTCAACAGTCAGATCCTTTGAAATTCTCTTGTGGACGTTGAAAAGGTTATAAAAAGCATGTAAAAAGTGGAAAAATCATTCGAGCAAGTTTAGTAGATGAAGATAGAGAAGAATCAAATAAGAAATACTTTGATTTTTGTTATTTCCATATAAAACTCTATCTTTTTTTTGTTTTGTACAAACCCGTACAATCACCATTCGATGCAAGGCTTACATAACTAAGTTTTCAATCGTGTTAGCTTCCTTTTGAATCATATTAGAAGAGTTCTCATTTAGTAGGGAGGCAGATTAATTCATTTTTTCCAAAAACTACTTTGGAGGTAGGGTTTCTTAGGGTTTTGTGAAGGAAATGGAGTTTTAGAGGCCATTTCACTATAATATAGTAAAGTAGGTTCTAGAATGGGCATGTTAGGGGTGGATTTGTGTTTTATTTCATTGCTAGAAAGAGTGGTAAGGAGGAAAAAGTGCTAGCTTGTGTTTGAAGGTTGGAAAGGTGTCTTGTCAATAGTAAAATCACTGGTTCTAGGATGGGACAGTAAGTTTATGGACTAATTGAGTGAAAAAAACATAATAAATATTGATTTGTAGACTGGTTCACAATGTGCATGTAGGTCTTGAGATCAAGAGAGTCAATTTTGGTGAACCTCCTTTGTAAAAGAAGCCTAATTAGGCCATATTAAGGTGAAGAATGACAGTTTGGGATGTATCAGTCCAAAAAAATCTTACCTGTGATTTTTCCATGTTAAGTAATAGTTTAATGGGTCCTCAAAAGTGTGCTTATAAAGAAGAGAAAAGATCTATAGATGGAGATATAGTTGAATAAATGTGTCTCCAAGGCTACAAGGATATAGTTGGTCTAACTAAGGAAATCACCTTAGGAGTTGTTTGGTTCATTCCTAAATAGTTTGGAGTTGTTGATTGGAGTCTCAAGCCACTCTATCTTGCATCAGGTGGTATCAGAGCTTAGGCTCAGATCAATTGGAGAAAGTTTTTTGAGATTCAAGTAAGAAGAATTAAAAGAAGAGCATCTGATATGCCTCCTCGGGTTGGATTAGTGGTTGCTAGGGAGATGAGAGCCCTAAGAGAGGCTCAAGAAGCCATGGCAGCTAGAATGGAAGCACTGGAGATGAGAGAGAGAAGAGGTAAGGGGATGGCACAAGAGAGTGACCCCAAAGAAGAAGAGGAGGAACAAAGTGAGAATCCTCTTGTAGGACCACAAGGTGAGTTGGATCCTAAAGAGAGAAAGTTTCTTCAAGTTCTTAAGGCTGCAAGAGGTCGGGCTCAAGAGATAAAAATGGAGTTGCCTATGGATGGTGGCAAGATTCATGGTGAAGAGGTTATTTAATGGATTGATTCCCTTGACAAATAATTTGAATACAAAGAGATGCTAGATGACAAAAAGATTAAATTTGCAAAAACAAAACTAAAGGGACCCACACTAACTTGGTGGAATTACATCTAGGAAGAGAGGTCAAAGAAAGGAAAGTTGAAGATTCATACTTGGGACAAGATGGTAGCAAAGGTGAAGGGTCAATTCCTTCCGGTTGATTATGAAGTGCAAGTGTTTAGGAGATTACAAAATCTCAGGAAAAAAGAGTTAGATGTAGCTACCTATACTAAAGAATTCCATAAGCTTAGTATCAGATCAAGGCATATAGATAATGAGGAGGAGAAGGTGAATAGGTACTTGAATGGATTAAGGTCAAAAATCCAAGATGAACTCAGCTTAATCACTCATAGGTCTATGGAGGAGTGTTTCCAAATGGCCATAACGGCTAGGGAGAAGATTAAAAGGAGATAGGAGAAGCAATTAAGGGGTAGAGGTAAGATTGTTAGGGGTAGAGTCAACCTTGGAGGAAGTGGTTTTCAAAAGACACCAAATGAACAAGGCACTACTCAAGAGTCAAGTGGAGAAAAAAGAGGAAATTTTAGAGGAAGAAGGTGAGGAGATAGGGGTAGATTCAATGGACCAACAAGAGGCTCTTATACCTTCTCGAGCAATTATTTTGACTATAATCAGTATGGAAACCCTTCATGGAAGTGTCCAAATAAGAAGGGCACAAACTATCAAAAGTGGGGAAAGAAGAACTCAACTTGTTCATGAAGAATTAGATGCAGAAAGTGAGAGTTCATGTGCAGGTCCTTCAACTCTTTGAGCCAAACTAGAATTAGGAGAGTCTTTGATGATTAGAAGGATGTTGATCAAAGTTCCAAATTCAAGAGAGCCACCTCAAAGGAAAGCTCTATTCAGGACAACTGGAAAGATCCAAGGGAAGGAATGTAAGGTCATAATTGATTTTGGCTCCATAGATAATATAGTCTCAATAGAAATGGTAGAGAAACTCAAGTTGAAAAGAATACCCCACTCCAATCCATATAAAATTTCATGGCTAAACAAGGGATAGCAGATTATTTTTAATGAGCATACCTATGTAGAATCCTCAATAGGGCCTTACAAAGATAGAATACTCTATGATATTGTGCCCATGGATGTGTGTTGCCTACTCCTTGGTAGGCCTTGGAAATATGACCAGAAGGCACAACATGATGGCTTCAAGAATGAATACAAAATTGAAAAGGATGGTGTACATATCAAATTGGAACCTCTGCAAGAAGATGAAAATACAACCCATGGAGGACCTAGTGTTATGGTTGTAAAGGAGGAGTTCTTAAAGGATTTGGTAGAAGAGAAGGTTGGTTTTTCCATTGTTGAAAATCCACTTACTAATGTCACAATAGATGACAAAGATGAAGAAGTTCTTGAGGAGGTTCAAACCTTGCTTGATAGATATGAGAACATTGTGGTGAAGGAATTACCAAGTTCATTTCCTCCAATCCATGATGGAAGTCATCATATTGATTTAGTTCCTGGTGCAAGCCTTCCCAATAAGGCAGCATATAAAATGACACCTCAAAAAAATGAGGAAATCAAAAGACAAGTGCAAGAGCTAATATACAAGGGTTTGGTGAGGAAAAGCCTTAGTCCATGTGTTGTGACAACTATCTTGGCACCCAAAAAAGATGGTGAATGGAGACTTTGCACAGATTCAAGAGCCATTAACAAGATAACCATTAGGTACAGGTTCCCTATACCCTAGATATAAGACCTCATGGATAGTTTAGTAGGGCCAAGGTACTTTTAAAAAATAGATATGAAAAGTGGTTATCACCAAATAAGAATCAGAGAGGGTGATGAATGGAAAACAACTTTCAAGACTAATGAGTGTCTCTATGAGTGGATGGTGATGCCCTTTGGGCTATCAAATGCTCCTATCACATTCATGAGACTCATGAATGAGGTGTTAAAATATTTCATTAAAAAATTTGTAGTAGTATATTTAGATGATATCTTGGTGTTCAAAAGACAAGGGAGGACCACTTGGAACACTTGGATAAAGTTTTGGGAAAGCTGCATGAAGAAAAGATCATGATCAACCTTTAGAAGTGTGAATGGATGAAGCAAGAACTGGTATACTTGGGCTTTGTGATCTTAGAAGGAACCTTGAAGATGGATCCCAAGAAAGTTGAAGCCATTCTTAATTTGCCTACACCAAAAATATTTGGGGAAGTCAGAAGTTTCCATGGTCTAGCAAGCTTCTACTAGAAGTTTATAAGAGGATTTAGACATACAATTGCACCTATGATAGACACCATCAAAGGGGAGAAGAGTAGAAAATTCCTGTGGACAAAGGAGGCTGCTCAAAGCTTTGAATAACTCGAGAAAAAGGTAGCACAACAACCAATCCTTACTTTTCCTGATTTTTCTAAGGTATTTACAATAGAATGTGATGCTAGCAACTTGGCCATAGGAGCAGTGTTAAGTCAGGAGGGGAAAAACATTGCATTATTTAGTGAAAAATTGAATGAGGCAAAGAAAAAATATTCATCATATGATTTAGAAATGTATGCTATGGTGCAAGAACTTAAAAATTGGAGGCACTATCTGTTACCCAAGGAATTTGTGGTGTTCACAGACAATCATGCACTGAGTTTTCTGAATAGTCAAGAGAAATTGAGCCACAAGAACATGAAATGGGTGGAATATTTGTAGGCTTACACATTTACTATAAAGGACAAGAAGGGATAGGCCAAAAAAGTGGCAGATGCTTTAAGTAGGAGGGTAGTATTAGTGCAAGAGGTGCAACTCCAAAGTATGGGTGTAGACTCAGTAAGAGGTATGTACAAATCTGATGAAGAATTCCATGACATATTTTCTATTTGTGAAGAGTCCCAAGGATCATTTCATAAGGAGTATGAGGATTATGTATTACAAGATGGCATACTCTTCAAGGGGGTTCAATTATGTATACCTAGGCGCTCCATGAGGGAGAATCTGATTAGGGAGAAACATAGTGGGAGCCTAGGAGGACATTTTGGTTTTGACAAAACCTTGGATCATATCAGAAGACTTTATTACTGGCCCAAGATGCACTTGGATGTGAAGAATTATGTGTTATATTCCAGAGAGAAAAATGAACAAGCTCCAATGTTGGGGTGTATCAACCTTTACCCATACCAAGCAGACCATGGGAAGCAATAAGTATGGATTTTGTCTTGGGATTGCCAAGAACTTCAAGATGGTATGAAAGTGTTCATGTGGTGGTAAATAGAAAAGAAAAATGGCACATTTCATTACATGTAAATCAACTAATTATGCCTCTCATATTAAAAGTTTGTTCTTTAAGGAGATAGTGATAATACATGGGCTGCCATTGTCAATATTATCTAACAGAGATGCAAAATTCATTGGCCACTTTTAGAGAACATTATGGAAAAATTTGGGTACTAACTTAACCTTCAGCTCTGCCTACCATCCTTAGATTGATGGAAAAACTAAGGTTGTTAATAGATCATTGGGGAATCTACTGAGATGTTTAACTAAGGAGCACAATCAATGATGGGATTTGATCTTACCACAGGAAGAGTATACCTATAATGACTCAATCAATCAGAGTATTGGTAGGAGTCCATTTGAGGTTGTCTATGGGACTTATCCAAGGGGTGTTTGTGAGTTAAGGGACTTGAGTGGAATGAACAAAAGGAGTGCTCAAGGAGAGGATTTTGTTGTGGCTATGCATGACATACATGAGCAGGTCAAAGAGACACTTCATAAGAATGTGAACAAGTATAAAGAGAAGGCAGAATTGAAGAGAAGGGATGTCCAATTCAAAGTAGGAGATCTAGTGTGGGAACACCTAAGAAAGGAGAGGTTACCTAAGGGGAACTATAAAAATTTAATGATGAAGAAGATAGGACCATGCAAGGTGGTCCACAAGTATGGAAGCAATGCTTATGAGATTGAACTCCCACAAGGAGTTGCCATCTCACCCATTTTTAATGTAACTAACCTCTATCCCTTGAAGGGAACTATTTTTGTAGGTAAAGAAGTAGGTGAACCTGAAAATGATGAAGGAGAGTGGATCAAAGATCTTCCACCCACTCAACCAATGAAACTTGAAGCTATCTTGGACTCAAGGGAGGTGAAAAGAACAAGGAGAAAGGTGTATACAGAAGATTTGGTAAAGTGGCATGGACTACTTGAAGAAGATGCATCTTGTATGTCTAAAGAAGAAATTTATCAACATGGAGTCATTGTTGAAGACCTCATTTCATTAGGAGGATGGAATTATTTCCTCCTCGGGTGTATGGTGCAGGGCACCTTCATAGTTTTGGGTCTGTTTTACCTTGTAAAGGGGGTCTAGCTTTGGGGAATGATATTTTATGTTTGTAATAAGGTCAAGGTGACCATATTTATGATGTAAAGAAAATTACTAGTTCAAGTTGTAGACACGTAAAATATACATGCACCTAATTTTGATCATATTAACATTGTTTCATCTTGAATCATACTCTTAGCTTATCAACACCTTTCATCCCTTAATTAAATAAATCATTATTTATTTAATTAGGTCTTTCTCCTCTGGTGATTAAATTAATCATCTTTCTCTATTCATTTAAATAATTCATGTTATTTACATTAAATCTCTAAAGTCCTCTTATTAAATTGAATAAATTAAAAAATTATTTAATTTAATCTAACATATTCCTCCTTAGTTAAATAAATCAAAATCATTTATTTAATTAACCCTTCCTCTCAATTTGATTTAAATCAATTCATAAATTTATGTCTAAATTGTCACATCACCTAATTCTTCATTAAATTAATCAAAACCTTGATTAAGCTAATCTTTCTCACTAAAATCCTCTAGAGAATGCAACTTGCACAATAAATCAATTACTTTGATTTATTTAATTCTCTATTTTATCTCACAAAGCATCAAAAGGGAATATTCCCTCATTTGAATTAAAAAAGGCCAAGTGGACTTGGTCCTTCCAACAAGGCATTCAATGCCTCTTACATGTCCTTGGCCTTGAGACAAGTGACATTAACTCCATTTCTCTTTCCCTCTCACATGTCACATTCAAAATTCAAATTTGAATCCAATGGCATTTATCATGCACATTGATCAAAATGTGCTCATTCCTCCTCCAATCACATGTGGACAAGTGGCCTCTTCTCATTGGTTGGTCTTTTATCCAACATTCATCCAAATCTCTCATTCTTCCAATTTGGGAATCTATAAATGAGAGACTCTTCCTCTCATTCTATCATCCACAATTTGAGTGAACTTACTATACTCAACTTCATCCTCATCCACAATCATATGCAAAGTTACTCTCTTCATATTGAGAGCCAATTTTTCCCATTTTAATCAACCATTAATCACTTTTCAAGATTTACAACAAGGTTATGCTCAAATCTCTGGAGATTTGACCATTTCTCCATCACATACCATTGCTACTTAGGAATTGGGAAAGGGCCAATTGCAACACTTAATTGGCACCAATTCCCCCATAAGATCATCATGCTATTAGCTTAATTAGGATTTAGTTTAAATTTCAGTTTCTTATATTGTGTTCTTCTTTCCTAATTTAGTTTTAATAAATAGATTTTGTGGGGAATCTCTCATACTTGTTTGCATTCATATGATCTAACAACTAATGTGTTTTGTTGCTCTTGTGGATTTGTAGGTTTAGGGGTTCACAATGCCCAACAATGATCCAATTCAAGAAATGTCAACATCACTTGGTCTTATGGTTGAAGAAATTGATAATCTGTCCACCATAATGGCTAAGGACAATGATCAAAATTAATCTATCAATGAGCACATTGAAGATGTTTCTACCCCATTTGATGATAAACTCACCATACATCAAGAGCCACTTTTTAGTGATCTATTTCAAGATGTGTTACAATTATTTGATCCCATTGACATAATCTATGATCCATCAACCAATGGTCATATCGAAATTGTCTCTACATCACCTCATGAGTTAGAGGACATATATCAAGAACGTATTCCAAAGCATGATCAAAATCTATCACCAAGGTCTAGCAATGTTCCTTCCCAAGACATATTGACATCCTTTGACCTCATGGATACATATATTGAAGTAATTCCTAGCTCTACATTTGATCCAAGTCCACTCAAAGATCAAGAGGATATTGAGCCACTTCCCATGCCTTATGACGATGTCCAAAAACCATTTGAAAGCAATCCATCCTTTGAAATTGACACATGTCAAGAAGTTGATCCAAAGCATGTTGAAAGTAATTCTGACATTAACCAAGATCAAGAATTTTTATATTCAAGATACTACAATGAGGTAATGGGCACTCTCCTATCTATACAAGATACTCCTCCATCTACCCATAAGATTCTTTCCTTGGATGGACACATAAATGATCTTCATTCAAAACAAGAGTCTCCTACTCTTAACATTTGTACACATGATCAAAGTATAGACAAATCTTGCAAAAACATATCAGCAATGGGTCATGAAGAAGGATTCTACAGAAGTTGTGAATCAGAAACATCATGTGAAAGCATATCAAGAATGAACCATGAGGAAGAATTTTACAAGGATAGTGAAGCGTCAACACCTCTTGAAGGAGCATTACAATCTGATATCTCACAAGATCAAGCTAAAGATATCAATCAGGTATTCATCCCACATATAGAGGATCCTATCACTTATAAATTTGGATCACTTACCTTTTTAAGGGCAAGCTATCTCATCAATAAAGAAGTTGTAACTTTTGAAGATCCACCACAGAGCAGAGAAGGAATAACACCTTGTTTCCAAGGTAGATCATATCCTATTGCAAATAAACTTTTTCAGTAGATGAATTATCAAGGCAAAGGATTAGGCCTACATGAACAGGGTATCTTGGAACCAGTGTAGATTGTTGTCAATCCTAAGCATCAAGGCCTTGGTTATTTGACAAGCAAGGGATATGAACATACATCCACAAAACTAGGGGCAACTTTGTCTCTAGAAAACATCAACATAGGGGGCACAAATAATCCTTATGATGAAACCAATGCCAATACTACAACCCGCCACATCATAAATCCTCATCCACCCATCACCCCATCCAAAAATTGGGACCAACATCAAAACAAAGACTTGAATCGAAGCATGAAGAAAATTATCAAAGAAAAATAAGCTAAGAAGCATATCGGACAAATCAAATATATATGGATACCAAAGAATACAAAGAAAGATTATCCCTATCAAACTCCATCAGTCAAAGAAACTATGGAGAAAAATTAAAAAGGGAAAAGTATCCATCAAAGATGTCCACAAAAGCGAAATCAGGCTTCTCAAGTGACATACAAAGTGTATCAAGCAGTTGGTCCTAATTCCATGCACACTTCCATATCCACCTATCATTGCTCATCTTCCCAGGTTTGGAGAGTCACAGGTTCCAAACTATCAACCAATCCCTCTACTATTCCTAAACACACTCCATCCATGCCTCCATGCATGATATCCAATTCTCATATTGACCAGGTATTGGCAACGACCCTTCATCATAAGGATTCAGAAGGCACTCTATCGCGATATGCGCACAAAGACAAACTTAACTCCAATGTTAGCAAAGAAGATCAGGGATCTCAAAAGTTGCATTCAAGTGCACATATCCTGGCAAAGTAGCTTATTCAAGAAGGATATTGATGGCACATCATGACAAAAGAATCAACATCAGCACCACCAGGTGATTCAACATCACCTTAAAATCTCTCAGAAAATAAAATATAAATATTAAAATCCAAAAAAATCATAAAAAGGATTGAAAATAGTAAAGATAAAAATCGTCGTCCAGAGAAAACTGCTTCGGTGGTGCTTTGGATAGGTACCATGATGAAAACCTGGCAAACAGGCATCATGTGTAGAATCGAGCATCTACATGTACCAGTTTAGTTGAAAGCATCTTATCGTATCCATAATAAAGCCATCATTTGAGCCATATTATCCATTCATCCATGAATCGTCTATCCAACCCATTACCATCTATCTACCTTATCTTCATCTTGATGAAATTTTGGGGCACACTTTACACATGCTTATGGTAAACATCTTGACATGGGTCATTTTCCTTGATCCTATCCTACCCAACGCTATCTGAGCCTTGAAGCACTATCCGAATTAGTATTCTTCTGTTTGAACACTCTTATCTTATTACAAGATAATCCATACCCATTCATCCAAGAATCCACCTATGGTCATTCAAACATTGCTAGACACTGGCGGCAGATATTTGCATCTCACTTCAAGAATAAATCTTGATCTATATCCTCCAACTTATGAAGTAATCTGAACATTGGAAAAACATGAAATCAAATTGGTCAAAGCATTTGTGAGGCAAAAAATCCAAATCACTAGCCCATGGCATATTTTGACAGGAAGATGTTCCTTACCAAGATTTATCTTTCATCGAACATCAATCTGAACAATAAATATTAGTTGCATCTAATGTGTACTTCAATGTCACATCAAAATCATGAAAACATTTTTTTTCCAAATCAAACTTCATCAATCTTGATCAATCGAATCCGATCATTTATCACCTTGTTTGACTTAACACACTTAGTCAAACTATCATCTTGTGTACGAGTTTACTCTAGGATAACACAAATTCCTTGGGTTTACAAGTTCATTATCATCACTCTGTTTGGCTTAACACACTTAGCCAAATTATCAAATCCATAATCACCTCATTTGGCTTAACACACCTAGCCAAATTATCTTTTTTGTACGAGTTTACTTTGGGATAACACAACTTCCATGAACTTATGAGTGCATTATCACTTTTTTTTTACTTAACACACTTAGTCAAACAATGAATTCATCAATCCAATCGATCAACATTAATTTTGGTTTTAAAAAAATCCCAAAACAGAGCACTGATATCATCACGTATCCATATCCAAATCGTCAAAATTATGTGAAAAATTAAAAAAATCAAAAAATCAAAAATCCAAAAAAAAAAATCAGAAAAGGGATTGAAAACAGTAAAGAAAAAAATCATCCTCTAGTGAAAACCACTTCGGTGGCGCTTTGGACAAGTACCTTGATGAAAAACTGGCAAACAGGCGTCAAGCATAAATAAGGCACTCTCTATCCACCAGGATCTGCATGGCTCGCTCATTCATTCCATCACATTCCATTTATCCTCCATACACCCATTTGCTCGCATCCATACCATAGCCTGAGTTGGTGTCCGTATCATATTCCACCATAGTACTACTTGGCATATTCCTAAGGTCAGTTTGTCATACCTTTATCGAAGTAGTCTTTCACACCACACTAGGGGTATGTTCCCACATGCATCGGATCAGATTCATCTATATTCTTTTAATCTTCTCAAATCACTACAAAAATCCAAAAACATTCAAAAAATTCATCAAAAATCCAAAAACATGTCGAAATATCAGAAAATCTTCAAAAATTTATCATTGAGTCTTGTCAATTTTTCACCCTGTCTAAACTACATCATCTCTAAGCTTGAACGTAGGCAAGACTAATCTATTGATCAGCTCCCGAGACCCCTAAGATAGGTCTTTAAGTTATTTTGTTCATCATAAATCTTGAAAATACAAAAAACATTTGTAAAACATCTCAAAATACCAAAAACAGCCTCAAATATCTGAAAATCCAAAATGGTGCATCCATTACATCTCGTTTTCACCCACGAGTTTTATCTCTCATAATAAAATCAATTGTCGCTTTCACCCTTTGATGAGTTAGTCAGAAGCAAGTCTAGCAGGTTCCAAAGTGAACACTTAATCATCAAAAGTCATGGATGTCTAAGTCAGTAAGCAAGCAAGTGGGTCAACTCAGAGTATCAATAGCTTATCACTCGAACCAACCTCACCAAAACCCTAATCACAACATGTCCTAGGATAAATCTTTCTTGCAATGGGCATAAGCATCAAGTACCCCTTAGTAGTTTAGCCTTGGCTAGCGGTATGAAGAACATTAGATTGTTTCTTTACTTTATCTGGTCTTTTTCACTTATCTTATTTTGCGCTCATTCCTAGGACCTCTCGATGATGCCTAAACAAAAAAAGTTTAGAGAGAAAGGAATGGGGCAATGATCATTATCTTTTTTATCTGTTGCACTTGTGGGATACACTTGTAAAATAACTTAGCCATATGTACTTTGTTGGTTTGTAGGGAGCATGTTTTAGGTATCTTTTTGACCACATAGGAAGGCTTTCTTTACTATGTTTTGGCTCGAGATGTTTAGAATGTTTAAACTACATCCTGAATAAAATATGCATGCTAAGTGCGAACAAGAATACTCCTATCTAATTGATGAGTCAAATTCCATCACACTAGGTACAACGCCATCTTGGTCCTTTATACCTTGATGCATCGTACCTATGTGTGTTATCAAACATAAATTAATTGACCCTTTAAAAATCCCAACTCCTAGTAAGCAATACATCATCATCATCAGTAATAATGTGAACTTGTGTGGATCCTCCTTCCATCATCTTCTTCTTCTTATTCTTCTATCTTTACTAACATTTGTATCTAAAATTAGTGTGTTGTATCAAAATATACACGAGGCTACCCATGTCCGATGACTGTCTATACATCATCAGAATTGTCTACATCAAATTATGTTTCATCCTCTGATCAATAGAACCACTCCTCTCGCATTTTATCGCGATCTCAATCAAAAAATTGAACATTTCCGCTCGATCTCTCGAGGGGGTAGTAGACCAGCATAATCCTTCTGCTGGGGCAACAGTGGGGCATCTAAAAAATTCAAGAAATGTTTTGAACTTTTGATCATAACAGTGTATTCTTTGAATCAATGCAACAAGTACATTGCTTCAAAGAAGGGCAAAATGTAGACACGTAAAATATACATGCATCTGATTTTGATCATATTAACATTGTTTCATCTTGAATCATACTCTCAGCTTATCAACACCTTTCATCCCTTAATTAAATAAATCATTATTTATTCAATTAGGTCTTTCTCCTCTGGTGATTAAATTAATCAATTTAATTTAATTAATCATCTTTCTCTATTCATTTAAATAATTCATGTTATTTAAATTAAATCTCTAAAGTCCTCTTATTAAATTGAATAAATTAAAACATTATTTAATTTAATCTAACATATTCCTCCTTAGTTAAATAAATCAAAATCATTTATTTAATTAACCCTTCCTCTTAATTTGATTTAAATCAATTCATAAATTTAAGTCTAAATTGTCACATCACCTAATTCTTCATTAAATTAATTAAAACCTTGATTAAACTAATCTTTCTCACTAAAATCCTCTAGAGAATGCAACTTGCATAATAAATCAATTACTTTGATTTATTTAAATCTCTATTTTCTCTCACAAAGCATCAAAAGGGAATATTCCCTCATTTGAATTCGAAAAGGCCAAATGGACTTGGTCCTTCCAACAAGGCATTCAATGCCTCTTACATGTCTTTGCCCTTGAGCCAAGTGACATTAACTCCATTTCTCTTTCCCTCTCACATGTCACATTCAAAATTCAAATTTTAATACAATGGCATTTATCATGCACATTGATCAAAATGTGCTCATTCCTCCTCCAATCACATGTGGACAAGTGGCCTCTTCTCATTGGTTGGTCTTTTATCCCACATTCATCCAAATCCCTCATTCTTCCAATTTGGGAATCTATAAATGAGAGACTCTTCCTCTCATTCTATCATCCATAATTTGAGTAAACTTACTATACTCAACTTCATCCTCATCCACAATCATATGAAAAGTTACTCTCTTCAAATTGAGAGCCAATTTTGCCCATTTTAATCAACCATTCATCACTTTTCAAGATTTGCAACAAGGTTATGCTCAAATCTCTTTGGAGATTTGACCATTTCTCCATCACATACCATTGCTACTTAGGAGTTTGGAAAGGGCCAATTAACATTTAATTGGCACCAATTCCCCCATAAGATCATCATGCTATTAGCTTAATTAGGATTTAGTTTAAATTTCAGTTTCTTATATTATGTTCTTCTTTCCTAATTTAGTTTTAATAGATAGATTTTATGGGGAATCTCTCATACTTGTTTGCATGCATATGATCTAACAACTAATGTGTTTTTTTTTCTCTTGTGCATTTGCAAGTTTAAGGGTTCACACAAGTTAAGGGGTGGTCTTAATATTTACATTAGTATTACAAAGTGAATTAGTGTATTTTGTGTCTAAGTAAGGGGTAGCTGGAAGTTCAATAGTTAGATCCTTTGAAATTCTCTTGTAGACATTGAAAAGGTTGTAAAAGGCATGTAAAAAGTGGAAAAATCATTTAGACAAGTTTAGTAGATGAAGATAGAGAAGAATCAAATAAGAAATACTCTTTTTTTTGTTGTTTCCTTATAAAACTCTGTGTTTTTTTTGTTATGTACAAACCCATATAGTCACCATTCGATGCAAGGCTTACATAACTGAGTTTTCAATCATGTTAGCTTCCTTTTGAATCATATTAGAAGAGTTCTCGTTTAGTAGGGAGGCAAATTAATTTGTTTTTCTGAAAACTGCTTTGGAGGTAGGCTTTCTCAGGGTTTTGTGAATGAAATGGAGTTTTAGAGGCCATTCCACTAGAATATAGTAAAGTAGGTTGTGTAATGGGCTTGTTAGGGCTGGAATTTTGTTTTCTTTCATTGCTAGATAGATTGGTAAGGAGGACAAAGTGCTAGCTCATGTTTGAAGGTTGGCAAGTTGTCTTGTCAATAGTGAAATCACTAGTTTTAGGATGGGACAGTAAGTTTATGGATTGATTGAGTGAAAATAACATAAGAAATGTTGATTTGGAGACTGGTTCTCAGTGTTCATGTAGGTCTTGAGATCAGGGGAGTCAAGTTTGGTGGACCTCCTTTGTAAAAGAAGCCTAATTAGGCCATATTAAGGTGAAGAAGGATAGTTTGGGATGTATCAATCCAAAACAATCTTACCTGTGATTTGACATGTTAAATAATAGTTTAATGGGTCCTCAAAAGTGTGCATACAAAGAAAATAAAAGATCTATAGATGGAGATATAGTTGAATAAGCATGTCTCCAAGGCTACAGGGATATAGTTGGTCTAACTAAGGAAATCACCTTAGGAGCTATTTGGTTCATTTCTAACTAGTTTGGAGTTGTTGATTGGATTCTAAAGCCACTATGTCATGCATCATATGTCAATTGTAAAATCATAGTCATGTGGTGATTTATGATAGTGTATGTTATTGGAATGGGTGTCTTGGCTTTGGTTTTAATTTTATTTCTATGAGAGGAAATTTTTCTCATGCTTGGGGAAGGAATATTGATATACTCCCATTTATTTATTAGATGATGGAGATGAGGTCTACTCTACTTTTATCTCACCTCTTTTGATGATATATTTTATGTATTTTTTAATTTCATACATTTATTAGTGGTATGGACCTTGATCTTGTGGTACTCAAAATACTCATTTTATTTTTACCATAAGGGTTTATGTTGATTATCATCAATTCTTTTTGTTAGGAGGAATGCGAACATGATGGATTTGATGATTTTTTCAAATACCACCTCCGCAAGAAATCCTAATGATTTATACTATCATTAATTATTTTCTTGTTTGAATTTACTAAAGGGGATGGTAATATTTGGGGGACTTATGTAATTTTCCCACATGTTTTTATTCAATGAATTCATCAAAAACTACACTTTTTTTCTTGCTAACAAACTTGGACTTCTACTTGAGCTTGATTTTTCTCACAGGAGTAAAATTTGACCAATTATCCTTTAGGAGTAAGTAGTTTTTTGATATGCATCCTTTTTGATGATCTCATCAAAGGTTGATAGGTATTTGCAAATGAAAATCCATCTCCAAATTAAGTTTTGTGATGATGATGTGAACCAATTAATTTTCCAAGATGTGTCAAGGAAATATACTTGCAAGGCTCCTATTGATGGCTGATAACACATGCAACATAGGTAGGGTATAAGTCACCTTACCTCTCCTGAAAAAGGTGAGTGGTTGTAGTACTAGTACGCTTCCAAGGTCTTGGGATTTAGGTCACAATCTTGCTATCTAGATGAGTGGTCAATGTGGCTATTTATGTGCAAGGGGCCTATTGGTTTTAAAATCAAACTATAAAAAAATGTGCATTCCTAAACTCAATCTAATCCTAACTTGAGAGGATTTTAATAAAATCTAAAAGATATATTAGGGGATGCAAGAGATCACAAATATATTAATCTTAATCAAGCCAATTTGTTCACTAGTAGAGAGACTTTTGATAAAATTTCAAATAAATTAAATTTGTGATGCACAATCCAATTAATTCATAGTGCCAAATTATAAGGGTGTTTCTCAAATTCCATGACAATATTTATTCATTTTTAGTTACCATGTTCATGCATAGCTAAAAAAATTAAACTTCAATGAAATTTTAGGAAAATACCATTTATCTCTTAGAAAAAAATAAATTAGATTAAGAAGAAGAATACCATTTGCATGTAGGAAGAAACTCAAATTGGTAGAACTAGATTAAATTTTATTATCCTCTTGAGTCAAAATATTTTGCAATCCCAACAAAAATCCACTAATAAATAAATCTATCCCTTCTAAGATTGACTACTATGAAAATACCTAACTATGAAAATGCAATGAAATAAAATCTTTATGAAAAATCTAATATTGCACCTCCACTCTAATTCTCCAACTTTTGGAACCTTGTAATGAGAGGAGAATTACAATAAATAGGAATACAAGGATACAATTCCCTCCAAAACAACATGCAAAACTCCTAGTGCACCTAACATGCAAGACCAGATAAATCGAGACTTTTTCAAAATAAACTATAGTTGACATGCAAAAAGGCTACAAAATATAACTCCAAATGTCTTTAGTTTCAACATAATGACTCCTTTTTTGATGAATAGAGAATAATAAGGTGGAATATTATTTATTTGAAATCACTTATTCACTTCTAAGTCTGTAGCCACTTATATTCCTTAAAAATTAGCTAGCACCTACCCTATCAGCTCTATACCTGATCCATCGGCCCATTCTTTTTCTAAACTTTTCCTTTTCAAAACTATTTTTTGTTCTTATTATGAATCTTTCCAATATTAGAACAATATCCTTGACCCATATAAGATCTTTTATATTCATTAACTTATCTAGGATACTCTCTTCTACTTCCTATGCCAAGGCTATGTCATTTTTTATCTGCTTCTCACAAGAATCCTTAATATCCTCCAAAATTTCTAGTCTATGTTGTCTTGCAACACAAGATTTGGACTGATTATGTTGATCCCAAAACTTTTAAAATTTAAATATTTTTCATACAATTATTTATTTATGTAGTTCATATAATATATAATTAAATCCATAAAATACCAACTAAAAAGGGTACTTCAACCCTTCTTTGTGTTTACCAGAGAATTTGAGGTGTATTTCCATAACCTATCTAGAAAATTCAATCAATATCAATTTTTTGTTAAAAAATCTGGAAAAAAAGTAAGGTGATTTGTCAAAACCATATATTCTAATGTATGTTGACTTGGGGAATTGAATCAAACATTGTCCCCATTCTTTAATTAAGGCCATAGCTTCCTTAGACATTTTGAACCCTCTATCCCTAGTGAGTTGATTGATAATTGGGTACAAGAAAGAATCATTGACCCTTTTCAAGTGTTTCTATGCTTCTTTTAGCTCCAATTGTGGATATAATTATCATATTTTTATCTATTTGAGAGCTTCTCCTCTGATTACAATAGTGGTAAATCCTAGGAAATTCCTAAATCTAGGTGCCAGATATACCACATAAGAAGATATGAAGAACTGTTTAGTATTACTTATTACAGTCAAATGAGAATGAATTTCATTTGACTTAATCTATCCCCAATCCAAGAAGACTTCTCCTTTTAATATGACACGGATAAAATGAAACATCCATGAATCATATATGTTCTTCATTCTTCTTTTCCAAAATATTTTCTTAATATGGTAATATGTCTCCCACATTTGAATAAAAATTTAACCTTGTGAGATTATGTGGAATCTTGGAAATATATTTCCTCTCATTCTTGATCCATCTTTTGTTGAGATTTCTAAGATTCCCATTTCTATCACTCTTATACACCCCAACTACTCTTTCTTTCGTTATCATTTTCAATTGAGTGTAGGGAGGTAAGTCAAATATTACCCTGATCATTGGTGTAGATAGGTTTGTTATCACAATGTTATAAAAGTAATACCACTTCTTATCTGATGGGTTATAATATTGAGCCACAACCAATATATTTTTTGTACATTGTATTGCCCCTTCAAAGGAGGCTACATGTGCTAACCCTAAATTAGAAATCTTTTGGGCCCTAGGAGATGTAAGGAAGCTAAGGTAGCGGAACAAATTATTACACTAATCTTGAGAGGAGGGTAATGCAAAAATTTACAAATCTTTACAAGAGTTAAAAAAAAATTAAAATAAATATCATGCATACCACAACATAGTGATTTACGTGGGGAAAACCTTTTCGGGACAAAAACCCCACACTCCAAAATTTGCCCAATATATTATTTAGAAATCATGAAGATTACAATATACTTGCAAAGCAAGCTTCTCACAGGAGTATCACCAACTGGGGATCTACAGGAAACATGAAATCTATCAGAATCTCAGAATACATCACAATACATAGCCATAATACAATTCCCTCATAAAATGGGGTTGCCTTCTAAGGAAATTGAAGCCAAAAAAAATCAGTTGTCAGATCTGAGACATAAAGATGAACGATCTAGATTTGCAATAATAAATATATTTATAAAATTTAGCTTTTGGGTGTGCTACCTCTGGACCCCTTGCAAGGGTATCCCTCGTACACCCCATGTTGACGTGTCAACATTAACTTATGTAATTGCAAGGTTGAGACACATTTACCAACAAGAGAGGCACCTTGGGAAAATATTTCTTCTTTGTAAACCTCCATGTTAATATTCCCTAGTTTTGTATCTATGTTATTCATTATCTTAGAAGTGAACCTTGACACACTTGGGAATACTTGAAACTTGTACTTCATGATGATAGGAATTTTGTCAGCTTTATATCTTTTCTATTTTCTCGCTCCTTTATCATCCTAGAACACTTCCTCTCCAATAGTATATTCACTAATATTCAACATCTTTAAGAACCCACTTGGTAATTGTATTTTGGTAAATTTCTATTATTTCATTTGCATTCTTCTATTTGAGGAGAGTTTGAGCCAATACTAGATATAGATTCTTTCCATAAATAAACTGATACTAATAGTCCGAGTAGTCTCCACAACCCTGTAAATTTATTTAAGATATCCAATCAAGGTTTGAAGCCCTGATAGGACATTGGTTATCATGTGGTGGGAAGTAGAACTATAGGTGGATAAGGGTCATATAGACCCTTCGAGTGAAGGTCTACTTATGACTAAAAAGCTTGCGAGGTATTTTTTCATGTTACATGTTGCTCCATTGAGGATTGGTATCACAATTAGACATCAAAACTTGCTCAAAATGTTTGATCAGGGTTGGAAACTCCAAGTGGATATTGACAATTCTATGACATAATATTTTAAAAAAGTCTAATCAGGACTAAAATTACCACTCAGACCCTTAGAAGTCAATGTCGGATTCAGAAACAAATGTTATAATTTGGACACTTTTCAAGCATGTCTCATCAGGTTTCGGGAACTCGAAGGGATATATGGCATACATAATAACTGAGAACTAGAATTCCGATTGGATCTATAAAACCAATGAATCTTCATATTTCTTAGTGGGAATCAAAACCAAGCAGGGATTAGGGACTCTTTCTCTTGAATTCCATGGAGTTAAATGAGATCTAAAATCTTGAATGACTAGTCAAATTTTTCCTAATCCCAAATTAGTTATGAGAAGGAGAAACCAAGAAATCAAGATCCCAAATAGTTAGAGTAACAAGGGCCAAAGGATCAAAAGAAAACCAAAACCTAAAATACCAAGGGTACTACAAAACCCTACCACCTAGCACATTGTCTGAAATAAGGGCATGAACCCAAAACAAGGGCATGAAACCAAAATGAGGTCATAGACCAAAAAAACAAAAAATAATGAACAAAGCCCAAACAAAAAAAAAATCAATGGAAAAATAAGAAACGATAAAAAAATATAAAAAACAACACAAACAACCTAGAAAATGATGATGAAGGTCAACGACCATGGTTAGAGAATAAAGGAATTGGTTCTCTTTTCTTCAAATTGCAAAATCTAGTCGGTTTGGGAGGTTGCATGGGAAATTCAATAGGTGAGCTAAGTATTCAATTCACACAATAAATTGATTAATATCTCAGAAATTCCTAAAAGAATTCCTACATACAGGTGAGAAATCCACCATTAATTTGGTAGACGGAGTAGGACCACGAGATGGAAAGAAACCTTGAAACCAAAAATAAGAAAGGTCCAAAATATGCTCAAAAACTCAAACTCCAATTGAGTCCAAGAAAGGGGAAAATAAAATAAGGGCGAGAGTGGGAATACTGTAGACACTAAAAAATTTCCTAAATGATATCATGCACCCGAATCAGATATACTAACATAATTTCCTCTCAAAACACATCCTCTTTTTGCTTAATTGATTAAATTAGACTAACTATTTAATTAATTATGTCATTTGTATCTATTAACCTAATTCATCAAATTTGGTTAATTCACCCCCTCTCATGCTAACATTTCATCTCATTAAATTAAATAAATCAAAGTATTTAATTTAATTTCCTAAGTCTTCCCATTTAATTAAATAACCTAGGTTATTTAATTAAATGTCATTTCACCTTTTTCCCATTCATTAAATCATTTAATTTAATGAATATCACTTTATTCTTCTAATTCCTCTAATTGCAAGATTAAACCTTGTTTAATTAGAAATTATCTAATTAATCTAATTCCTCCCACTTGCAAGGTAATATTCCCATAGAATATTCCCTCCCCTTTTGCACAATAAAACTTTATTTTAATTAGCAAAATATCTTTTTCCCTCACCTATGAATATTCCAAAGAATATTATTTCTCTCCAATCATTTAAAAAATGGAATGCTCTCACTTAACTTCAAATGCAAGTTAGCTTGTGACTTCTTGGGCAAGTTAACTTTTGACCTCCTATACAAGTCAAAGGTGTTCTTGTTTGGAAGGAATGAGAAGCCTTGATTAAATCTCATCTTGCATTCCACCCATTGATGAGAATCCATGATTCATGCCTCCTATTTCCTCCATCCTTGACCATTGGTTATCTTTTTCAATCTCAACCCTCCATTTCTCATTTGATTTCCTATAAATAGGTCACTATTTGGAGACAAATGGATCCATATTTCAATTTGAAAACTCATGTTGTTGAAATCACTCACACTCACACTCATACTTTGCATACATTTAGCATGTTTTAGTTTAAATTAGTTGCATAATAGCGTAGCTTCCATTAATGGCTTCCATGCATCCATTTAGCTAATTAGAGAATTAGGGTTTGAATATTTTTAGTTTAAATCTCATTTAGATTAGCTTAGCAATTGCATATCTCCATATTTTAGCATAAAATAATGGTAGATTAACTCTTGCATCATATTCATTTTAGCATAAATAATGTTTTCATCCATATATCATAATAATTTCATCGATTCTCTTCAATAAAATTTATTGAAACAAGCTCATTGATCATGGGATTGGGAAAGGGTCATTGTTCCACATCAACACAATACCAATTCCAAAATGGGATAAGTTTCAGATGGATTAGAGTAGAAATTTTAATGTTTTCTTAGTTTAGAATGCTTTGTTTCAATAAATGTTTAGTTCAACTTTCATTTGAATGATCTTGTTTGAGATTGAGTATTAGTGGCTTCTTTATGCTTTGATTCTTCATGGATCAAGTGTAATCGATCCATACTAATTTGCTCGGTTGAAATTCTAGCGCCAGGAGGGAAAATCAATCAAATTTAATCAATTTCTATCTCAAATTCCATTCATTTTTTATTTTTGAAGGAAAGAGCGATGCCCAACTTAATTTTAGTGATGCTTTTACAAGACATCACCATATAGTGATGCTATCATCATTTCAAATTGTGACGCCTATTAAATGCATCGACGTTGATTAAACAAATGAAACTAATATAATATAGAGGTGTCAAAGATTTACAAATGGCAATTCCCAATCACATAGCGATTCTATTGTGTTCTCTATTTTTTTTGTAGAGCGACACCCTTGTTCACCAGAGTGACAATATCATGAATAGTGATGACCAACTTTGGTAAGAAGTTTAATGATTAGTTTTCAACATGTGTTTTAATTTTTTGAGTCATCAGATTACTAACATGCCTCTAACATTGTTCTAGTTGTTAGACTAACACAGTTTTGTAGGATTGGACAACATGAAGCTAAAGTGAAGAAGCATTCTCATCTTAATATTTTATGATTGTAACAATAATTTGATGCTTTGGGGAAATTATAACCCAATTTCTTATGATTTTTACTTTCTGTTCTAGGATCTCACTAAATTTCATTTGGGTTTAAAATGAATGCTCAAATGAGACTAAAATTGAACCCTTGTCTCATTATTGTGTTTTAGATTTTAAAATTGAACAAGACAACTTAACATTTCATTTGGTGCATAAAATGAACTATGCAATTCTCTCGTGCCACTCAACGATCTTCAGAAAAAAAACATTCCTTAACATTTTTTTAATCACCTACATATTTCAATTTGGATTAAAAATTAACCCCTTTCTAGTGTATGGAAAAGGTGTGGTGTGTGTTCTCTCTCTATTTTACACAAACTAGGATGATCGAACTACAAACATACTTCCTTGCTATTGTTTATCTTTAGAGGGCCTACCTCCCCACTTCAAAAGGAGGGAACGACCCAAGTAGTCACGAGCTAAAGCCAAGCTCTTCCAAGTCACTATATAAAAAAGTGTTTGTGACTAAACTCATAAACAACAAGTGTAGATATGTCATACTGACAAGTGTCACCTTTAGTACCCACGTGGTTTTGGCAAAAAAAGGGTAGCCAATTGAGAGGGGGGGTGAATCATTTGTCACAAAATTTCAAACTTATTAAACTTATTAACCCTTATTCTTAGATCTGATTAATTACAGTGAAATCATGAATAAACAACACATCAAAAACACCCATAACACCAAGATTTTTGCGTGGAAACCCTGTTAGGGGAAAAACCACTATGGAGGTTAATCCACAAGTTATACCCTATTATAAGTATAAGAAGAATAAATGAGGAATGCACATGCATTCAGGCACACTACCTAGAGCTCATTGCTCAAAGGAAGACTCACGGTCTTATAGAAACATTCAGATTAAATACATCTAAAGAATTTGAACTGAGAAAGTAGCATCTACTAATGCTTAAGTATAGTTTTTCTTAAGCACATGAACACTTCTTCACTCTTCTTCACTCTTCTTCACACTCTGATTTTCCTTCAAATGATCTAAACCTTTTTCACACATAGCACTCATACACTTCGCATCACACATACATCTCAAATGAAGAAACAATCACTTATATATATCCGCAACAAGAAATTACATTGCTATATGTCGACTGCAACAAAATAATAGAATGAATGCAAACTATCAGCCCAAAATAATAAAGATTATCAATGTGAATCAAACAAGGTCGACCACAACATAGTAGAGACCTAAAACAATGTCCTCGAACACAAAACACCTTCAAAGATTCTTCCTCAAAGATCCACAACACGCTTCAAACACCTTGTTGGCCATGAACATGAAAAACATGAATAGGTAAGAGAAAATTTCAGATCGCGAGTACAATGATCAATGTGGACATGCAACATAGATAGAACATGATCTAGAAAAATCCATGAACACCATAGGAACATACACAACAACTCAGATTACTAGAATTACATTATCTTCTTCCATGAACACCATTTACAGTAATAGAATAATTGTCGGAACACAGAAACTCATAGCTTGCTCAAATCTTCATGCACACCTCTGAAAATTTTGATGAATAAAATAGATAGGTTTTAAAAAAAACCATTTAATCTGCAACTTCTCACCAACATACTGAATTTTCCATCATACAGACATTCACTGCTTCATAGATAAACTGTAATATATTTTATTACAATTTTCTCAATATCCTCGACATATACAGTCTTAAGGAATTTTTTGCTAATAGTGTTGACATCAATGACAACCACATATAAGCATCTCAACCACAACATCCAACAATCTCCCCCTTTGGCATTGATGGAAACACATTATGTGAAAAAAACCATCAACGTGACTAACTCCAACACTTACTCCCCCTTAGGTTCTGGCTCTTTTCTCATGACTTCTTCACATTGCTCTTCTCCTCCTTAGTTCTTTCAAATATTTTCACATTAATATTTTGTTGAATCTCTCTTGTAAAAAATTGTCCTTGATGACAATATATGGTACTCTGGCATCTTGATGGTTACTCACTCAGTTGATCTTCTCTCCTAATTGGTATATTTACTTCACTATTGTTACTATATATGGTGGTACTGATAACTTAACTCCATGTGCAGATCTCAGTTGAGGCATTCTGGTTACAGGTTCTATGTTCCATTGTTCAAGTGACATGTTTCTGATTTGATAATTTGTGCTTCAGTGTTTCACTTGATTACATGTGTTTGGCATGTTCAGTTTTACTACAGGTTGATTAATTATGGCTCGATTAGTTACAAGCATCTTGAAATTGAAATATGTTCTTGATATTCGTCAAAGGTATATTTCTCTATTTTCAATCAGTGGCATGGGTATGAGGAATAATTTCTTAATGTTTTGAGCACTCGATATTTAATTTTTCGCATATTATAGGGGTTTGATCATTATTGTGTTTATGGCTTTGAGATACACTTTGATCATTCCTTCTCATTTCATATTTGGTAATTGACATGGGAGGATGGATTTGTGAGCCTTTCATGAAATCAGTCTTTATCTCTTCACAAGGTTTTGGATACTATTTGACACATTATATAGCATTGGTTATAATGAGGTGGCTATCATTTTTGTTTTTAATTGATATCTCTTGGCATTGAAATTTATGTTTGGCTCACTATGGGAATGCATATTATATTGCATTTTGGTTAATATTGGCATTTTTACAAGGCTTAAAAGCTGACAACAAGTAAAGGCATTGGTTAATATGTTAAAGTCATATTGGATGTGACCAAACCTCATTCATTGGGAATTTGGCATGTGATGAGTAATGTGGTCATATCAATACTCTTCAAAGGTTTTCTTGGTCGATATTTTCACACTGTCTAAATCAGTCAAATGTTATAATATCTGTCAGCATGCAAGTCATTGATCTTCCCCGGATTTGAAAAGGTATTATGATATTGATTTTTGTCAACATGATTCTCTTTGAACTGCTCACAGATTTCAAAGAGTATTATGAGTTTGTTGATCACTGTCCTTTCGGATTCCAAATGCTATCACATTTTGCAAAGGATTTCATTTTGTTTTCCTTGGACGTTTAGGGAAAATTGTTTATCATTCTCATTGTTTAGATTTTTGGAACCCTTCACTGGCCGCCACCATGGAATCTTGTCCTCAGTCGTTTCTCTGCACTCTTTGGCATTCTGATCTTGGACAATGTGTGGGGGAGATGAGAGGACCATTACAATGGTTTTTCTGTGTGTCTGCTTCCTTCCATCAGATGGAAGCTCGAATGGGGAAAGAGCTTGGGCTGCTCAGTCACTTCACAGATCTGGTAAATCTCTCATGGGAAATACATTTTAGGTCTTCACAAGTACTCATTTATTTATTTTTGCAAAACCGTTACCCTTTCAGTCAAGGTTAATAAGGGATAAGTGTTTGTTTCTGTATGAAATTTGAAGATTTTTTTTATTCTTTTCTCAGTCAAAATTATAATGAATTTTGCATGCCTAGAATCACATTTGTAATAGTGTTACCATATCAAATTTAAGGAATGGCATTTTTGGGTAGTGGGTATTTGTGAAGCCTAAAGAATCTTCTCAGCTTCACTCTTAGAGTCATTGGTAACTATTCTTAAATTATTTATTTTATGATTTCAATTTCACAACATAATGATTTCGGTTATTGAGCATTATTGTTTCAGCTACTTATAAATTGCAGCTACTATAATGGGTATTTTTCATGGAATATCCTCTCTGCTTCATTTGGTTTCATGGGTAATTTCTCTTTGGGTACATTCTTTATGAGGTTTCATTTTCTCAAAATAAACTTTCAGCTAATTCTTATGGAGTTTCTTTTTAGTGGTTATTAGTTATGTGCTCATGCATGCTTGATACTGTTTGGTCAAGCTTTGCCCTTGCAGGCTGCTCGACGGGATAGGGTTTTGTCACTTCTATTTTACATACTAATTTTTATTGTCATACCTAGAGGAAATATTCTACAAAAATTAACTCTATATTACCTTAACAATAACTTGTCAAAGATGTAAAAACAATGAAAAAGGTCACCTCCTCCCTTTGTCTGGTAAAAACAGTTTCAGTTGTAACCGAAAGTTGCAAATTATGATGTAATCTATAAATTGTTGAAAATAGAGAGATTAGGGCTTAATAATCTTCGATAAACCTAAAAATTAAAAAGGGCAGTTCTATTTAGTGTGGAAATGGGGTAATTATTCTTTGTTGCTGAAAAATTGGAAAACAGAGTGTGTTAACTATTTTGTAATTGTATCATGAAAGATTGAAAAATAGTGTGTGAGAAATAGAAAGAAACAACACACCACTATAATACAGTTTGATGAGAAGTTGTATTGAGACTATAACTAGATTTTCCTCAATCTGTATTGAGGCATGATAATGGATCGAACTCTAAAGAGTCATTCTTGACTCTTGAGAATTCTATGCATTGTCTGTCAAGAGGCACTTGATAGAAATCAGGGAAATAGAGAGATCCTCTGTATCATTGTATGTTCTATTGAAAAATAGAAAAGGGGTTGGTGCTCCTTGAGATTGGTGTCTCTAAACAGAGGGGTTGGTGCTCCTTAAGTCGGTGCTCAGAAATCAGCCAATGAGGCATTGCCAAAATAATTATTGAAATGAAAGCTTGAAAAAGGTAGCAGGTTTAGGAGTGATTTTTCTACCCCAGGAGGGTTTTCCACTCGACATATCTTGTGTTTATTTGAGTTTCTGTTATTCATTTGGTTCAGTGTTTTATTGCTTTAAAATGATATGTTTCACTATTCTCAATTTAGTTTATGTGATTGCATACAATACATGAATAATTCTATCATTGATAAATGAGAGCATATCTGGTTTATGTCAGATTCAGTTAAATTTGGTAAAGAAGTTAATAACACTGATTCACCCCCCCCTCTCAGTGTCTTTTCACTCCAACATCTTCTCCCACTTTGACATCAATGATAAAGATACACCAGCTCTGAACCACATATCTAAATCATCTGACTACTCCCCCTGAGTAGCAGCCACCATAACATCAATCTGAATCAAGATATGACTGTGAAATGTGTGGATTGACGCAAATACTATGCATCTTAGTTCTAATTTGGAGGGGTAATCACCCCTAACTTCCCTTTGAGATACTCAAAAGTATCCTTAGGAAATGGCTTAGTAAAGATGTCCGCAATTTGTTCCTTAGTAGGCACATACTCTAATCTGACTTCCTTATCACTCACCTTATCTCTCAAAAAGTGAAACTTGATAGATATATGCTTGGTCTTTGAATGCAACACTGTATTCTTAGAAATGTTTATAGCACTTGAATTATCACTGAATATGGAAATAGTTTCATCATACACAACTTTGATATCTTTCAACATCTACTTCATCCACAATACTTGAGTACAATCATTAGCAACAATAATGTATTTTGCCTCTGCAGTAGACAAAGAAACGACATTCCGCTTTTTACTTTAACCATGAAATCAATTTCTTTCCCAAGAAAAATGCATCACCACTAGTACTTTTCTTGTCATTCACACCTCCTGCCCAATCATCATTAGTAAAGGCACTCAAAGTAAGATCACCATCTTTAGGATACCACAGGCCAAAATCAATTATTCCCTTTAAGTATCTAAAAATTCTCTTCACAGTAGTCATATGAGACTCCTTAGGATCGACTTTAAATATAGCAAAAATGCATACAAAATTCATGATATCAGGTCTAGATTGAGTCAAATAAAGAAATCCACCAATCATTTATCTATATCTAGTCTGATTTGCCTTCGGAGAATCATCATCTGTTGTCAACTTACATTTGGTCACCATGGGTGTACCAACTAGATTTGAATCTTCCATACCAAACTTCTTTAACAATTCTCTCACATACTTGGACTGAGATATAAAGATCCCTTTATCTAAGTGAGTAATTTTCAATCCTAAAAATAATTTCAACTCTCCAATCATTCACATCTCAAACTCATTCTGCATCTCATTAGCAAAATTCATGCACAAACCAACATCCCCTCCAAAAATGATATCATCAACAAAGACTTCCACAAACAAATCTTTATCATTATCAATCTTGAAATATAAATTACTATCAGAAGTACCTTTGTTAAATCCAAGCTTCAACAAATACTTATCCAATATGGCATACCAAGCTCTAGGGGCTTGCTTGAGTCCATACAATTATTTCTTCAACTGACACACCATATCTCCCTGATCAGTTAATTAAAATCCATCAGGTTTCTCAATAAACACCTCTTCTTCCAATTCACCATTTAGAAAAGCAGACTTGACATCCATCTGATAGACTTTGTACATTTTGTAAGAAACATAAGAAAGAAATAGTCTCACAACTTTAATTCTAGCAACAGGAGAAAATTTTTCTTCAAATTCAATTCCCTCCATCTGAGAGTATCCTTTGCATACCAGTCTTGCTTTATTTCTGATAACTTCACCTTTTTCATTCAACTTGTTTCTAAATACCCATTTAGTTCCAATTACATTTTTGTCTTTAGGTCTTGGAACAAGAATCCATGTATTATTCTTCTCAATTTGTTGTAGTTCTTCTTTCATTGCTTCAATCCAATGTTCATCTTTGCATGCTTCATTGACATTACTTGGCTTAGTCTTTAAAATCAAACAATATTCTTCTACAATTATTCTCCTAATCTAGACACCTTTGTTCTTATCACCTATAATCTGATTTTTTGAATGATTTAATCTCACATACCATGGAGTCTTAGAATGTTCTTGAATTTTAGGCTCTTGTGATCTCTCTTATGTACTTTCACTAGTCTCTCCTTCTTGATCTTCTTGATTCACCGGAATGATCTGAACTTGATTTGAAGTCTAACTCTTGTTTGTATTGTCATTCCGATCATCAGAATCATATCCATGGGTTCTGGAGGGTCTAGGAATGTCTTCATCAACTTTAACATTTGCAATTTCAACCATTTTCATCAATATCTTGTTATAGCACCGGTAGGCCTTACTCTTAGTAGAATAATCAAAAATATTCCTTCATCACTTCTAGCATCAAACTTTCCTATATCTTCATCTCTTTTGATATAGCATTTACTCCCAAATATTTTGAAATATATAATAGTAGTCTTATGACCAAACCATAGCTCAAAATGAGTCTTACCAGTATTACCTTTTATTTGTACCCAGTTGAGGATATAAACAACAATACTCACATCTTCTCTCCAATAGATATGAGGGACATTTCCTTCCAGCATCATAATTCTAGTAGCATATTGAACTTTCCTATTCTTTCTTTCCACAAATCCATTTTTTTGAGGGGTCCACGGTGGAGATAAGTGTCTCTTTATTCCATGTTCTTCACAAAAAGAATTAAACTCACCAGAAGTGATTTCACCACCTCTATCTAATCTTAGACACTTAATCTTCAGATTTATCTTTGTCTCAACCATAGCCTTAAAGATCTTGAACTTTTATAGAGCTTCATATGTTTCCCTTAAGAAAGTAACCCACATCATTCAAAGGGTTATCATCAATAAGCAACATGAAATACCTGTGAGCTTGTAGAATTCTAATTCTAGCAAAACCACACAAGTCACTATGCACAAGCTCTCCAACAATTCATCTGAACAATATTGTTTTCTCCAAAATGAAATTCTAGTTTACTTTCCTAACTGACATTCTTTGCATATGGCATTAGTAGGCTTTACCAACTTAGGAAGATCTCTCACTGCCTAAGAAGAACTTATCTTGATAATATTGTCAAAGTTTACATGACACATTCTTCTATACCACAACCAACTTTCATCAACTTGATCAATCAGACAACTTTTACTAGCAAAATTTAGATGAAAGATGTTACCTTTTTTTTTAGTACCTAAAGCAATCATATTTCCAGAACTTCCCAATATGCTACACTTTCTATCATTGAATTGAAGATTGCATCCCTTATCAACCATCTGTCCAACACTCAAGATATTATGCTTCAAACCTTCAACATAAAGAACATCATCTGTATTATTCTTACCATCAAAAGAAATACATCCTTTGCCATGAATTATACCACCATTGTTATCACCAAATCTTACAGCACCACCATCATACTTCTCCGAGCTTACAAATTTTCTTTTATCACCTATCATGTGATGTGAACATCGATTTTCAATTACCCATTCATCTCTTTCTTCAACTCGAGTAGCTAGGCATTTCTCCAAATTTGTATAACTAGAAGATTCAGTAGACACAGGATTATTTTCCTTGATAGTAATAAATATAAACTCATCTTCACTTACATACCCTTTGTCAGATTCATCATCTGTCACACCTTCATCAACAACATAGTAACACTTATTTTGAAATTTAGGCTTGTAAGGTCTTGGATTGGGAACTCTTTCTGGACACCTTGATGCAAAATGACCTATCTTATTGCAAGAAAAATATTGAATAGGAAATTTTCCTTTATACTTACCTTCTCCTCTGGCTTCTCTTTTGGTAATAAGTGCATCAAGCTCATTTAGTTATCTTTCTTATTTTTCAATCTATCTCATTTCTTCCTCATACCTTAATTCCTTTCTAGAAGAAATTTCACCCATATCATATCTCTGCTTGTCTCTCCCAGAAGTAGTAGCTTTGTATGCAGATTCTACTTTAAGAAGGGCATCACTGAATTCACTCAACTCAAAAGTAGTAAGTTTACCAATCAACATATCTCTAGTTACATTTTTCATAGTCCATAGCTCATCAATAGTTGTAGCTTTAACTTTGTATGCAATAGGCAAGGATCTAACAACTTTAGCAACAATATCTGATTCATCTAGTTTTCCACCAACACACAAGTTCATTCACTCTTTGCATGAAAGTAGTAATACTCCCATCATCACTCATTTTCAAAAATTTATATTTCCCTTTCAGACTTTGTAGCTTAGCAATCTTTACATTAGCATCACCTTCATACAAGTTTTCCAAATTTTTCCAAATCTCATAAGTAGTCTTTAGCTCCATAAAAATTGTCATCTCAGAATCAGTCAAAGCACTCAACAATGCTTCCTTAGCCCCGATGCTATATTCAACATCCCTAATCTCACCAGTAGTAGTAGGACCATTATGAGGAATAACATACCTATTACTTGTAATGTTCTAGTAGGATTCACCAATGCATCTCAGATGACACTCCATTCGAGTTTTCCACAGAGAATAGTTTGTTCCATCAAATCTCAGACTATCCTTCTTGTATGTAACCATCCCGGATCACCTCAAGTTGTTAAACTTCTTCCAAGGAACCTACTCTAATACCAATATTTGGCAACACAAGGGCAGACAACTAAGAGGGGGGTGAATAAGTTGTCACAAAATTTCAAACTTATTAAACTTATTAACCCTTATTCTTAGATTTTATTAATAACAGTGAAAGCATGAATCAACAACATATCAAAAACACACATAACACCAAGATTTTTGTGTGGAAACCCTATTAGGGGAAAACTACAATGGAGGTTAATCCACAAGTTATACCCTATTAAAAGTATAGGAAGAATAAATAAGGAATGCACATGCATTCAGGCACACTGCCTAGATCTCACTGCTCAAAGGAAGACTCAATATGTTACATAAACATTCAGATTAAATCCATTTGAAAAATTTGAACTAAGAAAGTAGCATCTGCTAATGCCTGAGTACAGTTTCAGTTAAGCACATGAACACTTCTTCACTCTTCTTCACTCTTCTTCACACTCTACTCTACCTTCAAATGATCTGAACCTTTTTTGCACATAACACTCTCACACTTCGCATCACACATACATCTCAAATGAAGAAAAAATCACTTATATATATCCGCAACAAGAAATTACATCGCTATATGTTGGCTTCAACAAAATAATAAAATGAATGCAAACTATCGGCCCAAAACAATAAAGATGATCAATGTGAATCAACCAAGGTTGGCCACAACATAGTAAAGACCCAAAAAAATGTCCTCAAACACAAGACACCTTCAAATATTCTTCCTCGAAGATCCACAACATGCTTCAAACACCTTGTCGGATATGAACACGAAAAACATGAACATGCAAGAGAAAATCTCGGATGGAAAGCATAATGATCAATGTAGATGTGCAACACAGATAGAACATGATTTGGAAATATCCATGAACACCACAGGACCATACGCAATAATAAAAATTACCATAATTACATTATCTTCTTCCATGAACACCATTTAAAGTAACAAAATAACTATTGGAACACAAAAAATCATAGCTTGCTCAAATCTTCATGCACACCTTTGAAAATTTTGGTGAATAAACTAGATAGGTTTGTAAACAAACCCTTTAATCCAAAACTTCTCACCATCAACATACCAAATTTTCCATCATGCAGATCTTCACTACTTCATAGACAAACTGTAACATATTTTATTACAATTTTCTCAATATCCTCGACATATACAATCTTAAATAATTTTATGTTAATAGTGTTGACATCAATGACAACCACATATCAGCAACTCAACCACAACATCCAACATGTCGTACGTCAAAATCTATTCTTAGGAAGAGACTAGGAGGCCTCTTGATTCTCCATAATCTTGAGCTAATCTTTCCACGTATATGGCCACCTTGAATGAAATCCCTTATTAAGAACCATTGTTTAGAATCAAAAATCCTTAATACTTTTTGGTGCAAGAACGGTCGTTCTGAAGCCACCCCACATTTGTACTATTCATTTTTTAAACAAAAAAATCCTTAGGATCTTAGGATCTTCAGGATTTTGAGATTTGGTGGTACTGAGAAGTGTGTTCCCATGGAGGGGATCCGATGTCACCAAATCTCTAACTATTCGCAATGTCTTAGTGTTTGGAGAAATCTGAGTGGGGACTCAACAAGTATGGCCATTTCAACCTAGGATTGTAAATGATTGTGAGTTAGTTTAATACCTTTCTTGGATCTAAAACATTGAAAAAAAACATTCACGATCTTCCTCAAAAATTTCAAACACTTTGACCTACATATGGACACCTTTTGAAAAAGCCTTGATGATGTAGGAGCATCCCATGCGAATGAGCAATCAACATCAACCAAAAAGAAAAATGGACGTTTAGTTTTTTTATGTATGTTTGAATTTTGGTGTGGGATTATGTGGTTGGAAATTAATGTTTGATAGCTTCAATTGATTAAATGTTGATTAAATTAATTTTGCAATATATAACATTTGAATGTGACGAGTTTGCATAGTGAAATAAAGCCAAGATTGCAATTTTAATGCAATAAATTGATAAAAATGCCACAAAAATCATAGAGGGCATGGTAAATTGAAGGAATATTATTTTAAAAACTCCCCATAATTATCCCTAAAAATTAGAAGTTGAGGAGGTGGGTATCCAAGCATGCTTTTTGCATTTTTCCTTTTTAAGAGATAAGGAAGGAGTGGGTAATTGTAAATCCAATCTTTATTGAAGAGTTATGAAAAATAATTTATGAGGATTTTATTCTTGGCTTTTTGGAGGTTATGGTGCAGCCAAGAAGGTGGGTGTACCTATTACTAATTTTTAGTCTCTAGCTCAAATTAGTGAAGTTTTATTAAGCAGTTCTTAAAATGGGGTAAGAAAGTTTTGACACTTGAGCAAATCATATGAGAAAACTAGAAATTCAAAGATCTACCAAGGTGTTGAAGTTAAAATTTTTCTATAATTCATATTTCAAGCATCTTGTTGCTATTATTCATGATTACAAAACATACACATCAAATAGTTCATCTAGTTATTTCATATTATGTGCTGAGTCACAAATGTAGATACATAAGTCATTATATGATACGAATTAATTGATATATTCGAAAGAAATGTTTTGGAAGTCCCACACAAGCCATGGGAGTAATTGAACTTGAATAGATACAAAATAGAAAGAAGATATAAGAGAAGAAATGCATAAAATGAGATATGGGACCCATCATTTCTTGGTGAATGATGAATCCCGTTGTTGAAGATCACCCCAACGTCGTTGAGTTGTCCAGTTGCTCCTCTAGGAGAGAAAACTGCAAGGGTGAAAAGATATGTTAGAGCTTGGGTTGCATACAAATCCTATGCATCTCTAATTAAGAAGATACTTGTTATCTTATAAATGATCAAGCAAAAGAAAAATGAATAGTTGTATGCAAGAAAGCCAAATCATCTAATGGAAGTCAAAACATCAGGAGAGCATTCAATTTCACTATTTTCTCTAACTAGTTTGATCATTGTGTAGGTACAGGTTCATAATTTCATGTTTCATCTTGTTTGACTTTTCAGCATGTGGAGGAAATGCGGCTCCCACAAGGGTTGAGACCATCTTGTTAAAAGTTACCATCATTATCTTATTTGCAACCATTATCTACAAATTCCATCAAAAGAATGCAGACCAATAATTCCTTGACCTTTCAAGCATATACAATAAATTTAGGACATTAATTATTCAAAATAACAACAATTAAACACAATACAAATCTCCATGAACAATCTAAATGAGAAGTTGCTATCTACAGAACATTGTGTATGTACCTCAAGGTATGCCATATAAATTGGATAGCAAAAAAATACAATGAAAATCAGTTTTTAGCATGCAATAGCACAAGATAGAAGGTAAATGCATCATGGAGGGTAGTCAGAATCATGAAGGGAAACCCATGCATTTACAACCTTAAGTAGGTTTTGCACAATCCAAACACAGGAAACACACCAAATGAAGATACATTGAGAAGATCATGTAGAGCTTCAGATCTAATAATGAAGGGAGTGTCATCTTAGTTAAGGTAGTTTTTGCAATTAAGGTACAATATGGTGAGTCAAGACAACCATAAAAAAACCATGTGTCAATGCAATAGTTGTGAGAAAATTGGAAACTATCCAATTATAGGTCTTGCATATATCCTGTAGAGTTATTAAAACATGAAAGTGTTAGATTTAGAATCAGAAATGAAATCAATCAGAAAATGCAACATATAAGACAATGAACACAACTAGATACCCTAGGAAAACCCTCCTACTCGAGGGAGAAAACCCCAACAAATATATCTCTTATATATTGAAGGAATAAGAGCAGAAATATTCTTACAACTTAGGCCCAACACAACACCGAATTTGATACAATGAATAATGGCACCTCTCCTAGATGCAAAGATACAAATGAATATGTTTCTCCTTGAAATCGGTTTGTTTCTACAAAATGATGATCTGCTGCTACAAGATGATGATTTGCTGCTACAAGATGATGGTCTATTGCTCAAGTATGAAATTCTTCTAGGAATGTGAATTATGATGAATGAACTTGATGATCAAATGAATGACCATAACCTTGTATTTATACAAAACTAGGTGACTCTTCATTTGGGTTGGCCTCTTTTAAGAAACATGGTGACTCTTCATAAAATTATTATATATAGCAATTCCGACTTGCCTTGGTATTATTTATCCATCATTTTGAAATTTAAGAGAAAGATATCTCCCACTACTATAACATCAACACTCCCTCTTAGCTAGGGAGGTATATTTCCAGCTATCCACATCATGGAGTCTCTCAACATGATGCCCACAATGGCTACACCCATTTATGGAAAACTCAAAGGTTCATCATGGAGTCTCTCAATGTGATGTCATCATGGAGTCTCTCAACATGATGTCCACCATGGCTACTCTCATGTGTGGAAAGAAACACAAGTACAAGGGTTCATCATAGAGTCTCTCAATGTGATGTTGTCATGGAGTCTCTCAACATGATGTCTCATCTCAATCACAGAGATGAATAAGGGCTCGCACCTCATATTTCTTTGTCTCAGAGAAATATACACTACAAGGGCTTTCACCTCATATTTCTCCATCTCAAAGAAATATACACTACAAGGGCTTTCACCTCATATTTATATGTCTTAGATAAATATACACTAGAAGGGCTTTCACCTCATATTTCTCCATCTCAGAGAAATATAAACTATAAGGGCTTTCACCTCATATTTCTCTGTCTTAGAGAAATATACACTGCAAGGGCTTTCACCTCATATTTCTCCATCTCAAAGAAATATACATTACAAAAAATCTTCATGATAATGTGACTCCCTTTGGAGCTCCAAGTACTTGCATCAACCTCCTGACCTCCTCGTCCAAGATTGTCTACAATGCTTGCCTTAGAGGAGCAGTTTCCAATGCACACTTCTGACACTATTGACTTGCTTGAGTTCAGGAATGTCCTCTTCAACCTCATCCCAGATCACCCTATTCTAAATAGGTTTACGGAGCTACCATTGTCAAATCTAGATTAACTGTATTGTGTAATTATATTCTCAGCTGCTGGAGAGGTCTTCCAAGGATTTTGCACTTGGCCTTGCAACACTACAACCTTCACTTATTCTTACTGAGTCATAGAACTCCCTCTTGATCCCTACCTTAGATATTTCAAAGAAATCCTCTGGAAGTGAACTCCCCTCCATTGACCTATCTCAGAACCTTAATCCTTTTTCTAGACAAGCTCTCAACTCATGCCTTGAATTCTCTAAATTTAACTCCCTTTGAATGTCATTTCCTCTTCTTTGAATAAATTGATCAACTTTAGAATAAGAAACCTTTTGAATCAACCTAAGAGCTAAGCTCCTTCTGAGATGTCCCTATGTCAATTTTCGCAGTAGACACATGTTGTGTAGACCTCAATTTGCAATCTCGAGCAAAGTGATCATACTTATCACACCTAAAACATTGAATGTGCGAGAGATACTTCTTCTTCACCTTCACAAATTCACCTTCAAAGATTTTCCCTTAGGTCAAAAATAATTTGAACCTTAGATTTGTGATACTTCAAGATTTTCCCTAGATGAAAAGTTGACTTGACTACTTAAACAAATCTGATCAAATATTTTCTTAGACCCGCTTTGATACCATGTTATATTTAGGATCAGAAATGAAAGAAATCAGAAAATTCAACACATAAGAAAATGAACACAACAAGATACCTTGGGAAAAACCTCCTACTCGAGGGAGAAAAACCCAACAAATATATCTCTTATATATTTAAGAAATAAGAGCAGAAATCTACTTACAACTCAGGCCCAACACAATGCCAAATTTGATACAATGAATAATAGCACCTCTCCTAGATGAAAATATACAAATGAATATGTTTCTCCTTGAAACCAGTTTGTTGCACAAAATGATGATCTGTTGCTACAAGATGATGATCTGCTAATCTAGTATGAAATTCTTCTAGGATTGTGAATTATGATGAATGAAATTAATGATCAAATGAATGATCATCACCTTGTATTTATACAAAAATAGGTGACTCTTCATTTGGGTTGGCCTCTTTTAAGAAACAAGGCGACTCTTCATAAAATTATTATATATAGAAATTTCAACTTGCCTTGGTATTATTTATCCATCATTTTTAAATTTGAGAGAAAGATATCTCCCACTACTATAACATCAATAAAAAGAGCCTGTGTTTAATGTTCCATGGCAGAGTTAGATTGTATCCCTTATGAAATTGTCATAGCAATGTTGAAATAGGAATAGGGAAGTCAGCAGGACAAAGAAATCATATGACAATAATAGCAATCAATGAATAGTGATTCACCACTGTGTTTAAGATCATCTAATGGTGACAATGTCTACTGCAATATTAACTATGAAATGAATGATTTTTTTGATTAAAATAGGAATCAACAAAGAGACTGAGGCTATGGATCAATGTTTGTAAAACCATCATATATGTGGAGAAATGAGCACCTTGATGGTTATCATTGAGGTCATGCACTATGCAACTAAAGAAACCCAAAATACAATGGAATGAATGCCCACAACCAACATTAATGATCAAACCCTCAGCTTCAAAGGACAATAAGAGAATCTCTATACAACATCTAGGTAATCCTCTATCCAAGAGAATCGTATATTACAACCAATTTTCTTAGCACCCACACATGGATTAGCAAACCCAGCCCGCTATTGGAGTCCTCATCATGCTTTGCCAATGTTTTGAGAAGTTTTTAAAAAATCCATCTGATTGGTTTAAAGAGACGAGAAAACAAAATGAAAGCAAAAATTTTAATAACTTTTTCACAAGGCCCTATTGAAACAAAACCTGTTTCAGAATAATGCAACGGAAAAGTGCTTACCCACGGCCTGAAGAAGTCTCAACATCTTGCAACAAGGAAATATTTCTCCCAGATGTCAAGTGTGAACTCAATGAAAATCCCAGTATCAGCCTCAAGCCATAGTAACATAACTAAAATACATTAAAAAAAAACTAGTCAAGGTTGCGGCATAAAGGCCTGAAAATGCTTCAAATATGAGGGGATGATGTCCAATTTTTTTCTGGGGAAACTCACCATGTTTTCCCTGAAGTTATCTCCAAAAGACTCCCAAAAGATAGGAAATGGTGACATGGCATTAGTGAAGTGGAGTAGGCAAAATGAAGAGAAAGATAGGTCGCAAATTTTCTTATTAGGGTTTTATTTTTTTTAGATTGGTCGATGATTCACTCTAGGCATTTTTGCCTTAATTTTTAAAAATAAGCTTTGCATTTTTCAAATTTACATACATTAGGTATCCCTTATACCTTTAAGTTATTTTCATGCAAAATTTGCAAAGAGAAAACCACTTCAAGTAAACTCCTTTAAATACCTTTGTAATTTCTTGATTTCAAACTCAATGTTGCCCCTATTTCCTAATGATTTTCACATGGTTTTGAAGTTAGAGATAATAATGTAAATAATATAAAAGCAATAAATTATAAATTTCTTTAATATATATCATGCAGATGCAAAAAATGGAGGAAAGAAAATCATACATATTAAAGTAATTCTTTGTTGATTACTTTAATATTATTTAAATTGCTCACCTTCACTTCAAATCATGCAAAATATCTGAAAAAGAATTGATGTTTGAGTCTTGATGGTGTAAACTAATCATGCAAGGAGGTGGAACTGAAGGATTTTTCATGCATTTGAAGTCAAACTAGAGACTTTTATCTTGATTTCATGCAGTTTAGTTGATTTTTTGTCAACTTAGGAGCCATTTCGAGTTACACTTTAGTTACATACAGTATGAGACAAAGTTTTGAGTTGTTTAAGCTCAGTTTACAACATTGGTGGGCCCCATTTTTAGGCAATTTTGATTTTTCTCATTGATAGCTTTGGAGTTCACATATTTTTTACTTTAGTTAGCTTGACATCTCCTTTTGGTCTCATTCTCTTCTATCTTTTATATATTGACAAAAGACTTGTATTTTTTTTAGTTCTTATTTTCTGCCTTTTCATTTTGCAAAGAGATTATCTTGTAATTAATTTTTATTTACAATTAATATAATATAGCAACTTTATAGGTTATTTTAGTTTCATATTTGTAGAGATTCCTTCATTGTTTCTTCTTGAAATCAAGCATTTACCTTCTCACATTCAGGTTTTTTACTTTTGGTAATGATTTATATGTGAATTTAATGTGTTTTAAGTCATAAACCTTTAAGTTTAGATCTCATCAATGGATGCATGTTCACATACGAATATTTAATCGTAGGTTATAGATCATGCTATAGTTTTGTCTTTCCCTTTAGGTTGTGGAAATATTATTTTCCTTTATAAAGTATTGATTTGCAGGCCCTTTTGTGAAACACTTATGTGATTAAGCTATTTAGTTTGTGTTGTGAAAATAGATTGTAGGAGATATAGTTATGAATCTAATTGCATTATTTATCATCATTTAGGTGTATCACTATAGTTTAAATTTCAGGTTATGCTTTCAATTCAAGCCTTTTTCCCCTTTTCCATCAAAATGATTGTCAATCATTAGAAAATCATAAAGGAAGTCGGCCTATAATCTAGAGGTCTACTTTCAACATAGGGTACCCACAACCTGAAAGTATTCCATTATTTTGCAAGATCATAAGGCATTTTTTCTTTCACACATAGGTGCAATCCTATTGATAACAATTTTTGGCACTCTCGATAGGACTCTGAAGATCCTTCAGAGAAATAATTCATGAGTTTCAAGTTGTTGTTCTGGTATATCCAACAACGTTTTTTTTTCCTTTTAGAGGTTATATTTTATACCTGGTGATTCTGAGCACAATCTATTGGTTTCAAGCAGACAAAGTAATGGTTTTTATGAAAAGAGCATGTTTTCACCTCTCTTTCATGAAAGTCCTACCTATCCATATCTTTATTAGGCTATTTATGTTGTTGGTTTTACCCCAAATAGCCATGCAACAACAAATAACCAGCATTCTTATTATGCTTACCGCCCACCCATCCCTACTCAACCTCCATTTCAACATATTTACACTCAGATTCAACCCCAAGATGCTGATAGATTTTATTCTAGTGACATCAAAAACACATTGCTAAACATTGAAAGTAGTTGGATGAAGACAAAAGACAACAAGAGCTTGAATTGTAGTAGTAGGATCTAGATTATCAAGCCTACCTTCATGAGCAAGAATCAGAGTCACAAGATAGGCAGTTTGTGAAAAAGTTGGTAGCTTGAAAGAGGAAATTTGAAGAAGATCTTGCTCAACATCTTGCTGCAAAAGATGTAGAGATGAGGCTAAAACTTCCTGAACAGGAGGTTCCCAAGGTTAAAATTCCAAGTTTCAGTCAAGGTGAGTCTCCTATGTCTTCTAATTTCAAAATTCCAAGTTTTAGGAGCTTACCTTCATTTCAAGAGCCTATTATTGAGAAAAAAACTAGCCCAACTCTTAGTTTTCCAAACCCATATTTTGGAGAAGGTATTCATATGTTTAAAACACTATGCTTCATACATGAGGAATCTATTCTTGAGCAGGTTCAACCTACAATCCTTCAGGAGAAAACTTTCCCCAAACTTGTGCAATCTCAAGAACCTCAACAAAATCAGACTTCTTGTTTAGACACAATCACCCCATCCATAGAAGCATCCATTGATATCTTAATTTCTCAAGATAATCAAGTTATAGATCGAGAAATAGAGGAGGGTGTAGTTGAAAATTAGAAAGTTTTAGATTAAAAAAATCTAACGTTTCTTATGATCTAACTGATATGATCAACGAACTTCCATGTTTTTTTGATGATAAGCAAGATGAGTCTCAGATGATAGCAGTATTAGCCTCAATTCAACAAGAAGAATGTAAAAATGGTGATGTTCTAACCCCTCAACAAGGCTACAATAAGGTAATAAAAAATTCTCTTCTACAACAAAATGAAAACTAGAATGAAGAGGACTCATTTTGAGATGAGCTTGAGGTATTTGCCTCAAGTTTAGACTCTAGACTTCCACCTTTTGAAGAAGAAAATAAGAAAAAATAGGTTGTTGAGGTAGAAAAAGACGTTCCAGTCCAAAATCTTGATTTATTTGATGAAATTCTAGGATTTGTACATGAAGTTGAGAAATTCTTGATTAAACTAACATCAATGCCTAGTTTCAAGCAATGAGATGAAAGAAATCAGTTTGATAAGGTGCAGATCCAAGAAGAGACAAATGAAAATAGTCATGTAAAGCAAGAAAAGTGGAAAATCACAGATATTGAAGGTATAATCTTTGAAGACCATCATGAAAATGAGTTAGATCATACTTTCTATGATAAGGTTGATCATGATACAAACTTATTCTCAAGCATCATTGAATTTTTTCGTTGTAACATTGTTAAAAACTTAGCACCTTTCAAGACAAAGGATTGTGATCAATGCAATCAAGTGACCTTTGATGGTTTTTTTATGCACTTCTCAACACAAGCAATGCATAGGTGCATCACCTCTCTTGAAAGACAATCTTCCACAATCAAATTACAGAACACTATCCCAAGGTCTCTTGGATGTCAGGTCATGAAAATGCTTGGAATATATCAATTGATGTATGATGTGATTTTTTGGAATTACAAGGTGGTCTTACATGAGTCAAAGTTGAAGGAGAATCAGATCTGTGAACAAAGTTCTTTGAATAGGAAATTACTACTCTTTTGTTGTAGGTTCAAGCAACAGTCTTGAACTCCATCTTATTGTTAAATTTGGCTTTACAATGTGCAACGAACCTTAGCATAGGTTATTTCTTAAAAAAGAAGGAAAAGGGAAGGGAAGAGAGAAGGTTCCTAGACCTACAACTACCGATGAATAGTGATCATAGACGTTCCTACTATGGATAGTTTCCTTAAAATATAATTTCACTTAATCAAAAATTTCACATCATGAAATCTATGCTATCTTCTAAGGACTGCAAATATTTCATCATTCATTCGCCATATAGATGTGAATAAAGATAAATTTTAATGCGCAGCTATAAAATTAGATTCCAAACTAACTTTGCATAGTCACCTACCAGCAACAAATGACTACAAGTATGGACAAGAAAAGTATACACACAGCAGGAATCTTCACAACCAAAGACAATATTACTAAATCTACCAAGGATAGCTAAAAGGGAAATTAGAACATCAAAGTAACTCAAACTAGAATCTTAACTTATTGGAGAAGAATCATGAAACATGTGAAGAAATCCAAAAAACACCAAAATCACTGTATTTCTATTGCATTTCTGCAACATGTCTTTACAACAACTCAACTCTCTTAAAATGAGAGGAGGAGACCCCTATTTATAGTTTCCAAAAAGCAAAATGAATGGCCAAGATTCAATTCCATTATGTGGCTAGGATTCACTTTATTGCAAGGTCTCACCTACCCCCAAATATATGACATTTTAAAAACATCTTTTGTCTTTTCCCCGTTTTGTCTTCTAGTGGCAGCACTGTAGCATTTTGTCTTTTTGGTGATCGCTCTTTGCTACAGCTATCCTTTCAAAAATTATTCATCAAGGATAGGGTTTCCTTCCTACTTCTTCAAAGACGCATACTCCATGAACCTCAAGATCATTGGCCAAAGCTTGTCGACCTCAATGATGTCAGATCTTAGCACTTGGTAACTTCATTCCTTGGAATTATTAATGAGCTTTTCCCAGTCTTCGTCATACTTGGCAGTGTTATCCTTGAACAACTCAGACCGAGCAAAATCTTGAGCAGCAAAGCTCATAAAATATGTGGTAACCTTTTCTGGCATTCCCTTCTCCATCCTTCTTTGGAAGTGAGGCTTTATGCTTTCTGGATTGATCTTAATAGAAGGCATCTCGTACCCTGTCATCAACTTGAGGTACTTACCACAATCTCCTCTGGCCTCCTTGGCCCATTCAATATCCAGAATTACTCATTCTAGGATTTTTTCCAACCTCCCCTTTTGGTGATCAAAGTCCTTCTTCCACACATCCATTAGCCAATGGTCATCTTCCTTGAAGGCAAGGTCCTTTTCCCAAAACTCACTTGGTAATGCGAGGATAGCCTCGATTTTTGGGTAGGCAACCTTATACTTCTTTGGGAACTCCTCGCACATTCGCCTCGTCCCTTCAAAAAACTTTTGTACTTCTAGGAACTTGTTTGTTATTTGGAAAGCCAAATTGATGTTCGTATTCCCAATGTCCAAGACCTATCAAAAACAATTTTTTGTGGTCTTATCCAAGTTCCTCCTTCTTTCCAACTTGTTGATCTGTTCCTAGGACAGCAACTACGGTAGAGCTGATGATGTGGTAGGTTTTTCATCTAGACATGACCATTGTTGAATGTAGCTTGTCAGATCAGCCACCTGTGCCTTGAGCTCTTCCTTTGAAACCTTATCCCGTTGGATAAGGTGCACCACATTAGTAACTAATTCCTGGAGGTGGTCGACCTTATGTTCCCTGGTGGCCACTCCCAAGTCAATGGTGAAGACATTATAGCTTATCCCTTGTTCTCCAACCATTGGCGTAGCTATTTGCACTGCCCTAGATCTAGAGGCATCCATTGTTACCTTTGATCTAATTCTTAGCTTCTTCTCCTTCTTGGTACTAATCTAAGCTCTAGCTAGTATTGCCTCCAGCCTTTCTTTTGGATCCTTTAGGGTGGGAGTTCTCTTTAGGATCTTCCTTTCTAGCCAATCGGGCATCAGGGGTCCTTACTTGGGTGATTCATGTTGGTCTTTGTTATCCTCCACCCTAAGTTCAATGGCTTTGACATTACGAGACTCCTGCTCAGTTCTTGCATCTTCCTTCTCCTCGTCGGAATTCAATACAAGCATTATATGTTTGGTAGGAGATTTGGCGAGCAGTTGCCTATCAAAGTGGTCTTCCCTTTCAACACTCTTTTCTTCTTTATCTTGGTCATTCCCACCTTCCTCGAGCCTATCCTCTTGTTCATCTTTGTCAAAGGACATTTCTTCATCATGCTTCTAGATTTGATCATGTCCCTCTGTAGGAGACCTACTGCCCTCAGTCTCCAGAGTAGAAATTCTTTCAATTGTAGGTTGTCCTTCAGTCTCTTTGTCCTTGATCTCCTTGACTTGATTGTTCCACTCGGTGTCGAGATCTGGATCAACTGTTTCTTGGATTATGTCTGTTCCTTGATCCTCGTTGTCCTCATTGGAAGATTCATAGGCCACCTCATTGATCACTCGATATTCGTATATAGGATGCTCATGATATTCAAACTCCTCATCTTCCAGCCTCTCGGTTGCCTCCAGTTGTTGTCACTCGAGCTCATCCTAGATTTGCATTGTAGCTTCCATTCTAGGTGGTTCTTTAGGAGGAGAGAGAGATGGGGCATAACCATTGCCTGGGCGATTGTAGCTTGCACCATTGGATTTGCATGCATTCCTGAAAGTTCAGATGGCACATTTTTCATATACTTAACAAAGGATTCTGGGAGGGTGAGGGTAAGCATTGTGATAATAGATGAAGTAGGTGGAAGGGAAGGACACATGGAGGATGATGAGATTGGCAAGGTTGTGGTGGAGGATGAATCCACTGATATGACCTGCATGATCGGATAAGTGGAGGCGAGGAGGATAAAAATGTCCACCGCAGGCAGAGAGGAAGCAACTATTGCAAGTGAAGTGGGTGGGATGGTGGCAATAGCATAAGTGGTTGCAGTAGCAGATGTAATAGGTGGAGACCTTGGTGGGTCAGTCTCCATCTCCTTACCCTCATGGAGTGGATCTTTAGGTATTATAGGCATCTCTGTGACGCTGCCCGTTCTTCTGTGTTTCTTAGGAGGCTTGCCCTTCGAGGCCTTTTTGGCATACACTTTTTGGTTAGGTTTCTGGTCATCAACCTCTTTTCTCTTTCTTGACTTAACAAATGGTGGGGATTTGGATGTTTCTCCAGTTGTAGTGGCAACCGTCCCACCATCAGAGCTACTTGGCTCATTTTCGAGCCCCTTGAATGTCAAGGCAACTCCTTGTTGCTTAGTTGAGCGACCTACCCATCAATCCATGCCTTTGTTCAAACCTCAATGGGCTTGGTGAGAATATCGAGATCATCAACCTCTTGCTCATCCCAATCAATTAAAGGCAATGGCATATTTGCAATGGCACTATACCTCGGGTCAATCACTATTCTCTCAGCCTCTTCAAGCTGATATGGAACTGGACATAGGTTCACCCTATTCACGAAGTATGCAGTCATATGCATATAATGTCATATTCGCACCTCAAATTCATCCTTGCAATTATCCCAAATGTTCTCAATATGGTGGAGGTGGGCATACTCAGGTCCAAGTGCCTTTCTAATGTGACCATATGGGTCCATCCTTGGCCTAGTTGTATGTTGTCTGAAGTGGTATTCGGCCAACTCCTTCTCCAAGTTGCACGTGCATTGGGAAGTATGAATTTGATACAGCCCCCGGCCAAGTTCGAGGGGATAGGGGGTCCCTGCCAAATTTTTACTTCTTAGAATGTGGTGTATATGCCGCAGCTCCCAAGTTAGTTCCAATAGCATAATCTGGTCATTAGAGTATCGAGACACCTTATTCGGCCTTTTTGTGAACCCTTGGGCACGAATGTAGGTGAACTTGGGGAACTGTATGAACAGGAAGGCATAGTGCTTGAGAAGGGACCTAGCACTGTGAGAGACTTTTCTCTCAAAATCACCTCCAAGCGACTAGATGATGTAGGCAGTAAAAGCATCGTTTACCCTACAATAGTCCCTCTTGAAATTCCTATACTGCAGTTGTGGGTATTTGTCATAGGGTTTAAGCACTCTTCTTGGTGCCTCATTGGGAATTGCATACAATCCATTATAATACTGTTGATCAGAAAGATAGTAGACTAGGTAGGACGTCATGTAGAATTTGGAGTTCTTCCTCACACTGACGAATTGCTCATGAAAGCAATTGCTGATTATTTCCCCCCAATAGAATGCAGTGTCATCCCCATGGAGAATCTGTTCAACAAAATATAGCATCCATTCTTGGAAGAATGCCGTAGTAGGAAGGCCCATTACTCTGCTTAGTAGGGTGACCAGGTTGTGATAGTCCTCAAATAAATTGTTGTGGTAGAGCTCTTGAGGGACTTTACCAGCACTGGCCCGCCTGTCTTTCAACCAATATTGGTTGATCAACTTCTTGCACTTTATAGGATCTTGATCCCATAATGTTTTGCACTCCTCTATGTTTGGGGCCTCCATGCTTTTGAAGGTGGGGATGTGGAAGGTTTGAGTTATCCTAAGAGGAAACATGTCAGTCAGGACGTTCCCATCTCTGTCCATGATGGTTCTTGTTTCAAGTTGGTATGCCTCCCAATGTGCCATTACTAGCTTGGGGGCCACCAAGGCGGGCAAGAAACCTGTAGCTTTGGCAAGTCCACTGCTTCTAATCAACTTTGTATTATATTTCTTTAGGTCTATCCTAACCCTTCATGTAAACTCATCAATATCGACTTGCTCGATATTGGTGTCTATGATGTTTTTCCAACTGGTTATGATCCTAGAATGCAAGGGTGCCCCCTGGAATTGATATTTCATTTGATCCTTATCTTCTTTGCCTCAAGGGGCTTTGGCGGTTCTTTTCCCTTTATCCTTGGCCGTCCCAAAGGCCTCTACACCAGATTCCATAAATCATGCATAGAGAGACGAGAGTTAGCAACATTATCATGAGAGCACAACCTCAAACAAATCCCTGCAAATCAAAGTTAGATCAAAAAAATTCATTTAAGAAAAGCCTAAAATTTGATAATAATACCATTGGAAGTCAAACAGGTGACCCAAGCCCCAAGGGCCGAACTGCCTCTAGCATAATATCATTTAGAGGGGCAAACAAGGCAAGTCATTCTCGATGAATTTTCCTGATCCTTGATTTGTTCAATAAATGGTTGGTGTGAAAGAAGGTCCATTTTTAGGAAGTGGGTCGAAGTCCATTTTTTATTTGGAGGCTATTTGAGCCATCATTCTAGAATTCAGGCTTTAGCTGCAAGAAAGTCATCCAGGGTTGGCTATTTGAAATAGTGCAGGGAAACCAACATTTCGAGAGTCGGGTTCCGGAGTCTGGGTTGCTGGGGTCGGGAAGCTGCTATAGGATAGTCATGCAAAAATGACAAAACACAGACAGAAGTTCGAAGAATTATACCCAAGGCAAATTAACAGTTGGTAAAAAAACCAGCGGTGGATTGAGGGTTGGGGTCCGGTGTCCGGAAAGGCGGACAGGCTTGGCCATTCGGGACGCTGAAAGCGACATGGAATTTCAAAGATGGAATTCTAGAGGCTGGGGCCCAAATGAAGTTTGGACATTTGAGTTTCTTGTTCAAATTGTGTAGAGTGGAAGGGCCAGGAGCCCAGGAGTTAGAAATACATTCAGTGGTAGTCGTTTAAAATGGTGAAGTAGAGATGGTGGCACAGGGATGGAAGTCTGGGTGCCGAGTTTCGAGGACAACTTCGAAGCTCAATTTTGTTTGGAAATTTGTGAAAAACTTCATGCGATTGGGGTCTGAGGTCCAGAAGGATGCGGGAGGAAAGCCATTTGGAACGGCGGAGGTAGAATAGAAACTCAGGAAGGAAAGCTTGGAGGCCGAGACCCGAGTGAAGTTTGGCCACCTATCAACTATCTCTAGTTTTTAACTTTTCCCATGGCCACGGAGAGGTCTAGGCCCAAAAGAGGTGGTTGTCTGCTCTAAAGAACAGCGATGGGGAGTATAGATGCCGATTATGATTTTTAGCCTCCAATCTATTGATTTTCAATTTTTAACTTCTGGGTTTTAGGTCGGGGGCCTATCTTACTAGGTTTCAAATTTATTTTGGTTTCCACTTAATCTTCAATTTATGGTTTGGATAATAAGAAAAAGTTAGGTGGGTGGCGAACCTACCTCGAATCCCCAAATAATTTTTATGCCGAATTCATGAGGAATGATGAAGTTGGATCTCGGGCACGAAGGCAAAGGATGTTGGGGTCAGAGAGCGCTTCAATTTCTTTCCTATTTCAAAACTCGTTTAAATAGCCCCCAACGTAATTAATACCTTAATAAATGATCAGTACCATGGAAAATTAGGTAGGTGGATTCAAATTTCCTAGGCAGCAACAGGAGGTCCAGGTCTCGATGGCTGGAAAGGCATCCATCAACAGTCCTTCGAAAAATTCTGCAAAGTGAAACAAATGGCAAAATGAAATCCGGGGTCCGAGGACTGGAAAGACGAAGCTCTACAGTCATTCAAAATGGTGAGGCAGAGATGATGGCTTGAGGATGGAAGTTCAAAGGATGGAAAGATGAAAGGTCACAACTGCTAAGTTTTCAAGTGATTCGGATAGTCCAAGAAAGCACCAAGGTCCAGAGTTCGGGAGGACGTAGGACACAGGTTGTCAGGAATGGTGAAGCCAAAATGGAAACCTGCAAAGGGAAACCCAAGGGTTTGGGCCTGAAAGGTACGGTGGATGCTAAAAAGGCAATTTGATAGAGAAAACCTGAAAGGGCTCAAAACTTAGCACTTTCAAAGGGACAAAATTAGGTCAATCCTAAAATGGGACTTTTGAGAACATTTTGACCATCAAGGACATCAAAATGGGGCATGCAAAATGAGGCAAAGAAAAAAGGACCCGACAAGCCAAAAGGAAAGAGATGGTCCCCATTCCGAATGGGGCGTGTGTGCAAGAGGCACAACAAATTATGACTCCGTTGGGAGAATGCTCTTGGCGTTCTGAAGATAAATATTCATTCCGAACCCATGATCTCTGGTTTTGTATGCCAAAATTGATTTTCAAGTTTGAGCTAAGAGCAAGTTAAGGAAGGTGAAATTGAATCACACCACGACATCATCATGGAGGTGTGTGCTTGGTGAGTTCATTTCCTTTCCTTAGAGATAGCATGGGCAACCACTAATCGAGAAGGACAAGCTATGTAGTTTGTCTGACCGTAAAAGTAACCTGTACATTGCTCCACTGCCAATCAAGCATCCATAGCCCCAACGGAGTTCTCATTGTGACCCCACGAATAGATCTCTACTACCATCCAAATGTCCATAGCCCTGGTAGAGATATTCACACACCCATACAGTTGTTATCTTTATATTCTATTATTTTCATTTGATATTTTATTTTCTGTACTTTTATTTTTCTTTTTGCTCAACCATGTAAGCAACGAAGCTCACTATGAGCTTTGGGAACCATAGTGGTCAATGGAGTATACTTTACATTTTTCACTTATCCAGCCTTCTCAATAATCACGATACCATTCTTTGGAAATTTTAAAATGTGATTCTGTGTGTTCCATGATAGACACAGGAAATTCAAGCAAGACACCATCCTAGGTTAGTTCAGAGTTCAAAAGTTGAAAACCAATGCTTAGGGGATCTCAAAAGTTAGTAATAGGGGATGAAGATTTATCTAGAGAATAACACGAGAGTGGGTAGTAGGGAATTTTTTTTATCAAGCCAAGCACAACCACCATAGCAAAATGCAAAGACTCTTTCAAGGTCGAAAAAAAAATAGTCGGGAAGCAAGCAAAATAGAACAAAAGAAAAGGGACGAAGTAGGGAAACCTATAAAAACCTATGTACAGGTATTTACTGAAAAATCTCTAGAAGAGCTCAAGCCTGGAAGTAATGCTTAAGGTGCTTCCTATTGACAGGCAATAGGACATCTTCACTAGTCAAAGTCTTTAAATGAAAAGCATTATCTCCAAGGATTTCAGCAACCTGAAAGGGACCAAGCCAAAGCTTGTCAAATTCGTTATGTCCCCCTTTCTTTTTGTGGGCCTTGTTCCAATAATGGAACAAATAAGAAATGTAGAAGGCCTTAATTTTGGCTCGACGGTTGAACCATCTTTTGATTACGTCCTAATGTTTGGTGGAAGGTTCTATTGCACGGTCTCATACTTCTTCTAGGTGTAGTAGCTCGTGTGAGGTGAGCTTCTTGGTGGTCTCCCTGTTCATAAAAATCATTGATGAACTAGAGGGTAGGGATTTTCAAATGTATGGGGAAAATGAGCTCCAAGCCATAAATGAGATGGTACGGGGAATCTCCAAGGGTAGCCTTGTGATGGGTACGATCTACCCAAAGGGAAAAATGACATTGGGTATGCCAGTCTTTGGGATTCCTATCTAGTAACTTATTGATCACAGTGATCAAGTTATTATTGCTTGAATTAGCAAGACCATTGCCTTGAGGATAATAATTGGAGGAAAACTTAAGGGCGATACCATAATCAAAGGCTCAACCCGTGAATTTTAACGAAGCAAATGTAGGACCATTATCACATACCAGCACTAAGGACAGTCAAAGCTAAAAGAGATAAATAAAGGGAACCATCCATCTCTGATTTACCAGACCATATCATTTCTCTTTCACCTCCATCTTCTCCTTTATAATTGGAAGTACCACCTTCCACTCATCTAATCCAAATAGCCTTCCAGGCTACCACTTCGTTCGGGCTGAACGTTGCCTTTCAGCTAAATACAATATCAAACCCTGCTACTATCCCATTACAATTGCCAGTCTGTATGACACAACCACCTCCACTGCCTCCTCCCATTGCATGGTTGGGAAATAACCTATCCCCTTTGGCCTTCAATTTCTATGATGATATGCCAAAGAATCCTAAAAGCTTCTGCATGAAATTAAATGCCCGAGACTCGCAGAGGACTGCAAAGGAACATGTAAGGATATTTGAAATCGCCTTGAAGACTATGCAAATTATATATGAGGATGTGGCTTGCAAGTTATTCCCCTACTCTCTCTGAGAGGAGGAATTCTATTGGTATGTCAACTTGCCAGTTGGAATGATTAATACTTGGACTCTTCTAAAGGAGGCCTTCCTTAAGAAATTCAAGAGCCCGATTAGCCCTGTAGACTCATACCCAAACTTCATGTCGGTTCAAAGGGAGATCAATGAACTAATTATCTCATTTAATGATCGCTTCCACAGAGCATACACTCGACTGCAGGCCCCGTACATTTTCAATGACATTGTTGTGTTGTTGGTTTACTATGCAGCATAGGATAACCTTACTTTAGCTCTTGTGAAAAGGATGAGATCACTGCCTGCCAGGTTGGTCGATGCATATGCTGAGGCCATTATTGCTAGCACAGATTTGGGGTAGAACATTTTTTGGTCTGCTTCCATCTATCGGGAAAACAACACATCCAACACAGATTCAAGGGCTTACTCAAGCCCTGTAGTAGCAGACACCCCTACTGAATCCAATACCACAGCTACCTATGGTTTCGCACCCTGGGCAACCAATGAACCAGGCACCTCTGGTCCCTCACTACTTGTTTCCCCAGTAATAAAATTCCCATCCTCAATCATCCCAGGTGCCAATATATCTCCAAGTAGCGGAATTCCCACCCGCTCATCAAAATCAACCGGTTGCACAACCCGTATTCCTCCAGAATTCAGTGTCGCAACCAAGTAATGTCAAAAAGGATAGGATTGATGAGCTCACATAGATGATCAAGAATATGTCCACAAAAATGATATACTTGAGGAATCAGAATAACTAGTTACAAACATCACAAAAGAGAATCTAGGCTAACCTTAATCATGATAACCGAGATCATCATGAAATTCAGGATAGTCGGGATGCCAACACATCATCCGAGCAGAATTATGACAGAAAATTAGAATTCAGGTCAGAACTTTGACAGAAGGCCTTCCAAAGAAAAAACCAGACGTGGAACACAAGACCCAACAATGGTGGTGTTCCCACACCCCTTGATCAGCCTAACAACAATGAGAACACTACAAGCAAAGTTTACCTAGCTAAGGCTACTTTATCCGGTTGGTGTCGCATACACAAAACAAGCCGACACTCAAAGCTAGATTGTCAAGAGTTCCAAACTGCTACCAACATCTTCCTAGTTGAGGTCCAGAATGTTGTGGAAAATTCAGGGTGCAGAGACATTGTCTCATTTGAACCGTATGACTCTTCGGTGTTGGTGGTGAATCAAGATCCTTTCCCAAAGGTTGAGTGCAACACACTGGAGCAGGAGGGTGTCAACTCGAGCAACAACGATAAAGAAGTAGTGGTAACTTCTGAAAGTCCTTTGGCCCAGCTTTTTGATTCAGTAGATAATGGTCCTAAAGAGGATGAAGAAGATCCTAGGGAAGATGAAGTCCAAATTTTTCACCAACAGACTACCCCTTACAACCTCAGGAATATGTAGGTCAGTGGTCATGCTGGAGGTCCTTTTACAACCTCCACTCCACTTAACAATTTCAGCATCCCTCCTGATCCAAATGCAAGAAATAACCTAGGGTTTCCCCATACACCTACATGATACCTCAAGAAAAATAGACAACAAAACCATAGCCAAGGCCAACCCACTAGCTCCTCCCAAAAAATTTCCTATGATCAAGAAGTCGAGTAGATGAGGGAGTATATTGCTGAGGAATTTAAAAAGGTAAACCTAAACGTGTCTGCCTTTGAGCTATTAAAGGTGCCTTCCATCAAGAATTCCTTTTTTAGAATGATAAATGGGACTCCACTAGTCAGGTCAACTCAAGAAACTCTAGCTAAGAGATTCTCCTTTGACGATCAACAAAATGAGTCAGTCGTTAGGCATATTTTCAATAGTAAGGATGACCCGCCTATAAGTCAACAAGAAAACAAGAAGTCTGACAAAGTAACTAGTCAGACACTAACCCAAAGTAGGGGTAATGAGGACACAGGCCAAGTCGCCCAAGTGGATGTTTCTGGGGGATTGTTTCAGGGGAAATTTGAAACTCCTCCCTTTTTGACCACCATTCGTGTGTTCGAGAAGAATTTCCATAACTGCCTGTTGGATTTGGGAGCTTCTACCAATGTCATGCCCCTGAGCATGTGTAAGGTGCTTGGAATAATGCCAACTCCCTCCTGACATAAGGTAACACAACTTGACAAAACTAAGATCAACATAGTGGGGGAAATTAATAGAATACCTATGCAAATTGTTGTTGATCCCTGGATCCAACAAATCATAGATATTTAGGTAGCTGATATCTGGATACGTATGGTATAATCCTAGGAAGGGATTTCACAAGGGTGTTGAATGGATACACTATGACTGACTACTCACACATGTGGTTTCCATGGAAAGGAATGCTAAATCAAATTCAGATCGATCGGGAGCCACATATGAGATTCATGATTACCGAATACAACAACACGAACGAGGTTTTGTTTACTGAAACGGATTTGGGGAATTATTCGCTAGTATCATATCTGAACCAGAAGGAACATCTTGAAGAAGAGGGAACAAGTGAGGTTTTCCTCTTATTATGCAACCCACTTGCTAATCTAGCCAATACCTCTCAAAGCATTGAAATTTTGATAGAATCCGACGATGAAGAGCCAGGAGAGAATGAAAATCTTGGATTGTTGGACGGTTTCCAAAATTTCATGGAAAAGTGCATGCAAGACTAGCTTAGTTTGGGAGCATGAATGAACTTTCAAGAACTCTTGCTACCCAATTGGTGTAGGGTACATAATGCTACTCATTATGAGTTTGACTGATGTTTGTGTCAGACAGTGATTGAACACGTTAAAAGACAAACCGCTCTGAAGGAGAAATTTGGGTCAGCACCACCCAAACAAACGTGTTTCGCCCCTACACTTCGCCAACTGGTTACTAAAATGAAGGCCCCCCTGAAAGTGAAAGTTGGATCTGTTGGTTCTTCGTTCAAAGATTCTCTTGGATTCTGGATGTTGCGCTTTGACGGGTCCAAATCCAAGCATGGGGTTGGAGCGGGTTTTGAATTGATTAATCCTGAAGGTAAGTCATACTTTGTTGCTCATAGACTTCAGTTTTATTGCACCAACAATGTAGCAGAATATGAGGCCTTAGTCCTAGGCCTCCTAATGGCTTTAAGAAAAGGTTTCAAAATGCTCCAAGTGTTCGAAGATTCGAAGTTGGTCATTAAACAAGTTAGGAAGATCTATTCTTGTTATGATTGAAGACTCACCATCAACAATGACCAAAGAGGTTGTGGTTGAAGAGAAAACACATGTGAAAGAAGCCAACAAAAAGAGTCCTAGGTTTAGCATCTCAATAGGATGCCCAATCAAGCATCTCTCCATAACATATTCCAAGCATGAGATTGAGATTAAAGGACAACAGGGCCAACTTGCTTAGTCATTCCAAACTAGTAGTTTGGCTGATCAAAATCATATGGTGAGTGAGTTTATTTACATTCTTCATGAAGAATTGCAATAGTTTATTGAATATCTTCTTGTTCTTCATCTAGTTTCATTTATTCATAAACATGTAAATAAACGTTTATTGTTAAGGAAGGGCAACTATTTATCACAACCAATGAATGGTCATGTTTGAGAACTACCACTACTGGGTAGTGTAGGGTAGGGTAGTTTTCAAGTTAATAAGTTTCGTAAGCACATTTTTTTTAGTTCTATTTTGTTTTCAATAAGTGAAGATGGTGCATGGTTTTCATCTTTGTCTTAAACAGAGTTATGATAGTTTCCTTCAGTTTTTTTTTTCTGCTGAGTTACCAAGGTTCTTTGAGATAGAAAAGGACAAAGATGGACTCCATGCCCAATGGATATATAAGGCAACTGATCTTATTTGTTTAGCAGGAAAACACCCCATGGAGGTTGCCAAAAAAGTTACTAATTTTTAGCCTCTAGCTCAAATTAGTGAAGTTTTATTAAGCAGTTCTTAAAATGGGGTAAGAAATTTTTGACACTAAAGAAAAGCATTTGAGAAAACTATACATTCAAAGATTTACCAATGTGCTAAAGTTAAAATTTTTTTACAATTCATATTTCAAGCATCTTGTTGCTATTATTCATGATTAAAAAACATACACTTCAAACAATTCATCTAGTTATTTCATAATATGTATTGAGTCACAAATGAAGATACATAAGTCATTATATGATATGAGTTAGCTAATATATTTGAAAGAAATGTTTTGGAATTCCCACACAAGCCATGGGAGTAACTGAGCTTGAACAGATACAAAATAGCAAGAAGATACAAGAAAGGAAATGCATAAAATGAGATATGGGACCCGTCATTGCCTGGTGAATGATGAATCTCGTTGTTGAAGATCACCCTAGCATCGTTGAGTTGTCTAGTTGTTGCTCTAGGAGAGAAATTTGCAAGGTTGAAAAGATATGTTAGAGCTCAAGTTTCCATAAAAATCCTATGCATCTCTAATTAATCAGATACTTTTTATCTTATAAATGATCAAGCAAAAGTAGAATGAATAGTTGTATACAAGAAATCAAAATCATCTAATAGAAGTCAAAACATTAGGAGAGAATTCAATTTCATTATTTTCTCTAACTAGTTTTCTCATTGTGCAGGTATAGGTTCATAGTTTCATGTTTCATCTTGTTTGAATTTTTAGCATGTGGAGGAAATGTGGCTCCCACAAGGGTTGAGCCTAGCTTGCTAAAAGTTACCATCTTTATCTTGTTTGCAACCATTATCTACAGGTGCCATCAAAAGAATGCACACTAATAATGCCTTGACCTTTTCAAGCATATGTAGTAAATTTAGGACAATCATTGTTCAAAATAAAAGAAATTAAACACAATACAAATCTCCATGAACAATCTAAAGGAGAAACTACTATCTACAGAACACTATGTATGCAACTCAAGGTATGCCATATATATTGGATATCAACAAAATACAATGAAAATCATTTTTCAGCATGCAAAAGCACAAGATACAAGGTAAATGCATCATGTAGGGTAGTTAGAATCATGAAGGGCAGCCCATGCATTTACAACCATAAGTAGGTTTTGCACAATCCAAACAGAGGAAACACGCCAAATGAAGATACCCATTATAGGTCTTGAGTATATCCTGTAGAGATTGAAACATGAAAGAGCTTGTGTTTAATGTTCCATGGCAGAGTCAAATTGTTGCTTTTATGAAATTTTCATAGAAATGTTGAAATAGGAATAGGACAATCAGCAGGACAGAGCAATAAGATGATAGAGATAGAAATCAATTGAAAGTCATTCACCACTGTGTTTAAGATCATCTAATGGTGACAATGTCTATTACAATATTAAATATGAAATTCATGACTTTTATGATTGAAATAGGAATCAACAAAGGGACCGAGGCTATGGATCATTTTTTGTAAAACCCTCATATATGTAGAGAAATGAGCACCCTAATGGTTATGATAGAGGCCATGCACTATGCAACTAAAGAAACCTAGAATACAATGGAATGAATGCCCATGACTAGCATGAAGGATCAAACCCTCAACTTCAAAGGACAATCAGAGAATATCTATATGACATCTGGGTAATCCTCTATCCAACAAAACTATATATTGCATCCAATTTTCTTAGCAACCACACATGGATTATCAAACCCAACCCGCTAGTGGAGTCCTCATCATGCTTTGCCCATGTTTTGAAAAGTTTTTCAAAAATTTCATCTAATTGGTTTAAAGAGATGGGAAAATAGAATGAAGAAAAAAGTTTTGCTAACTTTTTCACAAGGCCCTAGGCCATGGCCGAAATAAGCAACAAAGAAATATTCTTGTTATCTTTTAAAAAATGAAGTGTATAAGGAAAGAGGGTTTTTAGTTTTCCCATTGAAAGAAAACATGTTTCAGAATGATGCAACAAAAAAGTGCTTACCCACAGGCTGAAGAAGACTCAACATCTTGCAACAAGGAAATATTTCTCCCAACTGTGTGTGAACTCAATGAAAATCCCAGTATCAGCCTCAAGCCACAGTAAAAGAACAAAAATTAAAAAAAAAAACTAGTCAAGGCTGCGACATAATGGCCAGAAAATGCTTCAAAGATGAGGGGAAGATGTCCAGATTTTTGTCTATGGAAACTCATAATGTTTTCCCCATAGTTATCTCCAAAAGACTCCCAGAAGACATACACCAATCTCCATAACAAAACCCTAGCAATGGTGGTGCAACAACAATGAAGTTGAGTGTGCAAAATGAAGAGAAAGATAGGCTGCGACTTTTCTTATCAGGGTTTTATTTACCCTAGATTGGCCAATGATTCACTTTAGGCGTTTTTGTCTTAAGTTTTAAAAATAAGCTTTGCATTTTTCAAATTTCCATACATTAGGTATCCCTTATACCTTTAATTTATTTTCATACAAAATTTGGAAAGAGAAAATCACTTCAAGTAAACTCCTTTAAATACCTTGTAATGTCTTGATTTCAAACTTAATGTTGCCCCTATTTCCTAACGATTTCCACATGGTTTTGAAGTTAGAGATAATAATGTAAATAATATAAAAGCAATAAATTATAAATTTCTTTGATATATAACATGCAGATGCGAAAAATGGAAGCAAAAACATCATACATATTAAAGTAATTCTTTGTTGATTACTTTAGTATTATTTAAATTGCTTACCTTCACTTTAAATCATGCAAAATATCTGAAAAAGAATTGATGTTTGAGTCTTGGTGGAGTAAATTGATCATGTGAGGAGGTGGAACTGAAGGATTTTTCATGCATTCAGAGTCAAACTAGAGACTTGTATCCTGATTTCATGCAGTTTAGTTAAATTTTGGTCAACTCAGGAGCCATTTCATGTTAAAATTCAATTACATACAGTATGAGATAGAGTTTTGAGCTGTTTAAGCTTAGATTATAGCATTGGTGGGCCCCATTTTCAAGAAATTTTAATCTTACTCATGAATGGCTATGGAGTTCACATATTTTTTACTTCAGTTAGCTTGACATCTCCTTTCAGTCTCATTCTCTTCTATCTTTTGTATATATTGAGAAAAGACTTGTCTTTTTCTCAGTCCTTGTTTTCTTCCTTTGCATTCTACAAAGAGATTATCTTGTAACTCAATTTTATTTACAGTTAATATAATACAACATATTTAAAGTTTATTTTAGTTTTATTTTTGCATAGATTCCTTCATTGTTTCTTATTGAAATCAAGTGTTTACCTTCTCACATTCAAGTGTTTTTCATTTGATAATGATTTAGATATGAATTTAATGTGTTCTAAGTTAGAAAAATTTAAGTTTAGATCTCATTAATGGATGCATGTACACAAAAGTAGATTTAATCATAGGTTATAGATCATTCTACAATTTCGTCTTTCCTTTTAGGTTGTGGAAATATTATTTTCCTTTATAAAGAATTTATTTGCAAGCCCTTTTGTGTAACACTTATGTGATTAAGCTATTCAGTTTGAGTTTTGAAAACAGATTGTAGGAGATATAGTTATGAATCTAATTGCATGATTTATCATCATTTAGGTGCATCACCACAATTTAAATTTTAGTTTATGCATTCAATTCAAGCCTTTTTTCCCTTTTCCATCAAAATTATAGTCAATCATTAGAAAATCATAAAGGAAGCCGACCTATAATTTGGAGGTCCACTTTCAACATAGGGTAGCCACAATATGAAAGTATTCCCATGTTTTGTAAGATCGCAAGGCATATTTTATTTCGTACACTAGTGCAATCCTGATGATAATAGTACCATTCAGGGAGCGAAGGAGGAGATAAAATGAAAAACAATTTCATTCCAAGTGAAGAAAATGGTGAAGAATCTCATTGAGATGAGGATAAATTTGAAGAGGATTTGAAGGAGGGTAAAAAGGGATACATGGTGTTCTCAAAAGGCTTTCTTTTTTCTATGTATTGCAGGTTTTAACGATATTCTACAGCCATGGAGAGTTCTAGGCATTTAGAGTGAAGATGTTGTGTTGTAGGTGGGGGATATGGTCGCATTGAGTAGATTAAGCTTCAAGAAACCACATAATCTGAGAAGTTTATTTTAGTTTATCATTTTTTCTACATATAGGATATTATATTGGACATATGTTTATGTCCATCAGTCCATTAGTGACTGAAAATAATCTTTGTAATTTTTATTTGTTGAATAAAAACTATTTATTACAAGTTGCAACCCAAGTTCTGAAAACTATTTGCAAGTTTGCCAATTGTTTGATTAAATATTTGTGAGGATTTTGAGAGGGTTATTTGAGGAGTTTTGAAGGGTTTTTAAGCTCTTTACATCAGTGGTATTAGAACTAGAATATTTTGAGTGTCCAGGAAAATTCACAGAAAGGACGCAGTTTGCACCAGGGTTGAGCTTGTGGGTATTCTAGAAAATGTATGGAAGAGGAGTTGAACGTGGTAGGGCGAAGGAAAAGGAAGAATGGAAATTTGTTCCATGGTGATGATTTTAGCGATTTGATAAGACAAGTGGAAAAAATCCAAGAATAAATAAGAAGAGGGTTTTCACAAAGAAGAGAGCTAGAGAGTGATGAAGGAGAAGAAGCCTCGGAGAATGCTAGCCTAACAAGTGAGAAAAGAGATGTAGTTGCAGCTGTTGCAAATGACTCATTGTTTAGAGCCCTTTAAAATATTGGAAAGAGGCCAAATATTAATTTTCCTACCTTTAATTGTAATTTGAATCTAGAGGAGTTGATAGATTGGATTAATGATATGGAGGAGTATTTTGAATTTGAGGAAATTGAGGACCCTGATAGAGTAAGGTTTGCAAAAACTAGATTAAAGGGTCATGCTTCCATTTGGTGGAGAGAGATTTATATGGAAAGAGGAAAAAAAGGGAAGGAAAAAGAAACAAAATGGGACAAAATTATTGAGAAAATGAAAAGGAAATTCATTCCAATAGACTATGAGCTAGATTTTCTCTAGAATATGCAAGCATTGAAGCAAGGAACAAAGACAGTAAAGGAATACACTGAAGAGTTTCATTAGAATGGTACATGCTAAAGCAACTAAGGAGAAGGTTTCAAGGTACATTAATGGTTTGAGGTCAATAATTCAAGAAGATATGACCTTGGTGAGAGTTTTGACAATGGAAGATGCATATCAAATTGCCTTGAAGATTGAAGAAAGAATGAACAAGAGATTTGAAAATAAGAAAAGAGGAAAGGATAAAAATAATGTGCAGCAATATGAGGACAAAAATTATATTGGAGACACTAAGCGTAGCAAGGAAGAAAGATGTGAGATTTCAAATCAGACCCATGATCAAAACTTCAGAGGAAGAGGAAGCTCGGGTAGAGGATTTGGAAGAGAAAATTATAAATTAACTTGTTTCAGATGTAGAGAAGGACATAAATCTTATGAGTGTACAGAGCAAGGGAAGACAACTAAGAGGCTGCAAATAATGCAAGGGTAGTGTTTGTGAATGAGTAAGATGCTAAGTCTTTGAACTTGGAAGAGGCAACGAATGAAGAAGCACTTATTTCAAGAAGAGTCTTGATGAATGAGGGAAAATAACCTGATCAACAGAGAAGATTGTTTAGAACGAGATGAAAATGTGAAGCTAAAGTTTATAATATTATTATTGATGATGGTAGTACTGAAAACATTGTTTCTAAAGAAATGGTGAATAATTTGCAGCTAGAAAGGAGAAGACACTTGCATCCATACCAGATTGCTTGGTTGCAAGATGACCACAAAGTTTTGGTAAATGAACAATTTCTGGTAAAGTTTAAGATTGGTGATTATCATGATGAAGTATTGTGTGATATAATGACTATGGATATTTTTCATGTGTTATTGAGAAGACCTTGGAAATTTGACAGGTGTGCAATGCATGATGGGTATGCTAATACATACTCTTTGACAAAGGATGGAATCAAACACAAGTTGAAGCCCTTGAATGAGGAAGATGGAAAGGTATGTCATAGAAATGGAAATTGTTTGGTTAATGGAGTTAAAAAAATTTGTGAAAATGATTAAGATGAAGATTTTGATTTGCTAATGCAAGTTGCAGTAGTATTTATGGCATACAATAGGGGTAAAGTGAAGGTTTTAGTGGAGGAAGAATAAGAGTTAGAATCTGATTTTTGCAAGAATGATGTTAAATCTGATTTATTTGAGCATGGTAAAAGTGTTTTAGAAGATGAGGTGGTAGAAAAGAATGAATTAGTAAAATAAGGAGCAATGGATAAAAGTAAGGAAGGATACAAGAAAGAGGATGTTGAGTTGTTTGGTGAACTTCCCTGTGCATAATTTCTTGACATACAAGAGAAGTAAAGTTAAGGTTTTAGTGGAGGAAGAAGAAGATGTAGAATCTGATTTTTGCAAGAATGCTATTAAATCTGATTTATTTGAGCATGGTAAAAGTGTTTTAGAAGATGAGGTGGCAGTAAAGAATGAATTAGTAAAAGAAGGCACAATGACTAAAAGTAAGGAAGGTTACAAGAAAGAGGATGTTGAGTTGTTTAGTGAACTTCCCCTTGCATAATTTCTTGACTTAAGTGATAAAGAGATTGGTATGAATGATAGTTTATTGCAGGTTGGATAGCGAAAATATTTTTATTATGTCACTAACATTGATAAGAATCCAGAGGATGAAGTGATTGCAACTAAAAATTATCTCTTAGAAGGCATGGAGGAGGAAGAGCATAGTGTTGTAACCGATGGTGATGGTGAACAAGTGGTTGCAAAAATAAAAAAGATAGAGGTAATGCATGGATTTAATTACTTACATGATGAAGAAGAAGCTAATGTCTATATTTTTCTAGAGTTTCATAGTGTAGGTTTGTGGGAGATAAATTATGTGAAGAAAGGGAGGAGAGGAAGAATGAAGGATGGAAGAGATATCAAATCACAATGATATGTAAGAAAGAATGTTCAGTTGGGTAAGGTGGGAAGATGGATTCAAAAAGAGATTGTAATCTACAAATTTTTATGAGTCACGCTCATGAAACATTTATTTCTACCTAGGGTTTCTAATGTAGGAGCATCCCCGGAGAATGAGCAATCAACATCAACCAAAAAGAAAAATGGAGGTTTATTTTTTATGCATTTTTTATTTTTTGTGTGGGATTATGTGGTTTTAAATTCATTTTTGATAACTTCAATTGATTGAATGTTGATTAAATTAATTTTGCAATATATAACTTTTAAATGTGACAAGTTGGCATAGTGAAATAAAGCCAAAATTGCAATTTTAATGCAATAAATTGAAAAAAATGCCACAAAAAGAATAGAGGGCATGGGAAATTGAACGAATATGGTTTTAAAAACTCCCCATAATTATCCATAAAAATTAGGAGCTAAGGAGGTGGGTATCCAAGCCTGCTTTGTGCATTTTGCCTTTTTAGGAGATAAGGAAGGAATGGGTAATTGTAACTCCAATCTTTATTGGAGAGTTATGAAAAATAATTTATGAGGATTTTATTTTTGGATTTTTGTAGGTTATGGTGTAGAAGAGAAGGTGGGTGTACCATTCAAGGAGAGGAGGAGATGAAATTAAAAGCAATTTCATTTCGGGTGAAGAAAATGGTGAAGAATCTCATTGATATGAGAAGAAATTTGAAGAGGATTTGAAGGAGGGTAAAAAGGAAGAGATCGTGTTCTCAAAAGTATTTTTTTTGCTTTGTATTTCAGGTTTTAAATGATATTATACAGCCATGGAGAGTTCCATGCATTCAGAGTGAAGATTTTGTGTTGCAGGTGGGGGATATGGTCACATTGAGAAGATTAAGCTTCAAGAAACCACATAATCTAAGAAGTTTATTTTAGTTTATCATTTTTTCTGCATATACGATGTTATATTGGACATATTTTTCTGTCCATCAATCCACTAGTGACTTAAAATAATCTTTGTAATTTTTATTTTTTGAATGAAAACTATTTATTGCAAGTTGCAACCCAAGTTATGAAAATTATTTGCAAGTATGCCAGCTATTTGATTAAATGTTTGTGAGGATCTTAAGAGGGTTATTTGAGCATTTTTGAAGGGTTGTGAATCTCTTTACATCACTTGATATTAATGCTTGTCCTAAGGATTTCCTATCCTTAGATATTTCTAAATATCTTGACTTATATCTCAATCCATATTTTCCAAAGACAAGATAGGCAATGATGGCTTCAACGTCATGATTCTCACAAAATGGACATTGTGAAAGTTATGATGTTTTGTACATAAAAATTTTAGTTTGAAAAATTAATCAAGACAAGTGTTTGTGGTAAAATAAACTCACTTAAGCAAGATAACTTGACAATTTGAACCCCACATGACCATTTGGAGACCGATCACTCCCATTCAACAACCCAACCTTATGGGTGCTATCATTCAACCAAACTTTGAATTGATTGAGGGACAGCAAAAAAATATCATTCGTAGTTTGAGAAGATTCACTTTTGAAACCAAGGAAATATCCAATCAGTGGAGAATTGTTGCAAATATCTTAGATAAAGAAGAATGAAGAGTCGATATTTTGGCCAGACGGCCTATATTACCACCCTTCCGTGGAGATAAATATCCTCTTTTCTTCCATTGAGTTATACTACTCTAAACTATATCACACAAAATCAAAATCCCCAAGATAAGGTCTACCGTTCATCATTACAAAATTAGGCATCTTAGTTCAAAAGAAATCAAAAACTGCATTTCAGCAC